>JAEQBH010001104.1:0-600000 GCA_016808115.1 Tetrastigma voinierianum
ACCTTCAATTGAGTTACATTGCTGCTTTAGCTATTGGAATTGATATAATTTAAAAGGATTTGCCAAGAAATTAAAAAAAAAAGAATGATATTATGAGGATTGTCAATTTAGTGCTGGGATGTTAATGAAAGTGATAAAAGTTAAAACATTGGTTTCGAATTCGATGTAATGACATTACTTGAAATGTTTCAAGGAATTAATGGAATTAATGGAATTAAAAGTTGAATAGAAAATGAGATGAAGAGTGGTTGTGGCTGTAAGAAAGGGTTTAATTGAATGCATTGGTTTGATTTAGTTTAAGTAAATCAATGACATGGGATGAATTATCAAATATAATTTTGTCGAAAAGAAAATGAAGAAATCTTCTGAAGAAAATAATTATGAATGTGTGACATGTAGATTTTCTTCCGACCAACATTAGAGAGAAGTATGGAAAGTTGAGTTTCATTGATTTTAATCAATCGAAGTGATTAAATGCCTAATGGAATGTGTTGTGGAATTAATGTTTTAAGAAGAAGAATCGACAAGTATAAATGTAATTTCGTTAAGGTAAGGGGCATTGGCTTTCTGGTTTTCACTTTTAAGGATGTTAATGGCTTGATTTAAGGCTTGCAAAGATGTTGTCATGAGCCTTGATTTAATCTGGAAGTTTCTAATTGATAAGCTAAGACTTTATGATGAGGATGTTCCCCAAGACAAGATTCGTAACACCAGACGGGCATTTTAAGTTTCTAGTCATACATTTGACTCTACGTAATTCCCCACCGCTTTTACGGATCTCATGAACGTGGATTTTCAAGCCCATTTAGATCGGGGCTTTGTGATCGTGTTTATTAACTATATATTGATCTATTCGCAACGGAGGTTAACATGCAGAGCACTTCGAGGATAATTCTCGCAAACATTGCGAGAACATCGTTATATGCTAAACTTAGTAAGTGTCGCTTTGCTCGACAGTTGTCGCTTTCGGGATTAAGCCGCGCAGGTCCTTATCGATCCAGGCGGTCGAAGCTATATTGAATTGGAAACCTCCTACGAGTGTTACATAGATAAGGAGTTTTCTCGGTTTAAGTGTGGTATTACCGGTAGTTCGTTGAGTGGATTTAAGATAGTCGCATCTTTGACTAGGATCGACGAGGGAAAGAGGGAACCGCTTTTATATTTAGGCGTGTCGCCAGAGTTTCAATGAACTAAAGCGAGATTGACCTCAGCTCCAAAGCATTTCACTTCCATCGTATAAAAGATGAGCCATAGTTGTATCAGGATGCCCCCAAAGGCTTCAAAGTTGTGTATTAATGCACGACAAGGTGTGATCGCGATATGCTTCTAGGCAATCAAGAAGCATTGAACATAATTATCCCCACACACGACCAGCTAGCAAATGTAGTATTTGCCTCATGTGATATGGAGGCATTACTTATATGGAGTGCCCTCGTAGGATTTTTACTCGATCATAAAGTATCGCAGACTGCTTACGCAGAAGGAACCCAACATGAGACGTAGGAGATGGATCGAACCGATCAAGGATTATGAATGCACCATTGAATATCACCTGAAAGGCAAACGCAGGCGTATTTTAGTAGAAGACCCATGAGTTCCCTATCGCACTTGAGGGCTGCTTACTCCTTCCGCGACCATGTAATTGAGGTCCTCGTGGTGTGAGACTGAACTACCGTATCCGGGAGCACCGGCACACATTTCATGTACGGCCCCAGATTGATAGACAGGATTAGAGAGCTTCATATTCAGGATCCACAGATAGTGAAGTTGAAAGGTGAAGTAGAGTCTGGGCAACGAGAGGATTTGTCATTGAGAGAGGATGGTACCGTGGTCATGGGACAGAGGTTGTGTGTACCAGATGTAGGTGATAAAGAGAGAGATTATGGAGGAAGCCCATAATTCCTCCGCTTTATGCTATGCATCCGCAGAAGACAAAGATGTATCATACCCTAAAGGAACACTACTGTGGGAAAGGTATGAAGAGGGATATTGCAGAGTTCGCTCCGTATAAGTGTCTCACATGTCACAGCGAAGTTCAACATCAAGCTCGTCCGTGCGGCTTTTTACAAATACCTATCCTCGCTGAAATGGGAGAGAATCACCATGGATTTTGTGGTAGACTTCCACGCCGTCGAGCGGCCACGATACGATATGGTGATTGTGACGACGACGAATCAGCCCATTTCTCCCTATCAAGAATAGTGGACTACGGATAAGTCGCCCACTATACGTTAGAGAGATTATCGTGACCGCATGGCACGCCGCCTACTGCTCGTACGATCCCGTGTTTACCACTTCGCTAGCTCCGCCACGTAATGCCGCACTAAACTCGGTGATTTTAGTACGCCGCTTTTCATCATCCACGTACGATGGCTAATCCGAGATAATTACATGCACTTTAGAGGATATGCTGGGGGTGGCATGTGTTCTCGGGAGTTTGTAGGAGCCGGACACCCATCTGCCTCCCGATAGGAGTTTCCCTCTGGGTATACACAACAGCTATCATATCGCATTGGTATGGCCCCTCAAGTGAGGCTCTTATGGAAGGAAATGTCGCAACTCCATCAAGGACGAGGTAGGTGAAAGGAAAAAATTAGTAGGTCCGAAATGTTCATGACTTGTGATGCTAGATCAAAGTTATAAGGATAGACTGAAAATCGCACAAGACCCATTAAAAGTTATGCGTATTAATCGCCGTAGGGACCTAGAGTTCGGAGGTAGATATGGTATTTCTTGAGGATTTCCATGGAAGGGCGCATTCAAGATTTGGGAACGTGAAAGTCGAGTCCACGATATATTGGGCCATACAGATTGTTGAGAGGATTGAGAGGTGGCATATCGATTGAGTTGCCATCCGACCTCAATCGCATTCACGCGATGTTTTCCATGTTTCTATGTCGCAAGTACCTACCACTTTCACATGTATTGACAGAGCAAACTGCTGGAAATGGTCAGGAGAATTTGACATACGAAGAGTGGAACCAAGCAGATCCTTGACCGCCGAGAGTGTGTAAGTTCTCGGCTGGCAAGAACAAGACTATTCTCGTCGGTGAAGGTATTGGGCGGAGGAGTCATACGGTGAGGGAAGCTACATGGGAGCATGAGGAGTTGCATTTAAGAGGCATTATTCCCCATCTCTTTGACGCAGTATGAATGTTTTAATTTCGAGGATCTAAATTTTTATAAGGAGGGGTGATTGTAAAACCCCAACCCCGATTGAATGTTATAATAGTAGTATTTTTGGGAGACTAAAATAGGAAAGGATAATTTATGGAAACCGTGAGAGGGTGGTATGGAGTTGGCTAAGGGTATAATGGTCATTACAAAAGGATATGAAAATTTTGAAAATCAAATTAGAGATGGGTCAAAATAGAATTTCAAAAGTTAATTATTTTTGGGTCTTAATAATTATTTTTAGGCCATATAAATTATTTAGATAATTATTTTAATAATTATATTGCTTAATTTAAGTGTTAAAATAAAGTAATACTCAAATATATATAAAACTAATTATGGCCCTAATTAAGTTTTAATTCGGGCTTAACCATAATTAATAGTAATTAGGGACTTAATTGTAGTAATTAAAATATGGAGGGATTTAAAGGTAATTTTGGGAAGTTGCCAAATGACATTTTTGGCCCTTTCTTCTTCCTCCTTCACGCAGCCTCTCTCTCCCTCCGCCACCGGGTCTCGTACCGCTTCTCCCACACCCTTTCAGGCCTCACCTCACTGCAAAGACTCACCTCGACGCTGCTCACCTTCGACACTACCTCGATTCACCGAAAACGCCGAATAGCCGGAACCCACCTCGCCATTTTCTCTCTAACTCCACCCCCGCTCGCTTCCGCCACCTCCGCCTCAAACCGACACCGCACCAACCGCCCCAAACCTAAGGATCCCCTGATCGACGCTTCCAAGGTCGTTTTGCCGGTGAACGAAGGGTGGAGCTTCGCCGGAGTTTGGGACTATCAGTCGACCCCGCCACTCCGGGTGGTCCTCTGACGAAAACAATTACATTTTTGGGTCCTCGAGCTAGCTTCGCTGGGTGCGTCCTCGTAATCTATTTCCGCAGCTCCTCACTTTTTCTCGCCACCGCCGGTGGCGGCGGACTTCGGAAGCGTGCCAAACGATAACGTCCGTCTCGCCTCCGTGGTTCGACTGCAATCGTTCGCATTCGAAGCTTTGCAAAGAATCTATACCCAAGAACGCAGAATCCTAATCGTAGTATTTGTCCGATAATCGATTTTAATTGTTCGATAATGTATGTTGGATAGCGTCCATCGATTTGACGCCACGTTTGAATCGCTTAGTTGTATCAGATGATCCGAAGTAGTTAATAAAGATGATTGTGTATAGCTATGTATCACAAATTGTCGATTTGATGGATCGACCTAGCCTGCAATAAAATCAGGGTCAGGCCCTACGATGTTTGATTTATCGTGGGATAATTGAAGTGTATTTTCTTTTTATCGTTTTGACCCGCTTTTTACAAGGAGTTTCAAACTAAATTTTGTGGAGTGTTCCTCACAGTCTCTAAATTTCGTGAGAAATTACTAAGTATAGTTTTTATGACGTTTAGTCTTTATGAGTTGTCCGGTCGAGTTCAGAAAAAAGCATGTTTAATCTAATCTTATTATCGACATGCCTTTTCCATCTGTGATCATCCGACAGCTCCGCCAGGACAGCCTGAGGCGCAGGAGCGATTTTGAGATCTGATATATTCTGTGAGTTGATATCATATAGTTTATAACACATCATCTGCATGCACTACATAGCATTTACGACATTAAGCTACACTCCATCATCACGTCATGATTATTACTATTGAAATTTCAGGCTTTTACTGTAGTTTTTTGGAAATTTTAAATTATTTAGTTTATTATGAAATATACTCCATATGAGGTCAAGTATAAGGATGGTAAACGTGTATTGTTGGATGTGATATTGTTGTGTATTGTACTTGCAATGTTTGTAATGGGAACTATAGCAGGACATACCACCTGATGGATTACATCGCATCCGCCAGAAAGCAATTCCAGATTAATCGATTATGTTACGTGTTTATGATTATGGACATGAGTTCCCGGTTGAGCGTTTCTTTCTGGGATGCGTCGAGGCAAGGTCCCCCGGTCGAAGGTTACCGGCGCCATTATGGATTATGATATGTTAGTCACGGAGGCGCAATCCTCACGAGCATTCTCGGGCGCCACTATGTTACTGATTAAGTGTCGATCGGAGTTAAGGACCGTCGAGCATTCTCTCTGTGGGCGCTACCTCATTGATTTTGAAAAAGAGAGCCGTAGGGCTTATAGTATTGGAGTATAGGGTCCTGCTAGAGTCTCGATTGGATAAGGATGTTTGCTATGTCATGAACCATGTCGTGTGCGTATACATGATCAGGTGAATTTCCTTATGAATATGATTTTCATTAACATGTTTATATTATGAATTACTATAAGTATATATAACATTTTGTCAGGATATGGTATGAATTGTCGTGATATTACCTCCGCCCTCGACTCCGACAACCTTCAATTTATTTTCAGTACGGTTAGCCTCCTTCGTATCCTTGATAAACCGCCGAATTCTCTTCCTTCACGGCTAAGCATGTACTATTATGATATTATAAATTTTTGTCTATTTAATCTGGGGTGTCACCGTAGTACTCGAAATATTAGTGTTATTTTGTAATTCGTGATAATTGGCTTTATTTGTGTATGATGGTGATGTATGTGGGAATTAAGATTTTATCTCTCCCTATTGATGTCCGGTATCTCTGTTATTATTATATATATGTATGTCGATATATTAAGCAGCGATCGCAGGATAAATGGTAGTATGAGTATTTAGTTAGGCTTGTTAATGGTTTTCTCGTGGCCTTTACGCCTCCCCATTCACTCACGGCTACTTTATCCCCTCAGATTGGTCGTGACAAAGTTGGTATCGAGCTATAGGTTCATTTCCTGGCTGGCCTAGAGTCTAAGTTTCCTAAGATCGGGCGTGGAATTAGGATCGAAGTTCAAGCCATTGTGACCGTCACCATCGCATCTAAGCCGTCATCCGTTAGGACGCCTCGTTGTTATCCGATAGTCTTGTGTTTACTTTCGCATGAGACGCAGACCGAGGGTTAATGCAATGGCAAAATGCCGATGCCACAAAAGGGCAAGGAAATGTCGAGACTCGCACAAGCCGGCGGATGAGGCTCAGGAGGGGCCCAAGAGGAGGTATCCCTTCCTTTCACTCATCCACCGGGCCCCCGTGGAGAGGGCGAAGGAGACGGGTAGGCCCCTGCAGCGCCTAGACGTGTACGGGCCGATGAGCCACGTGCCGAGGGAGCCACAGCCAATATGCCCCAGCACAGCCAGCACGCCAGATGCTCGTGGCCGGCCAGCCACTGGCGTGGAGGCATTTCGCGGGTATGACTGTGCATGCCTCCCAACAACTTATGGAGCATCGCAAGAAGTCGCTATAGTATCTCTCACGGCGACCAGATTTGATCCGCATCACATTCCTTTGTTCCAAAGACACCAGGCTTAATGAGGTTGTATTTGATGGGGTATCCGGTGATCCAATGGATTTTCCGGACGGCGGGAGAAGAGCATTTGATCCGAGAGCATCCGATACCCGACCATTGAGATGGCAAGCCTCAAGGGCTTAGCATTGCAGTGGTACAAGGATGGCAGGTTTAAAATATTATTTAATTTTATAAATTAAAAACTAACAAATTAGTTAAAAGTATTTAATTGCATCTTAATTAATAATTTATTATTATTTGTAACACATAAATGTTCTATTTAATTATTAATCATTGTTCTAAAAGTAATTAGTTATTAAGAGAAAAATAATAATAAATTATATCATAAAATAACTAACTACTATTTTAGATGTAACTAACTTATTTTAGATGTAATTATTGAGTAATATTTTAGTTGTTAGGGACTAATGTAACCATTTAATTATTAATTATTGACCTTTTAAAAGTAATTAGCTGTTTAAGAACAAATAACAAATTATAACATAAACTAACAAATATTGTAACTAAAATATTTATATTCTATATATATTTTGAAATAATAAATTATTTAATTTTAGTTATAACAAATATTTAACTCTCTCATGAAACAAATTATAAGTTATGCCACAAAGTAGCAACTATCCTTATCCAAGTTTTTTTGACTGATATTGCATCTATATTTCAAATATTAATTGATTTTGTAAAATTAAAAACTAACAAATTAAGTAGTGTACAATATTTAATTACTTCTTAATTCATTTTTAATTTAACATACTCTGTTTAGTTTAATTAGTAATCATTGATCTTCTAAAATTATTAGTTGTTAGAGCAAAATAATAAATTATACCATAAAATATTAAATATTATAACTAATATTTTTTAATTAATATATATATATATATATATATATATATATATATATACTTACTATATATATATATATATCTCCAACTAGTAGTATATAATTTTTTAAAATTATTTGGATAATAAAATTATAAGTTATGCATTTTTTATTAAATTTGAATCTATATTTCAAATATTAATTAAAGTTTATAAAAAATAAAATTAAAATTAATGTAAGTATTAAGTACATCTTAATTAATAATATTATGTTATATTAACATATAATTATTATGTTTAATTATTAATCAATAAAATAATAAATTACATCATAAGATAATAAATATTGTAATTAATAATTTGTTATGAATTTTATATTTATAGATTTTAAAAAATATTTAATTTATTATTTTACTTCCTTACATTAAATTTTATTTTTTGATTTAAATTTAATTTATGAAATATAATTAGAAATTTTAATATTTTAGTTTATAATTTTCAATTACTAGAATTAAAGTTATAAGAGTGAATCTTATTTTTAGTGTAATTTTAAAAAAGAAATGCTATTTTTTTAAATTTATAATTATTAAAATTTCAAAACTTTATGAAATTTCAATTTTTTTTAGTTTAATAATTTGTAAATTCCTAGTTTTAATTATTTACTTTTATGATATTTGAACTTTAAAAATATATAAGCGTGCATTCATCGTGCATGAAATGCGCTCATATACACCATTATGCTAACAAATGAACGTAGTGGATCATATTAGCGTTTGTTAAATAAAAATAAAAATAAATAAATAAAAAAGAAGAAAAAGTACTGCAGCAAACAACACTTTGAGTTTTAAGAAATTCGGTACTCTCATTCTCGCATCTAAGAACATTCTCTCGATCGTCGATAAATGCTTGCATGTGACTTATCATTCTCCAACTATGTTAACCGAATCAGAAAAGTCTGTTATCTACAAGTTCTAAATATCATTTGCTATAAGAATTTAAAGGTATGTTTCTCTTATAATCCATATTTGAATGAATTATTTGTTCTTTTTTAATTTTTAATTTTTCTCTTTTCTCTTGCATGTATAGGAGAAGATGTTGGAGATATAATGACAATCAATATCAGAATGGTTCATCGCTTATGATTGAAATAGAGATGTTTGGAAAAAATTTGGAACAAGTATCTAGATATGCCAAAGGACATGCTTTTGGCCTATTGATTTGATTTACAAGTGAAGCTCGTGGTAGAGTGAAGAGATTAAAGCTTGTTGAGACTTCAGCAAGCCACGGTTTAAGACTCAATGGGATTGAATTTAACAATTGGAACCAAGATCACGCAAATGCAAGCAACTTATGTGCTTATGATTGATGTTTCATTACTATATTTTTTCTTTTTTTGTTTGTACTAATACTAATTGTTTTTTAATAGGTAGTTGTTAAACCAATACTTCAAGTTTTATGAAATTATTAGCAGAGATTTGAGCTTTTATGTTACATAATGATGTGATCATATGTATTTTCATTTTTTGTAAGCAAGTTTTATAATTGAAATTCATTGTAATTAATGTCTTGAAGGTTTTTTTTTAATATAATTTAGGACAAAATAATAAAAAATTAATTTGTTAAATTATAAATATAGCAACGAATGAAGTTGCAACCAATAATAATATATATAATTATCTTAGAAATAAAAAAATTGAGAAAAATAATAAATCTTTAATAAAAATAATAAGATATTTAATAAAAAATAATAAAATGTTTAATAAAAATAAAATATTTAATAAAAATTCATAAAATATATAATGAAAATAATAAAATATTTAATAAAAATATTTATTTTATAAACAAAATATGTAAGAAAAAATCATTAGTGAAAAAATATATATTAAAAAAAAAAAAAAAACTTTTGGTGATCAAATTAATTTATTACGAATTTTGTTACCATTAAGTATTGATGACAATATTTCCCTTTTTTATTGATAAATTTTCTTATTTTTGGCAACGAAATATTTTGTTGAAAAAAACCTTTTGTTACAATATTTTTTATTTCATCGGAAAAAATATTAGCGCAAATAGGATTTTTGTCACAAAACTTTTAGCGACGAGGTTAAGGCGACGAATACAATACGAAAATAATTTCATCAGAAAATATTTTTGCAGACGAAATCTAAAGTATTAGTGACAAAATATTTTATCACCGAAAGCCTATTTTCTTGTAGTGTGAAAACCATTAGCTAAGGATGTTGCTAGCTGCATTGGAATGGGATAACTCTAATCCCAAATAAGTCGTAGGAAGGAAGGGGTCTAACATAGTGAAAGCATGGATAAAAGTTCAATGTAGGGGGGCTCGAGCCTAATGCGTCATGCCTAACCCCTAACTCACCTATATCGGACATTTGGAGAAGAACACCAGTACCACTTGTCGACCATATTACATTGCACATATCATTCTTCGGACTCATCGATCAAAGCCTGATCGAAGTAGGCGGAATTGCAAAGACTCGGTCTTCAACGAATAAGCAGACTCGGCCAAACCGCCTGCATCGACCACCACATGAACTACCACGTACTCCACTTCCACGAGGCCCACTATGTGCTCCACCCCACGAACCCCACTACCATGTTGGACCAAGAGCCAATAAGGGGGCGACATGTGACAGACTTAACAGTATAAATTTCTCTTATTATAATCTTAAGGGAATGTATGTAATTTACCAGCAACTTGATAGAAATACAAATTGCTTGGGAAATAATTATTTTCCATACACATGATACTATGGGTGACGGTGAGTGATTTGGCGATACATAAATTATGACCACAATTCTTTTCATTTTATTTATAGATCATGTTTTCATACTCATCTCAGAGCAACATGCATGTTCTTGTCTACCAACTTAGTTTTTTGATATGTTCAACTACCATAATTTCATGTCAGGTATTTATTTATTTGATTTTTTTTAATAAAACGATAGTCTATTGCTCCTAAAGTTGGTTCTTTTCACAAGCAATCAATGATTTAACTTTTAATACATCTAACCAAACAATTACATTTTTTTCAAAGCGTCTAGGACACGAGCTTCATTATTGTTAGTTGTTGTGCTTAGGACTACTGCCACGTTTCCAGCTATTTTTTTAAGTGTTCTGTTTTGAAAATTTCAAAGTTATTAACTAGTCTCTAGGAAGTTGTTAATGTTTTGTTTTTTTGTTTTTAATGATGACCTAATTATAGGACATGATCTTAGTGGTTAGTTTTGTTTAAGTCTTTAAATTCTAAGAACTGATTCAAGGAATAATAGTCTTTCTTCCTCGATATAATCTCTACTGTTATTTTACTAACTTATTTTCTTCCTTCAAAGTTGTCCTTGTTTTTGTAGTTGCAACTTTACAAGCAACAACAATTGGTATCAAAGCCTGCCTTTCTTAAGGAACCTATGTGAGCCTGTAATTATATTCAAGTGGATGCCATGGACATCAAAGCTATCTTTTCATCAATTGCTCCTCTAGTGTTTGAAGGAGAAAGTTATTAGATTTGAGCTTTGAGAATGGAGTCCAACCTTGATGCACTGTGTTGAATACATAAAAGTGCAACATTTATAGAGGATTTTTATACCCCCAGCTCATGTTTTGCTCTCATTTTGTGTAGAATAGGTGCCTTTGATCGTTTCTAGTGTTTTTATGCGTGTGCAGGTTTTTGAGTCTGTCGTGGTACGCGGGTTTGAGCCCAAAGAACAAATGTAGATCATCGTTGATGACGACCCGTCGAGAGCCACAGGTAGTGTTGCAATGAAGAGAACAATTTGCGGAGGCAGTCGTACCGATACCCGATATCTTGTCACCGGTACCTCAGGCGATGGTACCAGTACACTTTTCAGATACCCGGTACCACACTTACGTCTGCGTGCTAGCATGCAATATCTGCGGGACTTGAGTAGAATTCCAATCTTGGTAGAAGGGTACGCTCGTCTTTCGACCACCACTTCGAGATCACTAAGAAGAATGGTATTTAAGCCCATTGGAGGCCAGAGAAGAGCAGTTTTTGATTCTAGGGTTTTGGTTTTAGAGTTGGAGTGTTTCTCTCATATTTTTGCTAGGGTTATAGAGTAGGGTACTTAGCTTTTCTTCAGATTCTGAGTTTCAATTACTTGTAATCTTTCAGTTGGTTCATATAACTCGGTATTTTCTTATGGGTTTTACATTGCTTTTGATATCCCAATCTTGCAATTGAAGTGTTATTTCTCAAGTCACATTTATGCATAGTTTCTTATCAAACATGAATCGATTTTCAGTTTCTGTGCGTTCTAAACCTCCATGATAGGGTTAATGGTGGGAGCTTCGCGCCGTGAGAGTAACAACCCTCAATTCCTCTTCTACGCTTCAACGGGATTATACGATGCTAAGCACTTGCGGAAAATCTTATAAAATCTTAGTTTGGCATCTTCTTAACAACGTGTGAACGAGAGACTCTCGGTACATGTTGTGCTTGATCGCGAATGCAGGCTAAGAGTCTAAGCAAATCGTTTGAACAAGTGTTTGTCATCGCTCAATCGTTCTTTGTCTTAAAAGAGCCTTTAATGTTATATCTTCCTTTGAAGACCATTCATCAATGGCTTCTAGATGAGATTGTGAATAAGAGGTGGGTATTACCTGATCGCGGTGAGTGAAAACCTAGGACACATCATTCGCCACTTTGTTTTAAAATAGTTAATTTAATCGGTTTACTCAATCAATCAATCACAAACCCGATTTTGCGCAAGCATGTTCTTTGGGAAGCGTCCACAAGGATCACCCACAGGAAGCCACTCCTGTGGAAGTACTTTGTGGACTCCACGGTAATATAATGCCAGCGACTTTAGTTCCTAACGGGGATAATTTCGACATCTGAAATGGGGAAGCATTTTTGTACCGTTGAAGTGTGATCTAGTTGATCGAGGCTAGTAATTTACTGCAATTTCATTGCCGTCGATCACGATTCTCTCCTTTTCTTTTAATTCGTTTCATTGAATAGTCTAAGTGGATATATCTGTTTGTGGGAGTAAAGATTGGTGCATGTCGGTTTGGGCTACATAGCAGGCTGCAGGCCTGTAAATTATACCTCCGAAGGCAGTCAAGAAGAGTCCATAGTAAGACATTTGTTTTGAAGAATCTACACCTCAAATGGACCACCGAAATTCGACAAACTCTTTTAATCCAAATGCCTGAGGATTTTTGTTGACACAAAGACTCATGAACCTCTGAGGAGATGGTGTTGCACCACCAACAACCCCGGCGGAAGGAGGAAATGTTAATTTAAGTGAAAGTAATGTCGACTCCCCACACTTGCTTACACCTAATGTGGAAAGGACCCTCAGGGATTACGAAACCTGAAGAACTACAACAAATGCATGTATATTATGCACCTAAAGAGGCTCAGTTCCTTACTATGAAGTAGAGATGATTCTTCTCTTTGTTTATCAGGGGTGGAGTGAGAACCCCTACTCTTTCATGAGAGATTTAGAGGATGTTTGCGGTGCTTTTTCCTCTCCATGGATGCGCCTCCATATAACAATTTGTATGGTTTTATTTACATTTTCTCTGAAGGAAAAGGCAAATAGTTTCATTAAACTGCCAATTCAATTTTTACTTGGGAGGACATGTGAAATGAATTCTGAATAAATTCTTTCCTCACATATATTTTGATACACTCATGCGAGTCAATCCAAAACTTTTAAGCCACAGGGTGAACCTTTCATTTGTTGTATGGGAAAGATATAAGGACCTCCTCCATGCTATCCTATCATAGTTTGGATCTTTAGAATGGTTATCATAACGTATTTTCACAGGAGTATCCTTGAATAACAAACAATACATCAAATATTGTGCGGGGGATTCTGAAGTGCTAGGAGGTGAGATTCAATTTTAGATACAATGGCAGAGGAAAATGCTCTCGGGCAGGAGACTAGCACCTCGCCAGATACGCTACAAAGTGCATAGTAGACCTATAGGGAGGAGTCATCAACAAGAAATTATTGACACCATGGCGAAAATAGCCAACTGGGAAGTTGGAGCCATAGAATTGAAAAAGAAAATTGATGAAGTAATATTACATGTACTCAAAATTGCACCTTGATGCCTATGGGATCTAGGTGGAGGAGCCATGCATCATTTGCAATGACCCCTTGGCTCAGCTATTAGCGCCACTAACCTTCCTCGAAAGTCGAGGAAGCGATCCGAATAGACGAGATGTGCTCTTAACTTTGCAAAGGAAGCCCTTCAGATTCTCCTGCTCGGAAGCGTATAATCCGAGTGGAATGGCACCCGAATTTTAGTTGAGTGAGGGAATCACACAACTTGCGAGTAATAAGGCCACCATAACCTACCCCGAACCAAAGGTCTTTCAAATCCAAGCCCCTCAGTTCAAAATCAAGGTCCTCAGGGATTTCTACGTGAACCCTAACCAAGGTTTCCACCCTAGTCTCAAGGAATTCAAACCCCTGACCTTATCAACCTCCACAAAAGAGAAGCTTGGAAGATATTTGTGACGTGACCTGATTCGTCAGTTGATAATAATCCTGCCATTTGATTGCTTTCACAGCAGATGATGTGAGAATCTGCAAATCACTAAGCCTCTTATGTAAAAGTACTACAACATATAAGAAAAAGGAAACTCCCTTCTCAAACTATCCAAAACCCCAAGGTCAAAATAGTGTTGAGTCTCACTGGGACTTCAAGTGATGGCACCTTGAACATTACGGGCGCTCTTTGAAGTGGAAAGTAATTAACAAAACCATTCCGGCCCAAAGGAACAATACGGGATGGCTGGAAATGAACCATTCGGGGATAATGAAGGTGTAATCTGACAAGCCTCATGTTCCCTAGACCAGAATGTTGTTGATGTTGACAGAGAAAAAGACATAAGGCTTCCCATGTCCCTCACCTTTCAATACCTACCCTCATAGGTTGAGCCTAAGAAAGTGAGACAATCATTATATGAATTTATGAGTTGTTCAAGCAGATTAAGTTGAGACTGTTCCTTTGTGGATGCCATTCAAAAAGCAAAATCCCACGTCATATGCCAAGTTTTGAAAAGATTTGTGCATTGTGAAGAAAACTAGGTGTGTCAACAAGGAGAGGCATTTATGTTGAACAATCCTGTGATCGGAACAACTTTGCCTCAAAATACAAAAGACCCATGAGCCCACTATTTCCTACCATGGTGTTGAAGTCAAAATTGGGACATGCTCTAGTGGATTTGGGGCAAGTGTTAACTTGTTGCCATGTCACTGGTATATGTTGAGGCCCTGAGTTTAGGAAAGTTAGAGCGACCCGATATCACCCTCTGTTTGGTGATAAGTAGTGTGAAATTCCTGGGGATAGTGAAGGATGTATTGATTGTAAGTAGACAAGTTTACTTTCTTGTGAACTTTATTGTTCTTGATACTCAACTTTGTAGTGTGTGAATCAAGGACTAGGTTCCGATTCATGATAAGCCATTCTTGGCCCTTGCTAATGCCATCATACAACTGTGTGAGGGGACTAATGACATTATCTTTTGGTAGCTTATGGCGGTAATTTAGATATCTTCAATGTTATCAAGGAAATAGGAGATAGGGAGGATATGCGTGAGGTAAACATGATGTAGACTCTACGTTGTGCAAAATTATCGCAGATAATGTTTCATCGATGATCCTCATATGTCTTGTCTGAAATACGCCCAAATTGGGTCGAGGAAGTAACCACATACAGATAATTTTGCACTCCATAGTGAGCTTTGTCAGGTACTAAACAGGTGGGTACCTAAATTTGAAAAGTACCACCAATAGAAGATGGTGTACCTTGGGAAGAGAAACCACTAAGCAGAGTTGAAACCCTTACCATCGCATCTTAAATAACCATTCCCTAGGGGAGTAGAAGAAAGCGTTCGGTAATCATATCTTCCTCTTTAGAGTCAGATCAAGAAAATAAACTTTTGGAGATATTGAGAACCCACAAAACCGCCATAGGATGGACAATTGCAAATATTAAGGGAATTAGCCCCTTGATCTTCACACATAGGATTCACTTGGAAGAGGACGTCAAACCCTCTAGACAACCACAGTGACGATTGAACTTAGATCATAAAGAAATTGGTCAAGAAGGTCTTATTTTTGGATGTAGGTGTTATTTACCCCCATTCTGGGGCAATAGAGTGGAGTGGGTCCAACCAATAGTAGTTCTAAAATCTAGGAGGTCCCATGGTAGCAAATGAACACAATGAGCTAATTTCGCTCGAGGTCACCACATGTTGGAGGTGTGCATAGACTATAGGAAACTCAATGCAAGTGCTAAGGAAGATCATTTCCCCTACCTTTGTGGTTAAATCTTGGAGAGAGTTGCAGGCATGAATTTATTGTTTTCTCGGCAGGTACAATAAAATTGAAGAATAGCCTTAGAAGATCAAGAGAGAAAACCCGTTCACGCCTTTTGGCACATTTACTTTAGGAAAATGCCCTTTGGATTATGTAATACCCACAAGACCTTCAAGATTTGCCAGTGGGATTTTCGGTGACTATGATGAAACTAAATTTTGGAGATTTTCATGGGCGATTTCTACGTTTTGGAGATTCATTATGAGGATGTCCTAGAAAAGATTTATACTGGAAGGTGTGGAGGGTGTCGGGGAGAAAATTTAGTCTTCGAGATTGGGAGAATGTCACTTCATGTGTTGACTCTGAGGATTAAATATAAAGCCATAGTATGAAAAAGGAATCTCGGTGGACAAGGCTTGAAGTCGAGTTGATCTCCAGTACCTACCCTAAGTGTGTTGAATACATCACGATTGGTTCTTGGGTTGTGCGAGTTTTATAGGATTCATGCAAGAGATTTCGATTACCATAACCGGTCCTTATACGATTTGCTTGCCAGGATGATCCTTTGCATGATCAGGCTTGTGAGGGTGCCTTTGATAAATTCTAAGAAACTATGTTAGTGTCCCTCCTATCATATATTTTGATCTCCCAATTGGAACTCATTTGAGATCATGTGTGTGGCTAAGTGATTATGCCATGAGGGGCTGTTTTTACAGACAAAGGGAAGATAAAAGGCTTTTGATCTGCAAATAAGACTCTAGATTAAAGCAATCCGATTACCATTTAACGGAAAAAGGTTTTGGTTGTCGTCTTAAGCCTTAGAAAAGTTAGAGATCGTACATTGTAGGGTCTCTCTTGTAACCATTTTCATGTGGATGTGCAGCAACTGAAGTACTTGCACTATCTAAGTAGGATATAAGCCTCGTTTGTTGGAAGGTGGATCCCTACAGTGCGAAATTTAACATTGTGGAAGGATAAAAGGGGTTGAGGAGAATGTGGTAGTTGACCACTGTCTGCGTTAGTTAAAGTCCACTTCTAAAGGCCTACCATGAGAGACGGTTTCACGATGGCGACTTTTGCTCTTATCCCTTTGCCCAGTATGCGGACATGAATGCTTTAGTGACGAGGACAAATTCCACCTAATGGACCTCTTAGTAAGAGAAATTTGGTGGACGTAGAAATACTATTTTGATGACCCATAT
Source organism: Tetrastigma voinierianum (assembly GCA_016808115.1). Lineage (NCBI taxonomy): Eukaryota > Viridiplantae > Streptophyta > Magnoliopsida > Vitales > Vitaceae > Tetrastigma > Tetrastigma voinierianum. The sequence goes on from JAEQBH010001104.1 coordinate 16,879, forward strand.
TTGTTTAAATCTCATCCGGACCAATTGTGAGAAGGTGTGTGTATCAATGTGATCAAATTGGGGTGCTCACTATGCACCACTCGGAAGCTTGTGGTGGGCATTTCTTCATAAAACGACGGACAAAATCCTGGTAGTTTCTTGTACTCTTTTAAAAGTACTTTTTGAATTTTAAAACTTGCGCTCGGTGCCAGCAATTATGAGGGTCACAAAGGAACATGATGCCTCTTACTCCTATTTTAATCATTTAGATTATGGGGTTTAGACTATGGGATGTACCACATGCGTAGTTACCTTTACATTTGTGGAAGTTGATTATGTTTCTAAATGGTGGAGGCCATTCCAGCAAGAACTAATGACCACAAGGTTGTTTTGGAAATTTTAAAGAACACATTTTTTTCTCGTTTTGGAGTGCCTGGTAATCATTAGTGATGGTGGAGGCTCTCCATTTTTTGTGTCGTTCCTTTGAAACGTTGAAAAACTATGAGTCACCCTGAGAAGTTTCCCATAGTTTGTACCACCCATGTAGATAATGGATTGGGCGAATTAGCGATAGGAGATCAAAACATATTTGGAAAAGCGATTACGCCCCAAATCGGAGGATTGATTAAACCTTACCGACTAGCAGGCGCTCTTTGGGCTTCTAAATGCCTTTTAAAACCATTCTTGGTATGTCTCCTTATCGGCTTATTTATGGAAAGGCCTATCATCTGCCGATAGAAATGGAACACAGGGCATATTGGGCCATTAAAACTCTCAATTTTGATTTGTCTCAGGCAGGTAAATAGCGACTGCTATAGATGAACGAGCTTGATGAATTGCGGCATGAATCGTATAAGAGCTCATGAATCTACAAAGAGAGGCTCAAGCTATTCCATGACAAGAACATTGTTAGGAAGATCTTTGAACCTGACCAAAAGGTATTGTTGTACAACTCACTTTTGCACATGTTTCTAGGTAAACTCTGTTCTAGGTGGATTGGCTCCTTCATCGTCAAGGTAGTTTACCCATATGGCGCAGTGGAGATTGAGGAGAATCAGGGAAATAGGAAAACCTTCAAAGTGATGGCCGGTAGCTGAAATCCATTTCTTGAGAACTTTGGCTGCTGGGCAGTGAGGCGAGTGAATCCGCTCTTTGGGATGTTCCTTCAGTGTAATCTTTGTCCTACCCTTTTGTATATAGTTTTTCTTTTCCTTTCTTGCATTTCTTTATCTTTGTATTTTATTTTTACAAAAAAAAAAAAAAAAAAACAAGAATTGTGTCTGTGTGCATTGAGGCAATGCCTATACACGTGGTGGGGGTGTAAGGCACTATTGGTTGGAACCAATTAAGTACATATTAAGTGCATGCAAAATTTTGAATTGCGACTCTTTTGAATTTATAGTACTTGACTTGTGTGGTATGCGGCCCGGGACCTTATTACACTGTATCGTCTCTTGCCTACACAATATGGGGGCATACACAAACTTTTTTTTTCATATTTGGGACCATCGATGTGATTACGTTTCTATTCTAAGTCGATCTTGATTGGTATTACTCCTCATTTATGCACACTACAAATCACATTGATTTTACGCCTCAAACTCATTTTCTTGCTATTGCTTCCAGCTTGTGCATTGTTTTAGCATTCCTTGAACTACATGCATGTGTTCTGAGAACACCCATCGTAGCTAAAGATGATTTTAGGCCATCATTTATGTGTTACACTTCTAAATCATATTGAGTCAAACCTTTTGCACCATCTTGAACCTTGAATTACCAATTAATGAACTTTGGAATGTGATCAGGAAATACAGTGGACTAGTGGCGTGAAGGTGTAAGAGACGATTGTAGTACCACGATTATTACGTGAACATAATTGAGGGTTGGAAGAGAGAGGGGTATGAAGGCGGGAAGAAGTGACATCAGTGGAATTCAAGGGATGTAGGGCATTATGAAGTTATATAGAATTGAATATACTTTGCTGTTTGGTAAAATAAATAAAAAGAAAAAATAAGGGGCCGATTGTTCTACTCATATTGGTCTTGGTACCAATGGCAACCTACTCAGCCGATGGCGGTGGCAGAGTGGTCTGGTACCGACCAGACGAACCAGTGATTTTACTTTTGGTGCAGGTACCACACTTCTTGATACACCAGGCCAGCATGGTCGTGCAGTGAATAGGCCATTTTAGAATTTTTCTCCCCGAACCCTTTCATATCCCACTCTAACTTCTATATAAGAGAAACCCTAACCTAGTACCACTCTTAAGCCGAACCCTAGGTCATTGTTCCCTGTAGTGTCTCCATTGCTCCGACCTTTTGGAGCCTCCTCCAGGTCTCACTTGCAGTGGAGTGGAAGTAGGCGTGGTAGGGTGCTCCTCATCTCTTTGGGAGAACAATTTGAATGGATGTTCTTTGTGTGAAACATGGATTTTGTTGGGTGGCTTTGGTTGGTGGATTACGTGTTCTTGGTTGCTTAGGGCATGCAGCATAGTATGGGAAAAGATTACGGCCCGATACGGAAGGGTGAGAGTCCGATATTGTTGGAGATGGGTTTGTGGGAGACCGTTGTGTGTGTATGGGCTATTCGCTATGTCTCATTATAGCCCATATCTATGGCAAGATCGAAGAACTTGGGAAGGGAAAGGCTCCTAAGCTCTTCTATGGAGCGGCCAGTAGAAAAAGCGGAAGACCCGTCACTCCCCATGGATTGTAAAGGGAGAGGGAGCGGAAAGATTCTTCATCGAGAAGCGAGAAGCGGTGGAGCGAGAATGAAGAAATCTCAAGGCCATGTTTGCTGGTCGTCCGAATCGGCTTGGAAAAGTAGACCCGATCCAGCGAAATTGAAAGAAAGTAGTTTTGTTGTGGCGGGGAATGAGAGTCGTGCGTTGTTCACTCACCCGGTAGTGTTATTATTGATGTCAGAATATACTGCGGAGTTTGTTGGTGAAGAGGTAAAGTTGTTACCGACCATGATTCGAGGAATTCTACACTCCAACAGAAAATCGAGATGTAGACACCCCTATTGGAGACTACAGTGAAGCGATTAATAGTGTATAGCCAAGCAATCGTTTGAATTATGTCAGCCACATACTTGCGCGGCCCGACCTTACCTCTCGGGAATGGCCATTCTGAGTTTGCCTTGATTTGTTTGCAAATGCCATGCACAACTGGAGGTACCCATGGAGTTTGTGCGTAGGGTTCATCGATAAAACCTGGTATGCGTGATGAACAAAGTCATTCACAATATGATCGGGCCGAAGGGAAAAGAGAAGCTGCCTAGCAAGGAAGAAATCCAGTTTCTGTATGAGGTAATATTTGGAAAAATTATTGATTATGCCTTGGTATGTGGTGTATTATGAGGACTTCTAGGGTCCCCAAAGCGAAAATATCGGCATATTCCATTCTCAACTTTGAATTACAATTGTGAACGCTGCGGGGATAAGGGGCTACGGTAGAGAAAAAGAAGAGTTCTTCCTAGAGTGGGGGCCCATCACCAGCCGGACATAAGCAACAAATCAGCTTCCCTGAGGCCCAGTCATCACATCCCCCTTCGGCTATTCTGGGAAGCCTATCTAAGTGTCAGCTCTTGGTCCAATGAGTACATCCCCCTTGAAAAGGATGGAGCGTAGAATCAAAGATGGTTGAGTCATCTTGGGAGAAAGCGGAAACAAGTTTGGATCATAGAGCTCTCAGTCTGCTTGAGAGTCACATCCTACGGAGACTCTGCTTGTTGGAATGATCCTCCTCCCGACTTGGAAGGATTCGATGAGCTAAGATATTTATGTAGATGAGCGCATTCTCTTCGATGATGATCTGGGGATGTAAGTATGGCTGCTTGTGGGTTAGAATAGGGTGGTGTTGCAGGGGTAAGACCTCAGCCACGTGTGCCAAACTACCATTTTGTTTCTATAAGCCTATTATTTATTGTAGCCATGGTCATTACAATTGAAGGAACCTTTTTGATTTTGGTGATGTTGGATGTTCCTCTTTATTTTTAATACATATTCAGTTTGCTTAGTTATGGTAAAATGTTTGTAGTGTAATATAGTTCATTTCAGATTTAGTGATCTCATTACGACCTTTCCTCTTTTCTACCATATGGTCCCTTATAGTATCTACATTTTTATGATTTGTTGTTTTGTCATTACTTTGAGGCGTATTATTCAATTAAGTTAGGCGAGTTTGCACACTACATCGGGTTATAACCTTTGTGTTCATTTTGCTGTACAGGAAACTTGCAATGCTAGTACTTTAAGTAGCATTTGTTGAAAACTCATATATAATCGATGGGCGTTACTAGTTGAATCTTACAGGACTAGCAAAGTTGTAGGATGAAGTGTGTTGAATACATAAAGTGTAACATTTATAGAGGATTTTTATACCCCCTAGCTCATGTTTGCTCTCGTTTTTTTGTAGAATGGTGCCTTTTGATCGTTCCTAGTGTTTTTGTGTATGCAGGTTTATAGTCCGTGCCTGATTTGTAGGGTTTGGGCCTTGAGAACAAATGTCTTAGATCATCGTTGACAGGCCACTTTGTCGAGGGCCTTAGGTATTGTTAGTGAAGAGGAACCGATTTGCGAGAGACAGTGGTACGGTACTAACCTCTTGTACGGTACCTCGAAAGCGATGTAGATACCCATTTACTTTTAGTACCCAGTGTACCACACTATGATGCAGAGTACCGACATGCAATATCGCGAGGACTTGACGGAATTCCAATCTTGGTGGAAGAGATGGCTAGATCTTTGACCACCACTTCGAGATCATAGGAGAATGGTATTTAAGCCCATTGGAGGCGGAGAAGGAGTTTTTATTCTGAGGGTTTTGTACTTTAGGATTGGGTGTTTCTCTCCTTATTTTGCTAAGTTATAAGTAGGGTACCCAGGCTTTCTTCGAGTTAGAGTTTTAATTGCTTGTAGTCTTTAGGTTGGTTCATATAACCGGTATTTTCTTATGGAGTTTCTATGCTTTTGATATCCCGATCTTGCAATGGAAGTGTTATTTCTCAGTCCACATGCATAGTTTCTTATCAAACATGAATCAGATTTTTAGTTTCAATGGAGTTCTAAACAGTAAGGAGTTTGTGGTGAAACTGCACCCAGTGAGTAACAACCCTCAATTCCTCTTTTCTTGCGCTTCAACTTGAAGGATTTATGCAGTGCTAACCTTGCGGAAAATCTTATAAAATTCCTTGTAGTTTGTCTTCTTGACAAGCGTGTGAGCGAGAGACTCTCAGGCACCGCGTTGTGCCAATCATAAATATCAGGCTAAGAGTCCAAATAAATCCCGTTTGAACAAATGTCATTTGTCATCGCTCAATCGTTCTTTGGCCAAAGAGCCTTTAATGTTATATCTTCCGTCCGAAGACCATTCCTAATGTGGCTCTAGATGGGATTGTAGAATAAGAGGTGGGTATTACGATCGGTGAGTGAAAACCTAAGGACCTATCGGTCGCCCTTTTGTTTTAAAATAGTTAATTTAATCGGTTCGATCAATCAATCACAATCCCATATTTACTTTTAAACACACACATTCTTTGGAGAGCAATCCCTAAGGATCACACCCTGGAAACCACTCCACACATTGGAAATGATGCACATGGACCTCCACAGTAATATACTAATGTGACGACTTCGTTCCTACGCTTGAATGGGTGACATATCTGAGAATAAACCAAGAAGCACCTTTGGATCTTTAGGAAGTGGAAAGGGGATTACAAGAATTTCTTCCTTTGCGAGACAACTAATAGCCTAGATCAAGAAGAATCGGAAGAAGAAAATGAAAGTCAAAGCAAAGAAACTTTTCATTTGTTACTGTTGTTTCCATCGACATCAGTCATCGAATCAAGTCCTCAATTAGCAAAAGCTTATTATGGGATTATCTCAAAATAAGTATATGAAGAAATGAGAAGAGGATCAAAGGGATGCAGTACTTCAATTACATTAGAGACTTTGATAAAATGAAGGAATCACACCAACTATTAAAGTATTTGACAACTTCTATTGTTATGATAATGTAAGGCGCTCAGGTTCTAATCTACTTGACTCAAGGATTGTTGAAAACATCCTAGTAACTGTACTTGAAAAGTTTGAGGCAACCATTAAAACCTTGGAGAACACCAAGGATATGTCCAAGATTACCTTGGTAGAGCTCTAAAATGCTTTACAACACAGAGGAAGAAAGGATAATGAAAGCGAGAAGGTAGAAGGGCATTGCAGATCATGCATCGAAGGAGAGAAAATGAAGAACAAGAACAAGAAGAATTTTCTACAAGTATTTGATCACTATGTAAATAGAAAATGCTGAAATACTTGACAAAAACAAGACTAGAGGTCCAAAGTATCCTCTTATTTTAATATTGTGTGGCGGGGCATCCTCCTTTCAAGTGTTGGAGGAGACGATGCAAAAGGAAGCAAGTATAACGACTTGGCGCGTGAAGCTGTGATTTGCAAAGTAAATTCAGTAGCAAAGAAGTAGATGCTCAAGTTATCAAGAGGAGGAGGATCATTTTTATTGCAACACTTCTCATCACGGTGATTCAAGTCGCAATTTGGTTAATTGATAGTATTTGCACTAACCATATGACATGACAAGGGAGTTGTTCAAGAATTAAGAAGCCTGATTTCAAAAGTCATAATAGGCAATGGACAACATATAGTAGTCAGAGAAAAAGGCTTCGTACAATTACAAGTTATTAATTACAAAACTAATCTCTGATGTTCTCTATGTTCTAGAAATTGATCAAAATCTATTGAGTGTTAGTTGATTGTTTTGAAAAGTTTAGAAAATGTTTTGTTCAAATGTGTGATTTGATAAAAGGATGCATATGGGTTCAAAAGTGTTGAGTCTGAGGATGAGGAGGAAGGAGAGCTTCTTTGCAATCCATTGGGAGAGAACCTAGTGCCTTTTCCTACAAGGAAGTGCCACAGATGTGGCGCAAGGAAGCTGGAGTCGTTATCATCATCAAGGTTCACCTACATGAACAGAAATTGGTAAAGGTTTACCTGTTTAGGAATCATGTTTATCATTTACCAAGCATGCCAATATGGAAGCAACATAGATAACCATTTCCAAGAGTAACTTGAGAGCAGCACAAAGCTTCAATTGATTCCACACTGATCTAACGAGGTTATAAAGAACACACCTTTCTCAAAGGTAGCCTTTACCATGTGCCTTCATTGATGATTTTACAAGATTATGCTGGATTTTTTTCTTAAAATTCAAATCATGCAAAGTGGTTGGAGTGTTTGGAAGTTCAGAAAATGGTGAAAACAAAAGTGGCTACAACATTCCAGAGTTCCTGAATCGATATTGGAAAGAATACACCTTAGAAGAATTCAATTTATTTTGCGAGGAAGAAGGCATCGAATACCAGCTTACTACTACACTCCACAACAAAATGGAGTTAGTGAGAGAAGAAACAGATATACTAGAAATGACAAGATGCATGCTCCACGAGAAAAACTTACGAATTAAGGCTTGGCGCAAATACAACGATTTTCTTGAGCAGGGCTTCCCATGAGGCGATAAAGAATAAGACACCATTTGAATCTTGGTATGGATATAAACCATCTCTAAATTTTCCTAAAGCGTTTGGTTGTTTGTGCTTCATCTATGTTCCTCAGATTAAGCATGATAAACTAGACAAGAAGGCAATACAAGGCATCTTCGTGAGGCTCTGACACAATATCAAGGCTTAAAGTCTTTTGACCCTGAGAACTACGAATATTGTCATAGCAAGATGTGAACTTTATTGAAATGAAGAATGGAACTAGAATTTAAAGGACTCAAATCAAAGCACAAATCAACAAAGCTAAACTTTCCATTTCAACATAAGAAGTGTTGAAATGGAAAGTGGGTGGTAAAATAGGATGGTGAATAACATTCCAATTAGGCACTAGATTGATTGCTTTTATGATATTTATCATATGCGACATTCTGAGTTTATGAGCCTGCACAGGTTTTGAAGAAGCAAAACTTGATAAAAAAAAAGGATGGTAGTAATGAAGGAGGAGCTACACATGATCGAGAAAAATAAGACATATGCAAACATTGGCAGACATCAGCAGATAGAAAGTCAATGGAATTAGATGGATGTTTTGAATAACGTAAATGTTGATGGCTCCATCAGCAAGCACAACACAAGAAACTTGTGAAGTTGAGCTACACTCAAATTTTTTGGGTGGACTACTTAGACCCATTTGCACCAATTGGCTAGGCTGAACACCATTAGGTTACCTTCTTGCTGCACAAGGAAATTTGGAAAATTATTACAATTGGATGTTAAATCAACATTTCTGGTTTCTTACAGAAGAAATCATGTTGAACAACCCAAAGGCTTTGTGAAGAAAGGAAGGAAGACAAAGGTTTATCTCTATCAGAAGACTCTTTAGGTGAAGTAAGCTCTAGATCACAGTACAGCAACAATATTGATGATCATTTGCTAAATGGGGCTTGTAAAAGTCTATCTGAATCCACTCTTTACATCAAGCACTACGAAGGCGATATCCTTGTTATTTCTCCTTATGTTGATGATATTTTGGTGATTGGAAATAATGCAGCTTTGATTGATGAATTTAAGTTGGAAATGATGAAAGTATTTGGGATGATTGATCTTGGATTGATGACTTATTTTCTCGAATATAGAATCGAGAAAAGTCGAATGGCGGTTTCCAGGTTGTCAAAGAGTACTTGAAGGAAATTCTCAATAAGTTTCCATATGGAAGAGATTGCAAGTCCAATGAGCACTCCTATGAATCAAAGGAAAGTTAGACAGGAGATAGAGTGCTGAAAAAAAGTGGATGGGAGCACACACTTTACAAGTTTGATTGAGTGCTGATGTATCTTTAAACCTTAATAGGAACTATTTATATTTCATTGCTATGAGTATTTTATCTTGGTTCATGCAACGTACAAGTGAATACACATAAAAATTGCTAGAGGGTGGTTAAGGTATCAAGCGTACCACTCAACTTTGGCATTGTTGAAGATGAATGCTAAAATAAAGCAAACTTTCTGTTTGATAAAATGCTAAAGAGAAGTGCAGAAAAATGTCTCAGCAAAAATAGAGCAAAAGCAGAGGTACAGTTGAATAACTAATTTCGATTACACGTGAATTCCATAACCTTCTTCTTCAATAAGACTTCTAGAACCTTCTTCTTCAATAGCCCCTCTCAAGCTGGACATGGAGCCTTCCATGGTTAGCTTGCATCAAAGTGTTTGAAAACGATCCTTTGACAAAGCCTTGGTAAGAAGATCAACAGGTTGGAATTTAGTAGAGATATACCTGATTTCCAGTTTGTTTGTTGTTACAAGATCACGAACAAAATGAACATCAATTTCTATGTGCTTAGTTCTTATTACAATACTACTTGCCAAAGCTATTATGGTTGTCACACCAAAGAATATGATTGGTGTGAGCTTAAAGATTTATACCAATTGAGTTAACAAATGTTGTATTCATATTAAGTGTTGATGCGAGCACTTGCTAAAGCCTCTATCTTTCAAAGCAGTTACTTGACCTAGCCTATTTGTTGCTTCCTAGAACTCAAGTGATAAGATTTCCTCTAGAAAATGCGAGATGCCACTTCACACGGACTTTCTACCATCAATGGCCTTTGCTCAATTAGCATCTGAATACTCTTGACTTAAACAATTGTGTTGGTTTAAACTTGAGACCATGAAATAATTCATTTTATGTAACCTTAGAACTCTCTTACAGACTTTCCGGTGAGAGCTAGAGTTAGACTTGCAAATGTGCCTGTTATTAACTAAGCAATATTAAGTCTTGTTAAAGTAAGATAGTAAAGTTCCGTAATTGTGCTCCTATACGGAGACGGATCTTCAAAGATTTATGTATGAGGCTGTTTGGATTGATACACCCACTAGTCGCCGATCAGAGCAGCATTGGCAAGTTAGTATTGTGAAGGGATCAACAACATATTTCAATTGACTAAGATGTAATCTAAAGTGTCTCAAACAGCTTCAAGCCAGGAAATAGCACCACTTAAGTTTCTCTCTGAACATCACCTGACTAAATCTCCACAAACTCTCTTGTACATGGGAAGTAGGATTATCATCTACATACATTAAGAGAAGCATCGTTCAAACTTTGAGTGAAGAAAAGTGATGTATCGAAAGCAATTACGAGAAAACTCCAGACGGTGAGAGCCCTTTTCAGACTCTCGAACCAAGCTCTTAGGCTGTTTGAGACCATATATTCATATGAAGTTTACACACATGGTTGGCTAGTGGATCCAAAACCTTTCTGGTTGAGTCATAAAAACATCCTCACGAAGATCTCTCCATTCAAGAATACATTATTCACATCCAATTTGTTGAATGTCCCAACCTCTTGATACTACTAAGGTAAGATGATTCTACTTCGTTTAGTCACTTTAATAAATGGAGGATTAAATGTCTCAGAAAAATTGAGATAAGGAGTTTGTTGAAAGCCCTTGGCTACTAATCGGGCTTGTTATTTGTCCAAGGTACCATCAACCTTAAGCTTTATTCGAAACACCCATTTACTTTGTATAACATGAGAAGCATCATTAGGAGGAACTAATTTCCACGTATTATTTCTTAAGGAAACGATATTCGACTTCCATAGAATTTTCCTCGAGGGTTAGTAAAGCAAGGAGTATAGTAGGCGAAATCTTTGATGAAGTGAAACAATAAGAGGTTTAGGTCCTAAAACACGGACTTAGACCTGATTTACATAATAAATGGTTGGACTAATAAAGACATTCATTTAAGGAACTAAGGCGTAGGTGAGATAGACCTCGACATCACGAAAATAATGTGATAGACACGGGAGAAGCTCCAGCGGAAGAGCTGACAATACCCAGTTATAGGATGCAATTTTACCGGGAAGGTGAGGAGATAGAAATGGTACTTGTGAATAACATGGACAAATTATTTTGAACATGCGGAGATCCACGGGTGGTATTTAATTTTGTAAGGAAATAGAATCAAACATAGTAGCGAGACTTGGAAGAGAGGAAAAGGGAGATCTGAAGGAATGAGAAAAAGGAGGAGCACCATGGGAAGTGATAGTTGGAGGTGAAGATGGTTAGGTGCAAATAACAGAGATTGATATCAAATGAAGCCTCATCAAAAACAACACTTCGTGCTATATGCAAAGATTCTAGCAGAAGATGTAAGCTTCTATAGCCTTTATGAAGGACTATAGCCTAAGAAGACACCTTAGAAGACTTGAAAGCAAGTTTGTATGTTTGTTGTAAGAGCTTTAAATGAAACATGCACACCTAAACACCTTGAGAAAATAATAATATAGCTTGTATCCAAATAGAGATTCAAAGGGTGAAAATTCTTAAGAAATGGTGTAGGAAGCGATTGAGAATAAACCGCTGAGAAAAGCCTCCCACACCAAAACTTTAAATCCATGGCTGCCTTAGTTAGTGTCAAACCAATTTCCAAAATATGGTGTTTTCTTTCAGCCTCCCTTGTTTTTTAGTGATATAGGCAAGGATGACGAAAAAATACCAGATCATGAAAGAATAGGTTGAAACACCACGGTATTCACCTCCCGATCAGTTTAAACACTTAATCTAGAGTTTGAAATTGTCTTTCAACCAACTTATTAAATGCAAGAAAACAGTAATTGCTTCATACTTCAGCGAGAAAACTGACATATCTAGAAAATCATCAACAAATGAGATAATATCTATAACCAATCACTACAGAACAAAAGAGTTGCAAGACTATGCATCTAAATGAAGCGCGAAAGGAAACAGTAGTTTGGAGAGGCCCGAAGGAAAATGAATTTGGTGATTTTTCTATATTAGTGAAGGCATCCACAAAATTGCACCAATGACTTAGAGAAGAGGAGAATAATTTGGAGTAAGAAGAGAGGCACCTTGTTGAGAAAACATTATTTGGAGTGCTTGAGACGGTTGTGCCTGATGAATAATGATTTTGACTGCAAAGGCAACCCACTTATTGGAGTTGTATTCTATACAGTGTCATGTGTAAACTGGAAATTAGAACATCATTACTTTGATGTATGGGCAGTAGTCAGTTGATGCTCTGAGATTTGAAGATAGTTGTGAGTGAACGATTAGGAAGAGCATAGAGTTGATAAAGGCCATTATTAAGAGTTCCTTTTGAAAGACATCAACCATGTCCTTAACATAACAACAAGAAAGTTAAATTCCACTATAACATTATTATCAATGTGAACTTGGAGATACTGTGATCAAGTTTTTGGTATAGAAGGAACTAAGAGAGAATGTTTCAGAAGAGCAAAGGAAGGCTTGCAGAAGAGTGCCAAGATCACTGGAATAAATCAATTTTACCAATGGAAATGAGCGGCGCTCAGTACCATCTCCAACCAGGAGTTTAACATTGCCAGAATACTCATTTTTTGAAGTAAGAGAGTCACCATGAGTAGTAACATGATGCGTAGCACCATTGTCTAGGAACCATGAGGCATTATCTATATCCTTAAGGAGTAATGTATAATGCTTAGAGGACTGAAACTAGGAGAATCACAAGCAGCATCACCGGCTGGCAGGCCTTTTGAAGATTCAGGATTGATTATGTGTGGTGAGATTGAACCTATGATATATGCCTGAGAGGACTGAGCCTGAGAGGAATCCTGCAAGCAGCATCCTGTGTATTATTTGAGCCTTTTAAAGACTGAGATTGATTTTGACAACTGAGATTGAACCTATGATGCATTTTTATAGAAGAGTGTCAGATTTACCACAAATCTGACACAAAGCACTGCTCGCTCCTGGAGGAGAGAAATAGTTGCAGCCTCTAAAGGGAAGAACGACCCCCTACCTCTACGACCAGACGTCCCTCTAGAGTTGTTTGATGACACCTCGAAAAAGTAGAAGAACACTTGATTGTTTATGAGCAAAATCCTTTACAAATTAGAAAACACAACAATAGAGCAGTTGTGAATGTTTTAAACGCATTTCATGTGTTTGTAACAAATACTGAACCTCTTGAAGGGTTACTGAATCCCATGACGTGAGATTTACTACAACCGATTCAAAATCAGAACCAAGACCTCCTAAGATATACAAAATTAATTTATCATCTGACACATGTTGATCAGCAGCCATTAGAGCATGATAAATACCTTTCATTTTAAGGATATATTCTTCAACAGATTCAACACCTTTCTTTGTAGTTTGCAACAAAAACCTCAATTGAAGAATTCGTGCTTTAGATCTAGTAGAGAAGAGTTGATCAAGCACTTTCCAGATTTTTGTTGATGTATTACACATAACAATATGTCCTAGCATTTGTTCAGTTATGGAAGACAGTAACCAACTCATTAAAAATTGATCCAATCTCATCCAAGTGAGATAATCCAGATTTATGATAGGATCGTGACAGTTTGTAGAATCAGAGAGAAACTCAGTAGGTTTGAGGCGAGTTCTAAGCAAAAAAACCTTCTAGATCGTGTGCTCTTACCGCTGGTAGAATTTGAGATCTCTAGAAAGCATAATTCAACCGATCTAATCGAATACTCAGAGGTGCCAATGTAGACGGAATCACCATTGGAAGATGTGGAGGGAAAGAAAACACCATGGCAGGCTTATTGGAGCTTTGATACCATGTTGAAGGTGAATGCTAAAATAAAGCAAACTTTTTGTTTGATAAAATGCTAAAGAGAAGTGCAAAAAAATGTCTCAGCAAAAATAGAGTAGAATAGAGGTACAATTGAATAACTAATTTATGTTACACGTGAATTCCAGAACCTTCTTATTCAATAAGACGTCTAGAACCTTCTTTTTCAATAGGTATCAAGTTCAAGAAAAGCAAGTTCAATTTGTTTGGTTTCTCTAATAGTGACTGGGCAGGATCTATTGATGACATGAAAAGTACCTCAGAGTATTGCTTTAGTTTTGGATTAGGAGTGTTTTCATGGAGCTCAAAGAAACATGAAGATATTGAGTTTGTTGCTGCAACTTCTGCTGTAAATCAAGCTTTGTGGCTGAGAAAGATATTGAGTGATCTTCATCTTGAGCGGAAAGAAGACACTAAGATCTTTGTTGAGAATTAAGCTGTAATAGCTATTTCCTACAATCTAGTTTTTCACGGGAAAACTAAACATTTCAACATCAAGCTGTTTTTCTAGAGGGAAGTGCAAAAGGATGGTGTTGCCGCTGCATTTTGTGCAAAACAAAGAGCAAATAGATGATGTCTTTACTAAAGCCTTACTAACTAGCAAGTTCGAGTTTCTGAGAATGACACTTGGTGTTTGCAGTCTCTAAATCAAGGAGGAGTGTTAGCTGTTGTGCTTAGGCTTGCTACCACGTTTTCAGATATATTTTTTAAGTGTTCTGTTATGAGTATTTAAAAGTTGTTAACTAGTCTCTAGGAAGTTGTTAATGTTCTATTTTTTTGTTTTTAATGATAACTTAATTATAGGACATGATCTTAGTGGTTTGTTATGTTTAAGTCTTTAATTAAATTCAAAAAATTGATTCAAGGAATAAAATTCTTTCTTCCTCGATATAATCTCTACCGTTATTTTACTAACTTATTTTCTTCCTTCAAAGCTTTCTCTATTTTTGCAGTTGCAACTTTACAAACAACAACAATTATTTTAGTTTTTTTTAGTAGTAGAACCAGGATGTATGATATATTTTTAATTTTTGAACCCTATATATATGGTTCGGTTTCATCATTCCCATTTACCATATTCCTTTTGTTTCTGTTGGATTTTGGTCCAAAACATACAAAAGCACGAGATTAGTGAATGCTGCGGGTATCTTTTCATAAATTATAGTATTCCGGCGAAGCGTATCAAATCTAACCACGCTCCAAGCAAAAGCTGGGTTCTAGTTATGATAGTTCCTAGAATCTAAGGGAAAAATACTTTGAAAAATTGGATTGTATTGAGAAAGGCGAGAGAAAAGCATGCGGACTAGGCTTGAAGACTAACAATTTCATTGTAGAATAGATTGAGAATGACATACTGAAACGATAAAGCTTGAAGTAATAGATGCTTGTAAGGAAAAACATGTAACTAGACTAAAGATCTGGAAAATACGGCTGATGAACTAGTAGAAACATAAGGGAAATGCTTAAATGCTCTGTTTAAAGTGTTGATTGATTATTGATTTTGTGGTCCTTTTCTATGAAGTTGAGTCTTCCTTTTATAAGAATTATGTATAACCCCATGTTGAGCACAAACATCAACAAATGGTGATTCATACTCACCACCTCGATCACTTCTTAGCCCTTTAATTTTCTTGTTGAGTTGATTCTCAACCTCATTTTTGTAGAGAACAAATTTCTCTATCACCTCATCCTTACTTTTGAGTAAGCACACATAACAGTACTTGGTGCTGTCATCAACAAAGGTAATAAAATATTTATTACCATCTCTTGTTTGTACAAATTTCAAATCACATATGCCACTATGGATTAAGTCAAAAGGTTCAGTGTGTCTTTCAACATTTTGAAAAGTTGACCTGGTCAATTTTGCCTCAACACAAGTTTCACACTTATGCTTTGCATCAATTTGGAAAGTTGGTATATGATATAAGTTAATTAATCTTCACAATATATCATAATTAACATGTCCTAATATGCCATGCTATAGATTAGAAGACTCAAGAATATAAGCAGAAATACTAGCTTTATTCATATCTGACTTAATGATAGTCATTACATTAAGTTTCCACATCCCATCACTCATATACCTTTTTCCAACATACATTCCACTCTTTGATAAAACAAATTTATCTAACTCAAACACCAACTGAAATCCATGACTATTCAGTAATGAACCAGGCACTATGTTCTTGTGGATTTCAGGTACATACAATATATTTGTTAGAGTCAACTCCTTTCCAGAAGTCATCTTCAAGACCACCTTTCCTTGGCCTTTGATGTGGTAGAGTTTCCCATGTACACTTTTTCCCCAATTTCAGTTGGATCAAAGGTAGAGAACATTTTTTTGTCCGAGCACACATGGCGAGTAGCACCCGTGTCAATCCACCATTCCAGCAGGATTGGATCCACAGTTAAGAGATTACTATTGTAAGGTCAATGTCAAACACATCCTTGGTGATGCCATCAATCCCATTGGCTTCCTTGGGTTTGTCCCTCCTTGGCAGTCTGCAATCCGAAGATTCGTAACCTTGCTTCCCATAATTGAAGCATTTC
Source organism: Tetrastigma voinierianum (assembly GCA_016808115.1). Lineage (NCBI taxonomy): Eukaryota > Viridiplantae > Streptophyta > Magnoliopsida > Vitales > Vitaceae > Tetrastigma > Tetrastigma voinierianum. Next base: position 33,018 of record JAEQBH010001104.1, read on the forward strand.
CCTTGGAACTTCTACTTTTTAGAGATTCCCAGCACTGGTCTGACAGGTACCTTCATTTTGTTGTTGGCTTCTTGAACTTGGAACGCCAGTATGTTCCCTGAGATTAGCCTTAGCCTCGGGATTGTGTGCCCCTTTTTCTTAAATCCTCTATTGTCTTCTTCGACGCGAAGTCTAATAATTAGATTTTCGACTCTCATTTCCTTTCTCTTGTGCTTGAGGTAATTCTTGAAGTCTTTCAATGACCGCTTCATGATTATAGTGCAACTTGAAAGTTTCTCGACATACGTAGCTGCTTGGAAATATCACTGGTGTTTCAACATGTTTAGGGTATTTTGTAGGTATAAATTAAAATTTTTGTAAATTAAATGCGAAAATATGAAAACTTAGAAACCCGGAAATTGTACAAGTTATAAGGGCAAAAGTGTAATTTTCCAAAAAGGGGCATAAAAATCATAAATTGATAAGACTATAGGTCAAAGTAGAAATCACTAAAATTGAAATACAAATTCCTAGAAGATGGAGGACTATAAGGCAAATAAGGAAAACTTTCACAATAAATAGAGGAGGAGACCAAAAATGGATTATTTTTGGTCTCCAAACAAGGCTTACGGGAAGGAGAGGAAGAGGAAAGAGAAGAAGAGGAAAAAAGGGGGAAAATCAAGCCAAGGTATGGATGCATGACTTTGGTATGGATTCTTGTATGGATACATGACTTTGATATGGAATTGTAGGGATTTTGGTATGATTTTTATACATGAATTACTTGGGTATGATTGCTAGGGTTTTCCTTGAAGATTAAATTGGTTCCCTTTTCTAGGGTTTTGTTAGGAAGACATCCTAACTCTAGATTTAAGGGAAGTTTGGTTGAAAATCCCTAGTTGATAATGTTTAGATATGGAATCCTTCACAATTCCAAGGTTTTGTAGAATTGGGTGAACTTGGGTATGAATCCTTGGATTCTTTGACTAATTCAAAGTAATTGTGGAGTTGTTTGGAGGGATTTCATGTTGATTTTTGATGAGGAGTGAAATAGAAGAGAATTATGGAAGAAAAGTGCATGAAAAATGGTGAAATTACCATTTATGGGCAAATTTCGGAGACCTATCTGCAGGACACCTTTGAACTGTCTTAGGTACGAGGGTGATCTGATGTGGCCCCGTGCCCGGTCACGGCCCCCAAGCACATGTCGATGCTGACCCTCGAAAACCGAACCTGTCTTAGAGTCTGGTCGAATTTATCTGTCTGTGAGTGGATCCAGCCCTGTTTTTGCTATTTTTGCGTATTTAAGCTAAAATACGCATTCCGGAAGTATAGAAAATGATGAAATTAAGTGAGAAATGTATCGTACCTCGCCGCCTCGGCGAAGCGAAGGGAGCAAAGTTCATGCCCCGATAATAAAATAGGAAGTTTCTGAACACATACAATCGTAGGAATGCCTAAGACTAAGTGATAGTAAACCTGCGGCACTTTTGTCACGATGTGGGCGGGCCGTCCTTTGATTAGTACTCGATGCTCCTGATTAGGTACTCGGCACTCTTGGTGAAATGCCGGTATATTTGATTAGTGCTCACGGCACTCTCTGTTCGTCTTTCAGAGCAATCTGCTTTGTACTACGACGCCAGTGCTTGTATAGTATCTTCGGATACTTATTGTCATGTCTTACACTTTATTGGCAGTGCAGGTATTCCCATAGTTATATGAAAATAACCTGAATGATGAATAAGAGTAAACAAATGTGTATCGTTTTGATCTATAATACCTACGGGTATTTCTCAATAAGAATAAGCTCTGTAACTCCTACGGGAGATCCGAATAAATGTAAGTATGTTATAAGCATAATTTATGAATAAGAATGAACTATGTAACTCCTACGGGAGATCTGAATAAGCATAAGTCTGTTATAAGTATAAGTACTTGTATAAGTCCATGATATGAATGCATCACGATTTACGTGCTGATATTGTTATACACTTATTATAACTGTGTATGTACATATTACCTATGTTTCCCACTAAGGCGTAAAAAACATACGGTTTAATCCGTGTAGGTGCAGAAGAAAGAGACGGCCGGTATTCCCGCGTTCTACGGGGCAACCTACAGTAGGGGTTCATCCTTTGTGGGATTCAGCTCTTATAAGTAAATGTAAATGTATAGTTTTGAATATGTAAATGAGACTCAGTACTGTACATATGACACTGTAAACACCACTATGGTGGTAGTTGTATTATGTAACTTTTGTATATGATATGTTGATATAGTTATAAGAATTGGTTACACCAATGTCTGAAAAAGTAAGTAAAGAGTCCCAGTATATGGTCTCGCACCCCGGACTCGGTTCGGATCCGCCAATCGGGTCGGACCGGGAATCGGGGCGTGACAACATCATTCCCTCAGCATGGATCTCATGGAGGATTACTTGAAGTTCTTAGACTTGACTGACCACGGTCTTGGAATCTACCATTTTGTTATCAAGGAAGCGACCTACGATAAAATTCTTGGCCACAAGATCCTTAGTTATATATTTCCAGTCTAGTGATTCTCATAGCTCCTTGGCTGTTTTCTTATTTGAATACATATTGTATAAAGAATCGGTCAAAGTATTCATGACGTAGTTCCTGCATAGAAAGTTAGAATGCTTCCAAGCATCCACAACACTGATGACTTAGATATCACACTCATCTTCTTTGAGCTTAAGAGAACGGTCGAGAATACCATGGTGAAAGTGGTCGAGATAGAATAAGCATCTTTACATTGTCTTAAGTTCGTTGAACTGCAGTTTTTCAAGTGAAGGCAGAGATAGGCACAACAGTAGGCATCATTAGCACTTGTGCCACAGTAGGGGTTGCCACTTGGGCAGACACAGGTGGAACCGCATTGTTGGATTCCGAGTCCATTTCTCTGCAAGATTGTAAAAAATGTGTCCATTTTCTATTTCCAAAACCAATTCTCAGAATAATAAAAAATAACGTGTAACAGAGTATTCCTAGGAAAGACTGGTGGGGTATAAAAACCTAGGTTAAAACTAGCCTCCTTAGACAAAATATTCAATTCCCAGGAAAGATTGAACGGGTCACAAATGGTCTCGCTTAAGATCCAGACTCCTTAAACAGAACTTCTTTGTATTGTAATTTTCAATTTTCTAAGACCACAAAGGAATTGACACACTCAAAATGAGTGTAGAGTTTAGCCTAAAAGGCTTATCTCCTTATCATATATTCCTTGTAAGGAAAAACACAACCAATAGTCATAGCCTAGTGGTTAAGGCTTTCTACTATGAACCAAAAGGTCACGGGTTAAAACGTTTTCCTTGTATTTTATTTCAAGGATTTTCCAACAAACCAATTTGTTTGTTTGGTTTCTAAGTTTTTTTTTTTCGATTAAAACCTTTTTCCAAAAGATTTACCTGAACATAGCAACTTTGACAAAAATCCTTTTAAAAAAAATAAAAAATTCAAACAAGAACTTTTTTTTTTTTTAAAAGAAATGTTTTTCCTTATACTAAACAATTCTCATTTTTTTTTTATATAAAAGGAGACGTTTTTTTTTTAAAAAAAACTGAAAAGTGAAAGCTTCCTTTTGTTTTTTTTTTCCTAACAAATGATTTTTTAATTCCAGAAAAAATTTCCTTTTTTTTCAGGATTTTTTTTTTGTTTTTTTTCCAACATTTTCCAAAATAAAAACCTTATCCAAATTGTTTTGTTTGGTTTTTCCAGAAAAACAAAAACCGTTTTTTCCTTAAATATCTTCCAAGAGTAAAGATATTATCTTTAAAAAAAATTCAAAAAATTATCCAAATTTGTTTTCTTTGGTTTTTCCACAAAACCAAAGAAAACTACTTTTTTTTTTCTTTCCAAAATTAAAGAAGATATCTTTAAAGAAAATTCAAAAAAATGGATTTGTTAATTCAAAAGGATTGGAACAACGAATTCTTAATAAAATCCAAATAAATTGGATTTTTCCCCAAAAAGATTGATCCTTAACCAAATAGGATTCTCTCTCATAAAAAACTATCCAAATAATTTTGATTTTTTTTTGTTTTTCTAAAAAAAATCAGAGATTTTCTCTTGATATTCAATTTTTTCCTTTCTTAAAATTTTCTAGGTAAACTCTTCTTCTCACCTTATGTTTTTCCAAGTGGTTCAAGGTGCTTTTTTTCTCTGTTTTTCTTTTTCCTTTCCCCTTTCAATATGTTTTAAGACTATTACAAACTTCGCAAATTACTTGGAAAACAAATAATGAAATTACAAAGGAATGAAAAAGAAAGAGTCTTGTCTTTGTTAGATAAAAGGCAGAATTATAGTGATGAGTCGCGATCTCGCTTAAAAGCGGACAGTAGATGCCCTTAGTCTTAAATAAAAACCGCGTCGACATATCTCTAGGATAAAAAAAGGTGTACAGGCTGCGCAATGGCATTGATCACTACTCAGACGAGTAGGACAAATGGTTGTTCTATTACTTACGAGAGGAACATGGAGGTAGACAAAGGAATAAAACTTGACTTTAGTGGGTGTATTTTTGAGGAGACTCTGATTGATATATAGAGTGCAAGGGATGAACGGAAGAACAAATAAACTAGATCGTTTCAGGTTCAATGGTAGAGGAGAATTAAAACCCATAAATGGTATTAAACCATTATATGATTTATTCCACAGTTACAAAACTAAACTAAACCCCAAATGTATATTACTTTCAATCAAACGGAATAAGAAATATGTTAATTTCATATCACTGACGGAATAGGAAATTTCAATATTTTTTTCCTTCCATTTTTTTTCTCTATTTTCTTTTCCTAATATTTTTCGGTTTCAAACTGAGCCTTTAAAATTCTTGTTTTGAAAAATAATCTCATTGATGTTTTCATCCAAACAAATAGGCTTTGGAAACAGGAACGGACATTCAGGGGGAGCGCTGCCAGCAGAGACCAACCTAACAAAAGAGAGATGCACTAGATGATGTACCGCACCAACAGGAAAGCATAAGACCTAAACCCAAACGCATCAGGTGGGCTGAGCAGAAGAAAGAAACAAGCAAAACGCATGAAGTGCACCAGTGAGTGTGTAAAACAGTAAAGAAGCTAAGGCTAGATTTGGAACGAGGAAAATACTAAGGAAAGAAAAAAAAAATTACAAAAGAAAATTATTTTCTCCTGTTTGGTTTAAAAAATATAAGCTTATAATCAAAATTCCTTAAGTACATATATATATTTAAATTCTTAGACATTATATAATAAAAGATACAAATAAAATAAATTTGAATAAATATATATTATTAATTTATTAAGTTTAAACTTATTTTTTACTTTCTTACAAATTATCTTTAATTCCACTTTTTCTCTTTATTTTCTTTACTATTTTCTTTATTGTAGCACTAGGGTTCAAATAACGCCTAAGAACTAGCTGAATCGTCTGTGTCGGTCTTATGCTTAGCTTAAATGGTAGAACATTCAATGTTGAAATAGGTAAGGGCATAAGGAGGGGAGGGATCCCGGGTTTAAGTTCCAATGAAGACGATTTACTACAACGTAACTAAAAATGTTTAGCTGTAACAAAAAATTGGTACAAACAATAGCAAAGGGAAAAAAAAATATTAGGAAAGCATGAGCAAAGATGTTGAGGTGGATACAAAATTTTCTAGTTAAATGATGATAGAATTTATTAGTACATTTAAAGTTGACATCTTGTTTTAATCAGGATAATGCAAGTATACATACAAAAGTTTCCCAAAAAAAAATTCCCCTCAAAAAAGGGATTTGGATTGAATCAAGACATATGGTGGGTTTTTTTTGTTTTTTTTGCTGAAAACATTACTTTCAGACTTTATGCCCTTTGTTTTTTTTTAAAAAAATTTTTTTGGTGACTTATTATTTAAATTTTTACTCAATAGAATTTTTTTTTTTGTATTTAGAAAATGCTAAAAATTTTCAAGACTCTTAAGAAAATAGAAAATCATATTTTATAATCCAATTGAAACTCTATGATTGGTTCTCATGCTAATTGAATAAAAGCATTGTATAATTTAAAAATGTATTTTCTAAAAATTTGAATAAAAAATTACAAATTGATTCTTTTTTATTATATATATTTTTATTTACAAAAATTCATTTTCTCAAAATTTTGGACAAAATGATAATTTTATAGATTATATATGAATTTAAGATATAAAAAATGAGAATGCTTTTTTTCCTCATTAGTACTATTTTTTTAAAAATAACTTTTAAAAAATTATTTATAATAAATTTTTTATAGATATGATAAATATTTTACAAACATTATATAAAATATTTTTTGTTTTTATTATAGCAAGAGTTATCATCTTAAATAAAATTTGTTAAATGGCTTTTTTAATACTAAGATATTAATTATCAAATTGTAGAGTTTTGTGTGTCCTTTATTATGCTAATGGATATTATTTTTATTTTATATGATTTTAGCTATTTGTATCTTGGATCTATTCATCAATTGTAATTTTGAATCAATATTATTTTTTTTTCCTTTAAAAAATTTATAGTAAAATGTTAAGATGATGATTTTTAACTTATAAAAAATAAACAACTTAATACTTAATAAAAATAAAATATTAGAAAAAATAAACATATAAATACTTAATATTATTGTCATCACACCTAGCTCATGTGGTAGAGCTAGGGTTCAAAGTTTCAAAAGAACATGACATAAGGTGATGAGGGGTTTGGGATTTGAGTCTTGATAGAAACAATTTAAGCATCGTAGTTAAAATATTTACCTATATAAAAAAAAAACTTAATACTGTTAATCACTATTCAGAATAAAATAATAAAAGTTCTATCAACATGTTAAGTAAAAAAGAAAAATCCACTGTAGAGTCCAAAGGTTTTTTTTTTTTTAAATAAAAATTATTTTAACAATCCTTGAGATCTCCACCGTGGGTCACGGTTCTCCAAGTGATGGTCACAACTCACTTGAGTGCATCTCTAAAGGGCTCAAGCGCCCTAACTAAGGGTGCTCAAAAGCTAATTATGAAAAAGATTCCAATCTCTCCAATTTAGTTTTTTTTTTTTTCTTTTCATTCAAAGTTTTAAGTTGGGGATATATGAGCTTTAATCCACTAGATTTTTTTTTCTTATGAATATAAACTTTGAAGACATTTGTCTTTTCGTGCATTAGGTTAAAAAAGAGATTTGCATCTCACCGTTCTTTAAGATAAGGTTATATCGTTTAATTGCATCCTATTGATAGTGGTTTTGTGATTAAGATCATCTTTTCACCTCATAATTTTTATATAGGCATAATTTCTAGGATATTGTATGGATGGTTTTTCACAATTTTTTTTTTGTATTTTATTGCATTGATTCTAATTTTTATATTTGCTGCATCAATTTATCACAAAGAATTAAACACTTAATTCACCCCTTCTAGATGTTTTCTAACCATGTTTAATTCACCTCTTCTAGATGTTTTATAACCAAAATTTTTAATTTTAGTTAGAAAGTGAAGAAGATGGCACAATGACATATTTGATTATAGTAAATTCTTAATTATTAAATTGCTTAATGATACACCAATCAAATCATATTTTTAAATAGACATTTTTTAATATTTAAATGCATTCATGGACAGTTGAACACATCAACAAAATGAAATTGCACAATGACATATTTGATTATAGTAAATTCTTAATTATTAAATTGCTTAATGATACACCAATCAAATCATATTTTTAAATAGACATTTTTTTAATATTTTATAATGCATGTTGAACAAATCAACAATATGAAGTCAGATTCACACCTCTCTTGCATTCACACCTCTCTTGTCATTATTAATATTTCTTGCGAGTATAATTATACACTACTAAGATTATTGTAGCACCTGATCAAACATAGAAATAATAAATCTATGGTAGTATAGTCATCCCAACTTGTGGATGTGAAGTCAGTTTCCCTAATAGTGGTTTGTGACATATAATCTATACATACCTAACACGTCCATCTCCTATGCTTACCACAATTGTATGGTGATGATGATGATAATAAGAATATTGATGTTAGAGGATGCTAGATGATGATGATGGTATTAAGAATTGTTAGATTTATTTTGTATTTTCCTAGGATTGTAATTTGTATTTTCCTAGGGTTGTATAGCCTAACCTATATAAGGCCTCCTCTTGTACTTGTAATTTACAGTTTATAATATACAAAGACTCAAGTCTTTCTTTATGAGTATCGGAAACGGGTTCTCGATATTTTTTTTTTCCATTCTTCTCGCGGTTTTGGCATTCTGACTACCGTATAGCTTCTTTTTACGGTGAACACCACCGTTTGCCCGCCAGCCCACAACTTGTTTTTGGCGAAACCACGATTCGATCCTTGTTTCCTCAGCCGCGAAGCCTAGCGAAGTTACAAGCCACTCGGAGGTAGAACTTGTCGAGACGATCACACCAGTGTGCAAAAGGTAGTTGGAAAAGCCGTAACGCACCTCCTGAAGTCGTCTTGTTATCCCACGCGCCACACACGGGCGTCGGATCCATGGCCTTTTATGCACTTCACGCGCTTTGCATCCGCGTAGGAGCTTGCGTTAGCTAACGTCAGCCCCGATCGACCTCGTTAGCATATTCTTGAAACCTTCTTTGCTTTGGCCAGTCTGAATTATCATTTATGGACTCCCATTCAAGTCGGGTCTGCTTCATCTCTCTCACAGCGGATCTACGAGGATATAGTTATCCGAGATTCCATCTTCCATCTTCAGTGCATCGAAACATTGCTCTTTATGCGATGGGTACTTCTCTTCACGTGGCTTCTTGATTCAACACAACTATGATCATATGACTTCTTCTCGCATGTTGTACCTTCACACACTTCTACTTCTCTCCCTACCATATACCTTTGCAAATGGTTCTCTATGCATGTCTCTCATCTTGGTATTGTCTACACACCATCCTTGTTTGTTTCAGTGTTTACGGATTCCCGAACTCACTCATAATCTTAAATGCGGTAGATAACTCAGCGAACTTGGTTTTTCTCTAACCTTTTCCTTCTTGGTGGTTGTGCGAGATTCTCGAGATGGGACGGTCGTTGGGGATTTGCCACGTAAAAGGTCGGAAGATTTGTTTGAGCTCATCTTTCTTCATTTACAGTCCTCTCGTCTCTTTGCTTCTGTCGTCTTAGGACAGAGCACTTCTTCTCTTGCTTTATGGCATTCTCGCCTTGGTCATGCATCTATCTCTAGGGTTAAACAACTAGTTTCTAGGGGTTTGTTAGGTTCGGTTTCAAATAAGAGTTTTGATTATATGCCTTGTCAATTTGGCAAACAAACTGCTTTACCATTTAATAACAGTGTTTCTCATGCTCTTTCTTCTTTTGATCTTATTCATTCTAGAAATGCTCTCCCATTTCTACTCCGGGTGGGTCACGTTACTTTGTTAATTTTGTGGATGATTTTTCTCGATATACTTGGATTTATCTCTTCAAAAATCATTAGAGCATCAAAATATATCGTGACTTTACCAAAAATAATTGAAACAGTTTTCTAAAGCTTATCAAAGTTTTCAGATCTAATAATGCCTAAGAATATAAAGCCCATGAATTTACCTCTATTCTACATCAATTTGGTACTGTTCCTCATTCCTCTTGTGCAGGCACTTCTCAACAAAATGGCAGGGTTGAGCGCAAACTTCGTCATATTCTTGATGTTGTTCGTGTTATTACTATTGTCGCTTTTACTCCTTCTCACTTTTGGGGGGAAGCTGCTCTTACTACCGTTTACACCATCAATCAGTGTCCTTCGCCCATTGTTCAGAATCAAACTCCTTATGATATGTTGTTTGGTTCTTCTCCCTCCTATGACTTACTTAGAGTCTTTGGATGTGTCCGTTTTGTTCTTCTTCATGATCATGAAAGAAATGAGCCAGTCTCGTTCTTGTTTGTGTTGTTTTCTTGGGTATGGAATTAATTGAAAAAGGTTATAGGTGTTATGATCCCGATGAAACGTCTTTGTGTTTCTCGGCATGTAGTGCTTTTGGGAACACGGAAATGTTTCCAACTACCTCATGTTCCTGTTTCCCTTATTCCCTCTATCGATCCTCTCCCTGACCTTTTTCCTGAGAAGTCTCTCACCTCTCTGTTTGAGTCTCCCCGCCCATTGCGATGTTCCTTCTCATGCATACGACAGGCTTCCCATCGATCATCAGCGTGCCCACGTCTTGCCTAACTATGGATCCTGCTGGTCCTTTTGACTCTCATGCACTTCGTCGTTCCCATCGGGTAACTACTCTTCCTTCTCACCTTCGTGACTTTCATTGCTTTTACGCTCTTGCATCTCCAGAACCTCGGATTTTCATGAGGCTTCCTCTCTAGTAGCCTATGACAACAAGCTATGAAGAAAGTTGAGATCACCTTGCATAAGGCGGAACATGGGATGGTTTATCTCCCCCTGCGGAAAATTTTGCTGTCGATTTGTAAATGGGTTTATAAGATCAAGACTCGTCCCGGATGGCAGCGTGATCCTTCTGAGGCTCGCCTTGTGCAGGGGTTTTCGAGTATGGGATTGATTATGAGGAGACTTTAGCTCCTGTGGCTCGACTTTCTTCTGTCAAGACTCTTATTGTTGTTTTTGCGGCTCGCAAATGGCCACTCTTTCAGATGGATGTCAAAAATGCCTTTCTTAATGGTGAACTCTCAGAGGAAGTCTATATGAAGCTTCCTCCTAGTTACTCTCACACTCCGGGGTTCCCTCATAGAGTATTTCAACTACGGCGGGCACTTTATAGTCTTAAACAAGCTCCTTGAGCATGGTTTTCAAAGTTCAGTTCTACTATCTCTCAACATGGTTTTTCAGGCAGTTCTTTTAATATAGCTCTTTTTCAGAGACAGTCTGGTCATGGTATTACTATTCTCCTCTTGTATGTTGATGATATGATTATTATAGGTGATGGTATGCAGGGTATTCAGGATCTAAAGCACTTTCTTGGTCGTCAATTTTAAATGAAAGATCTCGGCCCTCTTAATTACTTTCTTGGTCTAGAAGTTTCTTCTTCTGCAGATGGTTATTATCTTACTCAAGCCAAGTATACTTTTGATTTGATTTCTCAAGCCAGTATCACTGATAGCAAGATAGTCGACACACTGACAGTATAAGCTGTCACCTCAGTTCTCATGATGACAAATCACTATACGATGCTACTCTCTGAATGACTTGTTGGGAATTCTAATCTATCTCTTTGTTACTGTACGATATTTCCTATGCGGTTCATGTAGTTAGTAAAAGTTTATGGTTGCCCACTGAATCTCCCTCATTATGCTATTGTTCTCGGGATTCTTAGATATCTAAAGGCACCATATTTGATGGTCTTCATTTTCTTCCCATTCTTCATTAACTCTTGGGCATATTCGGTCTGATTGGGTAGAGTGATCCCATTGATGTGATATCACAGGATATTTTTTCTTACGGGTGATTCTCTTATCTCTTGGAGAAAGCGAAAGCAGAGGCGGTCGTTGCTCGTTCGACGGGCGGAATATAGAGCACCAGTAGCTACTATTGAGACATTTGGTTACGTTGGTTACTACAGGATCTTGGTGTTGACTGTTCCACTGCAACTAAACTTCACTGTGATAATTGAAGTGCTATTCAAATTTCTCATAATGATGTCTTCCATGAATTGTAACGCCCCCATTTGGGGCTCTGATACCATGACTGTAACACCTTCGATGGAAAGGCTGATTGGCGGTCAGAGCCGGATCAGGGATGTTATGATACCAGCAACTTGTAGCACACGTTCTTCGATCAGGCCCGATTAGGCGGGTCTGAGCCGTCGGGATGCTCACTAACTGTGATGCTGACCGGCACTCGATTAATCGAGACCCGGAAGTGTCATTTCTACATATATTCATATATATCTCCTATTTACTATAGACTTATCAATTTTAAGCTTGTTTGTTCATATAATGTTACTCATTTAACTTGTATTATATTCTGTAGTAGCGAATTACAAAATATATACATGATCCATATATGTAAATGTCCAACATTCATAATATTTACATTGTTTACAAAAGAAACAAAAATACATATACATTATACCAAAAGGTCTTCCAGTGGACACCTAGTGATGCGTGGCCTTTGATTGTTGATGTGGATTGTCTTGTCCTCTGGTTTCCTCTTTTGTACCTACATGGATGAAAACACCAGTGCTAAGCTTTACGCTTAGTGGGAATAAATACATATGGATGACCCGTAGCTCGGATCATCACACTTCTATACAAATGCATATGCTTATGGAAAATATAACATTTACATATATTTATCCATTTCTCATATCTACTTTTCCATAACATGTTTCATTCTTATCATATTTCAAATACTTTTCATGTCATCTTTCACTTTACTTCTTGTTCTTGTAACTGTATACTATCATCGCATAACAGTGCTATGCTTCTCATATCATATCATATGCTTTACATATACTTATCATTTTCTTTTATGTTTCATACCTACAAAACCTTAGAGCGGATCACGGGAAATAGCGTATGTACTGAAGGTACTATCAGCGTATGAGGCCGGTGATCTCTATACGTATGTACGAAAGTACTTTCAGCATGCGAGCGGTGATCTCTGCTGACCCAAACGAGGCCGCTATAATGATCCAAACGGATCTATGTCATCGAATTCAAACTAGGCCTCGATATTTGTAAACTATATGCTACAAAGAATCAGATCCCCATGTGCATGCCTATCAACTCTACCAGGTTCTAAGCAGACAATCCATGTGTTTTTATGTTCGCACATACATCTCATATTCCCGAATTATGGTCATCCAAGAATCATATGCGATATGTACAATCATTTATTCGACCTGCATTTTTCATATCTCATTATACGATGAATAACTATGGTTACCATGTATGCTTATGAGCTATTTACTATCATTCCAAATTTCATCAAGCTAGATATGGATGGAGTCTGACTCACTGGCTTTCCATGTAGTCCAAGAACACCTAAACTAGGGAAGTTCTGACAAAGAAGTTATGGCCAGTCCGAAGTCGGAGGTCACATGACTAGCCAATCCTAGCCGAAATGAATCAGAACCTAGATTTCCCCGCAGGTTATGTTCAATCTACTACTCATCCATAGGCATATGGCTGGAATCTTGACTCAATGGGTGATTAGTGCCCAAAAAGTGCTATTTTGAGCCCTATTTATTGTAGGTTTTGAGCACTTTTTGTGTACTAATCAATCGAATTAACCTGATTTGCACATTAAGGTCCCATTATCTCTACCGACGCATTGCGGGCTAATTTTAGTTTTTGCAAACCATTTATGCCAAAATTGGGTTGAGTCGATCCAAACGACTAAGAATCATTCTCGAACTCAAAGATTGTAGATCAGAAATCGGCGAGCAAGAGCGAAGAGGCAAGGAAAATGAAGGAATGCAAAAGATTATGGCAGGCTGCGAAATGTGAATTTGCACCCTGCGAAATTGTCTTCCCTGTGCCACTGTTTATCCTGCTTTTGACATTTTGACTTTTTTTTTTGTCACTTTTTGTTTGTCTCCCTGATTTTCCCCCATTATATTAGTATTTGTTTTGGTTTTTTGGTATTTTGTACTGGGTATTGTCTATAAAAGACCCCAGGCATGACACTGTAAGGGACATCTTCTTCATTAATAAAATTTTTGGGCGGGAAGCTACCTCTCCCGTTTCTTCTCCGCTTTCTATTTTTCTCTCATTTTCTAGTACTTCAAACACCTGAGACATAACCTTGAGACGAGTGTCTAGGAAACCCTTCCTCCTCGGGAAGAAGGTCGCTGCCTCAGATCTCAAGGCACTGAGGTTTCCATGGTTTTCACACGTACCACTCGGCGCTTTTGTGTTTCCTTAAACTATAGGTTTAAATCCCTTAGATTCACCTTGAATGTAAACCATGGTTATTACTGCAATCTTTTAGGCTCATTGGATGCTTAATGTTAGGATCCATTGATGTTTGTTAGTTATCATTTATGATCCATTATAAGGTGAGTAAAGGGAGAGTTGTCACCGGCGAGACCATCGATGCCTGCGGATTACCAAATTTTCAAAGGATAGTTGGCTAAGGGTTAGGGTTTTGTAGCTAAATGAAGATCCGGTTCGGGAAATGACTACAGTCATCCTCCTCAATGCGAGGAAAGGACCCCTGAAACCTCGCCATCTATGAATCCGACCCTGACTCCACTTCAAGGAGTTCTATTTTACATTTTAACTTTGTTTTATTTTCGCTTCCAAACATTTCACCCATTGTTTTACCAAACCTTAAAATCCAAAACAAATTCACCATTTCGCTTTCACTCAAGGAAATACTACAGTTAAGAAAACCCATCCTCTCGTGTTCGACCCTAGAGCTCACTATGCATCATGTTAGCCATGCTGTTTTACAAGAGGAGGAATTTAGGTTATAACTCATGATCTCTGCACTTCACCTAACGATTATACTCTGAATCAAATGGCGCTGTTTGTGGGATGGTGCTCATGCATTTGATGAGTTTGCTGAACACTTCGTGATCCTCATCACAAGTTTCTCAGTGAATTTTATCATTTTACTATTAGTTTTTTTTTTACCATTTCAAATGTTAAAAAAGAAAAAAAGTAGGATTGTTTCTTTTGTCTCAGGTTTGCCCCGTTTCACTGTAGGAGAATGCCTCAAAGAATTTGAATAATGACCAAAATGGAATTCCAAGAGGGAGAGCAACACACCGCACCCAAAGGGAGAGAAAACCTAATGCATATAGGTCCACGAGGGACTATAGAAACTTCCAAGGGTGAGTGCACCTCCTACATGGTGCCTCCAACAAATGCACCATACGGACACGCCATAACCCTGGGCTGGGGAACCACGAATCTCACGGAACCAAGATTCCACAAGATGCACTCCTCGCTTCTCCATATTATGCCTCAACTCAGCCACCACAACCACCACGCTTAACTTTTTGGGCTTGAGCAAGCAATATTGAACTTGAGCAACCGTGGATACTCATAGGAGTAGAGGCGCTGAACGTCCGTGCCAATCAAAATCGACACAGCTGAGAGCTCCCGACAAGGAATTGGATGGGTTCCAGAGCGAAATTGATCATAAATTTGACAACCTCCAACGCTCAATTTCAAGGCTTGCCAGTCAACAACATGTTCATCAAGAGGAAGAAAATCCGTAGGGAGTGCCCGATCGGGACACTATTTCGTGAGCAGACTCAACTCAGCAGCCTCCAGAGATTTTGATAAAGGAACCGAAGAAGCTCTGAGGAGAACCGCAGATGTCTCTGTAATCATGTGTTATCTATTGGCTACATGAGGGAGAGAAGTAGAAATTTCTTCCCTTGTCGAATCAAGAAGGCAAGAAAGATGGAAATGTGGAAGAGACCCAAAAGCTTATCCTTAAACCACTTCCAAAAACTAATCCTAGTGCCACGCCTGCCACCAAAAGCCCATCGCTAACAAAGACTTCTCCCGACCCAAAGGCACATCCCGCCTTCACCGCAGCACACTCGACATGAAAGACTCCACAACCAGAGTTAATCCATCTGCACTGCTTGTGCAAAACTTTAGGAAGTTAGTGGCCACTATTCGAACATTTTCCACTACATCAAAGACATTAGGCAAATGTGTCATGTCAGATGGAACATCTGATGGTTCGTGTCGGGTTCGTATGTGACAAATTCGACCTCAAGATTTTTTAATAGTTCACTAGTTTCAGCAGCCTTCAAAGGCTTGAGAAACTGGTTTTGGGTGGGGGTTCTCAGTCTCCCCCACTTTTTATTTTGATTTTCCTGTTTTATTTTATTTTATTTCGATTTATTTAGTTTTTCTCTTTAAATTTCCTCCAATTGACTTAATCTTTGTTTCTAGCTTTTATTTTGCAATATGTCAAAATTTTTGGCAGGAGAGAGGTTGGAGCTAAAGGAAAGCCCAGAATTTTCAGAGTAAAATTTGCATTGTTGCGAAAATTTCAGGTGTGAAAATTTCGCACCCTACTGCACTTCCATTTTATTTCGCCCATAACTTTTTCATTTGAACTCCGTTTTAGGTAATTTTGATACCGTTGGAAATATTTGAGAGTTTAGAATCCAAATATAGACATAAATAACACTTTTGAAATTTTTATTAAGGCGAAATTTTCAAAATGCTCCAACTGGTCACTTTTTTTTCTCTCTTTCTTCTTCCAACTTGTTCATTTGAAGCCCAATCGAAGTGAATAAGGTCTCTGGTGGGAAATCTTGTGAAGCATCCTATCCAAAAAAGGGCAAGATCTCATCAAGGAGGTATCGCCTCCTTTCTCTAACTTTCCAACTGAGCCTATCAGCGACAATGACACGGTCTTGAGAGTTAGCTACTGGTGCGGCTTTGGCATTTATGCTTTTGTTACTATTTTCAGCAAGCCCATTTTGTGTTGTTCAAAGGGCTTCGCTATTTGTCCGGTTTGTAGTTTATTGTTTTGAAAAAGCTGAAAATATAGCTATTTATTTTTATATACATACTATACAACCATAATTTCTAGATTTCAAATTGCCTCAGCTTTTTTTTTGCGGTTTTGCCTAGCCCGCAGCTTGAAAATTGAAACATTGTCCACCCCGTTGATGTTAGATTGGTTCCATGCCTAATCGAGTGGATGATCGCTTGAATTTTTTTGTTGCTTTCGACCTTTTCTTCCACCTCTAGCTAATCACACACTGCGGCACATAAGGTTTCAACAAGTAGTCAAAAATTTCAACTTCCTAAATCTGCAGTAAAGCTCAGCCTAGTTTCATTTACTACCTTCAATAGGTTAAGGACCCCTATGAAAAGAAGGCCAATGAGTCTTCCAAAATAAAAAGATGAGAAAAAGAAAAAGAAAGTCAAAAAGAAAAATAAAAAGAAGAAAAATAGCAACGCTTTGCCTTGAAACCCAAGCACGGTCCGAGGGGTATATGGTGAAAGTCTTTAAAGCTTGGTGCCTTAAGCCAACTAGTTGGGAGCCACCGACTTAGTGCTCGCTACATGGGTGGATGTAAGAGGTTTGAAGAAGTCAGAAAGGTCAAGTCTTGAAATCATTCAAAGTCCCGGTGAAACCTCAAGAGCTCTGTGGGTTGAAAGATTCTCGCGGACTCACGCCTCTAAGCCTTAATCTGGGCTGGGAGTCACGTGATCCTCAAGCATGGACTTTGGTGAGGTCACTCTCAAAGATCGCACCCCTACAACACAAAAAAAGAATTGTGGAATAAGAAGGGTCCCTGATCTATTTAGGCCTGCGAGTACTAGGTCAGGGCAAAAGCTCACTGGGGAGAGGCCTCGGCGCCTTTATTGTCGTAGAACCGATCAGCAAACACTTAGGTTTTCGTGGAAGTTCTCGAAGCTTAATTCACTAAGTCGAAGCCCTTTGACACTTAATTACGTATGACACTCATTCTCGAGATGGTTGATTAGGCAAGGGTTTGGTGATTCTATAATTATTTTGAAATTCCATTCACATACTTTTGAAAATTCCATTATGGAACATGGCTTCGATATTGTTTATGCTCTCTCTTATTTTCATCAAGCAGACCTTCGTAGCAATGTGCCTTTGGGAGTGATTAGTGCCCAAAAGTGCTATTGAGTCCCATTATATTATAGTTTTGAGCACTTTTTCAGGTACTAATCAACCAAATTAACCCGATTTTCACATTATGTCCTCGCTATTCTACCGACTGCATTTTGTGGCTAATTTTATAGTTTTTGCAAGCTATTTTATGCCAAATACTATCTTCATCCAAGCACTAAGAATTGCCGAACTCAAAGACGCAGACGTAAATGTGCAAGGAAAGAAGAGCGTAAGAGGCAAGGGAAAATGAAGCAATGTTCACAAACGCGACCACACCCCGCGAAATCATTTTCCCTTGCGCTGCACTGCTCATCTCGCTGACATTTTTGACTTTTGTCACTTTTGTTTGTCTCCCAATTTTCCCTATCAGATGGTATTTGTTTTGTTTTTGTATTTTTACCGGTATTGTCTATAAAATACCCCAGGTGTGACACTGTAAGGGACATCTTCTTCATTAATAAAATTTTTGGGTGGGAAGCTTTCAGCTCTTCCCGCTCTTTCTCTAGTTTCTCTCATTTTCTCACATTTTCTCTCACTTTCTGGGCAGCCAAACACCCTTCGAGGATGACAACTTGGAGGATGAGTGGCTAGAAACCCTTCCTCCTTGAAGGAGAAGGTTGTTGGGTGCAGGATCTGAAGGCAGCTGGAGGTTTCCATGGTTTTCACGCAGTACTCACCGGCGCTTGTGTTTCCTCTTGAACTATAGGTTTAAATCTCCTTGCATTCACCTTGAATGGTTACTGTAATCTGGGCTCACTGATGCTTAATGTTAGATCCATTGATGTTTGTTAGTTATCATTTATGATCCATTGTAAGGTGAGTTAAGGAGAGTTGTTTTTCACTACCGAGACCATTGATACTCTGTGATTACCAAATTTTCAAAGGATAGTTATTAAGGGTTAGGTTTTATAGCTAAATGAAGATCCGGTTCGGGAAGTGACTATAGGTCATCCTCCCCAACGCGAGAAAAGGACCCTGGAAACCCTCAGTTGCCCTATGAATCCGACCCCAATGACCTAACACTCCAAACATTTCACCCACTATTTTTACCAAACCTTAAAATCCAAAACAAATTCACCATTTTGGCTTTCACTGCGAGTCATTTGTGTAAAGAAAACCCATCCCTGTGTTCGACCCTAGAGCCACTATACCGCAGTAGCCACGCTACGGTAGTAGGAGGAATTTAGGTTATAAATTTTGTTGATTCCGGACCACCTACCGCATTATACTCGAATCAATGGGCTTTCCATAGAGTCAAAGAACACCCGAAACGGAGTTTAGATCGGCTAGGCACGACCTTCGGGTTGAGGTCAAGATGTGGTAGTCAAACCCAATGAGCCGACTGACTTACTGAAATGGGACCGACTGGTCGAAATGACCCGACCGCCAAGCTGACCTGACCGATTAGACTATTCAGGGTAAACATACCATAACTTGGTCTACAGAGGTCCGAATTGAAAAATTCAAAAGCCTAACATCAAGTTCACTGATGTGGCTACAATTTACCAGAAGGACTCACTGCCAAATTCTCTTTCTTTCTCACCCAAAACCAATCCTAAAGTCCAGCTAATGCGTACGATAAGGAAAACAGGGTAATTTTCCTTGGTTCAAATTGCAACTAGACATTTCCCTTAGGGCAAAACACCACCCCACAACCCTTAAATGAAAAGGAACCCGAGTAGGAGAAACCCCTACACAATTAATGGGTTAGATGAGTTTCCTAAGTCTCAAAAATTTGGGGAATCCTTACTTAGTTTCCATACAACCCCAAATCAACTACAAAACTAACCCAAAACACATATATAGGAGTCTTAAAGTTCTTCTCAACTCAACCCTAACAAGAAATGAGTTTGGGAGTTTCCAAACCCAACCCATACACAAAATAGAGGGTTCCAAACCATGTTTCTATACTTTCTATACCAAAACTAGACAAATACCATACTCAAATTCCATACAAAAACACTAGACTTCCATACAAAACCATAACATTCCATACCTTTGACCTGCTTCACTTCTTCCTTTTCTTCTCCTCTTATTCTTCTTCTTCCCTTCTCTTCTCTCTTCTTTTCCCTTTTCCTTTTCTTATGGATCACCCTTAATCGTATTTTCAAAGGAGAAAACTTCCTCCCCCTTTCCTACAGGCCACATGTCTTTTCCTTGATTTTTCTTCCTTTTTCTTTATTTCTTTATTCCCTTTGCGTCTCTTCTCTCAAGTCCAAAATGAGATATTTTTGGCCTTTTGATCTAATCCTCCTTTAAGAGTTAAGGCCATGTTTGGCTTACTCATTTTTGTTTTATTTCCCATTTTTGCATTTAGGTCCCTCCATTTCTCTATTATTCTTACTTCAACTTATACATATTCCTACTTTGGCATATGAACTTATTAAATTATGAGCCTTGGGTCCTAAATGGGTAAATTATTCATTTACCCTTAACTAGATAATTCGGTTCTTATTATTTAATTTATTTTTATTTTTATTTTATTCCTAAAAATATATTTCTTGTACTTTTATTATACCCTAAACATTATAAAATTGTTAGGCATAATTGGGGTGTTATATGAACGTATTTCCAAACATATTGAGTATTGATTGTCTCTTCATTCGCATCATTCGTCAAGTGCTAATTCCACTGCTCATTTCTTTCTCTCGTGATCAATTAGCTGATATCTTCACCAAACCACTTCCTCCAAGAACTTTTCGAGCTTTAGTTTCCAAACTCATAATGGTTTCTCTTAAACCACCATGAGTTTGAGGAGGGATGTTAGATTATTATATTGTTAGATTTATTTTGCATTTTCTTAGGATTGTAATTTGTATTTTCTTCTCGTGTAGGTCAGATAAATTTAAATTATATAAGTGCCTCCTCTTATACTCTCAGAATTTTACGCTTGTAATATGCCAAATACTCAAGTCTTTCTTCAAGAATACTGACATTTTTTTTAAGAATAACAATAATTTATACTGAAAAATAATAATCGATGATGGAATTATCAATTAGTTGGCTGCTAGGCTGTACAGTCATTTTTCAGTTATTGTTATTAGAACGTGAAGCAACAAAATGTTATTGAAATTACTATATTATAATTGATGCTGATGAAGTTGTTATTCATAGCCCACTTTGGCAATAGAGTCAATTTTCAATTATTGAATTGTAAATTATTAGAACGTGAAGTACCCAAGATATTGCAAGCCATTAGCTAAGGATGTTGCTAGCTGTGGGTGATGGGTAGTGGTTGAGGATGCCATAAATTCTGAACACTGATATCTAATCACATTTGTTGTGGATCGATCATGTATTCATAATCATTCTCAGAACAACATGAATGTTCTTGTCTACCAAGTTAGTCTTCTGATCTGTTCAACTACCATATTTTCATGTCAAACACTTATTTATTTGATTTTATTAATACATTAATGGTGTCTGTTACACCTAAAGTTTGGTTCTTTTCACATTGAACCAGGATGTATGATAATTTTAAAAGGCTTTTTCTTTTAGATTTATTTTTGTTATGCTTGCTTGGTTTTTGAAAGTACTATGCAAATTTAAAAAAAAAAAAAGAAAAAGAAAAACGGTTTCTTATGATTAATTGTTATATGTGTTAAAGATGTATATGGACCTAATTATTATCTAGTTGAGGAATTTACACATAATTTAATTTGGGTTGCTGCTTGAGGTAGCCAGCTTACATTTTTTATACGCACTCGCGCTCTCACACATACATACGTTTACATAAGTTTTCAAGATGAGAAAAGAAAAAGTTTTTGGATGATTTTTCATCCTCTATTTAAATGGTTTTTCCATCCTCTAGTAATTGAAAATTTTGTTGGCTTGTTATTATTGTCGGGAAGATTGGTATTATTTTGGAGGAATCTTTTGACCGGTGGAAGTGAATCAAGTGATCTTGATTTTCTAATGAGCTCTAGCTTTTTTTTGTTTTATACATGAATACAAAACATGTAATCAAATCTTAAAATTATAAAGAATGAACATCCAAGTTTGGTTATCGCTAACGAATCGACCAAAACCTATACATTTTGATATTACCACTGGAGTGTAATTACTTCATGATTTAAGTTTTACAAAAGATATCGACGATCATCGATGAATTTCTTATCGTTGATCAGATATACTTTGCATAGTTGAACCGTCATCACACAAATAAATATCGTACCACGATGACAATAAACAAATTCTACACAAGACAACGACAATCACACTATGCACCAAGACAAAGATTAAAACATGAAAAACAAATGAAAACCTAGATTTTATGGAATAAAAACTTTGTTGAGGAAGAAAGTGATAGAAAAAGGTGTAATGAAGTGATTTTAGGTCAAAAATGATAAAAAAAATTCACATTTCCGTACTCAAAAGGAAAAGATGCTACCAGAAAATTAAAAGAGGATAGGATTTTTCCTAATAAGTTCTAGCATGAATCACTAAAATAAATGATGAAAAAACACTTGTCCTTATAACTTTGAAAAATTCATACAACAATCATCTTCAAATGTGAAAACCAATGAGTCGTTGTCAGTCAAGTTATTAGTGGATCGAATTGTTTATAAGGGGAACAGTGTTGTCATATCCAAATATGAATCTATGATAATGACATATGACCAGAAAGCCTTGTTAATGATTAATTTTCAACGAATTGGTTAGCAAAGAGATGTATTATTTAGATTTTAATTTGATGATCTGATTTAGATATTAATTTGATTTGATGGGTCTTCTTTTAATCATAATTGTAGAATTAGTTAGCTGTAGCCTTCTTTCATGGAAAAAAATTATTAGTTTCTAGCTTCAAATTAAGGCACACACAAAGCATCGTGTATGTTGTTACCTTGATTGTCTGATTTTCGGGGCATCAACGGTATAATGTGAACTTGTAAAAAGGGCAATTTGGTGACGATGGGTCGGCCACTTCTCCGATGATTAAGTCAGCAAAAATGCGGAGAGGAAGAAGAAGGGAGTTGGCACAGTTGGAATTGCATACCTTCACCTAATGGGGGATCTTCCCGATTTATATGACTTGGTTCCCAAATCTCTGTTCTTGTTTTAGGAATAAAATCTATTTTTCCTTACCAAGGATTATCTTTTCAAGAAATAAGGGATAAAATATGTTTTTCCTTATCAAGGATTATCCTTTCGAGAAATAAGAGATAAAATCTATTTTTCTTTATCAAAGATTATCCTTTCGAGAAATAGGATTAAATCAGAAACCGTGATAAATATATTTTTTGTATTATCCATAACGAACATGCCATATGAGATATATTGGTCACTGGGACTTCAGAAATCCTAGACTCAAGTCGCTATGAAGCGAGTCTTTAACAAGACACCCTAGCTTTCTCAAATGGGCTTTAAGACTCTCCCATCTAGATAGTTCCCGTTTTGATTTAATACGGTAAGTGGGCTTGACCCGCTTTATGTCACAGGCCTTGAGTAGTTGGTCTGAAGACCAAGGTACTCACAATACCCCCCTTTTCCCCGATTGAAAGTTTGTGCTTCTTCAGTCGGGGAAAATACTGTGCCAACATGTCTGGTCGAACAAGCCCCGTAGCCTGCTCCCCAAGCAATGAAGAGGAAGAAGAGCAGTTAGCGGGAAGAAAGTAGAGTATAGCTGGATGGACAGCTTCATTTGCACTGGTCAAGGCTTCAGGATCGGGTAAATCCAACCTTTCAACATGAGAGACTTAGAGTGATCGTCCAACCCCCCAGATTTCTAGAGAGAAGGTTGAAGAGTGTGAGCATTACATGTCTAGTCTTCCTATCGGTTTTGCTGCACGAATGCGCATGCAAGCTGACTAGATGATGCTTAGTCAATTATTGATCACTGGAACCCCTTTAACAAGAGGGACTCTTCTATCGCACACTGGCCAACCTGAAGGCACCACAGCCCAGCTTAGGCTCTAGCCACCAAAGTTAAGAGCCACTCGCCGTGCTTAGGTATGTGCCTCGCAGCTTAGAGCCACATCCGGTCTTTTGAGTGCCACAGCTGGGAGCCACATCCGGTCTTTTAAAAAGTGCCGGAGGTTTAGAACTACACCGGTTCAGCGCAGCTAGAGCCGTGTGTCTTTGAAATCGTCAATAGGATAGAAAGCGACGTTTGGTCTTTGAAAGTGCCGCCAGCTAGCAGGCACAACCGGGCCTTTAGATAGTGCCGATGGCTTGGGGAGCCACAAGTCTGACTTAAGAAGGTGCCAAGAGTTAGAGCCTAAGTCCCGTCCTCTCGAAGTGCCAACAAGCTTAGAGCCACAAGTATGGCCTTTAAAAAGTGCCAGCAGGCTTAGAGCCAAAAGTCTGACCTAAAGAAAGGTGTTAAGCTTACAGCCATAAGTCTGGCCTTTTGAAAGTGCCAACAGGATTAGAGCCACAAGTTTAGCGTTTAGAAATTGCTAGAAGGCTTAGAGCCACAAGTATGGCCTTAAGAAAGGGCCAGCAAGCTTAGAGCCATAAGTGTGGCCTTTAGAAAGTGTCAACAGGCTTAGAGCCAGAAGTATGACCTTTTGAAAGTGCCAGCAGGCGTAGAGCCATAAGTCTGACCTTTAGAAAGTGCTAGTAGGCTTAAAGCCACAAGTCTGGCCTTAAGAAAGTGCCAACAGGTTTAGAGCCATAAGTCTGCCCTTAAGAAAGGGTCAGTAGGCTTAAAGCCACAAGTAAAGTGCCAACAGACTTAAAGCCACAACTGCCTTTAAATTGCTACAGTTTCGAGCCACAAGTCCGTCTTAAAGTGTCACTGTGCTTGGTGCCACAAGTCCGCCTTAAGAAAGGGCCAGTAGGCTTAGAGGCACAAGTTTGGCCTTTAGAAAGTGTTAGTAGGCTTAGAGGAACAAGTCTGGCCTTTTGAAAGTGCCAGCAGGCTTAGAGGGACAAGTCTGGCCTTTTGAAAGTGCCAGCAGGCTTAGAGGCACAAGTCTGGCATTTTGAAAGTACCAGCAGGCTTGGATCCATAAGTCTGACCTTAAGAAAGGTGCTAGTAGGCTTAGAGCCAAAAGTTTGGCCTTAAGAAAGGGCAAGCAAGCTTGGAGCCAGAAGTCTGACCTTTTGAAAGTGACGGCAGGCTTAGAGCCACAAGTCTGGCCTAAAGAAAGGTGTCAGAAGGTTTAGAGCTAGAAGTCTGGCCTTTTAAAAGTGTTAGTAGGCTTAGAGCCACATCTGGCCTTTTGAAAGTGCCAATAGACTTAGAGCCACAAGCCTGGCCTTAAGAAAGGGCCAGTAGGCTTAGAGCCACAATTCTGGCATTTAGAAAGTGCTAGTAGGCTTAGAGTTAGAAGTCTGGCCTTTTGAAAGCGCCAACAGGCTTAGAGCCACAAGTCCGACCTTTTGAAAGTGCCAGCTAGCTTGGAGCCTAAAGTATGGCCTTTAGATAGTGCCAATAGGCTTAGAGCCACAGGCCTTGCCTTAAGAAAGGTGCCAGCAGGCTTAAAGCCAGAAGTCTGACCTTAAGAAAGGGCCAAAAGGCTTAGAGCCTTTGGAAAGTGCCAGTAGGCTTAAAGCCACAAGTCTGGCCTTTAGAAAGTGATAGTAGGCTAAAAGCCACAAGTCTGGCCTTAAGAAAGTGCCAACGGGCTTAGAACCACAAGTCTGGCCTTTAAAAAGTGCCAGTAGGCTCAAAGCCACAAGTATAGCCTTAAGAAAGTGCCAGCAGGCTTAGAGCCACAAGTATTGCTTTAAGAAAGGGCCAACAAGCTTAAAGCCAGAAGTCTGGCATTTTGAAAGTGTCAGGAGGCTTAGAGCCACAAGTCTTACCTTTAGAAAGGTGCTCGTAGGCATAGAGTGGGAAGTCTGGCTTTAAGAAAGGGCCAGCAGACTTTGAGCCAAAAGTATGGCCTTTTGAAAGTGCCAGTAGGCTTCGAGCCACAAGTCTAGCCTTCGAAGTTCGTCAAGAAGCTTGTGAATACAAAGCCTGACCCAAGAAAGCGCCGTAAGGCTTGGGAGTCAAGTAAGTCTGGGCTCGCAAGAAAAGTGGGCCAAGAGCGCTTAGTGGCCTAAGTCTAGCCTTTTGAAATTGTTAAGAGGGCTTGGGGAGTCGAAGTTTGGCCTCAGAAGTCCCAATAGGCTTAAAGCCACAAGTTTGGCCTTAGGAAAGGGCCAGCAAGTTTAGAGCCAAAAGTTTGGCCTGTTGAAAGTGCTAGCAGGCTTAAAGCCACAGGTCTAGCCTTTAAAAAGTGCCGCTGTGCTTGGGGAGCCACGTCTGCCTTAAAAGGTGCCAACAAAGTTTAGCCAGAAGTCTGCCTTGAAAGTGCCGTAAGGCTTGGGAGGCCATAAATCCGCCCTAAGAAAGGGCCACCGCACCCTGGGAGCGGTCCCGCCTTTAGAAATCGTTAGGAAGGCCAGAGCCACAATTCCGTCCCAAGAATTGCCATAGTTGCAGCCACAAGTGTGGCCGTTAGAAAGTGCCACAGCCCAAAGCCAGTCCGTCCCTTTGAAAGTGCCAAATGTGATTTTGGGAGCCAAGTTTGGCCTGCAGTTCACAGTTGCACTTAGAGCCAAGTATGGCCCAAGAGTACGTGAGGCTTAAAGCCAGTGTTTCAGCCTAGAGTGCCAACAGGCTTGGGTTTCAACACGTTTTGAAAGTTCTATGTGCTTGGGAGCCACAAGTCACCTTTAGAAAGTGCCAACAGACTTAGAGCCCCAAGTCTAGCCTTTAGAAAGTGCTAGCAGGGTTAGAGCTAGAAGTATGGCCTAAAGAAAGACCTAGCATGCTTAGAGTTAGAAGTTTGGCCTTGAAAGCCGCAGGCTTGTGAGCCACAGCTCGGCCTTTAGAAAGTGCCGCAGCCTAAAGCCACAGTCCTGCCACTGAAGGTTTAAAGCCAAGAGCTAACTTTAAGAAAGCGGCCAAAGGCTTGCTGTGGCCTGGGCCTCAAAGTGCTAAGAGGGCCAGAGCCATAAGTCCGACCTTTAAAAAGGTTCCAGGAAGCTTAAAGCCAAAAGTTCAGCCTTAAGTAAGGGCCAACAGACTTAGAGCTAGAAGTCTGGCCTTTCGAAAATGCCCATAGGCTTTGAGCCATAAGTCTGGCCTTTAGAAAGCGCCAACAAGCTTAGAGCCACAAGTTCCAACCTTAAGAGTGCCAAGAAAGCTAGAGCCACAAGTCCCACTCTTAAGAAAGGCGCATGTTTCGGAGCTAGAAGTTTGGCTTGAACGCCAAAGAGGCTGTGAGCCACAAGTCTAGTCTTAAGAAAGGGCCAACATGTTTAGAGTCAAAAGTTTGGCCTTTTGAAAGTTCCAACAAGCTTAAAGCCACAAGTCTGGTCTTTAGAAAGTGACAGCGGACTTAGAGCCACAAGTCTGACCTTAAGAAAGGGCTAGCGTGCTTGCAGCCATAAGTCCCACCCAAAGTACAAGCAGCTTAGAGCCACAAGTCCGGCCTTAAGAAAAATAGCAGGTTGGGAGCTACAAGCATGAATCTTTAACAGTGGCTACCAGGCTTAAGCCACAAGTCCGCCTTTGTAGCGCCGAGGCTTGTGGAGCCACAAGTCAATCTTTAGAAAGTGCTAGTAGGCTTAGAGCAAGAAGTCTGACCTTTTAAAAGTGCCTACAAGCTTAGAGCCACAAGTTTGGCCTGAAGAAAGAGCCAGTAGGCTTAGATCCAAAATTATGACCTCAGTGTCACTGGCTAGATCAAAAGTCCACTCAGGGAAGTTCCACAGGCTGATCCAAAATCTACTTTAGAAAGGCCAGTAGTAGGATTAGAGGCGTAAGCTCGTCTCTTTGAAAGGCCAGGCTTGAGCTATATGACCTGCTTTTAGGCTAGAGCCACAAGTTTGGCCTTTAGAAAATGTCTATAGGCTTAGAGCAAGATGTTTGGCCTTTTGAAAGTGCCAGCAGGCTTAAAGCCACAAGTCTAGCCTTTAGAAAGTGCCAATAGGCTTTAAGCTTTCAGTTTGGCCTTAAGAAAGTGGTAGGAGGCTCAAAGCCACAAGTCTGGCCTTAAGAAAGGTACAGTAAGCTTAGAGCTAGAAGTCTGGCTTTTTGAAAGTACCAGTAGGTTTAGAGCCACAAGTCTGGCCTTTAGAAAGTGCTAGTAGGCTTAGAGTCACAAGTGTGGCCTTAAGAAAAGGCCAGCAAGCTTAGAGCCAGAAGTTTGACCTTTTGAAAGTGATAGCAGGCTTAGAGCCAGAAGTCTGGCCTTTAGAAAGTGCCAACAAGCTTACAACCATAAGTCTGGCCTTAAGAAAAGGCTGCGCCACGAAAGCGGGTTCTTCAAAGCGTTAGCAGTATAAACCACTTATCCGATGATTGAGTCAAAAAGAAAATATGAAGAGGAAGGTATGGAGTTGGCACAAGGAATCAGATACCTTCACCCTGTATCTTCCCAATTTATATGGTTGTCTCAAATCGTTTCTTGTTTTAGAAATAAAATCTTTTTTTCCTTATCAAGGATTATCCTTTCGAGAAATAAGGGATAAATCTATTTTTCCTTATCGAGGATTATCCTTTTGAGAAATAAGGGATAAAATATGTTTTTCCTTATCAAGGATTATCTTTCTGAGAAATAAAAGATAAAATATATTTTTCCTTATCAAGGATTATCCTTTCGAGAAATAAGAGATTTGGAAACTAGGAAATCCATGGATGAATATTTTTTTTGTATTATCCATAACGAACATGCCATATGCAGTAGGATGGCTGGTTGGGGGACTCGAATCCTGTGACGGGAAACAATGAAGCTGGCCTTTAACAAGACACCCTGGCTTTCTCAAATGGGCTTTAGTCTAGATAGTTCCTACTTGGTTTTAATATGGTAAGTGGGCTTGGGCCGCTTTACATTAGGGACTTAGGACAAACGGGTCTTGGACCCATTGAGTACTCACAGCGTCATTTCTATAAATAGCAAATGTTAGATGGCATTGAGAACAAAAAACTTGGTAAGGCTATCAGATTCACAATAAAGAGAAGATAGTTAAGGAGAGAACTTCACGCTACGATGGCGACAGAGGCTGTGGTTAACCTTGCCACCTTTGCCCTCACAAAGATCACTAAAGAAGCAAATTTCTTGTTGGAGGTGCCCTAGCAAGTGGAGGGGCTGCAAAAAGATTTAAGGACGATGAAATGCTTCTTGGAAGAAGTGGGGAAGAAACAAGAAGAAGATAGAAGAGTGTGCAACTGGGTTTCTGAAATCCAGGAAGCTGTTTATGATGGTGAGGACATCATAGACTGGTTCATCCTGACGGATTCGTTATTAAGGAGAGACTACCATGTTAGGATTTCATTTTGAGGATTGAAGGCTAGGCATAGTTTTGGCATGAGGATTGAAGAACTCCAAGGTCAACTCAATGTTATCCCAAGGAGGCGAGAACTTTGAGAAGTTCCAAATATTGGGGAGGAAGGAACGTGCTATTCTTGGGATCAGAAGCTTCAAAATGCTAGACAGTCTGTGAGTATCATGGTCTTTAGACCTAGATTCACTACTCGATGGGCCTAAGGCCCGCTTGGCCCGTATAATGAAATGGCCCAAGCTTACTTACCATATTAAAAGCAAGCAGGAACTAATCAGACGAGAGAGTCTTAAAGCTCATCTGAGAAAGCCAGAGTGCCCTATTAGAGACTCACTTCATGGCCGCCCGTTTACGATTTCAAGTCCCCCAGCCAGCCATCATACCGCATATGGGAAGTTCGTTATGGATAAGCATACGAAAGCAGAAAATATGCAAAAGAGATATTTATCATTGCGTTTCCTAATTTCTAAATCCCTTATTTTTCAGAATATTAATCCTTGATAAGGAAGAGCAGATTTTATCCCTAAAATTAAGAGATTTTATTCCTAAAATTAAGGGAAGACTGGCGAACCATGCCCTATGATCGGGGAGATCTCCCACAAGGTAAGGGCATTCACACTATGCTAAAACTCTCTACTTCTTCTTCTCCATTTTTCGCTGACTTAATCATCGAATAGGTGGCTGACACACGTTGGATCACCTTTTTTGTAGGTTCACATTGCGCTATTGATGCTCGTAAGGTTCACGTTGCGTTGTTAATGCTTAGAGGTTCAGACGATTAAGGTAACAACAATTGGCACCGTTTGTGGGAAACAAATAGAAAGTCTCGTTTACAGGCTGCAAGGGCTTGACTCCAACGATTATCCGGTAGCCCTTAATCACCTAGACCTTTGTCTATTCCCCCTTCTACGTTTGAATCGTCCGAGGCAGTCGCAATGTCAAGCATTCCGATGAACCAATCGCCAGAAGATCAATTCCTCCATTTAAGTTAGGACATGGAGAGGAAATAGGAGGAGCAAGCAAGACAGATGAAGGAGTTGTAAGGCCACGCCGAACGCTTGCAGTCGAGGAATGACTAGTTGTTAGCCCAGATAGAGAAAAGCCATGATCTTGGAAAAGATGTACGAGATAATAGTTGAGATGCGCATCCAACCACCCAGAATAAAAATAAGGAGCCTATCATTCCCGATGATGGCGTATACTCCCAGCAGATGATGAGCTCTTTGCCTGCCAGCTTCCGACTGTGCTACGTGAGGGCCGAGCTAAAATCAACAAAATTTATATACCTAGACTCCTCCTATCGCGTAGTCAAGCTACTCGCAAAGATAAAGTGGGTCTAGGCCTAACACTAGGGATGGGTTTTCATCCTAAGAATTATTTACATAAGTGTAAAAGGTAAGGCTTTCTATTTGGACTTTTGGATTTTTGTTTCAAAACAAAGGAAGTAGTTTAATCGCGAGAAATTGTAAAACCGAAAGTGAAGTGTGAAAAAATTAACTTCAAGATTTAGCTAACTTGATATCATAGGCAAACAAGTGTCCCTGTTTTATCCTCGCTGCTATGACAAGCAACTCATAGTCCTACCATAACCTGGATCTATGTTTAACTAGCAAACCTCACCCTAAAAACAACTCCTATTTGAGTTAACACAAAATATGCATCTAGCGGCCCTTGGCGCTTTGAAACCCTAACATTAAATATCATTTCATGGCTCGTGAAAGACCATTTCCAAAACCATGCACATCTAGCAATAATGCATCAGATCCTAAAGCATGGTAAGTATTGGCCAACCAATAACATTCAATGCTATTCCTCAACCCTATTTTGAGAAGATAGTAGCCATAAACACAGCACTGGTAGCTTTTAATACAAGAGGACAAACTCCAAGATATGCCCCACCACTAGTTTAGCTTCCTTCCTCTTCAAAGAAAGAGGCTTAGCTAGCAAGCATCTCTTGTTGTCATCCTCAAGAGAGGTGTTTGGCAGCCTAGAAAATAAGAGGAAGATGAGAGAGAAGAGAGAAAATCAAAACCCTAACTAAACTACGAGACTTTATTTACAAAAATAAAAACTTGCCAAAAATTGCTTCCTCAATTTGTCGCTAGGTTAAATGGAGGGGGCTATATAGGCCACCCAATGTATGAAAATACCATAAAGCCTAACAATTTGATAAATTTAGGACAAGGGAGTAATACACCAAAATTGAAGTTTGCTTTGCATTAATTACAAAGTGTGACAAGGCGTTGAATTTCGCTAAGGCATACAAATCACTAGGGCAAACAAAATTCTCATTAGTTAGCTTAAATATTCGCCAGGCAGCTTAAATCGGCTTCAAGAGATACGAAAACAGTGAAATTTCGCTAGGCTTCTTTTGGCAATTCTCATTTAGTTAGCTTAAATTCTCTAGCTTAGCGAATCTTGCGGAGTAGCGAAACGTGAAATTTCGCTTAGAATACGATAGCGAAAATTTTTGGTTTAGCGAGGCACCACAATTTTCTGCTAAGATTGCGAAATTTCGCTTGCTGTTATGAATTTTCGCAATCCCAAATAAATTTTCGCAATCTTAGCGAATTCCCGGGATTGCCGACGGTAATCGCTTTGCCTACTCGCTCCTCTTCTCGCATTGGATTTCCATCACTTGCCTTCATTCTTTCTTTGATTTCGTCCGTTTGATGGTCGGCTAAATTGAGTTCAATCTTCAAGGATTCATCATATGTCTCGATATTGAACTCCCAAAGCAATTTAAAACCTCGCAAACAACCACAAATAACCTCTTAAACTAAGATTAGTGATACTAAGAAGACTCTAACACTTCAATCAAGTATAATGATAATATGATTGAACGCGCAAAAGCACTCAAAACCTATCTAATATAGGGTTCAAAATAGCACTTTTTGGGCACTAATCAAGTTCCCCATATTTAAGTCTCTCACCGACAAAGGAGGCTCGAGAAAGCACAAAGACTAAATCACGTAAGAGGCCTTCACATGACCTTGCCTTCAGTGATGCCATTAGTGGTGCATTCCGTAGGGAAAGGAGAGAGGCAGGTATGAGGCAAAACCAGCTAGTTCAGGCCCTTAGGAATGCGTCAGTATTGCCGGCTGGCATGATGCCACCAATGCTGCTTGTACATCCTCCCTTTGGTACTAGGCCAACGTTTTATATGCTGCATGCAGCCTTAATTCGCAGACCCGATGACATGCTCTCTTCGTCCCTAGGGTAACACATTATTGACTATGAGCCTCCTCGCGGGTTTGTCATACCATCTTTCGCCACGTTCGATGGCTCCGCTGACCCTTATGATCATATGCTCCATTATAACCAAGCGATGATACTAAACACTAGAAACGATCGAATTATCAGGAAAGTGTCTCCTTGCTATTTGTGGGCCTCACAGGTCAGCCTAGTTCCACAAGCTTCCATGTAACTCAATAAACTCGTTCAATGAACTATGGGCGGCATTCATATCGTATTATTTTTGTTTGATGCGACAAAAGAGGAACATCAGCTCCTTACAAACTATTCTCAAGCAGAAAGAAGAGTCTATTCGAGACTTCACCAGAGGTTCTGCAAGGCCCAATGTGATAGAGTCATATAACATGTGACGCATTCTCCAAACTTTAGGAGAAGCTTTGGGCCATCTACTCCTTTCTTCCAGTCACTATCTTTAGAACTACCAACTACAATGGAAGAATATACAGGCAGGCTGATAGATACTCAATGCTAGATGACAATGTCCAGCAAAGAAACCATTGTCATGATTACAGTTTCAACTGGCCACCGCCAAGGGAAATAAGCTCACCCATGAAGAGTCCCAATCCCACAAAAACAATGTTTAGAGCTGAATGACCTGTCCGCCTGATCGCAACAATAAAAAAGAGAGAGCTCTTGCAATTCACCTCCCTAAAAGTCTCTTACGAGAGGCTATTGCCTATCATTCATGACTTGTCAGAGCCTTCTAAAATGGCTCGCACTCAATCAAGACTGATCCTCCTAAAGAAACAACCTACGATGCGATTATCATGTAGGATCATAGGCATGAGACCGATAGTGTGCCGGTTTAAAGTTCCCTGTGAAAAGCTGATCAAAGCAAAACACCTCAAGAGGTATATCGTAGAACCCGACCATGTTAGCGAATCGGGGTGGCAAGCTACTAACGTAACCTGTAATTCGCCATAAACTATATACTGGGCGGCCCGTTTGACTACCAGTAGCAGTCGAAGAGCCAGAGGAAGCTCTTGAGAGCCTCCATAGTTAAGGCCAGGGTAAATGCTATTCGTGTTGAAAGTAGACTTGAAGAAACCAAGCAAATAAATGGCCCCATATCCTTTCCTCCTATCAACCCGAATAGGATTATTGTGCCCCACTATGACGCACTAGTACTCACCCTTTGTATTAATCTGGCTATGTGCACAGTGGTACCGGTATCCTAAGAGAAGATGCCAGACTTGTTGCAACTACCAGCCTTCAAGTAAATGAAGCTTTCCCTAGGTGTGGTGAACTCAATCGGGTGAATCCTCTCTGGTTTTAATGGTGCAACTACAGTAACTCTTGGAGATGTCATGCTCCCTATAAAAGTCGGGCCAGTCACTTACCAAGTTTTGTTCTCAATCGTCGAAGACTTGGGGCATTACAACCCATATCAGCTAAGCCGACCGCACTCGATAAAGCTATCCTTCAACCTACCACCGCACGGTCGCCTATTTGACTAACATCAAGCAGTATGTCGACTCTTAAGCAAACAAATGCCGCACGACAATGTTATCAACTATCTGCGCGGAAATAAAGAAGGGAGAAAAGCTTTGAAAGACATCCCCTTGTAGATCAAACCTCTGCATAGTAATCATAGTTTGCCGCCTAAATCAGGGTGGAAGTTAAGGATCTGCTGGCTGTGGATCCCCTGGAACAAGTAACGTTAGTGGGCAAAAAAATTTCACCTACATCAATTCTCTCCTGTCTAACGGCACGAGAGTTACAACTCGTGCGGTCGATTAACATGTGATGTATCTCACCGAGTCACTCGATACGGGTTGAGATTAACACGAAAGTGGCCTCTCACAAACTAAATATCATCCTCGTGGCCAAACCAATAAGACGGAAAGTGAGGCGTTTCCACCTGGATCGTCATCAGATCATTCAGACATAAGTAGACAACTTACCAAGAGTGTGTTTCATTTCAGAGAAGTGGCAATTCGACAATAGCCAACCTAAAGGGTGGTTCCAAAGAAATGAGGTAAGTGAAGCAGTATGTGTGACATAGACCGACCAAATAAAGCATGCCTAAAAGATAGCTTCCCCTTGCCACATATAGACCAAATTGTTGATATCATAACAAAATCAACACCGTCATTTCCTCGACGCTTCAGTATCGTCAGTTCCCATGCATCCGACGTTAAAAATGGTATTCATTAGCATCACACGCAAGAGACTATTATGATGTGGATATTCTT
Organism: Tetrastigma voinierianum; assembly: GCA_016808115.1. Taxonomy (NCBI): domain Eukaryota; kingdom Viridiplantae; phylum Streptophyta; class Magnoliopsida; order Vitales; family Vitaceae; genus Tetrastigma; species Tetrastigma voinierianum. The sequence continues at coordinate 67,243 of JAEQBH010001104.1, forward strand.
TTGCTTAAAGAATGTTGGCACCTTATCAAAGATTGGTAACTAAGATATTCCGATCATTGTTAGGCAACACCATGGAAGCCTATATTGATGACATGCTTATGAAATCCAAAGAACACTTCGACCACACTAAGCATCTACAAGAAGCCTTTGAGCTATTGTGAAGGTACGACATGAAACTCAACCCTTTGAAGTGTGCATTCAGAGTTAGTTTGGGCAAGATTTTAAGCTTTTATACACCCAAAGAGGAGTGCCAAATTCTATTCAATTCAAAGCTATGATGGACTCTTAGGCTCTTACCTTTAAAAAAGGAGTGCAACAACTGACTAGCCGATTGGCAGCTCTCAGGCGGTTCATATCCCGTTTCACAGACCGATTAAAACCATTTTTTATCACTTGTGCGGAGACAAAAGGGCTCTTGAATGAGGAACGTGGTTCGACTAATTTTTAACATGACAAAAAACAACTGATTCCGACACCGCACTCGTGAGATTATTCAATCCCCAGCATTTATGCTAAGAACTTGTTTGACTTAATATCTAAAATATGTTTTCTTCTTTATAAGTAATAATTTACATTTAAAATTTAGTTTTAGTCTAAATCATTGCAAGTGCACAGATCATACAAGTAATAAAATGGATTTTTAAGTCCAAATATCATTCCCACGAGGATTGATTAGAAAATTTAAAGATTAACTACCCTCACTACTCAAGATAATCACTATTTGAACCTCCATGTTCCAGGATAGTTTAACTTTCTAAAGTAAAATGAATCAAAGAAATAAAAAAATAAAAAATCTAAAAACAATGATCAAAGAGTTTACTGGACTGAAATAACACCGAGAAAGAAAACAGTGTTATGACCATCACTTTGCATGTTTCCAAATAAAATATAAAGTATGAGACATGAACATTGGAATTGTCCAAGAGCAAATTAGTGTAGCAATGGATTTTTTCACACCCCCGATTCCCTGGTCCGAATCTGAATCTAAGCAGTATCTAAACCGAGTTCAAGAGACTATATAATCGGGACTCTTTACCCGTTTTTTTTTTCCTCTCGAGTCAGAATATACCAGGTATACAAACAATTTCTGTGATAACAAAAATCATTTACATAAACAAAAGAACTACCACCGGAGTGGTGTCCATCAATATCTATACACATACACTGAGTCCCATTTGCTTATACATATACAAAAACAACTTTACATTTACAAATCAGAGCGCGAAACCTACATGTAGTGAACCCCTACTAGTGTGGCCGTCCCCAGAGGGTATGTGGAAGTTTTCTGACGTTTTCTCCTCGCATCTACACGGATACTAAAACCCGTGCTAAGCTTTACGCTTAGTGGGAAACATATCTTATAACTTATACTGGTACACATGCATTTATACTAAATCATAATAAACATATAACAGTAACAGATATCAGAATCTTCATGAATACATATAACACATTTACATACATAATTATCCTTGTAACCAACTTATGCTTGCTCAGATCTCTCGTATACGGTATTGAACTTATACTTATAGCAAACTCATACTTACTCAAAACTTACACTTATGGCAAACTTATTCTTATTTCGATCTCCCGTAGGATACATATTTATACTTATCTCCCGTAGGACACATACTGATACTTATCTCCCGTAGGACACATACTCTATAGATTTCCCGTATGTGATAATCGAGCTTATACATTGGCTACTCTATACGGAGTACTTATCCACATACTGTACTTATATCTATCCTCGTGATCTCCCAGAGGAGTTCGCGGTAACTTATGCTTATATGTAGATACCCTTAGGTACTACAAGGCTTATACTTATACCATAGGCTTATACTTATACTACTTGAGTTTGCTCTTGTTCTGAGGTACCCGTGAGGGTACTATGTAGATATTGGCGTAACATATACCGGTATTATGGAACTTATTCTTATAATGGAAGTACTGTGAAGAACTACTTATTCAAATGTCCCAAAAGACACATACTTGTTCTTATATCAAACTTATAATTAATTAAAAGTACCCGTAGGTACTACTAACTTATACTCATACGGGGGTGCCCGTAGGTACTACTGAGTTTATCCTTATCCGGAGCTTATACGGAGGTACTTGTAGGTACTACAGAAATTAATCAGATATTGTAGAGGCAAACTGTGAGGTACTTATTAGTAACTTAATGCACTCAGACATGCAGCATATACTTGTCTTACGTATCTTATAATTTTGCATTACTTGATACTAAGTACCCATAAGTACTACAGAACAGATACAGAGGTACCCGTAGGTACTACAGAACTTATACTTATACTTCGTATCCTATACTTATACTACGGAGCATATCCTTGTTTTATGGATCTTATACTTGTATTACAGAGCTTAATCTCAGATTTGATCTTATCTCTCAGATTACTGAACTTATTCTTGTGTTTCGGATCTTATACTTGTATTTCGGAGCTTATTCTTATTTTACAGAACTTATACTTATATTACCGGTACCGAAGTACCCGTAGGTACTTTCAGATCTTTACCATATTCATTTCTTTACTCTTATTCTTTATATTCAGAGTCTTAATACATACAAGGTCAGATTAGACTTATGTAGATACGGACATTAGTCCGTAGTAGATACAAATCACATCAAATACATATAGCGAGTTCATATAGATTCAGAACATATCCAATAGGTTTGTATCATAATCATATTCAGACTTATACATATTCATGTTAAGGTATCTGATTCGTCTCCTTTTTACATGTTTCATGACTTTGTTATACAAATCGGAACATATGGTACCCAAGGGTACACAAGATTTACGTAAGTATGCTAAGCATACTGGTCTTATTCATGTACTTTTATACATACCTATAGTCGCTACCTGTGATCGAAACCATGAATAAGATGGACATAGTACACCAAGAACCCGAAGGTATGGTAATAAAGATCAATGGGATACGGATCGCCACGCACGTAAGTGTCAGAGCATCAGCGAGTGCCAAGATCATCGTAACGCGCCCGCCCACGCAATAAGTGTCGTGAGCACCAGCAGTGAGTGCCGGGCGACCGCCGAACGTGCCTTCCCACGCACGTATAAGTACTGTAGCATTAGCAGGAGTGCCGCGCTTCACCGGATCAGAACGTGGCTCGCCACGTGAATGTGGGTGTCGGAAGACTCAGCAGGAGTGCCGGGCACCGACGTAACGCTCCACTCATTCATTCTTCGGTCCTAGGTAGTCATACTATTATATGTATTTCAGAACTCATAACCTATCTTTATCACATTCTGTATTCATGACATATTGCTTTTCATGTTCATGTTCATGTTTCAATTCGTTTTCATATTTCATATCATATTCATGTTTCATGAACACATCTTACATATTGCATTTCCTATATTTTTCCTGTTTCATGCTTGTTACATATGACATTTCGTATACTTGTATGGTATGACACCTATTTATTCACACATCATTCATGTATTCTTGTTCCTCTATGAATCTACTTTACTTAGAAATTGGAATCATTCCAATTGAATCATCCAAACTAAAGTTATGGCATTTTTATGCTAAACTAGTCAATTCATCTATTACACTCTAGACAGTCATAATACTCATTTTCAGGCACCATAACTGGTTATTTGACAGACTGGTCTGTACCCTTTACAGCTTAAGGTGCCATGGTTCTTTCTCCAACTGAATCACTAAATCAGAGCAATCAAATCAAGAATAAACAACCCAGATCATCGTATAGATCAAAATCAAACCGCAGACCTATTAAACACAAATTTCTGAGTGAATTCAAATACAGAGCCAGACAATTTCAGCACCATTTCCAGATGCCTATTTCAGAAGTCTCCAGCTAAACCATAGAAACTGAATCACCAAATTCTATCAAATGACCAAGTTATACTAAACCACTAACACTGGTCAAAACAGAAAGAATGGCAACTTGCATTTAAATCGGCTTAAGATATCCCACTGAGGAATTAAATGTATAGAACCAAGAACTGCTACATCATTTATACGCTGGTTTTCCTGAAGTCTAGCCGATTATCCACTTGAATCACTCAAATCGTGATAAGTAAATGAGAAAGTTATATTAAATATAAATACTATCCAAAATATATCAAAATTTAGATCACGTGATTAGAACTAAAGTGGTACTGTACCACTCTCGTTTCGGGGTACCGTACCACCTTCAAAATTGTCCGAAGGTGGTTTTTCCATTTTTCCATATTTTACTACCCAAACTAACTAAATATCATATACAATATCAAACCACTCTAAATTCATCTCAGAATCTCTTTTCACTCAAACCCATCCTCCTCACACATCTTACTTCAAACCCTTTCATGATTTACTCCCAAAACAATCCCCTAAGGTGGGTCATAACCCATACACAAACCAAACACAAGGATTAAATAGGGTTTGTTCTAACCCAAACTTCACATTTAGACTGAACTGTTAGAATCCAACTCTCACAAGGATTCATACTGATCCCATAGACACGATTCGTAAGTGAAATCTTCCTTACAACCCACAACCCACAAACATGTATCCATACAAATCTATACAAAGTTCATTACTAAATGTTGGAAGTAAACCATACAAAATCCAAAGATCCATACTCATAGTCATAGTTCCATACCTTTTTCTGCTCTCTTCCCTTCCTTCTCTTATCTTTCTTCTCTTCCTCTTCCTCTTCTTCTTTCTCCCCTTTCTTCCTTCTCTACTAGCTTGTTCTCCTCAAAAATGAGACCAATTTTGGTCTTAAATAAAAATATCTCCTTAGGGCCATGTTTCATTCCCAAACTCCATTTTTGGGTTAAGTTTTCATTTTATTTCATTTAATCCAATTTCCTCTCTTTTTGCAAATCAAATTAGGCATAATTTTATTTAACTTATAGCCTTTTCATCTTATGACTTATGCCCGGCAAATTACATATTTGCCCTTGTGACCAGACATAAATATTCTGTTTCTCACTTCCATATTTCGCATTTAAATCACGAAACATTCAAATTATGCCTACAAAATACCCTAAACATGTCGAAATGACTAGGGTATATTTCGGGGTGTTACAGATTTCTCCTAACACCACACATTTCACTCTCCAACTTACCACACTTCTATCTATAGACAATGGGTCTAAAGAGCTACTTGTAGGAATTGATCATCTTTAAGATCTGATTGTTTTTCTTCTCAGTACTTCACAACCATCTCTTAAGACTATAAATTGCTTACCTCTATAGACAAGATAATGCAAGCCTTCTCCAAGATAATTAGTACCTCAGCCATCAATTAGTCAAGAATTCCCTCTCCCCTTCATTAGAATCTCAGCTAACATAGGGTTGAGATTATTCCTCTCAATTTAGGTGAAACCTCTCAGAATTAAACTGCTAGATCAGTATGTGGATCTTATTCCTCGAGAACACACTCCTGCTGTCACCTAGGAGGGAACCTTGAAGTCAGAGGTTAAATCATCATCAACGATGTACCAGAGTGATCCAAATAGTACATTAGTTCAAATAATATTAGTGCGACAAACACCCCTGGCTGACTGCCTTTGCTCTTAGTTAGTCCATCTTGTGTCACTCGAGAGATTCCCGGGAAATCATATCAATTATACAACTCTTCTCGGGTACCAAACACCGGAGCATAAGAACAACCCAATGTATAAGTAATACAAGCAACTACTCCCTTTTCTATACCCAAAACAACATTAAAATATTACAATCAATAATCCTAACAACAGATTCTTCCCAGAGGGAGCTTAGCCTTTCAAATCTAGATCACAAATGCCAATGACTAGTTAATCAAATAAATTCATTAAGATTGTAATCAAAACTGAAAAAAAAAATGAATTCTAGAAAAATTCCCAGATTCCATTGAAGTTAAGACATAAATAGAAGCTTGAATTACATTCATCCAGCTCCGAATCCCAGTTCAAATCACTACTCTAATCTAAAGTAAGCAAACTAAATCCATAAACAAACTAAAAAGAAAAAGAAAATTAAAAAGGCCCCTGATCGTGTCTTGATTCGAATACTGAAGATCCCACTTATTCTATATATATATATATATATATATATATATATATATATATATATATATATATATATATATATATTTTTTTTTTTTTTTTTTTTTATTTTAAATTTTCGGGGGCTCGACAATCCTCTTTATTCACTGTCCCATCTCTTGAATTTGGCCTGTAGAGACTCCTGTATTTGTCGAACCTAGTAGCTCCTGCCCTGCACTCAGCATACCCTAGAGATCATTTGTGTGAGTGTGATAGGCCTTGAGAAATGGTTTCTGAATAACTGAGGTGATCTACTCAAGGACTCCTACCCATTCAACCTTAATTCTCGATCATTCAAACATCCATCGAATCCTTTCTTCCATGACACAAATGATCTCTACCAAAAGTGACCCCCTATTCTCAAGCATGGCATCACACACACAAATGTCTAAACACAACACCACTACACATGTATATGATCTACCTAAAACACAAACATGACTAAACACAAAACTCAACATCCTAAGATGAGCAAACGTAAATGAAACTAAACAGAAATGTAAACGAACATGCATAACTAAAAATAAACTACAAAGACAAATAAACGTAAAACAAATCTAAGAAAAACCCGAGCATCACCCACACCCCCCCAAACAAAAAATGGGCAGTGTCCCCACTGGCAATGAAATAACATAAGAAAGGTGAGGGAACTCCCCTGGGAAACGGGCAGTGTCACCTGGGTGGCGTGGCGCTACCGGTGACGGGCGTTATCACGCAAGCCGAGCCTAAAGGATCAAGTACCGTCAAGAATAATGGCCTGGTTGGCCAAAACCGTATGCATATCAGCTCGAAGTGCCTCCATATCCTGTGTGAGGAGGACTCGGTGCTCCTGGGTCTCATCCCAGAATGCATCAAAGCGCTAGTGCGGCAAGCACCGAAACTCTAAATCAGGCTGGATTGAGGAGCCGCCGAGGGCTGCTGTGGTGGTGGCGGAGGTGGGTGAGTAGAGGACGCCCAATGTCCCCTGGGTCGCTCAGAGTCTGGGCGGCCCGATAGTCACAGAAGCCTGCCTTCGTCCCTGCCTGGGCGACTCAATCTTAGGTCCCTAGGTCGCGGGTACACCCGCTTGTCCCTCTTAACCGAAATTTCCTTGATGGGGTGTGTAACCATCACGCCCATTGTCATCTAGGCACCCCGCTCGCGGTATAAGCCATAAATGAGGAAAGGGTGCCCTAAATTCATCTTGGGCCCCGGGTTACGAGGATGACACCTCTTCTATAACCCGCCCCAACATCAAAAAGGAATATCCCGAATGATGGCATATTGAAAGTAGGCACGCCGGGCAAATACTTCACACACGTTCGTCGTCGGAATGAGACGACGTGATGAAGTGATGCCAAACCTTGGGGATATAGGCCACCTGCCTTGAAGGACTCGTACGGCCCCTTACCAAGGAGCGTTTCCATTCACCCCGCCCATTCAGAAGACCCGAATGACCCTGCACCTGGGTCGCCGTAGTTGATCAAACGGCCCGAGGGGACACGCATCAAGATTATAAATGGTTGATCGACTCAGACCGGGGTCGACCAACACACTTCACGAACCTTTGACGACGCGAGGCTAGGTCAAGGTGACCGCACTACACCGTCGCGTACCGGATGAGGTGGTCGTGGCAAAGTGCCCGCGCATCCTCGCGCAATAGTCTTGGCGGAAAAGTCGCCGTGGTGTCGAACCCTTTTTAATAAACGAACTAAGCTTCTCTGCGTATGGTGCCGAACCGATCGGCGGCACCCTCATTGACAAACCTCGATACATCATAATTGGGGGTCGGATCCTCACTGGGCCGACCCCGCTTTGTAGGCAACTTTTGCCTCTTGCCAGACATTGGTGGAAGAACTAAGGCTCCTAGAAGGGTAATGAAATCAAATGGCAATTGGGCGCGCGGCACACCCAAGTCACTAGATTAATATGTCGAAAGCACCTACACACCGCACCTACGCGAGCACCAGTACAACCGAGGCACCGAGAAGTAGACACCAGCCCTAAGACGTGTGACACACCCAACCAGCTCAACCAAATCGAAGTGAATCCTGCACTAAGGTGGAGGACACCTAATGTGCAAAGGTGGGAAAGGGCCAGACAGGACAGTTGACCGAGCCTGGGAACGAGATGGTGACTCATGAGTCGAGAAGGTGCTCTGAGGGTTAAAACACCAGCCCGACCTGTGGTAGGACTTCAAGGGTTGGTGAAGGGCAACAATGTGGGGACTAGGTTCGAAAAAGGACGATAATACAGGATCAAAAATGGGAGGCGTTTGGCCTTAACAGTTCAACGTCAGCGATGCTCGTGCAATCGCGTCGACGCCCGCAGAGTAGCATCCAACGCCGCTGACGCGTTTCGGGTGCAACGCCGCGACGCCCAGAGGTAAACAACGCCGCGACGTTGGGATCCACCGCCGACGCCCAGAGGTTCAAACCAACCGTGAACGCTGAAACCAACGCGACGTTCCGCAGAAGCTGGCAAACCAACGCCGCTGACGCGCCGAGAGACAACGTCGCGACGTTCCAGAGGAGGGTCAAATTGACGTCGCGACGTTGAGAACTAACGTCGCGACGTTACAGAGAAGATCCAAAATGCAATTAATTCAACAAAGGTATAAGATAAGAGAAAACTCCCCTCATGCAATTGTGACTCTCTTGAACTTGTTAAACGGATCCTCCCTCGCATTCTCTTCGATCAAGGTCCCGAAGTAGACATCCAAAAGGGATTCAATATGATTAAAAATGTAAAAACCAACATACTTAAAGTAGATAATAATAAAAATTTAAACCATATAAAGGAAAATTGCAAGAAAACTGCCAGGTTTCCTGGGTTAGCGTTTATGTTTAATGTCGTTAGCTCGATGATCCTCGATTCAATGTGCTCTAAAACCCGAGCTCTATGATCGCATCAGATCATGGCTCGATGCTGGGCCAATGGAATGATCCGCTTTATCCGCATGTGAACTCGCTTCAAAATAACGGCCAACTGCTGTGTGGTAATTGTGAATGCCCCTTTCAGGATGTGCAACCCTGCCTCCATGAAAAAGACCGTCATCGTGAAAGGTCCCCGACCATCTAGACTTCACTTCCTCAGAAAGAGTTTTAGACTCGAATTAAACAAGAGGACTTGTCACCCCGCTCGAATTCCTTCCCCGTAATGTTTATCAGGCCGTGCTTTGTCTTTTCCCCTCAGAATGCGGCATTTTCATAAGCTTCTCGTTTCCCGAATTGTCTAGTTCACTAAGCCGTAGCGCCGCTTCACCCCGCTAGTACCGCCCATGTTCAATCAAGGAAGGTTTAGTGAGCTCACTGCTCTAATTCCACCGAAGATGGCATGCTTTGCCATAAACAATTCTAAAGGGTGACATACCCAAGGGATGTTTTAAAAAATGCCGTTTGCACGCCAGAGTGCATCTTCACCTTTAGACCCGCCTTCCTCGAACTGTTAACTCGGTTTTCTCCGTAACGGAATTTAATTCTCGACTGACACTCGTCGCCCATTCGATCAAGGGTGATATGCAAGGGATGTGCGATGGCGCACCCCAAACTTTTGCAAGATCCTGTCAATCATCTTATTGCAGAAATGAGTACCGTTATCTGTGATCAGTGTCGGAGGGGTTCCAAATCGTGAGAATATGTGGCATAAGAAATCGAGCCACTACCGGCATTGTTAAAGTGGTCGGAATTGCTTCAACCCACTTTGAGACATAATCTATCGGCCGCCAGCATGTACGTGTTGTTACAAGACGGGGGAAATGGTCCCATGAAATCTATCCCCATGTCAAATGGGCTTCTACTTCCGTATCGGGATGCATGGGCTGTCATTCTTTCTAGAAATGCCCCCAGATTCGCTGATGACCGGCTACATTCGGGGTGGATACGAAATGACGAGCATCTTTGAATAAGGTAGGCCAGAAGCCTGAATAAGACTCGTCGCTATTCTCTGCCACTCAAAATGTCCAATTACATGGTGTAGTGGCAAAGTGGGTTCAAAACATCGTTCATTTCATCTTCGGGCAATACATCTCCAGATCAATGGTCGGGCGCAATGTCTGCAGGATTGGCCTCCTAATAAGAGGTTTCGGCGTGTTAAAACTCTTTTTCCTCGCGATAGCTAAATTCGAGGGACTACCTCGCTACCAAATAATCACGAATCCGCAAACCATGGAACTCCGCCCTCACGCCAATAGCTAAGAGTTTCGCTCGAAAATTGTCATTCACTAACCTCATCACTCGCCTCCAATCTTGAAAGATGATCTCGCCACTAGGTTCTCAATGCCTTTCTGCCTTTTTAATCTCTACGTCGACTTAAGCAAAGAAAAGAACCCATCGGACACCTGGTTTACGCCTTTAGTCATCAAGTATTTAATGGCGCACGATCACAGGAACTACGACCTTGTTCCCAATCAAATAAGGCCTGAACTTGTCAAAAGCAAAGACAATACCTAAAAGTTCTTTTTCTCTCAGAGTGGCATAATTCAACCGAGCATCAGTCTGCTCCGCCAGATAATAGATTACCCGGAAAATTTTCTCTCGCTTTCGCCTCTAATGACCGCTCCAATCGCAAAATCGCCAAGGCCACATAAGTTCAAATGGAAAGGACCAATCCAGAGCTACCATAATAGAAGCTGATACTAATTTATCTTTTAATACTGAAAAGGTGCGCAAACACTGGGCATCAAACTCAAATGGGGTCCCTTGGACTAGGAGATTAGAATATGGTTTTGCAATCTGAGAGAAGTCTTTGATGAATAAATTTATAGAACTAAATGCGGCCTAAAAACTTCTTATCCTTTTACCGATGAGGGTGGAGGTAATTTTTCGACGGCTCAATCTTTGCTCACTCAATTCTATTCCTCTTGTCAAATCCTATGTCCGAGTACATAATTTCTCTTGTACCATAAATGGCACTTCTCCCACCTGAGTACAAGATCGCCCTCAAGATCTCACCAATACCGATCTCAAATTTTCCAGACAGCTTGTCAAATGAATTTCATCAAAAATCTTCCATGAAGATTTCGAATACCTTCTCAACCATGTCGGAGAATATGGCCATCATACACGTTGAAAGTGCCTCACAGACAGACAAAATTTCAGCATCCGGTCAATGTGAATGTCCCATAGGCATGTGAATGTCGCTCTTCTCCCCGATCTTCGTGGGCTATAGCAATTTGATTGTAACTGGAATATCCATCCAAAAAGCAATAATATTCATGACCGGCTAATCGATCCAACATCTGATCCAGAAACGGCAATGGGAAATGATCTTTTCGAGTGGCTTTGTTCAGTTTCCGATAATCAATACAAATTCTCCACCTGTTAACTGTTCGAGAAGGCAGTAATATGTTATTCTCGGTTCTTATGATAGTTGTTCCTCCCTTCTTAGGTACTACTTGAACTGGACTTACCCATGCACTGTCTGAAATAGGATAAATTACCCCGCATCCGGTACCATTTCAATACTTCCTTCGATCACTCCTTTCATTATTGATTCAACCTCGCGTCGACTCGAAGGTTTATGCCCATCTTCGCTAAAATACGATGCATGCACATGAAGGGGCTTAACCTTTAAATCGGCTAGAGACCATCCGAGTGCATTTTTATGATCTCTATGACCCTTAATAACTTCTCCTCCTAGTTCGGCCAAGGATGTTTAGATGATCACCGGTAAGGTGGATGCTACCCTGCAAGATATGCATACTTCAAATGGCTAGGTAGAGGTTTTGCTCCATCTCGTGGTTGTTCAACCGATGGCACCGGGCGCGAGCCCTTCACCCAGAGATCTCAAGTACTTCTCCCTATCGGGTCCGAAAGAATCCATCCATTTTACATATTCCTCCGCTCTTCGCTCATATTCTCGACCATTCTCGCATTGCTAGCCTCCAAAGGATCAGAGACCACTCTCTGCCAGACACTATACTTACTATCTCTACCATGAAACATGTATCACTTTCTCGCCGATGTCTCACAAATAACACGTCGAACTCGACGATCTTCCCCGCGCACCTCAATTTCGCCTCTCCTCTCGAACATCAATCATTGCTCGTCAATTGCAAGAAACGGCCCACCCAAGATTATGGGTATTTCTTATCCTCTTCCATATCTAATACAATGAAATATGTCGGGAAGATAAACTCATTAACCTTACTAAGACATCTTCTATTACTCCTCTCTGATGCTTCAAGGATCTCGCTTAAGTAAGTTGAAGTGTGACTCGTAGTCGACGAGTCACCCAATCCCAAACGCTTAAAAATTGACAAGGGCATGATTAATGCCGAACCTTAAATCACACAAAGGCTCTCTCAAAGATAAGATTTTAATGGTGCATTCCGGATAGTGAAATCGCTCGGGTCTTTTTAGCTCAAGGGCAAAATTTCCGATGTACGGGCACTACATTCTTCGCTTAAGTTAATCGTGCTTTCAAATCAGCCAATCTTCTCTTCTCGAGACAAGATAGTCCTTCATAAATTTTACATAATCAAGATCTGCTCCAAAGCACAAGAAACTGGATATCGATGTGTAAATCTTCGAACACTTCCATGAATTGGTGAACTCGCTTATCCAAATTTTATGCTTCTTTGTAGATGTCAGGATATGGAATTTATGGTCAGTCTCTCGACTTTAGTGTTTCCTTCGGGATCGTATTCTCGAGGTTGTTCCCTATCTGCATCATCATTCTGACCGGGCGGGATGACTTTCTCATTCTCTACCTCCTCTATAACCTGGGTTGCCCTCGTGGTTTCCACCTCTTACCACTTCTCAAATAAGGGGATGCCTTAACATGTTCATTCCCATCTTTCTGGTTCACTGAAAGGCTTGGTAAGGAAACCCATTGCCTTTTGTCAATAGATTTTACATTCACCCATCCGTACTTCCGAAGTTTCAACTCGTGGCAAAATGGATTGCTCAATCGGGTGGCCTGTTATCGCATATTCGCTTTTGTCTCATTCATAAAGGCAAAGTAAAGAGGTGAGCATCCGTGCAAGGGCTTGTTCTAAGTCCACCTTTTTCTCGTGGAGGTGGTTCACTCACCTGAGCTGGTAAGTATGTTACTCCGATTGTTCCTCCATCCATACCTCGATCGTTTCGATTGTTCTTATTCTCGGGATTACTACGCCCACCCTTGGCCTTGATTTTGGTTCGATAGTTATTTCCATACCGTCCCTTGTTGCTGCGGGTCGGGGTTCTCATTGAATCTCGACATACCGGGCCTACTCTACTTCGCTTGTTTCCCGACCGACATTCCCGTGCTATCAAGGTCCCTCCACGTAATTCACACAACCTCCTACGTGGGTTAGACTGTATGGCATTCGCAGCCTCTTGCCGCCTAGTTAGCCGCTTAGTCACCGTGCAACATGATTAACCCAGATTGTTGAGAACTCCTATTGTCCGCGCTACCCATGGCTTTTACCGTAGTCTTCCTAGCCACCGCATTCAGATAATGCAGATCTTCCAAGATTTCATAAGCTTGGTCTGTGGTTTTCTTCATTAGTGCTCCTCCAACCGAGGCATCAATCACTGTTCCAGTTGCATTCCTCAAACCATTATAGAACGTATGGACCTGCATCCATCTTGTTAGTCTGTGATGTGGGCACTTTCTCAGTAGTTCGTGAAACTCCGTCCCATGTTTCACAAAGCTTCCCCTGCAGAATCAAAAGTACTTATCCCAATACTGCACTTGTGTAAAGAACCGGTCAAGAATTTCGACGCCAACGTCCCATGAGCGGTTTATCCACGCATCACGTTTCGTTAACCATAATGTCGCCTATCGGCCTAGTAGGTAACATCTAACTTGGCGGTTCTTCGGGGCGGATCCTGGTCGACTTCGAGCCTAGTCGCAACCTATGAAAGCTCGGGTCGTAAATGCATATTTGATTCTTCACAAAGTAACCTTATGGAACAGATGTTCCTCAAGACCAGAAGTGATCGACTTCAACTCTGGTTGTTTGCCCTGAATAGGTGGTCTTCGACAGCCATTCGAACAACCGTAGGCTAGAGTGCAAACTCCTCTAACAAATATGAATGGACTATCTCGGCCGTATAAACGGCCCGGTGCTTGATTCCTTCCTCGTTATTCCCGCTTTCCGCTCTCGTGGCCTGCTTTCGCTTCCATGCTAAGATCCTGCTCTTCATTGTTTTCCATGTTTGCTAGATTTAGTCCGTTCGCTTCTCGCCTACAGACTGCAAGTGTAAATTTCTTTCTTAGCTCGGGGATCAAACAGATGTCGGGTCAACCCGATCCCGCCGTCGCATGTACTCACCGAAACCTTAACCTCGCAATCACACATGAAACAAAAGACCAAATTACCAAAGACTTGTAAAAACAAATAAACAAAATTCCGCAGTAATATCTAATTGCTTTATTCATATATCACCTAAACCCATCCAGAATCCGCACCAAAACTTGATAGGTCAAAGCGTGGTGTGTATAATCAAGCGCCATGTGCACAAGTGACGCCGTCAGCCCCAAGTAATATAGTGTACCTACACACTGATATCGATCCACTGGGGATAGGTGTAAGAATACGTAGATGGGCTTGTGAATATTATCCGATATAAGTGTTATGTGAAAGAGTACTCGCTAATTCGAATGTAAACTAAACTAATCGATCTGAATTAATTTACTGTATCGGAGACTAGTATTATAGTCTCCCCACACTCCTCGATGGATCATTTCAAAGATGATATTATTCAGTTTATGTATGATTTATTGATTTGGCATAGGTGATCTTGCTGACGAAATAATCTCTCTCTCGAGGTGTATCCGCCTATCTCGCTTAGTGCAGAGTCGGCGCATTCCCTTACCCAACCTCGATACTCCGAAACGCTTTAAATGTTCTAAACCCACCGCACCTTCGGATCGAATATCTCTTATTTACCGAATCAATCGAAGGTCGCTTCTACCGATCCCTAGGTATCCTCATCTCGAATCTCATCTCCAAGATAGTCACGCTAATGTTGGCTTTTATTATTACTACATGCAAATGATTCACATATATAAAGTAGATGCGAACGAATTATAAACAACTCGAATACTATAAATACTAATCTTTTTAATCCATGCAAATGTGATGTGGTTCAACAACAATTTAGGTGAGCAATCTAGAACACATTGAATAAGAGAATACCTAATATGTACATGTAAAACATCGCATCATTGTCCAAAAAGAGAAAATACAAATCACTTGCCTTTCTTCAAGATCAATGTCACTCCGTCTCGATTCAGGCCCTAGTTCAGATTTATCCCGACATGCCTCAATTCTCACCCCTTGCTTTTAATGATGAGAAACAGTAACTGCTACGACGTCAGCGACATCGAGACGTCAGCGACGTTTCAACGCCGCGACGCTTGCCGCTTGTTGACTTTTATAATATTGATCTAATGTCGCTGACGCTGGGGCGCTCACGACGTGAGGATCACGCGACGCTGGAACGCCGCGAGCTCCAACCATCTTTATGCACTTTCATCCCCTCGTCTGCACGTTTCCAAAAACCGCCTTTCACACCAACGCGACCTCAGATTCACACCAACTGTACTAATAAGATATTGAGCTATAAAAATACGTATTTAAATGTCAAATAATGCTAAAAATGTAAGACAACCGCGGGTATAACTTGAGTGTTTTAAGCACTCATCAACAATGAGACTTCAGCTCTTCCAAAACCTCTGCAAAACTTGATGAAAAACGCATTGAAGTCGCTTCCACTACTCCCTGTGGTTTCATTATGCTCAAGTCTGGGTCTCTAAAATGAGGCGAGAATCACACACTTTGAAAAGTCCAGAAATTCTACCCTAGTTTATGATGTTGTGGTGATTGTCGTGGTGATGTTGCGACATCGGAGTTGTCAATGTCGTGGATCAAATCTGATGTCGCCATTACTGAAATTCACGGCAATTTAAATTTTCAAAGGATCAATAATGTCGTGATGATGTTGCGACATCGAAATGTAGTATTGTAGATAAACTCTAATGTCGCGACATTGCTTTTCTGGTGTTGCGACATTGAGTTGATGTCACGACATTGCTCTTTTAAGCTATACTCACTTTAGTAGATGTTGCGACATTGAGTTAATGTCGCGACATTGGCTCTTCTGTGTTTCAACTTGGATGCTAGGGTCTGATGTGGCAAAATTGCTAACCCAATGTCATGACATTGGTCAATTAACTTCCACCTTGACTTCCTTGAGTTGATGTCGTGACATTGCTGATCCGAAGGTCGCGGATTGCACTTGATGTTCGAAAGTGTTTGCTGATGTCAAGAACATTGTCGTGGATGTCGCAACATTGAATTTTGATGTTTTGAGGCCCTCTGTCAATGTCGTGGCTGATGTCGCGACATTGTTGTGATGATGTCGCGACATTGGAGTTATGGTGTTGTAGTATTGAGTTATGTCGCAGCCTATGTCGTGGCGATGTTGCGACATTGGAGAATTCTGATCTATCTATTTCAACTGATTTCGCGACAATGTCACGTCATTGCAGTAACAAGCATGACACTCTCCATATGATGTTGTGACATTATTTTTCTAGTGTCGCAACATTGCTGCCTTTACTTCCATTTTTTCCTGTTTTTGCTATTTTTCTACTTATTTTCTTCAAATTTCTGCAAAACAATAATCTGGGTAAAAATTCCATAATCTTTCATTAAATTGGACTTTTAAGCTTGAAATATTCTTGAAAAATGGGCTTAAAAATAGATGAGTTTTAGACTCATTAAACTCCCCTAAAATTAAAGTTTTGCTTGTCCTCAAGCAAAGAAAAGGCTATTTGTTTGTCCTTAAACAATAAAAATCAAATTTTTAAGGACATTTTTCAATTAAATCATCTTCTTAGGTAGCTTAGTAATTTGGCCTTAGTAGTATTTTAGTTGTGACATCAATTCTAATTAAGCTTCATTTTTAGAATCTTAAAATTTTTTCAATTTAGATCATTCAATAAAGCATGTAATTCATAGTTAATAAACAAATACGCTCTTGACTCACTGTGTGTCGTCTTCCCTATGATTAATTTATGTATTAGGTAGCCTTATGAGAGTTACTATGCAGAATGATATCCTTTTAGACTAACTTAGGTCCCATAGGCTTGTTGGTTATATTATTCTCCACTAATGTAAGCATAACACAACCCTTAGAATCAAATAGCTCTTTTGAGCTTGTAATGTATGGCTAGGGTACTTGGGTAGATAACTGGACATTTTAGGTTCACATTTACCCAAATTGCATACATTTTCTCAACATTTTTCCTTCACTACTCATCTTATTTTTATGCTAAAATATCATTTGAAGCACCACCAAACTTGGCCTGATGCATTTTTCTGCAATTTCTCCTCTATGCCTTTTTGTTTTCTACTGCTATTTGCAATTCTACTCCAAAAGCTCTTTTCTGTCGTTTCATTTCAGGTTTGAAGTGATGCAATGTTTTACCTTTTTAAGCTTTCTACTATCCCTTAACAAGCTTTGGGTCAGCAATTCCCATACCAGTTGGCATTAGGGTGCTAGGTGTAGAACACCCCTAAAGGACTTAATTGCTCAAGGTAAGTAGGCTACAAGGCAAAACTCACTCCTCCTTAAAACTGTCATTCTTTTTTCAGCTTCTCAATTTTTGTTGTGCACCTCCTTTAGTACAACTATTCTCAATTGTTTTCCTTTCACATCCTTAATTCTTCTCCTTCATTTCCATTCAAATTTGTACTCCCCCTTACTTATCCTCTTAATCATTTTTGCTGCACTAATCTGTAGTTTTGGGTAAATTCAGGGTTCTTTATTGTAAGGTGAGACTTAAGGAAGGTTTAAGGTTATTCTTTATGGCTTTAATGATGAAACTGACATTAGGCCTAAAATAGGTACGAAGGTATATGCATATAGCATATCAAAGGGTAGGCTTTTGAAAGTCTTAAACCGTCCAAGGATGGCCTAAATCATTTTCTGTTGGTTGTAATGCTTAGGATTTTGCTTTGAATAATAATGCAACAAGTTCTGGGACCCTTTGAGATTTATTGATAGTAAGTCCAATAAAGTATTCCTAACCCAAGCATAATCAGTTTTTCAAGGTACTTAAGACCAATGTGTTAATTTAGTCATTTTCTGAACAGTATTGTTCAATCATACTAGAATTATGATGAGTATCTTAAATACTCATTTTATCCCTATGCTTTAGTTAGTTTTTCGAGTGTTTTTATGTTAAATAAGTGCCCTAATGCTCTAAAAGTTCACTCCTATGATCAGGTCATCCATTTGGTGAATTCAGTAAAATTGGTGGAAAACTCGCTACAAAGCAACAGGAGAGGCTACTGAATTTTGACATTTTCAGAAATCATATGAGCTCCTATTGCATCAAGCCATATATGTATGGATTCTACACTTCAAGAGCTTTCTAGGGATACCAAGAACACCAAAATTGGAGTTCGAACAAGAAGTTATGCAAGTTCCAAAACTTGAAGAAAATCAGCAAACATTCCAGCACCTTTAGCAGGAGAGGCTACTGTATTTTGAAGTTTTCAGGATATCATATGAGCTCATATTGCATCAAGACATATATGTATGGATTCTAATTTCAAGAGCTTTCCAACGGTACCAAGAACACCTAAATCGGAGTTCGTATGACAAAGCATGGCCTTACGGTTGGAGTCAAAACAGGATCGGCAGCAACGTCCGCGACGTGAGAAACGACGCGTCGCGACGCTGCAAGAGCCGCTAAACGACGTCGCTTGGCGTTGCCAACGACGTCGCGACGTTCGGGGTCGGTTTTGCTGGATTTTAGCCCATTTTGAGCCCATAATAGAGGGTTTTTAAGCTCAAACCCGAAAGAGACGAAGGGGAGGCGACTAGGGCTCGGAAAAGGGGACTTTGTCCAAACTTTGGGACCAAGAAGGAGGTTGGGAGCTGTTTTTGAAGATTTGGGAGAAGATCATGAGATTTGTGGAAGAAAATCCGAGACTCACCATCATTTGATCATTATAGTTTCTTCTTCCTCTTTTCTCATGTTTTATCCTAAGTTATGATGTATCAAACTCTCTATCATGCTTTAAATTCATAGATCTAGGGTTTTGGTTGTGTAATAACATGAGTTTTATATCTATTTGTTAATGTTCCATTTTCTATTGTTTCTTTGTGAATGCACCTCTATTGATTCATACTTGGTTCTATTTACATATTGATTTCTGGCTAATTTCAATGTGGTGAGTGGTTCTTTGCAAGATCTAAGAAGGGAGTAAAGAACTAGACATAGATGAATCAACCTAATTAGCCTGGTAGTGTAGAAATTATCGGTAATTAGGAGGCGTGTGAGACTTTTGGATCTTAAAGCATCTCTAATGCTTGGGGTTGAGCCGAGAAGCAAAAGACCTAGTGTTAGTTGGTAGGTTATTCGACCTCGAGAGAGGCTTATAATTAAATTAGACAAGAGTCGCCTTGGAAAGCATTTTCATGAAACAATAGAGTAGAATTTTGACTTAGATCTAAGAGGATTGTCCGACAAGTAATTCAAGTACTCCTAGAATTTATAATCTCTTGGTTTCCCCTTAGTTGCGAATCTCTCATTAGTTAGATTTAGAAATTTCATTAGTTTAGTTTAAATTTTGTTTTACTATCACAATTGTTAGTTTGGATATTAGAGAAGTATTATAATTTTGTCACTTAGCATCCCCATTTTCCCTGTGGATCGATATATGTACTTAGGTACACTTTATTACTTGACAAGCGTATACTTGCGCGGAATAGGCACTCTTTTTATATTTTTCTGCATAATTTCATATACACACATCACAAAATACGCCTATCAAGTTTTTGCCAAATTAATAGCCTTATCAAACTTGCTCTCAATTTTATTTTTTTATTTTATTTTAGAATCTGAAAATTTTAGCTTAGCTATCCTTGACATCACAACTCAAAAATTATGTTTCAGTTATTCAACCCATTTGCATTTC
This sequence comes from Tetrastigma voinierianum, assembly GCA_016808115.1. NCBI lineage: Eukaryota > Viridiplantae > Streptophyta > Magnoliopsida > Vitales > Vitaceae > Tetrastigma > Tetrastigma voinierianum. The sequence goes on from JAEQBH010001104.1 coordinate 87,232, forward strand.
AGAGTTTTGTCTTGTTATCTTTTCATCTCAGCAGTTATGCATTCATTGCAACTGAAATTTCAACTATTCAAGAACAAACCACAAACATCATATTTATTATAGATCTCATACATTAAAGAAAAATAACAAGAATAAGAAGATTTGCACACCAAATTCAGAAACTGTTTTTTATTTAAAGAGAACATAATTACAATGAATTGATTACAAGATAGAGCATAATAAAGGAAGATAGAGAGAGATAGAGAAGGATAGAGCTCATTTATTTCTCCTTTGGTGTTGGGATTTTAAGGGCTTGAGATTCACTGGTTCATACTTATAGCTGGCTTGAGAAGGAGTGAATCTGTGGATTGAAGACATGGTTTACCAAATCGACCCATTCTCTCTTTATTGAAGAGATACTCACTCTCAGGTAGAGTGTGTTCTGATTAGCCTATTCCCGCCTCTTTCCAATGGAGTCTGGGGAGCTCCTTCAAATTCACCTTAGGCTTTATACATTTTTGTCATATTCTAGTTCACCAGATCAATGCTCTCTGTCCACAGTTTCTCCCTATAGTTTAAGGTGGACTCTAGCTCTTCATCCCTTTTCTGGATGGTAGCCTTGATCTCCTTTTGGTGTTCTTTGTAAAGGTATCCAAAGGCTTCTGCCTTATGGAACAGGTTTTGTTCCATTTCTTTTTCCCTGATCTCTATAAGCTTGATTAGCTCTTGATCTGTGACAAAATCCCTTTCCCTTTCTTTCAGCTCTATCCTCGATTCTCTATCCCTCAATGCTAGCTCTTGTTTCCACTCCTCATCTCCACTTGAGGGAGTGCTCGCAAATTCTTCTCTCTCTTTGTTTTCAAAGACACTCGATTCAGCCTTTTCCCTCGAGTCATTTTCATCTCTTATTCTCATTTCTTCTTTCATCTCCTTCATCAAAATTAGCGCCGTAACCACGCTTTTTCTCGCTTTCAAATTTTCTCGCTTACTCCCGTTTCATTTAACAAGGGGGTTGTTGTCTCTTCTACAGTTGATTCGTGGCCCAATAGGGTACTAATCAACAAAATTTATAACCTAATACCTTCTACTAGCATAGCATAGCTACCACAGCATAGTGGTTCTAGGATCGTCCATAGAGATGGGTTTTCTTTGTGAAAATGACTTACAGTGAGGCTTATACTAGTGGTATCTCTTTGGATATTGGGGTTGTGATAAAAAGGGGTTGGTTTTAATGGTTATCACTGAAAATAAAAGAGATTAAAATATGGAAAGAGGTCCCTTGAAGTATCAAGGCACTAGGCTTAGGTTCCTTAGGCAAATGAGGGGTTTTCCGGGTCTTTTCCTCGCTGCTAGGAGGATAAATATATAGTTATCTCCCAAAAACCGACCTTCATTTAGCTATAAAAACTAACCCCTCATTGCATATCTTTGAATGGCATTCACGCCCATTAAATGCCTCACGTTGAAACAAACGCCCCTCGACTCTCACCTTCCAATGGCTCATAAGTGATAACTAATGGACATCACTGGATCTATAATTAAGCATCCAATGAGCCCTAAAAGCTTCCCAAATATTAACCATTCAAGGTGACTCGAAGGGATCAAAACTTAGAGTTATAGGAAAGAACATTAATAACAGTGAATACCTGCATGAAAAACATGAAAACCCTTAGTTTGCCATAGGATCCTTTGCCCAGTGGCCTTCTACTTCAAGGATGAAGGAGTTTTATCCACTCATCCTCTGAGAAACCATCTTTAGAGGATGTTTGGCCAGTGAGAAAGAGAGAAAGAAAATGAGAGAAACTGATAGAAAATGCGAGCTTGTTCAACAAGCCTCCCAAACTTCATAATCTAAAAGTTCACAGTCTCGGGGGTATTATATACCACCAAATCAATACAAATTACCAAATTATATAAAAGGAACACTATTACATGGGGATAAATTGGGAAGAAAACAAAAAGAAACAAAAAAAAAAAGGTCAAATGTGGCAGAGGGTTGCGAAAATTTCACAACCCTTGCGAATTTTTGCAAGGTTGCTACTGCATCTTCTTTTTTGGTTTTGCTTGCTTTTGCCTTTTTCTGCTATGAATATCTCCTGATTTCTTCCTACTTAATTTGAATCCCTATCTTCAAGATGTATAGCCTTTAAAAACAGCAAAACTTGCCACAAAATTTGATTAGTAGCTTTGTTAGGTACTTAACATGCCAACTGGGTTAATTAGGCTAATTACTACACAAAAAGTGCTTAAAACTAGGAGTGTTAAGGGTAAGGAAATAGACTTTTAGCAAGAATTACTCCCCTTAACCGATTGCCATCATAGTCCCTTTAGCAATGAAGGAAGAATGAATGATTTCTGTATAAGTAAAGATAATCTAAAGATATATCCACAAAAAAAAAAAAAAAAAAAAAGGGTTTCCAAAGCAAGCAATGATGTGATAAACCCAACCTTCAATAAGAGTCATCAAAATCTCCGTCCAATGACTATCTCAAGAGGAGTATGTGCTCATGCAAATTCAATTATCAATAGAATTTCCAATTCCCAGAGAATCAACCTCGAAACCTCTCATAAAACTCAAGTGTTAACTTGATTAGTTTTCAAAAATAGTCTGCCAAACTATCATCTTCCCCCAACCTAGCTCTTTTTCTATACCTAGCAGATTGACCAACCCCAATAGATCAAGAACCACTTTTATTCCACAACTTCTTCTTCTTTTTTATTTTATTTTATTGTAGGGGTGCAATGCCGAGGTATCGACCTCACCGTCCATGTAACGGGGGTCCATTGATGACTCCCAATCAATCAAGGTTTAGAGAATCAAGTCATAAGGATCTTTCAACCACTAACTCTTCAGATTTCACCCCGGACTTTTAATAAGTTCAATACTCCAGCATCTACAATTTGCTAAACTCCACCTATTCACCCATGTAGCGAGCATCAAAGTCGATGACTCCCAACCAGTTGGCTTAGGGCACCGGGCTTTAAAGACTTTCACCATATACCCCTCAGACCGTGCTCGGATTTCAAGGTAAGTGTCGCAAATTTCTTTCCTTTTTTTTTTTTTATAGACAAGTTGGTCTTTTTTTTTTTTTTTTGGGACTCATTGGTCTTTTTAGGGATCTCAACCTATTAAAGGTGGTCAAAAGTACTAGGCCAAATTTTTGAAAGGTTCAGGAGGCAAGGCAGTTTTGCAGCTTATAATTGAAAACTAATGTGTACAATGTGTGGTTAGATCAAAGTGGAAGAAGTAAGGTTGAAGACAAAGAAGAGTTTCCACACTTCATCAACTTTTATAAGCATAAAACAACTCTAAAATCAAGAGCATTGAAGCACAATTTCAATTTCTCCCATTACAGCCTGAGAATTACAATTTTTTTTTGAGAAATCCGATGGAAACTAAGAAACTGAGACACCAAAAACATTTTGATAACTAAAAACATGAACTAAAGACATGTATTAGAAACTAAAAAATATATGCTATACTTGTTCAGAAACTATGTCATTCGACTACAAAAATAAACCGGCTCAAAACAGATAAATGCACCTCCTTCTTAACTCTCCCTAACTATATGTTGCATTGTCCTCAATGTAGTTCAGAAGGGAAACTTAAAGGAGGAAGTGATACCTCCTCAAGTAGGTGTAAGGGTTGGAACCTCATCCTCATCCCCGTGATGGAGTCGCAGGAATGATCAACCGGCAGCTACTGGTTGCGGTGGAACCCATTTAATTGGTCTCGCCAAGATGCCGAACCGCTGCTACCGGAGTTGCTGCCTAAGGGGTAGGCGGATAGGTGGCGCAAGCCTAGGTGCTCCCAACTGGCGGCGATAGCTTCCACACGAGTCATCCACTATGTCATGACAGTATGAGCAGCAACAAAGGTCTGTGATGTAGCAGTAAAATTTTGGATAATGGCCATAATCGCTAGGAAGTGCTATGTAGAAATGTGGACAAACTCCACAGGTGGTGCGATGTGATCGAGGCCACCCGAGTAGTACAGGCCGGAGGGGGCGCGGGGCTACAAAAATATGTCGATGGTAATGGCGAGGAGGATGAGTTGGTGACACGGGTCTGTGAGAGTCCTAGGCAGGGGTAAGAGGACCTCCGACGGGTTTGAGATGGATGCATCATGTTCATTCATTAATGCATCTTGTGTGATAGGTTTAGTCCTGATACAAGCTTCACAGCTTGGCATAGAGGTTGAGGCCTTCCCGAAAGCCGCACATGATGGAAAATTCTTCCCAGAACGTAGTGGGAGAGATTTAACTTTTCTGGGAGTCGAGTTTCGCTGCACTGGTTATATGGACCTTAGTGGTAGACATGTTGGCTGTTGATGTCAAGTTTGACATGGATGAGATGACAACCATCTAAGTTATCAAGAATTTGGGACCTTAGCCGGCCATCATACCATTACCTGGCCTCGAGTTAGTAAGGTTACATATGCACATGGTTGGATGTGTATGAGCATAGAATTTCGGGACGAAATTCTTTTAAGGAGGGGAGAGTGTAAGACCAGAGAAATTCCAATTTCTGGAATAAGGGCAAAATCGTAATTTCGACATAAAATTTTAATTACAAGCAAAATCCGTAATTAATTTCCTGTATCTCGATGACGAAGGGACAGACCGCTGAATCGTCTCGAAATCTAGTTAGCACGCAAATTTTGCAATTTAACGAGACAATAGCTCAAGAGACGTTTTTTTCTCGAGGCATCGCGGTTTGGGTGCCATAAATCGATTTTCGATGCGACGAAAGGCACAAATAGCATGTACTCATGTACCATAAGTGGTATGAGTAGAGAAATGATGAAACGGGATTCGCCGAGGTAATCGACATCACTCGTAAAAGAAGGACATAAAGGTCATTAACTAAATCTTAAGTTACTAAATGACAAAAATAGGGAATAGTTCTCCTTCTTCTACATTAGGCCAAGGAAAACGTGGAGCTCATTTCTAAGGGAGATGCAGTGGTTTCATAATGGAGTTTCTGCAGAGAAGGTCTCCTTCTCTGTAAATACCCGAGACCTAATCGCTGGATTTCGACGAGCAAGCAGGGCGGAAAACGCTCTACGCCGATCAGGCTACGCTATGGACCCCGGTTTGCGTAGTTTTTTGACAACTCCAAGAGGTAGGATTTTCTACTTGCGTTTCTTATTCCCATTTTTAAGAGTTTTTCCATGTTTCGCTTGGTTCGAGGCCGAGGTTGCTTGATCGGTCCCAAAACTTGGGACCGAATTATTTGAATTTATTTGAGATTTTTGTTAGGGCCGTGACTGTCCAGAATGTTAGGGGCTGTTTGTGTGGAATTTGGCATTAAAATGCATGCTTGAGATGATAAAGGCCGGGAATGGGCCGCTTGATCGGCCCTAAAACATGGGACCGAAGTGTTAGAATTTTTGGGAGCCGATTTGGGCAATCTAGACACTGTTACGGACTGTTATGGGTCCTTTTGTGATAATTTATTCAATAAATTATGCTTTGGTGTTTATGAGACCGATAATGGGTAAGAAATTCGGTTCCAAAAAGTGAAACCGAGGGATATGGGCCGCCTGTGACGTTTTGCATCATTGGAGTTTCATGACCGCAAAAACAAATTGAAGCCAGGTGAAATGGCCATAAAGGCCCATGTATTTTGGCATTGAAATTGTGTGGATTGAATGGCTTGGTGTGTGTAGAAATAAATTTGGAGAGTTGGCTTCCATCAAAGAATTATTAGGTTATCAAGCTCGAGGTAAAGAATAATCGACACAATTATATAGAATTAAATCAGGTCAGAAGCCATTGGGCGATGATTATGATTTGCTCATGAGCTAGATCAGCGATGATTGATGTGTGAATTACATGTGTAATTGTAGTTGATTGAAAATATGCATATTGACATATTGTGTAAATGATTTTGAAATGCATAATGTGTATTTTCATATGCACTGCAAATCCTGTGAGTTAGGTGTGAGTGCATGACAAGGTATTTTTTGTAAAAACGACATGGTTGCGAAAGGAATTTCACAGGATGATATTCCGGAGAATTGGGTTGGGAGATGGGCCAATGTATCATTTCGATGAGGGACCATGACCGCTTGAAAGCCTACCAACCAATTCACCTCGTGAGGGTAGTCCCATATTTTTACCGACACGTCGCAGAGTGTATTTTCAAGAACAACGGTTCTGCCTCTTGAAAACGATTATTTTCACACATTTAAAGTAAGCGTGAGTGAGTCTGAGGACTCGTGATCGGGGATGACATGTAGACATTCAAGCAGGATCATGTATTTACTGAAAGTGTGTGTTTACTTCTGGAGCATCGTGACCGCACTTGGGTGGTGAGGTACCTCCACTTAGTAGCGATTCTCCTACTGAGTTTTAGCTCACCCCGTCGTGGGATCCCCCTTATTTCAGGTACAAGGAGCGCTCGAGAAGACGATCCATTTGAAGAAGCCGGTTTGTGGCTTGATGGTTTTTGGACATAACATGTATTAGAATCAGAGATTTTAATATATGTTTCAGATAAAACAAAAGTGTTATCAACTATTGAATTATTGGGAGATAATTGAAGAATAGTTATGATAATTGATTTTATGAGTATCGGGTTTATGAGCCCAAGAGGCATTTTTTTACTCAGCAAGGATTATATCAACAGATATATTGGATTGCTCGGGATTGATATGCAGTTATGTATTCGGGTAGAGCCCCCGTATTGTGCTGAGACTCGCCGATTTTCTAGCTGTCGCAGAACCCGACCTCCACTTGTATTCCGCAGGTTGATCTGGCAGTCAACTGACCCCGGTTTTGGGGGCGTCACAAAGGCCGTATGAGAGGATGAGGAAAAGAGAAGGAGATATGCACAAAGGAGTATGTGGGGGTGTCTATTTACTGAGTTGGAATGCCGACTAAAAGTGTGAGGTGGGGGGATAAAATGGGCTCGGATTCCCAAGTTTTGGAAACGGAAGGCTAGAATTCCAAAGATGGCATCTATTGAGGGGCGGGCACCGCTCCCGTGTCCTGAAATAGGGTTGCAAAAATTTCGCAACCCTTATGAATCTGGAAGGAGGGTTGCGAAATTTTCGCAAGGGAAAATTTTATGAGGGTTGCGAAATTTTCGTAACCCTTACGAAAATGCTGTGAAGGGTTGCGAAAATGCTGGGAATTGTCTAGCACAGCTTCCCCTGCTTCAAAGATATAGCAACAACTTGCAAAAATTGAACACAAAAATTCCAAATAAATCGTAGGAAGAAGGAATGGGGGTTTAAATTAATATTAAATTAAGAGAGAATCTAAGGAAAATTTTGAATAATGTAAAAAAGTATGAAAATACAGTAAAAAACATATGGACTATGCAGTCTTAGGGAAGACTAAGTCCAACTAACCAAGTTTTTTCAAGGATTTTGAGGTTTAACGAGGGTGAGCTCCTCCTTGTCTGGTCTATAGGGGACTACATAGGGCTTGAGGCGGATGCCATTCACTTTGAAAGTTTGGCTCCCATTTGAATTGAGGAGTTCCACTGCTCCATTTGGATATATTTGATGAATGGTGAAGGGATCGATCCACCTCGATTTGAGTTTCCCTGGAAAGATATGAAGTTTGGAATCGTAGAGCATGACTTTATCTCCTTATTGGAAAAATTTCCGAGCCACCATCTGATCATGCCATTTCTTAGACCTCTCCTCGGCAATCTTGGAGTTCAGGTAAGCATCATTCCTTAGTTCCTCTAACTCATTGAGGCCAAGGAACCTCTTTAGGCCAGCTCTTTCCATATCCATGTTGAACTTTTTAATTGCCCACCATGCCTTGTATTCAATTTCCACAAGGAGGTGGCATGCTTTTCCATAAACTAGCCAATATGGGGACATCCCAAGAATGGTCTTGAAGGCTATTCTGTATGCCCACAATGAGTCTAGCAGTCTGAGTGACCAATCTTTTCTATTTGAATTTGTGAAACACCAGAAAATCCAAGATTTTGGAAAAAGGGTAAAATAGAAATTTTGGTTGAAAATCCGGAATTTTTCTAGATCTCGGATGACGAAACGGACTTCTCCGTTGAAATCGTCTCGTGAAATTTAGCTACCACATCAACTCGTTAGATTCCGAGGTGGCCTGGGATTTCACGTCGAGGCGCCAGTGCCTGATGACACATGGCAAGAAGGGGATGCCACTTGGCACCATAGAAGTGTGACACTCTGGCATAAAAGGAGTGGCCTGCCACCAAGCCATGTGTGGGAAAAGGGATCCCCATGGCTCACATTGAGCCATGTGGTGGATGATGTCATAAAAGAGGGATTTATGAAATAAGAAAATTATGGAAAAAGGAAGGCCACACAATTGGTTTGAGGAAAGGAGGAGGAAATTGCCTCCTTTGACCGAATGATGATTTCTCCAAAAGGGTGAGAAAAGGACCAAAGGAGAAAGGAGAAAATGAGGAGAAATGAAGAGAAAATGAGAAGAGAAAAGAGAAAAAGGAAAAGAAAAGCAAAAGGAGCTACAAACGGGAGAGGAAGAAAAGAAATGATGCGTATGGGCTTTGTTCTTCAATTTCTGTAGAGAGAGTCTCTTCCTTCTAGCATTCGCAGCGATCCGACCGTCGGATTCTTTCGCGACAAGAAGGGAAGTGTTCTACACGGAGAGGACAACGCGTGGACTCCGGTTTTTGGGAGTTTCTTCAACTTCCAAGAGGTAGGATAGTTTCCTACTTGGTTTACTTTTAGCCTAAAGGCTTTATAATGGTAGGGGTTGCTTATGGGAGGCCATGAGAGGCCATGTATATTAGTTCCAAGCTGGGAATTAATGGGTATGGATTCATGACCGGTTGCATGGACTGTAAGTTAGGTTTTAATTAGAAACTCGAAAGCTTTAGGTATCATGGTTGCTCGATGATGATAAGGATTGGAACCAAAATCTAGCTCGTGCTCGCTAAGGCCGTGAGGTACCCTGTTGAGTGGTCCCAAGTTTATGACCTAATTGTGTGTTATTGCTTGCTTGAATAACATGTTAAGTGTGAAAAATGGGATATTGATGCATGCTTATTGATGTATTAATATGTTTTGCATGGAGGTATATTATATGTATAAATTATAATTTTATGGTTTGTAAATGTTTCATGTAGTGCCTATTCATGAAGGTAATATGAGGAAAATGCATTGGCATCATGCATTTCATGCACGGTCACATCAAAGGCCGCTCGTGTGTGAGAGCAGTGTAAGGTTTATCTATCGTTGTCGTGAGTGGGTCGAGTCTGGAAATGGGACAAAGTCCAAGGCAGAGATTCACGAGTGTGTAAATGATCAAAATGATAAATTACATGTTTTCAAGAGCAAGTTGGGGTAGATCCCCTGTGGTGAAAGTCCTGGGCGGTGTTACTCATGCTACCTGGGACATGAATTACCGACGATGCCCGTGAAATGTTGAAAAAGGCGCGCGGGCGCCCTACTTGTAAAACCCGGAAATCTGCGGGCCCACAAAATAAAGGAAAAGAATCAAATCAGTTTTTGATAAATAAATTGGAGGGTTTTCCAATGGTTTAGTCAGGGTGTGTGACTTGTTTTATTTCACATTTGGCATTCCAGTGCAGGAGCTCTGCTGGGGACTCAGTGGTGAGCATGAGGGGTTGCATCTCATGTGATAGATATAGACATTTCATATATGAAATAATTGTATGAAATGTGATCGATTGTTTATATATGCCATTGCATATGCATTTAGGTGGGGAGTAACCCTTGTAGGAGAATTTTCTACCTGGCTTTGCTTCACTCTGCCGTGGACCCCTTTCGTGTACGTAGACTATCCAAAGAGACTAAGACGCTAAAGAGAGGAAATATCTATTGAGAAGAAAGCCAAAATGTGGCTTTAAGAAAATATTTGTAAATATGTATAAATCTTTTTGTAGAACAAACATGAAAACTATGAAAATATAGTTGATTAATAATTATTTTGAGTATTGGTTTGTGGGCCCAAGAGGCTATTTTACTCAGGTGTGTGTCTCGCAATACGAGACATATAGAATTCGCAGTTGATCTGGCAGAAGTCAACGGACACCTTGATTAGCGCCACAGTAATTCACCACCTTCATCAAGATGGTCGTAATCTCTTTGTTAGCTAGCTCAACTTGTCCATTGGTTTGAGGAGGGTAAGGAGTGGCCACTTTGTGTTTCACCCCATATTTCGCTAGGAGGTTTTCAAAGTTGTAGAAATGGGTACCTCCATCACTGATTATGGCTTTGGGCACTCCAAATTTGGAGAAGACATTCTCCTTTAGAATTTTAAGCACCACCCTATGATAATTTGTTTTACAAGGAATTGCCTCAACCCATTTGGACACATAATTCCCCACCAAGATGTACGAATAATTGAAAGATGTAGGATGGCCCCATGAAGTCAATACCCCAAACATCGAATAGGTTTGCTACCAAAATTGGGTTCAAAGGCATCATATTACGACGAGTAAGCCTCCCGAGTCTTTAGCATTGATCGCAAGTTCGGCACATGGCATGAGCATTTTTGAAGAGAGATGACCAGTAGAAACCAGATTGTAGGACCTTCATAGCTGTCTTTTGTGAAGCAAAATGACCTCCACAAGAATCCCTTGTTGTTCTTCTTTAGGCACACGCCTTCTAATGGTTTGATCCACACAATATTTGAACAAAAATGGTTCCTCCCAATAATAGGAATGAATTTTGGCGAAGAAGTATTTCTTGTCCAGTGCTTTCCAATCAACCGGGATCTCCCCTATTGCTAAATAATTAGCAATATGAGCATACCAGGGGGCCTTCTACAAGCAAACAGAGATCTCAGAAATTCATCACACCTGAGAACTCGTGGGAGTCATGAGCTATGGTCAATCTGGAGAGGTGATCTACTACTACATTCTCCACCCCTTTCTTGTCTTTGATTTGAAGATTAAATTCATGGAGCAGGAGAACCCACCTAATAAGCCTTGCCTTAGCATCTTGTTTAGTCAACAAGTACTTCAAAGCAGAGTGGTTTGTAAAAATAACAATGAATGACCCCACCAAGTATGCTCTGAATTTGTCTAAGGCATAGACTAATGCTAGCAGCTCCTTTTCTATGGTTGTGTAATTTCTCTGTGCTTCGTTCAGAGTCTTGCTCGCATAATAAACCATGTAGGGCTTTCCATCTTCTCTCTGCCCAAGAACTACCCTAATGAAAAAATCAATTACATCACAGATCGCTTCAAAGGGAAGTTTCCAGTTGGGTGCTCTCACTATAGGTGCAGTAGTCAGTTGTGATTTGAGCTCCTCGAAGCTCTTTTGGCACCTTCCATCCCAAAAAAATTTGGTATCCTTAACCAGCAGCTCATAGAGGGGTTTTGCAATTTTTGAAAAATCTTTAATAAACCTCATGTAGAAACTTGCATGGCCAAGGACTTACCTCACTACCTTGACATTTGTGGGAGGTGGTAGCTTAGAAATAAGCTCAACCTTGGCTTTATCAACCTCAATGCCCTTGTTGGAGATGATGTGTCCATGGACAATTCCTTGATTTGCCATAAAATGGCACTTCTCCTAGTTAAGCACCAAGTTTTTCTGAATACATCTGTTTAGAATAGTCTCAAGGTTAGCCAGGCACTCCTCAAAAGTACCCTAAGAGATGGTGATGTGTCATCCATGTATACCTCCATAATGCGTTCCAATTATATCATCGAAAATACGTGAGCATACACCTTTGAATGTAGGTGCATTGCAGGCTAAAAGGCATCATTTTATAGCATAAGTTCCAAAGGGGTAAGTGAAGGTGGTCTTCTCCTAGTCCTCCACAACGATTTCTATTTGAAAATATCCGGAATAGCCATCTAGAAAACAATAAAATGGGTGCTCGGAAACTCTATCTAGAAGTTGATCAATGAAGGGCAAAGGAAAATGGTCCTTCCTTGTCACTGCATTTAGCCTCCTATAGTCTATAGATACCCTCCAATCTGTGGTAAGGCGTGTAGGCATATCTTCTTCCTTTTCGTTCTGCACAATAGTCACTCCCGACTTTTTAGGTACAACTTGAGTATGACTCACCCAGGGGCTGTTTCAAATGGGGTAGATAATACCTACTGGGCAAAGAATTTTAGAACTTCAAGGCACCAATTCTTTACGTGGATCAATCGCCCGTAGTTGTTGAGCCAGACTGGTTTGGCTTCCTCCTCCATGTAAATGTGATGAGTGAAAACCAAAGGGCTAATTCCTTTTAAATCAGAGATTTGCCACCCAATGGCTTGTTTGCACTTCCTGAGGATTCCAAGCAATTTGTCTTCCTGTGAGGCATTCAAGGATGAAGAAATAACCATGTACACGTCGCCTCTTCCAAGTAATGCATATTTTAATCTCCGCTGGGACGGGCTCAGGTCAAACTTTAGGGGCTCTTACTTTTCTTTGTCTTTCTCAGTCAACAAGGGGAGGATTTCTTCCTTCTTCTTTTTCCAAGGACAAAAAACAACACATAAATCTGAGGGTTCATCCAGTTTTTGAGGAAGCTCTACCAATTCCTTTATCGATTCTGACTGTAGCTGTAGCTGCTCACACTGTTCTTCCACAATGGTGTCAATCAAACACCTCTTCTGTGCTCTCTTCCTCAGGTGAACATGCTTTTGTCGAGATGAAAAATGCTGAGTTCCAAAGGTCATATTGCTAAATGGGGCCATAACCCCATTTCAACAGTTAATGATTGCATTTGAGGTAGCCAAGAATGGTCTCCCAAATATGATGGGCACATAATTGGCCCCTTTAGCTACCGACTCAGTGTCAAGAACAACAAAGTCCACTGGGTAGTAGAATTTGTCCACATGCACCAAAACATCTTCAACAATGCCCTTGGGAATTTTTATTGACATGTCTGCTAAAGACAGGGTGATGGTGGTGGGTTTCAATTCTCCTAGCCCCAGTTGACACTGGCTCCCAAATCTAACAATGCCTTTTCTACACAAGTTCCCCCAATGTTCACTGAAATGGTAGGACACCCTGGATCTTTGTACTTCACTAAAGTCTTGCATTGTATGATGGCACTCACCTGCTTTGTCAAAAAGGCTTTCTTATCGACATTCAGTCCTCTCTTTACAGTGCACAAGTCTTTTATAAACTTGGCATAGGTTGGAACTTGCTTAATCATGTCTAAAAGAGGAATGTTGACTTTCACCTGCCTCAACACTTCAAGAATCTTAGTTGGGTTGTTCACCTTCTTTTTGCCTCTAAGTGCTTGAGGAAATGGTGGAGGCATGCTCTTCTTCATCATGTCTTCCTTGATCACTATCCTTTCTAGCTCCTTATCCTTCCCTTCTTTAGCTTCCTCGAGTGGTTTAGGCATTGGTTGCTCAACTTTTTTACCACTTCTCAAAGTGGTAACTGCTTTTACTTCATCCATTTTAGGAGCAGCTTCAATTTGAGGTCACTATTTCCATGAACTCAGGCTTTGCTGAGTTTGTGAGGGGAACTTCCTTTTTCTGCACTTGATGTTGATTGGTCACCCTAGAGATGGAATACCGCAGTCACAATTTTCTCTCGTACTCTATCTCCTCGTGGAACCCATCTATTCTCTTATTCAAATTGCTTTCCATAGTGTCACCCCTCTTATTTAACTGCACATTCATTGCTTTCTGCTCTTCCATATAGTTACCTACCACCTTCTCAAATTTAGAATGGCTTGCTCCACTGGAAAAGCCGGGATCAAAGGTCGTGGTTCGGCCGAGAAAGTCAAGATGACCAGAGAGGAGCAGGAGGTACCGTGGGAGGTTTTCGGCTTCCAGAGAGGTTCGGGGTGATTCTCCCAACTAGGCTGTAAGTGTTTCCATATGGTGCCATTATTTGGATGATTTGATCTTCGACTCAACAACATTTTTCTGCTCCACTAACATATCCCCTATCACTGAATAGTCGACATTGTTCTCCCAAATGCTCAACATAATGAAGCATGACTTATTTGGCACAGGAATTTCAGTCACTACTTCACCTCATGCTGGTTTCTCATTTCTAGTTCTTCCAACTTTCTAGCTAAGGTTGAAACTTTGGCTTTCATGTCCATGTCCTCCGGAAGAGAGTACATGCCACCCTCAGACGGCCTGCGGGTCTCATTCTTTCCATCTCCCTTGGGTTAAGCTCATCCCAACCTTTTGATGCTTCAGCTACAAAACTCAGGAAATCCAAAGCTTCCTCTGGATTTTTGCTCAAGAAGTCTCCTCCATACATAGTCTCTAGCAGTTGCTTCATGGCAGGAGAAATTCCATCATAAAAATAGTTGACCAGCAGCCATGTGTCAAACCCATGGTGAGGACAAGCATTGAGCGCTTCCATATATCTCTCCCAGCATGCATAGAAATTTTCATTTTCATTGGCTGAGAAAGTAGAAATCTGCCTCTTCAAACTGTTTATTCTGTGAGTGAAGAAGAATTTCTTCAAAAATCCAGCCTGCATCTCAATCCAGTTTTGAATGCTCCTTTGCCTCAGGAAGTTAAGCCAAATTTTTGCTTTATCCTTCAATGTGAAAGAAAAAGCTTAAGCCTCATTAAATCCACGCTGCGCCTCCTCAAGGTGCTCGCACCTCTTCAAACTCCCTTATGTGTGAATAAGGGTTCTCACTCTCTATGCCATGAAAAGTGGGAAGGAGTGGCACAAGGTAAGGTCTAATAACCATTTGCTTAGTTGGAGGCACTATGCAGGAAGGTGCACTCATCCGAGGAAGGTGCACTCATCCGAGGAGGGTGTATGTTGTCCCTTATGGATCTAAATGCATTGGGATTCCTTTCCACTCCTTGTTGACTCTGTTGTTCTTTTGGTGGAGGTTCCATTGGGTTTAAATTCAGCCCCAATTCAGAATTTGATTCCTGTGGAATACTAACTTTGACTAATCTGCCTTTTGAATTCCTAAATCACTAGAACATAAACTCCCACATGAAAACAGGACAACACCAAAAGAAGCAAGAACAATTCTACCAAAAGGATTAACGTTAGATAAAAAAATTAAGAAAATATATAAAACAAAGTGGAAATGAAATTATAACCTAGCAAAGAAATCGCTAGGAAAGAATGATAAGAGAAAATAAATTCACTAGAGCTTGTGATGAGGATCACAAGTGTTCAGCACATTGTTACTTGCACTAAGGCACCATCCCTGGCAACGACGCCATTTGATTCGTGGCCCAGTAGGATACTAATCAACAAAATTTATAACCTAATACCTTCTACTACCATATAATAGCTACCATAGCATAGTGGTTCTAGGATCGTCCACAGAGATGGGTTTTCTTCGCGAAAATGACTTACAGTGAGGCTTATAATAGTGGTTTCTTTGGATATTGGGGTTGTGATAAAAAGGGGTTGGTTTTAATGGTTATCATTGAAAATGAAAGATTTTAAAATATGGAAAGAGGTCCCTTGAAGTATCATGGCACTAGGCTTAGGTTCCTTAGGCAAATGAGGGGTTTTCCGAGTCTTTTTCTCTCGTTAGGGAGGATAACATATAGTTATCTCCCAATTCGGATCTTCATTTAGCTATAAAAACTAACCCTCATTACATATCTTTGAAAATGGAATTCACTGCCCATTAATGCCCGGGGTCGCAGAAAAGTGTCCTCGACTCACCTTCTAATGGCTCTGTTTGACAATCTAAGGGACATCACTGGATCTAGAATTAAGCATCCAATGAGCCCAAAAAGCTTACCAAATATTAACCATTCAAGGTGAATCGAAGGGATCAAAACCTAGAGTTAAAGGAAAGAACATTAATAACAGTTAATACAAGCATGAAAAACATGAAAACCCTTAGTTTGCCTTAGGATTCTTTGCCTAGTGGCCTTCTACGAAGGAGTTTTAGCCACTCATCCTCTAAGAAACCATCTTTAGAGGATGTTTGTCCAGTGAGAAAGAGAGAAAGAAAATGAGGGAAACTAAGAGAAAAATGGGAGCTTGTTCAGTAAGCCTTCCAAAACTTCGATAATCGAAAAGTTCTTCATAAAGTCTTCTTTTGGGGTATTATATACCACCAAATCAATACAAATTACCAAATTATATAAAAGGAACACCACACGTGGGATAAATTCTGGGAAGAAAACAAAAGAAACAAAAAAAGTCAATGTATGCAGGGTTGCGAATTGTACTCGCAACCCTTGCAAAATTTCAAGCAGGTTGTACAATTTGCAAGGCTGTTACTACATCTCTTCGGCCCTCGCTTGCTTTTGCCTTCTTTTGCTTTGAATCTCTCCTAATTTCTTCCTGATTAAGCTAAATCCCTATCTTCAAGATGTATAGCCTTTAAAAACAACAAAACTTGCCACAAAATTTGATTAGTAGCTTTGCTTGGTACTTAACATGCCAACTGGGTTAATTAGGCTGATTACTACACCAAAAGTGCTTAAAAACTAGAGTGTTAAGGGTATGAAATAACACTTTTTAGGCAGTAATTAGCAGTACTGGGGAAGAGCTAGGGTTGCTTTGTGTAATCTTTAAAAATTCCCCTTTCTTCATTCTCAACTTCTCTCTTAGCCTCTACTATAGGGACTGTTTCCCTAAGCTGTTCCTTTGTTCTTTTTCTCTTTATGATTCTCTCTACCTCTTGATCCTCTACTGGAGTTTTGAGGAATCCAATGAGAGTGAGAGGAGAGGCCTTCGGGCTCTTCTCTTCCTCTTCTACTATTGTTATTCCCCCCTTGATACATAAGAGAGTGATCAAGGTGGGGTGGGGGATGTTGCCTGAGAAGTTGTTCTCGGCATAGTCTAGAATGGACTCTTCAATAATCTTCCCTAAATCAAGTTCAAAGCCCGTGATCAAAGTAAGATACAAAAGAGTAATGTGAGTGGTCCTCGTCTCATAGTTAAGACATGCTTTAAAGGCTTGGAAATTAATCGAATTGATAGAGGTAGAACTATACCTTTTAGTCTCAAAGGAGGTCACCCCGATCACGTAGCATTGCGATGGCTCGTCCTTGCCACTGCCTCAAACCATTTGTCAACTCTTGGGCTATCTCTTAGAAGCATGGGCTTTTTTGGAGCTGCTCATACTCTTCGCACTTTCCCAATTGTTTGAGCCCCGTGAGTTGGGAGATGGCTCTTTTCCCAAAAGGGATCCATCTCCCCCTGACATAGCACGTTAGGTCTTTCCACTCGCCCAGGTTGACGTAAAATTCCTTGACTAAAGCCCTCCTTCCTGGTTCCATGTGGTGGCTCACCGTCTCCTAGCCTCTTCATTCCACTTCCTCTTCGAAGGTTAAGATGAGTTGTTTGAAGCTTCTCTCTTTAACATAACCCTTCTTTACGAGATGCTTCCTAAAAGCCTCTTCTCCCTTGTTGGAGTAGAAGGCCTTGGCTTCTCATTCTTCCACCACAACCTCTATCTCCTCAGGAACTACCTCGAGGGCAGTTTCTTGTTTCCTTTCCTTTGCCCTTTCTCTTAGAACCTCTTCTACCACATTTCCTATCACTTCATCAAGGGCTGGAGAGCTTAGGTTTGACATGGCTTGGTTGTAGGGAGGTTTGGAGAAAGCTAAGGTTCGAAGGTTTGAGAGATTTGATTCGCATTTGAAAATCTCTATGAAGTGTACCGTTATATAGGTAGGCTGCCCTAAATGTGATGTCACGACATAGGAGTTGTCAGCGTCCTAACATTGACTTGATACCCTAAGTGACTCAGTGCAATGTCATAACATTGGAATTGTGATGTCGTGACATTGACTTGACGTCGTGACATTGACTTGATGTCGCGACATTGAAGATTATGATGTTGTGACATTAACTTGATGTTGCAATATTGGAGTTGTCAATGTCGCAACATTGCTTATGCTTTCTTATTGATTTAGTTTGATGTCGCGACATTGGAATTTCAATGTCACGACACTACCTTAATGTCGTGACACTGCCTTAATGTCACGACATTAGATTTTGATGTTGCGACATTGGGAGAAGGTGAATTTTTATGTCGCTCTTTTAAAACTACGATGTTGCGACATTAACATGTCGATGTCGTGACATTGGGGCAATTTCGTGACAATGTCATGACATTGGGGAACTTTCTGGAGATGGTGTCACGACATTGCTGTCGATGTCGCGACATTGAGAAGGAGTTTTATTTTTTCAGAAAAGTTTTACTTGTTTACTCCATTCTATTTCTGCAAATTCAATTCATGCTTGTGAATATAAGTTTATCAATATTGAGGAATGTCAATTCAAGCACAAACAGTAACACTCAGATTTTCAATTCAATAAACTTAGCATATATTCATTGTATTGCAGAACTTATCACACAACTATGCAACAAAGGAAAAATGAAGCTACTATGCAATTTCTAACTTATATAGATTACACTCCCTCAAACTTAATATATGCATCATTTTCAAAGAACAAGTAATGGAAGTAGACTTCCATTTGTAGTCAACTCTGCATAACTAATTTTGGTTGGAAGTGCTTCAAAAATGATTTTCACATGTCTTTGCAACTTCATTATCCTGAAATTTAACAAAATGATGATTACATAGGTTGCAAATAAATTCTAACAAAACTATTCTACTTCTAAACTATTCAAAACACACTGAATTGAACAAAATCACACTAAAAGAAAATGGAAATTGTTTGGGTTGCCTCCTAAGTAGCTGCTCATTTTTATGTCTTTAGATAAACATTGCTGCAGTGTGTTCTTATTTCAGCAATTCTATTGTTCTCTTCAAATCTGGGACTGTTTTTCATTTGGTCTTCATCGTAGATAATGCTTAAGCCTCTGACCATTTACTTTGAATTAATCTCTAGAATTGGATTTTAGTGTCACTGCTCCAAAAGGGGTAACTGCAACTACTATGTATGGACCACTCCACCTTGACTTGAGTTTTCCTGGAAAAAGTTTTAGCCTGGAATTACACAGTCTAGCTCTCCCACTCTGAACTCTTTCCTTAGAATCTTCTGATCATGCCACTTTTTAGTCTTATCTTTGTAGATTTTGACATTATCATAGGCTTCATTTCTTAGCTCTTCCAATTCATTCATTTGGAGTAGTCTCTTCTCTTTAGCAGTTTTGAAGTCACAATTCAATTTCTTGATGGCCCGCATAGCTTTATATTCAAGCTCAAGAGGCATTTGGCAAGGTTTTCAAAATACTAACTCAGATGGGGATTCCAATAGGGAGATTTATAAGCAAATTCCGTAAGCCCACAAGCATCATCTAAATTGACCTAATTCACCTTCCTACTAGTGCTTAATTGCCTTTCCAATATGTTCTTATCTCCTATTGGATACTTCTTACTTGTCCATTTGATTGAGGGTGATAAGCCAATCCCATAACATGTTTGATTCCATGTCTGCTCATGAGTTTTGCAAACAGTTTGTTTGCAAAATGACTTCCCTCCTCACTAATGATTGTCCTTGGGGCTCCAAATCTGCTCAAGATATTTCTTTGAATAAACCCCACCACTATGTTGACATCATTTCCTGGACAAGCTATAGCTTCCACCCATTTGGAGACATAATCCACAACTAGGAGAAAGTACTAATTTCCAAATAAAGGTGGGAAAGGTCCCATCAAAACTATCCCCCATACATAAAAAATCTGCACCACCAGAATCCCTTGCAGAGGCATTTCATTTCTTCTGTTTATGTTGCCCATTCTCTGACATCTATCACATTTCTTAACCCATTCAGAACAGTCTCTGAATAAGGTAAGCCTTTAAAAACATGTTTGGAGAATTTTCTAGGCTGTTCCGTCTCCTACAAAGTGTCCTCCATATGGTGATGCATGACACTTACAAATAATTCCACCTTGTTCATCTTTTGGCACACATCTTCTGATGATTTGATCTACCCCTTTTCTAAACAACAGTAGGTCATCCCATATATATACTCTAGCATAAGTTCTTAGCTTTCTTTTCTGCTGGTAGTTGAAATTTGGTGGCATGATTCCACAAGCTAAATAATGGTCGCAATGTCGACATACGGGGGTGGTGGTGACTTTTGAAAAAGTGCTCGTCGGGGAAATTTTCCTCATTTACATCCACTTTTCCTCTATGGTAAGCTTTTTCTAATTTGACGAAGTAGTGATCGGCTATCACATTGTCCTCCTTTTGTCCTTGATTTCTAAATCCATATTCTTGTAGCGATAAGTAGCCACACGATCGGTCTTGGTTTGATATCTTTTTTTGCCATTAGATGCTTAATTCTTTGCATGATCGAGTGTGTGATGACATAGGACCCCGATATATATGGTGCAAATTTTCACGAAACAAACACCATAACTAGCATCATCATTTTTGTAGTTGGTAGTTATCTTGTGCCTCATTGAGTTTGCACAACCCAGTATATTCTTTATGAAAATTTTCTTTGTTATTTGTCCCAAAACTGCTCCCATTGCATAGTCACTGGCATCACATATGATTTCAAACTCTTTGCTCCAGTTTGGTGTTGTCATGATGGAAGCTATGACCAATCTAGATTTTATTTCTTTAAATGCAGACAAGCAATAGTCATCAAATTCAAACATGGCATCCTTCTCTAGTAATTACACATAATGAGTGGAAGAATTTTTGGAAAGTCACGATACGAATCTTCTGAAGATAAATACAAAGAAAAATTTTACAGTTCCTTTAACTGAATTTGGTGCCATTATAGTTTCAATGACATAAACCTTAGCTTAGTCAACTTCTAGCCCAGCTGCAAAAATTTTATGCCCTAAGATAATTTCTTCTGTTACCATGAAATGTTATTTTTCTCAATTCAGAGCTAAATTCTTGTCTTAGCACCTCTAAAATACAATCTCTAAATTTTTCAAGCAATGCTCAAATTGGAATCTAATAGTTTAGGGAGGTCGTCGTGAGAAGTTTCATGCTGCCTCATCCACCAAATGAGGCCCTTTGGATCATGCCTTTGAGGAGTGGTAGGAGCATTACATAATCCAAATGACATCCTTCTAAAAGCAAAGGTGCTATAAGGAAATTTAAAAGTACTTTTCTCCTTGTCCTCTAGGACTATGACAATTTGATTATAACCAAAATATCCATCAAGAAAACAAAAATAGGGGTGTCTAACTAACTTGTCCATCATCATTTGATCAATAAAGGGCAAAGGATAGTGATCCTTCTAAGTTTATCGTGTTGGTTCTGTAATCAATGCGAAAAATCCTCCATCCTACATCCACGATTCTTGTTGGAATCAGTTCATTCTTCTCATTTATGATCATTGTGAACACACCCTTTTTGGGAACCACATGAATTGGGCTCACCCAAGTGCTATCTGAGATTGCATAGATGAATTGATTCGCAGCCCGTAGGGTATTCTAAATCAAAAAAGTTTATAACCTAATACCTCATACTACCGTAGCATTACTACTATAGTATAGCGGCTCTAGGATCATCCATAAGGATGGGTTTTCTTCATAGAAAAGACTAATATTGAGGTTTACACTAGTGATTATAGTTTGGATATTAGGGTTGTGATAAAAAGGGGTTGGTTTTAATGGTTGTCACTGAAAATAAAAGAGATTAAATAATGGAAAAAGGTACCTTGAAGTATCAGGTCACTAGGCTTGCGATCCTTAGGTAAATGAGGGGTTCTCAGGGTCTTTTCCTCGCATTGGGGATAGTAACATATATTTACTTCCCGAATTGGATCTTGGTTTAGCTATAGAACTTGACCCTCAATAACTATCCTTTGAAAATGGCATTCACTGTCCATTAATACTCTAAGTTAGTTAAAAACCTGTCTCCTTGACTCACCTTCCAATGGCTTATAAATGATAACTAACGGGCATCACTAAATCTAGCATTAAGCATCCAATGAGCCACGAGAAAACACCAGAGTATTAGCCGTTCAAGATATTTCGAAGGGATAAAAACCTAGAGTTAAAGGAGAGAACATTAATAACAGTGAATACCTGAGTGAAAAACATGAAAATCCTTAGTTTATCCTTTGCCTTATGGCCTTCTACTTTAAGGATGAAGGGGAAACTCATCCTCTGAGAACGCATCCTTATAAGGTGTTTGGCTAGTGAGAAAGGGAAAGAAAATGAGAGAAAATGAAAAGAAATCGGGAGCTTGTTCAACAAGCCTCCCTCAACTTCAATAATCAAAAACTTTTTTTTACAAAATGTTTTTTGGGTATGATATACCACCCAAAACAATACAAAATTACCAAAATGTATAAACTAAGCACTATTACATGGGGAGAGTTTGGGAAGAAATAAAAAGAAGTAGAGTCGAAAAAGAGTTGCGGGTGAATTAGCGGGTAATTCGCGGTCATGAAAGTTGAAGCCTACGAAATTTTTCAGAATTTGCGAAATTTCGTAACCACTGCGAAATTCAAGGGAGTTCTGCAATTTCTACATTTTCTACTTCTTATTCTATCTTCTATACAGTTACAGCTGCGAGTTACAATTGATTTCTTCATGCTTGAGCTGGATCCCTATCTTCAATATATATAGCCTGTGAAAACTACAAAAAAATGCTATATAATTTGTTCAAAAGCATTGCTAGGTCCTTAACGTACTAACTGGGTCAATTTGGTTTATTACTATGCAAAAAGTGCTCAAAACCCAGAGTGTTAGGAGTATGGAACATCACTATTTGGGTAGTAATCACTCCCCCCAACCGACACCTTGCTAGTCCCTTAGCAATGAAAGAAGAAGAAAGCAATCAAAAGCAAGATGAACTATATATGCTCCCTTAAAAATATTTTTCAAAAATGAGGATAATACCCGACTTTCATAATGAGTCACCAAAAATCCTACCCAGTATCTCGGGGAAGAGTGTGTGTTATGCAAATCAAGTATCAAAACGATTATCGACTCTAGAGAACCAACTTTGAAACCTTCACAAAACCTAAGTGTTAACTTGATTAGTTTTTAAAAATAGTCTGCCAAACTATTCTTTCCCCCCAACCTAACTCTTTTCTATACCTAGCAGACTAACTAACCTTGATAGATCAGGACCCGCTTTTATTTCACAACTCTTTTTGTGTTGTAGGGTGCAATCTTGAGGAATCAACTTCACAAGGTGTCCATGTAGCAGAGGGTCCGCAGGTGACTCCAAAACTGGTGGGCCGGGATGATAAAGTCATAAGGATCTCTCAACCACTAACTCTTTAGGTTTCACCCCGGACTTTTAATAATCTCGAAACTCCGGCTTTTACAATTTGCTAAACTCCACTGTCACCGTGTAACGGCGACAAGTCGGTGACTCCCAACCAGTTGGTTTAGGGCACCGGGGTTTAAAGACATTCACCATATACCCCTTGGATTGCGCTTGGGTTTCAAGGCAAGTGTCACAATTTTTTTTTTTTTTTTTGAAAGACTCATTGGTATTTTATTCAGGGGTCCCAACCTATTAAAGGTGGTCAAAGGTACTAGGTCGGACTTTTTGCAGGAAAAGCAGAGGCAAGGCGGTTTTGACTTATAATTGAAGCCCTATTGGCCTTTCGATTGTGTGGTTAGTTGAAGTGGAAGAAGTAAGGTTGAAGACAAAAGAGTTTCAATAATTCATCCAGCTGAAAACATAACACCATTAACGTAAAGCGTTAGACGAGCTTGATTTCTCTCATTGTAAGTTGAGAATTACAAATTTTTTTTTTTGAAAATGAGAAACTGAAAGCATTAACTAAAACATATGCTATACTGTAAAAAAAAACAAACTAACTAGGAAGCCATTCAACTAAATAAAACATACTTGCTCAAAACATAAACGACACTTCGCCATTAACTCTCCCCACGTAAGATTTTGTGGTGTCCTCGATAGGTGGCGGAAACTTAATGAAGAAGTGATACCTCCTCTGAGTAGTCGTGGAGGGTGGAATCGCATCCTTATCCTGTGACTGAGCAGGAGCGGAAGGATGAAGCTGGTAAGAGTGGTGGCTGGCAGTTGGGATTAGGTTGAATCTGCTGCGGCTAGCTGCTTCCCGGAATTGACTCTTTGCGCGGAGCTACGAGGAATTGGTGGAGCTTAATGATCCTGTGGGTACAACTCTTGGAGTGAGAGGATAGGTGGCAAGCCCGGTGTTCTTTGAACTGAGCAAGGATGACGATATTCTAAGCAGAACTGACTTCGGTCTTGAGACATCCGCTTGGCCATGGCAGTGATACCTCCTCAAGTAGTCGTGGAGGGTGGAACCTCATCCTTATCCTGTGACTGAGCAGGAGCGGAAGGATGAGAAGCTGGTAGAGTGGCTGAAGTTGCTGGTGGGATTGGAGCTGAATCTGCTGCAACTGCTGCTGGAATGACTACTGGAGCTACAGGTGGTGGAGCTTGTGATCCACAGTAGGCTAGCTGTATGCTGGAGTGAGAGGATAGGTGGCAAGCCCGGGTGTTCGAGACTGTGAAGCGAGGATGACAGTATTCTAAGCAAGGACAACTTCGGTGCGAGACATCCGCTTGGCCATGGCAGTTTATGCAGCAACAAAGGACTGGGATGTAACAATAAAATTGCGGACAACGACCATGATGACAAGAAAATCTTGAGCACTTATGTGGATAGATGCCACTAGTGGTGAAGATGGTGAAATTGCATTTGGACGATAGGGGCTGGAAGTGAAAAGTGCGATCTGCAATCTGGTGGGGCGGCGGGGGTGCACATTGTGATGTGGGAGGCTCCCCGAGGCGGGGCTATTGGGGGCTGTTAGACATGTGGGGGATCTATTTGGGGATTTTCCTTAGCAGGAGGATATGCGAGATGGGGGCCTGGAAAATGAAGAGCTTACTTCATATTTACGTAAATGTGGCTCGTAGGCAGGCGGCGCTCACGGTGGAGCAGTCGGAGAAGCCTAGGTGCTCGATACATGAGAGAGGCATCCTCGGAAGCTTGTGATGGAATGGTCGGCTCTCTTGGGGCCTTTCTATGGATTTTCTCCTCGAAGTAGAAGAGGGATGTCATAATAAGCTTCGGGGGGCTAAACCAAAAGCCCTCAGAAATGCAATATAGGGCCTCTAGGATGGCGCCTCACCTCTGGACAACATGCTAAGAGGAAGCAGTTGGACGCTTACGTAGTTCACAAAATACTCCGTGTTGTTGGAAGTTGTCTCCGGAATAAAATAAGGCTAGCTGATGTGTCTCGGGAGATCGAACCATCTCTGAGGCCCGAGGGTGGGGCCATACCTATGAGTCCGCTAAAGCGGCTAGGAGCCACTAAAGGTGAAAGCGGCTGGTTATATCAAGGCGTCAAAAGGATTCCTTGGCGGCCGTCAATGGTGAAGTGAATAAGCGTGGGATGGCTCACCTCGGGATGTCATGAGTGCGAGTAGAATTCAATCGCTACTCTCGGATGAAAGTGGTGGGGTCATAGTAATACAGAGTAGTGTTGAATGAGCCCCATTGAATCCCAAAGATCTTGAAAATTGGAAAAAGCCGAGATGTCATAGAAGTGTTCATTGTGGAAATCCTTGTTGCAGTAGTCAATGTTTCCTTCTATTGGAGCACAAGGGAAAAGTGGCCTTATCACAACAGAGAGAATAGAGTCAAGTGACAGTGGAATGCTGGCTGAGGCTCCCGGAGGTAGAGGATTAAAAACATATTGAGAATGAGATTTTCAGGAAAATGGAGGGCCATGAATAGTAGGCGCAAATCAAGTTTGCGGGCTGGGGATAGGGGCGCCGCAATCGGGTAGTGAGGTTACAGATGCCGACCCTTGCGAAAATCCTACGAAAATGGGTTGACTACGTGAAATTTACGCATCTGCGAAAATTAGCTGCCAATTTTTCAGTTAAATTTTACGTGCAATGTCTTCTGTGTGAAATCCTTGCAAAATTTGCGGGGGTTGCGAAATTTCAATATACGAAATTTCCTTCGAGCCTTTGGACCTTCACCTTAGAAAATTAGCATAACCCTGCAAACATAAACACAGAAAAATCCATAAAAATAACAAGAAAATGAAAAATAAGCCACAATTAAGATTAAGTTAAGAAAAGGTAAATTGAAGGGAAATTTTGAATAAAGAAAAAGGAAAAGAAAAATAAATAAAAATAAAATAAAATAAAATAAAAGATCAAACAAAAAAGAAATGGACTCTACAATCTCAAGGGAGGCCCAGGTCCTTGTATTTCTCAAGCCTTGTCTGAGTAGTCTTTGGAGAAACTAGTGGAGAAATTTCTTTGGGGTGATTATTGGGGGTTGATAATTCTTCATCAAACTCTTCCTAAGCTCACGCCCGGCTCCCTTTTAGTTACAGAGCACAATGTTCCCCACCTTCAGTGCCCATCGGGTAACTCATACCTGGACCTTCTTCCTTTGGATTGACATGCTTGCTGCTTAAATGAAATATGTTGAGCTCTAGTGTCATATTGTCAAATGTGAGTTGCATGACCCCATTCTGACAATTGATGATGGCATTTGATGTGACTAAAAATGGTCTCCCAAGTATGATGGGCACATAGGTGCATTTGCTGCCCTTTGGCTCGATATCGAAACAGCGAAGTCTCTTGGGATAGTAGAACTTATCCGCCGCCCAAAACATCTTCAACTATGCCTTTTGATTTCAGCTGAATCTATTTCCCAAGGGACAGGTGATAGTGGTAGGCTTTAATCCTCCCAGCCCTAACTGTTTGTAGACTAAGTAGGGTAACAAGTTTTACCTTGGCTCCAAATCCAGCCCGATGCTTTTGCGAGAGGTTCCCCAATGTTCATTGAAATGGTGGGAGACCCTGGATCCTTGTATAATGTTCACTGGAGTCTTACACTGGATAATGGAGCTCACCTGTTCTGTCAAGAAAGCTGTCTTATTCACATTCAACTCTCTTTACAGTGCACAAGTCTTTTAGAAATTTGGCATATGTTAGGACCTGCTTGATCATGTCTAGAAGAGGGATATTAACTTTCACCTGCCTCAGCACTTCAAAAATCTCAGTGGGGTTGTTCACCCCATTTTTTCCTCTAAGTGCTTGAGGAAAATGTGGAGGCATGCTCTTTTTCATCATATCTTCTTTGATCACTATTCTTTCCAGCTCCTCTTCTTGTTGTTCTTTGGTTGCATCTATTAGCTTAGGTATTGGCTGATCAACTTTTTTACCACTTCTCAGAGTGATAATGGATTTCACCTCATCCATCTTGGGAGCAACTTCACTGGCACTAGCTACTTGGTGGATTCCTTTAGGATTTTGTTGGGTTTGTGAAGGAAATTTTCCCTTTTCCTGCACTTGCTGCTAATTGGTGAGCCTTGAGATGG
This sequence comes from Tetrastigma voinierianum, assembly GCA_016808115.1. Classification (NCBI taxonomy): domain Eukaryota; kingdom Viridiplantae; phylum Streptophyta; class Magnoliopsida; order Vitales; family Vitaceae; genus Tetrastigma; species Tetrastigma voinierianum. The sequence goes on from JAEQBH010001104.1 coordinate 114,306, forward strand.
AGTACTGTAGGTTGTCTATTTTCTGAGCAATATCATTTTAGAGCCCATCTATTCTTTTGTTCAGAGTGCTTTCCACAGAATCAATTCTCTTATTTAATTGCATATTCACTGCTTTTTGCTCATCCACAAAGTTACCTACCACCTTGCTTAAGTTTACATTGGCTTGCTCAACTGGAGAAGTTGATTGTGGTTGTGATGGCTGAGAAGTTTAAGCATACTGTGGAGGAGCAGGAGGTGCATAATATGGAGGTTTTGGATTCCAAGAGAGATTTGGGTGATTTCTCCAGCTAGGGTTGTAAGTGTTGCCATATAGTGCATTAGTTGATGGTTTGAATTGACTAACAACATTTTCTTATTCCACTAACATCTCCGCCATTCTTTGGAATAGTTGGGCGTTGTTCTCCCCGGATGCTTTCGATGGGTGGCGAATGAAGCATGACTTGTTTGGCATAGGAAATTCAGTCATTTCTTGCACCTCATACTGGTTTCTCATTTCCAACTCTTCCAACCTTCTAGCTAAGGTTGAAACCTTGGCTTTCATGTCCATGTCCTCCGGAAGGGAATAAATGCCACCCCTTGTACTGGGTTGAGGTCTTATCCTTTCCATCTCCCTTGGGTTAGGCTCATCCCAACCTTTTGATGCTTCAGCCACATAACTCAAGAAATCCAAAGCTTCCTCTAGATTTTTTTCTTAAGAAATCTCCTCAACACATTGTCTCTAGCAATTGCTTCATGGCAGGAGAAATTCCATCGTAAAATAGCTGACCAGCAGCTATGTGTCAAACACATGGCGAGGACAAGAAGTGAGTGCTTCCATATATCTCTCCCAACATGCATAGAATTTTTCGGTTCTTGTCGTGAGAAGGTGGAATTCTCCTTGAAACTGTTTGTTACGTGACTAGAAGGAATTTCTTTAAAATTCAGCACAAATCTCGATCCAGGTTCCAGTGCTCCTAGGCCTCAGGGAGTTAAGCCATATTTTTTCTTTATCCTTGAATGTGAAAGGAAAAAGCTTAAGCCTCATTAAATCCATAGTGGTAGTCTCCTCCTTGAAGGTGTTGCAGACCTCCTCAAACTCACTTATGTGCAAATAAGGGTTCTTACTCTCCATGCCATGAAAAGTGGGAAGGAGTGGCACAAGGTAAGGCCTGATAATCATTTTCTCAGTTGGAGGCACAATGTAGAAGGGTGCACTAATTCGTGGAGAGTATATGTGGTCCCTCTTGGACCTATATGCATTAGGGTTCCTCTTCACTCCTTGCTGACTCTGGTGCTCTTCATGTGGGGGTTCCATTGGGTCAAAATTTAAGCTCACTTCAGAATCTAATTCCTATGATTCCTATGGAATACTAATTTTTACTAATCTGCATTTTGAATTCCTAAACAACTAGAACATAAACTCCTATATGAAACACAAGACAACACCAAAAAGAAACAAAAACAATTCTACCAAAAAGGGTTAATGTTAGCTAATATATATATATATATATATATATATAACCAGTGAAATGAAATTAAGTAACATAAGCGATGAGCGCTAGAAAAGAATGATAAGAAAGTAAATTCACGAGAGCTTGTGATGAGGATCTGAGAGTGTTCGGCCCGCATTGTCATTTACCTTCAGGCACCATCCGGAAATGGCCCCATTTGGTTTTGGCTCGTAAGATGTTCTAAATCAACAAAATTTACCAACCTAATACCTCTTTACTACCATAGCATTTGCTCTTTTATAGTATAGTGGCTCACAGGATCGTCCACATGGATGGGTTTTCTTCGTAGAAAAGACTAATACTAAGGTTTACAGTGGTGATTGTAGTTTGGATATTTGGGTTGTGATATAAAGGGGTCGGTTTTAATGGTTGTCACTAAAAATAAAAGAGAATAAAATATGGAAAAAGGTACCTTGAAGTATCAGGTCACTAGGCTTGGGATCCTTAGGTAAATGAGGGGTTCTCGGGGTCTTTTCCTTGTATTAGGGATAGTAACATATAGTTACTTCCCGAATCGGATCTTGGTTTAGCTATAAAACTTGACCCTCAATAACTATCCTTTGAAAATGGCATTCACTGTCCATTAATACTCTCGATCGGTTAAAAACCTGTCTCCTTGACTCACCTTCCAATGACTCATAAATGATAACTAACGGGCATCACTGGATCTAGCATTAAGCATCCAATGAGCCTTGAAAGCTTACCAAGTATTAGCCATTCAAGATGACTCGAAGGGATAAAAACCTAGAGTTAAAGGAGAGAACATTAATAACAGTGAATACCTGAGTGAAAAACATGAAAATCCTTAGTTTTTCCTTTGCCCTATAGCCTTCTACTTCAAGGATGAAGGGGTTTTAGCCACTCATCCTCTGAGAGCGCATCCTCGGAGGGTGTTTGACTAGTGAGAAAGGGAAAGAAAATGAAAAGAAAACGGGAGCTTGTTCGACAAGCCTCTCTCAACTTCAATAATCAAAATCTTTTTTTTACAAAGTGTTCTTTGGGTATGATATACCACCCAAAACAATACAAAATTACCAACATGTATAAACTAAGCACTATTACATGGCGAGAGTTTGGGAAGAAATAAAAAAAAGAGACAAAAAAGTCAAAAAAGAGTTGCAGGTGAATTCGTAGGTAATTTCGCAGTGCGAAAATTCGAAGCCCTACTAAATTTTTCAAGGGCTGCGAAATTTCGCAACCCTTGTGAAATTGGCAAGGGTTTATGAAATTTCTACGTTACGCCCAGTTATACGCCTTCTAGTTTTCAGCTCTAAGATTCTGATTGATTTCTTAATACTCGAGCTGGATCCCTATCTTCAATATATATAGCCTATGAAAACTATAAAAACTGCTATAAAATTTGATTAGAAGCATTGCTAGGTCCTTAACGTACCAACTGGGTCAATTTGGCTGATTACTACGCAAAAAGTGCTCAAAACCCAGAGTGTTAGGAGTATGGAACAATACTATTTGGGTAGTAATCATGAATCCTACATTCAACCATTTCAAGACCTTTTTTTTGACAACTTCTTTCATCACTGGGTTCTGTCTTCTCTGATGTTCAATTTATGTTTTTGCATTCTCCTCCAGTAGGATTTTATGCATGCAAATTGAAGGACTGATCCCCTTCAAATCTTCGAATGACCAAGCTATGGCTTCTTTATATTTCTTGAGAATTTTGATCAGTTTTTGTTCATTTTCTTTTGTCAAGCCAGCTGCTATGATTTCAGGCTATGCTATTTCGGCTCTTAAGAAGGCATATTTAAAGTGTTTGGTTAATTCCTTTAGAATTAACCCTTCATAACTCTTTTCTACTTCTTACCCATTTTCTTCATTGCTGCTTGACTGTTCTACATTGATTTCTTTAGGAGCGGAAGTCTTGTTTCTTTAAATTGAGGTGGAATTCATATATTCGGCATGGAAGCCTCGATGTCGCTGGAAATTCATCTCATTCTCATTCATTGAATTCTGAATTTTACAATCAGAGATCAGTTCAGGATTGATGGGAACTACTTGTTCTACATTTTTACAATTAGCATTGTCTAAATCAGGCTGTTTCAAGCTCTGATTCAACTTGGAGTGTATTTTTTCTTCTCCTACTCTAAGAGTGAGTTCTCCTTTTTTCACATCACCTCAAAGGCTGCTCTATGGCAAAGATGGCCTTCTAATAACGATGGAATATGTTTGTCTTCATATCAATTACCATAAAATCCACGGGAAAATAGAAACCTTGCGCAGTTGGTGTGTTTAAGTATCCCTCATTAGGCCATAGTTTTATGCGCCATCCCGAGTGTTATAATTGTAGAAGATGTCCACTAAACTCAGTCTCTTCATAACAGATAGTGGCATCAAGTTAATACTAGCTCTAGAGTCACACAATGCTCTTCCAAATTCAAACTTCCCTATGGTGCAGGGAATGGTGAAGCTGCATAAATCCTGCATCTTCATTGGAAAATTCTTAGATGTTATACTTCTAGTGAATGATAAATTTCATATCTTCTTAAGTCAAGCTTCCTCTTCTTTCAGAATATCTTTCCGCGAACTTGGCATAATGAAGCGTTGGGCAATGCCTCGACAAAAGGAATATTCACCTCTTATCTTGCTAAACATGTTCAAAGGAATTTAGGGATTGGTGTCATCAGCAGTTTCGACCTTTGGGGAATGAGTGCGGAGGTAAATAGAATTTAACCTCCACTTTCTTTGCAGTTTCCTTCGGCAGGCGGCTGCTCTGCTTCACCATAAATTCTCTTACATCTTCATTGACTCGAAGCATTTCTGCTCCTTCCTTTTCAGCTTAATCTTTCTCTTCCTTCTTAGTCTTTTCATTTCTTACAGAAGTTCTGCCTCCATACTGAATTAAATCGCCATACGATTATCATGGATTTTTAACTTGTGTCATTTGGGAGGAATCTACAGGCGATTTTGCATTGATAAGGTCGGTATCCCACTTGAGTCTCTAGTTCATGGAGATGCGTTTGGTGTTGGCTGAAACACAATCGTGTTTGCACGGAATATGCTTCAGCAAACTTGTTCATGATTATTTACTTGATCTTTTGTTCTCTTTAATGAAGCTCAGCATCTGTTCTTCAAAAGACTGGGACCGTCTTTGGCCTTGATTCTCAGATCTTTGGCTGCTTTGATGTTGCTGCCCTTGGACACCTTATGGAGCATACTGCTGCTGATGGTTCTATCCTGATCTAGGACCTTGCTACACTCCACTTCCATAGGAAAAATTCTCATGGTTTCTCAATGTAGGTGTGTAGTGGGTTTGAGGGTTGTTGTTGGGCTTGAAATTGTAGTTTATTTACCACTCCTAAGCGAGCCTCCTCTACATTAGGGACCACCATGAGCATGTCCTTTATAGATGCTGCATTTGTGTCTTCTTCTTCTTCTTCCCACTTGTATTTGCTAAATGGCATCTCCTTGAGTGCTCATCTTACTCGTGCCACGTCGACTTTGCCTCAATTGTTGTCATCATGTTTAGCTCTAGCATACCTCCTCTTTTCAATCTGTTGCTGCTCTCTGAAGTCTTAGCTGGAGCTCTATAGTTGCTTTTGGCCAAATCTTCAATAAGTTGGTTGGCCTCTTTAGCACTCTTTCTCTTTAATGCTCCACAACAGGTTGCATTTATGATTCCCTTTGAAGAGTAATTCATTGCGTGATAGAAAATGTCCATTTGGGTGATTTAATCAATCCCATGGATTGGACACCTCTTCAATAGTTTCTTGTACCATCTGCATTGAAACTTATTCTCCACAGCGAAGGCTATAATTTCTCTTCTTCTTTATAAGAGGTGAGAATTTGGTGGGAAAAGCCTCTCATGAACTTAGGCGATTCCTCCTAGGCATCATCCCGATCCTTGTGGGTGCCATTAAACTAGGCTCTTGCACATCTCTCGAGGAGAAAGGGAACTCCTTGCAGCTTGATATGTCGGGGATTAACCCCATTCGGTTCATAGTGTTTGCCATCCTCGAGAAATCTTCCCCAGGTGCTCATTGGGATGTATAAATTGTTGTTGTTGCCGTGGTGATTAGAGCGGGCTTGACTCATAGTTATTTGCACTGGTGGGTGGATTCCTCCACCCGGTGAGTACTCATTTCTAATGGCGCCTCCAAAAAATCCTCCATGGTCAGCTGTCTTTGGGGCCTTTTTGTTGTTAGCTCTGTTGAACATCTTTGATCGGTTCCTTCTTGATCTTCCGTATCTCACGACCCGAATGACTATTACTTTCTCAGGAATTTCTTAGTGTCCTTTCCAAGTTAAAGTGGAAGCTTCGATTTTGTAGGTCTTACATGCATGTATTAGCTGAAATGGAAATACATTGAGATCAAGTGAGATAATAGATAACATAATTATATTATGATATGATCTCATAAAAGATCAGTGGCTAAGTCGCCTCTTGTGATTAAAACTATTTTTGAAAAAAATTTTATAAAGGTGAAAAGAAAAATGTCGAACTAGCGAATTTTCTTTTTTGGCAGAATATTGATCTTTAAACTTTACTTCATTTTGATCCACGACGGTGGCGCCATAAACTTGTTTGACTAATTTTTAACATAAACCAAAAACAACTGATTTTGGACACTGCCACCAGAGATTATTCAATCCCCAATAATTATGTCAAAAACTTGTTTGACTCAATATCTAAAATCTGTTTTCTTCTCTATAAGTAATAATTTGCATTTAAAATTTAGTTTTGGTCTAAATCATTGTAAGTGCATAAATCATACAATTAATAAAGTGGATTTTTAAGTCCAGATATTATTCCCATGAGGATTGATTAGAAAATTTAAAGATTAACTACCCTGACTACTCAAGATAATCACTCTATGAAACTCCATGTTCTAGGATAGTTTTAACTTTCTAAAGTAAAATGAATCAAAGAAAATTTTTTTTTTTTCTAAAAACAATGATCAGAGAGTTTAGTGGACTGAAATAACACAGGGAAAGAAAACAGTGTTATGACAATCATTTTGCAAGTTTCCAAATAAAAATAAAGTATGGGACATGAACATTGGAATTGTCTAAGAGCAAATTAGTGTAGAAATGGATTTCTCCTAACACCACACATTTCACTCTCTAGCTTACCACACTTCTATCTATAGACAATGGGTATGAAGAGCTACTTGTAGGAATTGATCCTCTTTAAGATCTGACAGTTTTTTCTTCTCAGTACTTCACAGCCATCTCTTAGGACTAGAAATTGCTTGCCCCTATAGACAGGATAATGCAAGCCCTCTCCAAGATAAGTAGTACCTCAACCATCAATTAGTCAAGAATTCCCTCTCCCCTTGATTAGAATCTCAGCTAACACAGGGTTGAGATTATTCCTCTCAATTTAGGTGAAACCTCTAAGAATTAAACTGCTATATCAGTAGATGAATCTTATTCCTCGGGAACACACTCCTGCTATCACCTAGGAGGGAACCTTAAAGTTAGAGGTTAGATCATCACCAGTGATGTACCAGAATGATCCAAAGAGTGCATTAGTTCAAATAATATTGAATTAATTTACCCACTGAAGTGTTTGCTCTTTGCTCTTAGGTAGTCCCGTCTGTGTCCTCGAAAGGGATTCTTGGAAATCAAATCAATGATATAGCTCTTTAAGGTACCCAGGCACGATATTAGAACAACCCAATGTAGGAGTAATACCAGTTAATCCTTTCCAATTTTCATACCCCACGAAACAACATTAAAATATTACAATCAATAATCCGACTCTTGAAAGGGAGTTTAGCCTTTTAAATGCAGATCAAAATGTCGATGACTAGTTAGTCAAACAAATTCAATTGAAATTGTAATCATGAAAAAAAATGAATTTCATGAAATTCCTAGATTCCATTGAAGTTCAAACATAAATAGAGGCCCAGATTACATTTATCCAGCTCTAAATCCCAGTTCAGATCACTACTCTAATCTAAAGTAAGAAAACTGAATCCATACACAAACTAAAACTAAAATAAAAAGAAAAAGAAAAAGAAAATTAAAAAGAAATAATATATACAGTGAAACTTTAGCTCTTCCAAAAAGCTTAAAAACTTGATGAAAAGTGGCTGGAAGCTGCACACTACTCCCCAGGAGTTTCTATTTATAGGCTCAGGTCTTGGGCCCTAAAAACAAGGCAAGAATTACGCACTTTGAAAAGCCCATAAATTCTGCCCTAGTTGTTTATGTCGTGGTGATGTCGCAACATTAGAGTTGTCAATGTCATGGATCGAATCTGATGTCGCGACATTGAAAGTCTGTTGAGCAATTCTAAATTTTGGTGATGTCGATTGATGTCGCGACATTGGAAATACGATATTATAGATCAACTCGATCGTTTGCGGCGGTAGCACTACGGTGTTCGCGACATTGAGTTGATATTAAATAACGGTCTTTCTTATTTCTGCTCACTTGATTGATGTCATGACATTGAGTTAATGTTGCGACATTGGTTCTTCAGTGTTTCAACTTGGATGCTATGGTATGATGTCATGACATTGCTAACCTGATGTCGTGACATTGGTCAGTTAACTTCCACCTTGACTACCTTGAGCTAATGTCACGATATTGGTGATTTGATGTCGTGACATTGCATCTTGATGTTCTGAGTGTTTAAGTTGATGTTGCGACATTGTTGTGATGTCGTGACATTAAATCTTGATATTCTGAGGCCCTTTGTCAATGTCATGGCTAATGTTGCAACATTGCTGCGATGATGTAGAGACATTGGAGTTGTGGTGTTGCAATCTTGAGTTATGTCGTAGCCTATGTCGTGGCGATGTCGGGACATTAGAGAATTTTGATCTATCTATTTCAACTGATGTCGAGGCAATGTTGCAACATTGTAGTAACTGGCATGACACTCTCAATATGATATCGCGACATTGTTCTTTTAGTGTCGCGACATTCTTCATAACTGCTTCCATTTTTACTGTTTTTTGCCTCTTATATTTTCTTAATTTACGCAAATAATAATCTGGGTAAAAATTCCATAATCTTTCACTAAATTGGCATTTTAAGCCTGAAATATTCTTGAAAAATGGGCTTAAAAATAGATGAGTTTTAGACTCATCAAAATGCGACCAAGATTTCATGGTGATAAAAGCGATATCTTCTTAGAGCCTTGATTAAACTGGCAGGGAAACATTTATCTCTATCTTTGCACGGCGGTGTTAGAGTCTTAGTAAGTGTGACTTTTTCAAAGAGATGAAAGCGAAACGAGACCAATGATGCCGTAAGCAAATCTCTATCTGGAAGTAGAAACCGGCATGCGAGTCTCGAACCATAGAGTAGTACTAGCCGCCCGTGTAAGCGTGAAGCTTCACCTTACTTCCGGTAGCACCACTATCGTCGTACTAACAATGCTCCCTTTGTGAAGCACTATACATAAGCCTGACCTATCAGGAAGGATGATGGCTAGATAGGCGATCATTAAGTGGTCGATGTTCGATTACAAACCTGCTTTGGCATTGAAGGGATAGGTATTGGCATATTTTTTAGCAGAACTACCCCAACCAGATGTGGAATAGGATGACGCTAGCTGGTGGATCCTTAATGTGGACGGCGCTTCTCGCTAAAAGGGAGCTAGAGTCGTCTTGCAACTTAAAGCCCCAACTGGGGAAAGGATATAACAGGCCATTCAAATAGACTTCCCCGTGTCTTATAATGAGACTTAATATGAAGCAGTCGTAGCCGGAATTGACTTTGCAAAGTATGTATCCTTAGGCAAACTCATCATACATAGGGACTCTCAACTGGTAGTGGGACGGAGTAAGCGAATACAAAATGCAGACCAGTATGGTCGGGTATGCAAGTACGGTGTCTGACTTGAGAGTTTGTGGGTTAAGGAAGCTTGAGCATGTCCTAAAGGGATTCGGATGAAAGGCCAGATGTATTTGGCTATCTCAAGCCCAGACATCATCGATTCTTACCAGCAGTAAAGCGAAATAGATGAAGCCTAATTCTTCTTGGATGACTCGATAGTGCGCTATTTGAGCTCGGGAGAATTACTAGATAATAGGATTAGAAGCCCACGGGTCGGAGTCAATGGCTAGATTTTCCCTTGTGAATGGACAATTATATAAAAGGTCTCTAAACGGGTCGTATATGAAGTGTCTCGCGGTCGGCGAGGCGAGTATGTATTGTGAGAAACTCCATGAAGGAATATCTTTAGGAAACCATCCGAATTGGCGGGAACTTTAACTCACATAGCCCATACACAAGGTTATTATTGACCAACCGTTAGAGCATATGCAACCGCCTACATCAAGAAGTGCGACCACTGCCAACAATAAGCCCTTACCCTTTCGCTCAATGAGGGATCGATGTAGTTGGACCGCTGCCTACCTCCCCAGCTCATAAAAAGTTATTATTGGTTGCCATTGACTATTTCAGCAATAAAGAAGCCGTTCAATTTGTTTGGAAGAATATAGTTTGCCGATTCGAGATACCTAAATAAATTGTAATAGACAATGGGCCATAGTTTGATAGTAGAGTATACAGAAATTTCTGCCATGAGTTGAAAATCATAAACTTGTACTCAACCCCGCGGTACCCACAGAGCAATGGCCAGGCAGAAGCATCTAACAAAACTCTCTTGACAGCTTTGAAAATGAAACTACATTCGATTGAAGAAAAATGAGTAGATGAGTTACTAGGATTTCTTTGGGCACATCAGAGCGACCCCGGCCTGTCATGGAGCTAGAGTATCATTTACCTTCACCTATGGAATGGAGGCCATAAATCCTATATAAATTGGGGTGCCCACGCTTCGAACGGAAATCCATAAGAAGGCTAATACTTAATCCATTTCCAAAGACTTAGATATGGTAAACGAACTTTATGAAGCTACAGCTGAGCGTATGGCATCGTACTAGCAAAGAATGAAAAACCTATATAATAGTCATGTAAGCGCGCACATTTACGAGGCGGGAACTTCGGGTCTTAGGATCTTTGGCTGCAGTGACACAACAAGCAGCCAGTTCAATGAATTGGGAAGGGGCCGTACATGATGAATTCTGATGGGGCGACCGGATAGTACGCATTGAATCGTGGATGGGACAGGTGCCCAGGGATGTGAGTATGCATCTTAAGAGGTATTATCAATCAAAACTTTCTTTAAAGGCATTATTAATAAAGTTTCAAAGGTATTATCAATTAAATTTCCTTTTAAGTGTTTTCTTAATTCAACATAATAGTCCCATATCAAAGTCAGTTGTGGCTCGCCTTTTGCTGGCAGTTTCAAGGGCCCGGATGTGGCACATAGCGCGGCGCCTCAAAAGACCGGATATGGCTCATAGCATGCGCTTTGAAGACCATATATGGCTCATTGCTGTGGCACTTTCAAAAAGACATGTGTGGCTCATAGCACAGTGAGCAGGGCGTAGGCTGGCCTCTTGGCACATGCTAGCCCAGTAGTGGCTCTTGGCTTGTTGAGTGAGCCAAGGCACGAAAAATGGTACCTTGCCTGTGACCCATGTGCATTTGCAGACTTCTAGCTATAAAACTTAACATTGATATCCGCAGGGGCTATCCCTAATCGAGATTCATGGAAGGAGTTGTGAGATAAAAGGGTCAAACCAGTATCAGTAAACCCAAAGAATTGTATTTCATAAATATTGACAAATTAGAAAAATACATATAAGTTATGGCGACCAAACAGGGCCGATTATAACAAAAATGGGGGAGAGGAGAACTTAAGATGTTCTAAAAAATTCCTCAACAAGAGAGCTCCTCTCTGGATCCTTTACCTTCTCTGTCATTTTGCTTTGCTCTGCCTCAGTTGTTGTGGCCTCAGTGGGTGCTCTAGCCGGGGGGACACTTGGGTTCATGAAGAACTTTAGAGGAAAGAGAGTCGAAGGAGTCAGGCATGCCATCTGGAACCTCTGGCTAGTCTTCACATATGTTATGTTTGAGTATACAACATCCATAGTCGTATGCAAAGATCAACTCCAGGGCCTTCTGGTAATCTTCCTTCATGGCCTCTGTGTCCTTGCCCACTTGAGATTGGAGAGAAGACACTTCGCCCTTAGCCACCCCAATATCCAATAGAAGAGAAGTTTGTTCAAGCTCTGGGCGGCAGGCCTTAACCTGACCTGCGCTGGCCTCTTACGTGGCGTCGGGACTGTTTCTTGACTTCTGTCGGAGTCAGGCACCTTCGGGTTGCTGCTGACGGATAGCCGACGAGCGACCTAAAGCACTACCTTGAAGCCGTCCTTATCTTTTTCACACACGATGTTCTCTGTATGCCCTCCCTTGACATACACATTCCCAGTGCTTGGATCTACCCTTGGCCTTGCCTAGGCTATCTTCAGGTAGAGTTAGCTGGAGAACCTTGATTTGGCATGGCATGCGACCTGTAGCATCGTCCGGGATGACTCCCTTTATGGGGTGTGATATGTTCGGGATAGTAGTGGCAGACCATAGAAGGAAGGCGTTAGAAGAAAACGCAACATAGGACTCACGATCAAAGATTAGAAGTTTGACCATTCCGACTCGGTAGTCTCGTTGAAGTCATAGTTCTGAGTCATACATCCAGATCCTCGACCACGAGTTGGTAGAGCCTTTTTGCTCCCGAGTAGTCGGGGAAGGGAAAGGAATACTCTTCAGAGAGAGCCACCATTGGTATTCGAAGATTGGTGGGGTAGAGCTTGCGCATATCGGCGACAGAAGTGTCCCTTTGATTGAAGGGGTTCCAGCAGTTGAAGATTGACTAGGCAGCATCCGGACTCGGGGCAGACGCATCCGTCGGGGGATGATCCCACTTCATCGGTTTGACTGACGAGTTTAGCACCAGCCTGTCAAGGACCCATGGCCTACAGGGTCCGCTAATTACGAGGTTGAACTACCTAGGAGAGAACATTGGTACAAAGGCTATCTCTACAGAGGGAGCCTTGCCCACAACGTGGTTATCAGCGTTGGGAGGTCCCCGGAGCTAAAAATCCGTCCTGGGCGATGCCGCAGTACTCACTAGGGACACCACTGGGTGGGCTCCCTCAAGAGCGGCGGAGCATTGGGGACTCGTTACGGAGGTCACAATAATCCGCTGTTGGACTCTTTTGAACCTCTTCATCTAGACCAAACCGTTTAGGTCGCTTGTCTTCTGGTCCTTCAAAGCTTAAGGTAGTCTCCTTTTGGCGCTTATGGCTTCGCTTACCTTGACCGTCTTGTGAATCTAGTAGCAAGGCTAGATAAAAATTCAGACATATCCGATCAGCAAGCTCACTAGGGTGGATCCACGATCCACAAAGCCTTCTAGTCTAGCAGGCGACCTTGATCAATCGACATTTTTGCCTTCTTTCTCTTCTTCTTCGCCCTTGAGGGGCAGGCTGTGAATTTTGTTCGGCTAAGGGTGATTGCTGGAGTAGGACAAAGCTAACCAGGGAAACCTTTTAGCCATCTGGCAGGCTCTTGCTCTGAGCAGGACCAAGCAGAAGGGATTACAGGATCGACTTTAAAGGTCAGCCCGAGAATGAAATGTTCACCCTTAACAAGCTCTACTAGCGGTAGCGGGGAATGCGAGGACTATGTAAGGGAATTTGCGCAATTCAGTAAGTTCTTCACATATTAGAGGAGCTCATGGTTGAGCTCCCCCTCAGTGATCTCTAGAAGTCATTTGATGCGCTCCACAAAAATTTGGGCGCATAGTATTAGCGTTGCAGAACTCGAGGTCGAATGTGCTATCCCGAGGGAGGAGGGAACTTCGGGTTCCCAAATATTGGGAGAGGAACGTGTTGTTCTTGGGATCGAAGCTTGAATGCTAGACAATCCCCTCTCCTCATGAAGAAGAGACATGTAGCGACGGCTGGAGGGAAGGAGAAACAACTAGTGAAGCGACTGATCAAAGGAGGCAGAAACACTTAGTGTGATTTAAGTGGTAAGAATGGGCGTGCGGAGAAGAAACTACACTTGCCACGAAAGTCTACAATCATAAAGAAGTTTTAGAGTACTTTGGGCGGCTTCATGCATGGATTTATGTCTCAGGATTGTAAGCTAGATAGATATTTATCGAAAATTACGGAGGTCTATACTATCATGAAGAGAAGCCGAAAGATAAATACATTGGATGAGGAGCAGTTGGGTTATCTCCTTCGTAACAAGTTAGAGGGGAAAAAGTATTTGGTAGTTCTAGATGATGTATGAATCTGTGAGGATTGGAATTTTCTTGCAAAAGTGAGCATCAAAAGACACAGTTCTATAGGGCTGAAGTCTTCGATTAGTAGAAGCGAGGAAGCCAGATTACTTATCCACTGGCTTCGAGATGAGGATGTTGTAAGATTTAGGATATTGAACAAAAAAATAATAATAATAATTCTCTCCCAATAACGTAATTAATGTTTGTTGATGGCTTATAAACTAGTTTCTCTCTCATGACCTTCTCTTGATGTTACAAACTTTATGATGGAAAATTGTGCATATGTTTTCTATAACCCTAATAGGTAGAGAGGGGAATAATTTATATATACATATGCTTTTAATCTAGTACGTCCATCAAGTTACCAAATGAACGGGTGAGATTTGTTCAACTATTAAAATAAATCTGTATCCAAGTGGGATTAGGTTAAGCCTATAAATATACCTAATTAACATGGGCCATTATATATTCTTTGGACTACATTCTAACATTCTACCACTTGGCTCGATGATCACATAACTTTAATATTTAATAGCATATACATTAGGCGCGCATAAAGAAACAAATCTCTTAATGCTCATCTTAAGTACCTAAGGATGATAAATCACCAAATGCGGTTTATGGCGGTTGTATACTCTTTATGTCGTATACCTCCTTCCATATACCACAACATTTACAACTTATCAAACTAGGTTCATTAGTGACATGCATATAATTTATTATCATAATTGTCCACACAATAAAGTCCCACATAGACTTTCCTATCATCATAGACTCAAAACGATTATGTATACACCATAATGAGTAGTAGGAAATCATTAATATAAGTCAGAAACACATTATTTAGTTCAGAGTGTTAAAACATCATAAAGTATCAATCATCAATACAACCAAGACCCATTTTATGTACATGTTCTTTAAATGTCTTTGGTTGTAATCCTTTTGTCAAAGGATTTGCTATAATAAGATCAGTTCTAACATGCTCAATTAATGGCTCTTTGTTTACGAGCGCTCGCCATGCCCAGCAAAATACTTTAACTCCATATGTTTGTCACCTCTTGAGTATTTATCGTTTTTGGAGAAGAAAACTGTTGTAGAATTATCACAATAAATTTTGTGCTTTGTAATGGGTGTAGACAGCCCTAAGTCTTAAATAGGATTTGGCCACTAATGCATGGTGTAGCTTCAAAATAAGCCATAAATTCTGCTTCCATGGTGGATGAAGCAATGATAGACTGTTTAGCACTTTTCCATGATACTGCTCCTTCACTTAATAGAAACAAATAACCAAAAGTAGACTTTCTGCTGTCAAGGCATCCAACAAAATCTAAATCCGAGTATCCAATCATCTCTAGCTGACTAGATCTCCTATACATGAGCATGTAATTCTTGGTGCCTTGAAGATACATTAAAACTTTCTTTGCAACTTTCCAATGATCAATGTTAGGATTACTTTGATATGCGCCTGGCATTCAGCAGCAAAGCTAATATCCGGTCATGTGCAAGTTTGCACATACATCATACTGCCCACAACAGAAGCATATGGAATAGATTCCATTTCTTTATTTTCTACATCATTCTTTAGACATTGCATAAGACTAAATCTGTCCCCTTTTTGTATATGAACAATTCCTCCTGAACATTTGTTCATATTAAATCTCTCAAGAATTTTTTCGTTATAATCTTTTTGAGATAGTCCCAACAATCCTTGTGATCTATCACAGAATATTTCAATTCCTATCACATAGGATGCCTCTCTCATATCTTTCATTTCAGAATTCCTAGAGAGATAATCTTTCGTCTCATGTGATATCTTGAAATCATTGCTTGACAGTAAGATATCATCAACATATAGAACTAAAAATATAAACTTCCTCCCACTCATCTTTCGGTATATACATCGATCCACATTAATTTCTTGAAATCTGAAAGATGTTATAATATCATTAAACTTAATGTACCATTATCGGGAAGCTTGTTTAAGTCCATATATTGTCTTCTTAAGTTTACACACCATGTGATCTTTTCCTTTGGGGGAAAATCCTTCAGGTTGATCCATATAAACTTCTTCCTCAAACTCTCCATTAAGAAAAGCAGTTTACACATCCATTTGGTGTAACTCTAAATCATACTAAGCCTGATACTTGCAATCGTTCTTGAGTGAGTCTTTCTTTGTAGCCAATTGAAAATGTCTCTCTAGTGATACCACCCTTTTGAGTGTAACCCTTGGAAGCAGAGTACAGCTTTATCTTAGTTCAATATTGCCATTTGAGTCGCGTTTTGTCATTTGGAACTCATTTACTGACTCGTTTGGAACCGAGCCCGATTGAGCGAGATCCAAAACATTGTTTTGTTCAAGGATTTTTGAACCATCTTTCACGGCATCAATCCATTTATCAGACTCATTACTTTCTATGGCTTGTGAAAATGAAACAAGATCTTTATTAATGCCAATATCAAATTCTGACTACTGTAAAAAAAATCACATAATCATCAGAAATAGCCGATCTTCTTTCTCTTTGAGATATTCTTAAAGGTATTTCTTACGATTCATTTAAGTCAGATGGTTGAGAGTTAGGTTCTTCATGGAGTGTTTGCTCATTTAAATGTTGTTCAATGTTGTTAAAGCATTTTTCAACTACTAGAACAACATTTGGTGTTAAAGTGGATAAAGGAACGTTTATGGGTAAAGAGATATCTCCTAGTTTCCTTAATCTCCACATTTTGTCATTCACCACTCCCACTAACTTCACCATTTTGAATGAACTTTGCATTACATGTTTCAACAATTCTCGAACTATGGTTTGGATAATAAAACCTATACCCTTTAGACTTCTCAAGGTAACCAATAAAGTAAACACTAATCGTTCGAGAGTCTAATTTCTTTTCAAGTGGATTATAAAACATGCATGTGCCTTAAACTCGGTTTCCTTTCAGTCCATAGTTCAAAAGGAGTTTTTGAAACCGCCTTACTAGGAAGCCTATTCAACAAATACATGGTGGTTTTAAGTGCATACATCCATAGTGATTTGGGTAAAGAAGAGTTACTTATCATACTTCTAACCATATCCATTAATGTCCGATTACGCCTTTCTGCTACACCATTTTGTTGTGGTGTACCTGGCATAGTATACTGTGCACATATGCCATGCTTTCCAAGGAACTTTGCAAATGGACTTGGACATTGTCCTGATTCATTATATTTCCCATAGTATTCACTACCTCTATCAAATCTTATGATTTTTACCTTTCTATCCAATTGCCTTTCAACCTCAGTCACACATACCTCTAGGGCATTTACTGCTTGAGATTTTTCATTAAGCAAGTAGATATATCCATAACATGAAAAATCATCTATAAAGGTGATAAAATATTTTTCTCCACCAAAAGATGGAGCATCAAAAGGACCACATATATCTATGTGTATAATTTCAAGAAGTTGAGTACCTTTTGTGGCTCATTTCTTGTTATGTTTGGTTTGCTCTCCCTTAATGCAATCCATACATACACCAAAATTAGTAAAATCTAAATTTGGTAAAATCTCATTCTTTACCAATCTTTCTAACCTTTCTTTGGATACAAACCCAACTGTTTATGCCACAAGTAAGTTGAATTATCATTTAGCATGCTACGGTTAATTCCAACATTATGAATAACATTAAGTAGAGATTCAGAAAAATTATCATCAAGTTCCAATTTATATAAACCATCAATAAGAATTCCA
The DNA here is from genome assembly GCA_016808115.1 of Tetrastigma voinierianum. NCBI lineage: Eukaryota > Viridiplantae > Streptophyta > Magnoliopsida > Vitales > Vitaceae > Tetrastigma > Tetrastigma voinierianum. Next base: position 131,638 of record JAEQBH010001104.1, read on the forward strand.
GAACCAATAATGGAATTATTCTTACACAAACTGAAATATCCATGTCCAAACTTAAAAGTAAATCTAGAAACATCAAGTTTTGAAGGAGAAACTAGGTTTCTAGAGACTGAAGGTACATAAAAGGTATCAATTAGATCTAGGTGGTGTCCATTATCCAAGATCAAATGATAGGTCCCTATGCCTTCAATCGAAGCCTTCGTACGATTTCCCATGGACAAAAAGTTCTCATTTGGATTTATGGTTCGGATCGTAAGGAATCCTTGCATTGTATTGGTTACATGAGTAGTAGCACCAGAATCAAGCCACCAAGTATTATTAAGAACTTTAATTAAGTTTGATTCGAAACATACAAAAAAATTATATTTACCTTTCTTTTCGAGCCTAGCCTTAAGCGTCAGGCAATCTTTATGAAAATGTCCTTCTTTCCTGCAAAAGTGACATTTTCTTGCCTTTTGTTCCTTCTTATCACCCTGTGAAACTTTAACAAGTGACTTCTTCTTAAATTTATTGGCTTTGACCTTTAGTCCTTTACCAGCTCCTTGACCGATGAGATTAATAGAATGACCTCCTTGTTTCTTTAATCTTGTTTCCTCCTAAGTAAGCATGCTAGACAATTCACTAATATTCCACTTATCCTTAATAGTGTTGTAATTAATTTGGAATGGTCCATATTCAGGAGGTAACAAGTTCAAAATAAATTGCACTAAGAAGGAGTCATCCACTATCATTCCCAAGGTCTTCAACCTTGCTGCAATGTTAGACATCTCGATGATATGTTGTTGCATACCCTACGACCCATCATACTTCATGGTCGTAAGTTCTGCCATTAAAGTACCAGCAAGTGACTTATCCGCGGAGCAGAAACGTTCTTCCACGAGCTGGGTATTCCTTTGCACTTTCTAGTTGTGGAATAGTAGTCTTAATGTTGTTGGCGATAGTCATTCGCATAAAACTTAAACATAATCTGTTAAACCTTTCCCATGCTTTATGGTATGGCTTCTGAGCCTCACTGCTTGAATTAGTAATAGTAGCAGGTTTATCTTCCAATAATGCTAAGTCAAGATCTGATGCCCTAGTGGAATGAACACTCAGGACCATTCGGAGAGTTCGAACCATTAAACCACGAGTAACGAAGAAGCATCTGAGATGAAGCGTGCAATTGCGGATAATACATAAAGGCTTCGATCATTAATCACATAATAGATTAGGATAGACAAACAATAAGAATATAGCATAGTTCTCCTTTGGGTAGATACTATAATATATTATCATGATTTAATGCAGTACAATCTTTATAGGCAATTAAATATTCCTAATCAAATATATATGTTATCTTTGGATATCAGAATACATATGACTAGAGAACATTAATTTACCTTCATTTTGATCACTAATCATAGAATAATAATCTACCTTTGGGTAAATCCTGAAGTTCTAGTAATTAGTGAATGTCAATTATCCAAATAATTTCAATTATAGGCATTTCATTATGTTTACGAATAAACAACTAATTTTGCATGGTGTAATCTTTAAACATTCTAGTTTGGCCACTTTGGTGACTTACAAACTATAAATTAACATAAAATCATGCACACAAACATTAAATTGATATTTTTAACAATAACAATATCGATAAACTTCATAAATTCATAATACATCATTCTGAAATAAAATATTGAAACAATTATAAAATCCATAAAACTTTATCATTTATAACCTTATGGAGTCCTAAAACTTCTGGGACTAATATACGAGTACAATTTATGAGTTCACCATCACAATAGGTGCCTTAGTCTGTGGTTATCATGGCGGTCCCGACCATAAAGAGGCCCTAAGTTCAGGCTTCAAAATAAGGTTCAATCCCCAACGACAATAGAAAGTTTTTTTATTTATTATTTATTTTTATTGTACTGTTTATCTAACTACTAATTTTCGTTCTCTGGATTTCAAAACTCGTACCCTTAAAGCCTTGAAATAACAAATTAGCACATAGCAAAATTACATAAGGGAATTGGGAATCCTAATCAGCCACACTAGACTTTAGAAAGTTCGCATAGTAGAGATTACACATGCGATCATGACAAAAGTAGGCCATAATAAATCATGCTTTGATTATACATCCATAATAAATCATGCCATAATAGAACTTAATTTTATCAGCAATAAATAATCATGAATGGAGAATTATATGTTCAAAAAACCCTAGGCTCTAATACCACCTGTAAGATTTAGGATCTTGAACAAAAAAATAATAATAATTCTCTCCCAATAACATAATTACATACCTGATGCAGAAGATAAAGCCATCATTTTTTATGTTATTGATGTTTGTTGATGGCTTCTAAATTAGTTTCGCTCTCTTGACATTCTCTTGATGTTACAGACTTCTGATGGAAAGTTGTGCGTATATTTTCTGTAACCCTAATAGGTAGAGAGATGACTAATTTATATATACATATGCTTTTAATCTGGTACATCCATCAAGTAACCAAATGAACATATAAGATTTGTTCAGATATTAAAATAAAACTGTATCCAAGTAAGATTAGGTTAAGCCCATAAATATACCTAATTAACATGGGTCATTATTAATTCATTGGGCACATTCTAACAGATGTTGCTAAACTTGCAGATGCTCGAGTCACTCCCCTGACATTGGAATTTCTTTCCCAAGAAGAGAGTTGGGTCTTGTTTTGTCGGAAGGCATTCCTTGATGCTGATCCTTTGGCATTCCCAAGCCTTTGCGAGAACTTGGCGGGAAAATGGTGAAGAAATGCCACGGTTTTCCATTGGCCATTGTGGTCTTGGGAGGTCAATTGTATAGGATTGATAAATAGCTCCCGGAATGGGGGAAGGTGCGGGATAACATGGATGCCTACCTTGTAGGAAGTGACCAACCAATGATGATGATACTGAACTTGAGCTACGTCACTTTACCCTCTCATTTAAAACTCTGTTTTCTTCATTTATGCCTCTTCCGGAAGTGTGCCATCTCCTGAAAATTTGCTCTCTTTATGGCTTGCGAGTTTGTGCAAAAACAAGGCAGTACGAATGAAAGACCGCATTGGCAGTACTGAATCGGTTGATCGGTAGAAACTTGAATTCCAGCGGTAAGATTGGAAGTGTGATAAGAGAGGTCATGGAATCAGGGTTATTTGTCCGAAAGTTAGCTATTAGAGAAGGCGAAAGAGAGAAAAACTTCATCATGGCCCGATTCTCTATCGTCAACGGTTGCTTCTTCCTACCAAATTTCGTTTAGCGAGTATTTGTCCGGCTTTGCCAGTCTGGCGTCCGTGGGGCATTCATCTTCATCATGCCTTGGCTCTCTCATTTTTCCCAAAGCAGTACTACTGGATGATGGAAATGGTGGAATATCGAGCGTGTGCTTTATATGCCACCACTTCAAAAGGCTTAGAGTGCTTGACTAATTGGAAGGTTTACAAATTAAAAAACTGCCAAAAAAATTGGGGAATTGATTTTCTTAAGGTACTTGGGATTAAGAAATACGAAGCAGAAAACTCTTCATCATCTATAAAAGGATCTTAGTGAGTTGCAAACTTTGGATACCAACAACCTTAAGAATGCAGAAAGAAATATGCTTTCGATTAAAAATCACGGGAGATCTTTGCATTGAGGGGCAAAAGAATGTAAGCTAATACGAGTTGATAAATTGAAGAATCTTAAAACCTTTCGAGGCATGGAGTTCGTCGATGGAGTCTGGGACAATCCAGGCAAGTTAAGTACTTGTCTTGAAAAATTAAAATTCTGAGGAAGATTTAAGATAAAAAGGGGTGGAGTATCGAACTCCATTTTAAGAATACACCAAAATCTTAGATCCTTGTATCTAAAGACATCCGATGGCTCTAAAGGCATTCCACCGCCTGTCATGAACACTTGGGACCGACTCTCTAAGTTGGACATAAAGATTCGAAGCTGATTCGCGCGCCTCGCGCGGAGTTGACATTGGAAGGGACTAAGGCTGGAATGATGATCACATGCAGCTTTCGGCGTTCCTGCGTTGAGACTCTTAAGCAGAGAGAAAATTTGTACATTGGAGATGGGAAATGCGGTATGTCCCGAGGAGGGGTTCATGAGCAACGTACTCCAATTTACGAGGCTCACCCCGATTGACCCGAAGCAAAATATAAAGAGTAGGGTACGATGGCATGGCTTACAGAGTTTCAGTTTTACGAGTTGCAGATATCTAAACTTAGTGAGCTCCAAAATCTGGTGGAGGTAGACATCATCGGGCATATAGTATTTTCTTTTACCATTCGTGCCAAGATTCCCTTTCACATGCTTCTTCAAAATGGTGACTGGAAATATACACCAAGGTGCCTATATATATCACTTGTCATCTCTCTGCCCTCCACGCAGCTTGCCAATTATATATTTTGTCATTTACGGAGTATATTACTTAATTTTGAGCTAAATTAAATTGATATTTATTTCATTTTTATGTCCATTTCAGGACCTACAGAAATAATTAATGCCAAGGGATTCCACCTATACCGTGAACAAGGTAAGTATTTAGAACTTATTTTCATCTAAGAGGATCGATATATATAGGAGGTTAGAAGAAAATCGTATTCGAATTATATTATTCCTATTGACAAAATGCAAATTGTGCGTGCATTTACATGTTCTCGCTTTTATACTGATGTGATTCAATGCACGAGCAGTAGGACCATGTTTGAAGTCAGGAATCCGATCTTCATGTGTTATAACTTCATGTTATGTAAACTCAAGCAAAATTTCGCTTTCGAGGGAAAAACACACACACACACATACAAATAACTAATGGCCGGCATCTCGATATTAACATCATGCAAATTAAGCATGCGTACTTACTTTAGCCACTGAGGTAAGTTGATATAATTATGTTCATTCATATGTCGTTACTGTAAAAATCACTGCCTGCTTGGTTGGATTGAAAGTGCTATAGTCTTCTTTTGAAAAGATCCGTAAGAAATAAATATCATGAAGCAGGTTTCGTTCATGTTCGGTATATAAGGAGCTTAATTATGTGGTATGAGAGCCGAATGTGATTGAACCCAAGTGGTGGCTCATAGTTAAGGATGTGTTGCCCTATGCTTAAGAAATGTCATTAAGTCTTCGACCATGTCATTGCAGATGTAAAACATTGCATTGTACTCAAGGTAGGATTTCCAGTGTGCGTGACCGGTATAACATGCCCGAGGGCAACAATCGACTGTTCCTCGAGGCTTGACTTGATCGATAGTGTCTCCTGCCTGCCTCTCTCCTGCCCTGCAAGATGCACCACTAATAGCATCCCTAAAGGCAGGGTGAGACGGCTGTCTTCGCGCTGATCCGGGTCCTCAGGCTAATTCTCGAGTATTCTTCATTTGAAGAGATTTAGTGATGCAGAGTCGCCGAGGACAGCCTATTTTCTCGCAGTATCATCAAATGCGGAACAACGAGCCCTTCCCTTTATCACTAAGCATCAGCTGCACATCGCAACTACTATCTTGCGCGTCTTTTCCAAGATTGCGACTTTTTTCGATCTGGGCCCGCATATGGTCATTCTCGCATCGTAAGCACTCGGCCTGGCCTTGCAACTACTTCATCTGTCTTGCTTGTTCCTCTTGCTTTCTCTCCATGTCTAACCTCCGAGGCATCAGCGGTGCAATGTGAACTTGCAAAAAGGGCGATCCAACGACGGTGGGTTGACTGCCTCTCCGATAATTAAGTCAGCAAAGGATAAGGAGATGAAGTAGAAGGTAGTTTGCACAACTGGGATTACATACCCTCGCATCATGGGAATCCTCTTGATTTATAGAAAGCGGTTCATGAATCCCTCCCTCCCTTTTTTTAGAAAGAATCTCCTTTTTTAAGGAACAAAATATCTCTTTCCTTATTAAAGACTAATTCTTCCTTATCAAGGATTAATCTTCCGAGAAGTAAGGCATTTGGAAACTAGGAAATTTGTGGATAAATACCTTTTTTGTACTTCTTGCCTTTATCCATTCATCCATAAATAACTGCTTGTATAAGTAGTGACGCACCACTAGAGACTTGGGAATCCCCAGATCTACGGCCTCGAGGCCGGGCCCCAGTGGGGACACCTTAACTTTCATAGACGGGCCTCCGGATTTCCCGTCTAGGTAGTGCCTATCAGTTTTAATATGGAAGGTGGGCTTGGGCTGCTTCACATCATGGGCCAGGCGAACCATGGACCAAGCCCTGGGCCCATTGAGTAGTGGGTTTAAAGCCCATTATACTCACATAAACTATCCCCGGCTAATCAAGTTCAACCTTTGGTCAAACCTTCTTTCCTTTTATACTACTCACGACAAGAACAACAACACCACCGAAGACCAGTTCAAAGTCGAGAGACCGGTAATCGCTTAAAGAAGTCATTGTCGAGACCCGACTCATTTACCCACGCGTGAAAAATACATTGAAAGACAGAACTCCGTTGATTGTAAAGATGAAGCGGCTGAGTTTTTTGCGCCAAAGTGAGGCGGCTACTCGGGCTTCGCCTCAAGTTCTGGGGTTTGAGATGAGATGATCGATCAACTTGTTCATTTAGCAAGTGGAGAATTCACAAGCCCTGTAGTATCAATTCAGGTCAATATGTTCGAGTGTGGAGGACTAGTGATTGGAATTCGCGTTTGTCACCACCTGTTTGATGGGTTCTCGGTGTAGGGGATTGGAATTCCCCGAGAACATAGTGATAGTGTGTACAGATTAAACCAAAAAAAAAAAAAAAAACAATCCAAATAAAGCTACGAAGATACAGTTCGAATCCATACCTAGATATATGTTTGGATTGATCTCAATAAAAAATGATTTACAACAGATTGCTCGACCCTCTAAGCCTTCTACCGTATTCCTGGGACCTTAACGAAGAGGAGGCCTCTTCGCGGCTCTCCTCGACAACCGCCTCTAGTGGTTTTCTCCTCCTTGAGGTCACCAACATGGCATATAAATAGGCTACAGAGGGACCTTCCAAAGAACAAGATTTCTGCTCCTAATGTAAATATATGAACTTACTTACATTAATTATAATTCACTCCACTAACGAATCATAATTGCACTCCCTCACTTATTCGAAAGTATAATTCGAACTCTTTGTTATTAAATATTTATTAATCTCCCCACGTTAAGATTATAGATACCTGTTGATTAAATTAAATATCGATGGGCTTCGGTTTAATCAACATTTGATAACACCTTAAGCCCTTCAACTTAACTTATTTGATATGTCGGATTAAAAATCCACCTACGTGGTTTGACATAAATCAAAACTTAGAGTAAGTATCCTCGCGGTATCATCAATCCACTACGTGTCAGGATTCCGCTTGATAATTAATATTCACTATAAAATTAATACAGTTATCCAACTCACCAAGATTATTGATCTATAAAGATCTCACTCTTTATGAATCAAAATAAACAACAATAAATGCACGTGTCTATTAATTATCTCGAGATTAAGAGTAATAGTATTCATAATAACCATAAGGTATTAATTATTTTATGTGTCAGTATAAAATAATTACCCCAAGTTGGTCTCATTCAATACACACGAGTGTACTGTGCTACTGCTAGTTGGAACTAAGCCATTTTCCGTGAATAAGATGCACGATCAAGTCTGTGACTAGCATTATTACCATCAGGTGTCAAATTCCATTTAACCAGTGGAACTAATAGCTATATTCCACAAGAACCGATGATTTGATCTCTCAGGCGAAGCCAAACTCTACTCACCAAATCATCTACTATATAGAATAAAAAGCACACACATGCATGATATTTAAATGCAAACATAGCTCATAGATTCTCCTCATTGAAATGAAATAATGTGATTCTGAGCAAAATAAAAATAAACATCCATAACAATAAAATGGCTTTTGGTATATATAGCCCTAACACTCGGATATTATCTTCTTCACTTCATGGGCGAGTACTACAAGCAGACAAGGTGTTGCCAAAGATGAGGCCGTGATTTGGCCAACTTTCAGCCTGGCTAATTCTATCCTCCCAGTAAATGATTTAGATTTACCCAAGATGAAGCCAATGCCTACCCTAATGGGAACTGATAACGGCGTGACGAAAACTATTGTGTTTGATGGGGCCAAAATATCAGCCCTTAGGGCAATTTCTCATGATCCAAGCTCCCACTAAGAGCCTTCACGGCGGGAGGCAGGATCAAGCTCGATGTGCGGAGAGCCTCGATAAGGTAATCCGAGCTGCATGGTGACAACCAGGAGGACTTCAGTCGTTTCATAACATGAACTTCCGGCTAAAAATCGTTCCACCGTTACCACCCTTGTCTCTTGGAAATCTCGTGAGCAGGGTGACTACTAGATTCATGGCCGCCGATAGTAGCTGTGCCGACACCGAGGTGCCGAAGTTGAAGGATTTGGTGGGTTTAGTGATAGGCCCATTCATAAAATCCAAAGAAACAGTGGTGGGTCGGGAGGAGGTGTTTCCTACGTTGTTGAAAACAATGAATGAGATAAATGAAGGCGGGCTAGCAGAAGTGATGTATTCATGTTCGAGTCTCTGTAGGTTTCCGACTACTGTTGATTTGGTTGGGGGAAGTCTCATAGTGAGTAGAGTTCATGCTCCATACAAAGCTACTTTTCCCTATGACACAAAAGATGGTGATGGAATTGAAGCGTGGGGGTGTGCTTCAACAAACAAGACATGCCTCTCTTCCTGCGGGATGAGGACATTTTGGCCTTCATGCCCCCAATTCTGGGTAACCTACCACGCCGAATGTAATTCCAGGTTAAAAATTTGATCCTTTTACCATTATTCTTATCAAGATTGCAATTGTTCCATCTTCTGTGTGTGATATTTAATTAAGATCTAATTTCTAGTAGAGCTAGAAATTTGAGCCCTAATTGGGTCCTAATTAGATCAATGAGCTAGCAATATGGCACCAATGAAAATTAGGCCCAAATATGTCCATAATTTTTCTTTGTCCGATGTGGGTCGACTCCCGCCAATTTGATCGTTCGAATTGATAAAATTTAAATTCGTAGTAATTCAGTCTCGCCTCGCCTGACTAGATTAGCCAATCCGATGTAAATTAGGTTCGACCTTGCCCGATTTTTCCCTTGGCTTGAAATGAGCCCTATCCTACCTAGTCGGGATGCCCAAATCAACAGCTCTAGTTCTTAGGTATGTTGAGCACTAAAAGCATGATATTCATATTATAGACCAAGTATTATTCCTACTTTTTTAATTTTCATCCATGATAGTGATGTCAGGGAGTAAGCCAAGATCCTATACCTAGTGACCATTAGATTCCTACTACATTTATCATGTATGCATGTTTACTTCAGCTACTACATAAAGGTTGGGCTATTGTGATACTCTCACACTGATATATATGTCGTAACAGGTCTAACATTAGCGGACTTTAAACAAGCTCTCGAACGATTAGCCTTCACCATCCACCAGGTGAATCTGAAGTAATGATTCTAACCACAGTACCTTTTGTCAAATTACGTTTGTATGAGATGACAAAAGAAGGATTGTAATGCATGTTTGATCTCTTCAAACTAAGCATGGTTGAATCATGCTATTCCATCCATTTATGATTGTTACCTCCTGCTACAAATTTTGTTTGCCAATTAATAGTTTAAGTCGTACTGATCTAAAACTGCTTCCAATTATTCATTAGCAACCCAAGGAGTTTGCAGACGTTAGATACAAACAATATCAAACAAGTGCCATATGTGATATGGAAGATTCAAAACATGAGACATCTTTTTACATGGATAGGCAAGAGGAAGATATTCCAATACTGCAAATTGATAAAGTTGGAAAATCTTCAAATTCTATCAAGTATGATAATGCATGTTTTTGTCAAATACCATTGTTTGTGTTTGTGATGGGAGGATAGTGTAAGTACCTTGATCAGAGGAACCTCGGGCATCAAGAAGGGTAACGTGAACTTGCAAAGCTTTACTCCTAAGGGCGTATGCCTACCACTCCCCTCTCTGGGATGATTAGCAAAAGATGGAGAAGAAAAAGCAGAGAGTTCACACGGTTCTAATTGTCTTACCTCAGGGGAAATCTTCTCAATTTATAGGGCGTGGTTTGCCAATCTTCCCTTAATTTTAGGAATAAAATCTCTTAATTTTAAGGATAAAATATGTTATTCCCTATCAAAGTTTAACCTTCCAAGAAATAAGGGATATAATAACTGGGAAATCAATTGATAAATATCTCTTTTGTGTATTTTTCGCTTCATATATTTATCCATAACGAACTTCCCATATGCGGTAGGGTGGTCGGCTAGGGGCCTTAAAATTCTAGACAGGCAGCCCTGAAGCTAGTTTATGGCAAGACACCCTAGCTTTCTCAAATAGGCTTTAAGACTCTCCCGTCTGGATATTTCCCGCCTGGTTTTAATACGATAAGTGGGCTTGGACCATTTCACAATGTAGGCTAAGCGGGCCTTGGGTCCATTGAACAGTGGGTCTAAACGATCATGGTACTCACACGCCCCTTTCCCCGACCGAATTCAGGTTTTTCTCAATGAGGAAAATATCAAGGCTTTTAAACATTGTGCTCGGGGAAGGCTGCAAAGGATCGGGAGACCGATACGCACTGAACGCTGGAAGGTGAAGTGCATTTGGATGCAAAGCGCATGAGAAGCGCACATTTCCCAATATGTCTTCGATGCATGCTATCCTGACGGCACATTTAATGCGTCGCGATGTTTTCACGAGAGATAGGTTAGCCCAGTGTCGCCATTTTATGATTTCACAGTTTCGCTTCCAATGCAATTTTCTCCTATGTTTACAAACTTTTCTTCTCAAACGACCATCGGAGATCCTAATCACTTTCAACTTTCCAAGGATATTTTTATTTTTTTTAACTCAACTGCTTGTAATGGTTTCCTATCTATGTTGTTATTGTGGCTTTGTTTGATGAGTATTTTTGGGTTATAAGGTTTTTGTTTCTTTTGAGGGAACGTCCAACTTTGTCGCAACATTTATTTTATTTGTCGTGACAAACTTGACAAAAGGCAATGATGAAGAAATGTTGCGACACAAGCCACGATACAAAGCCACAACAAAGCTTATGACAAACATGGACGTTGCTATGTCGTGACATAGACTAACAATGTCACGACAAAGAATGTTATATCGCGACATAGAATAGTAATGTCGTGACAAAAACAGTAAATGGGCCTGCACTGAAACCCATGTCATCTTCCTTGATTTTCGGCCCATCATCATTTATCAAGCTATAAATAAGCTTCCTAAAAAGAAAAAAAGGGCGACTAAGTTTTAAAACAAGGAGCGCTAATTTCAGTGAACAATAGCATAGTAGAAATTCTGATTTTTTGTATTTCATTTTCTTTTCTTCTTGGTATTTCTTTTATTTTCCTTTTCGTAGAACTGAATATGGGATCTCGGAAGTTGTAATTCGGAAGCAGATCATTGAATATTAGTTCCACTGCCTAAACTTCCAAGGTTTTCCCGGAATTCCCTTTCTTCGTCATTACGCTTCGTGAAGTTTCCTAATCGCCTAGTCACCGATAGTTGTAGTCTAGTGACGGGAAGGTTCTGCCGAAGGGCTGTGTTTTGGTGATGATTTAAATATTTAAATTATTGTTTCGGGGTTTGAGAACTGATTGATTTAATAAATATTGTTCATGTAGTGAACTGCTCTATTATTAGTAGCTTATACACTCTAGAAAAGGGTCAGATTCAGTTCTGATTCTCTCCTTGAGTAGGCCCTCCGAATGACACAAAGAGATAGAGATTCCGAGAGTGCGGAGCAGCCATTTAGGGTATGTTAAACTAATATTATGGAACTAATGAACTCGAATGTTTACTCCGTAGATCATTAATTTACCATAGTGTGAGGATTAGTCAGATGATGTATCGCTAAAGTTTAGAGGTGTGTCTCGGGTCAAAGAAACAATCTAATCTCCCAGCATAAGACTAATCAAGGAAAGGGATAATTCTGCTCAACTTGCAAATTGTGATATTGATTACTTTGAAGGAGGCTTGTGTTATCCTATCTATGGGGGCAAGTAGCCTTCAATTCTAAGAAATGGTTATGAATTACTGAAAAGGAAAAACAATAAAATCTTAAAGAGAGTCAAACCCATAAGTAGTTTACTTAAACCTGTATCTGTCTTAAAAGGGATATGGGTGTGTTAGATAGTGAAATGTATAAGCAAAGGAGGAACTGCGAGATTTACTGCTTTAAACAAGTTCAGATTCAAACTCATAATCGAATATTTGTTTTAAAGAACTCCGCTGTAGATGCATGCACGTAACTCGATCCCATTTCCAAGTGTTAGATTACATCTCAATTCGTTATTTCGGGCCTATTTTTACGGTTTTTCAGATTTAGATTTTGTTCTTTCAGTTTATGCATTTCAATTTTAGTTTTAATTTCCATCTTTAGATATTGAAGTTCAAATAATGAGGACCTTGAATAGTAGGGGTAGTTGATCTAAAGATTTTCTTATTGATCTCTATGGGAACGATAACTCAGACTTAATTGTCGACTTTATTACTTGTACGACCTGTGCACTTGCAACGATTTATCTTTTTAGACCAATCTGCATTTTTTTTTTCGTATTTTAAATAGAGAAAAACCAATAGTAGAAAATTCAGTCCCAAACAGAGAGATTCTAGGAAGCACCGTCAGACATTTTATCAAAACAAACAAAAGCAAAGAATTTTGTAACAAGAAAATTGGTCAACAATTTCCTAATAGTGATGAACCTCCATGATGTCGCATTAATTAGTGTCCTCATTGAGTAGTTGAGACCATTGTAAAATATTTGCACTTGAGCACTTAGCTCATACCCATGTTGTGGGTATTTTCTCAACAACTCTTTAAATCTATCCCATGCATCATAAAGCATTTCTTAATCACCTTGTCGCACCAGACTTTAGCCTAAATTGTGAAGTCAACTCATGATCTCGAAGAACTTGGTCAAGAAAGTCCTTCAACGAGTCCCTGCGTTTATCGAAAAAACCCCTCCAAAAAAAAAAGGGATCAAATTTGCTGAATCACCCCTTGCTTATCCTTAATGAAAAAGGAAAAAGCTTAAGCTTAATCACATTGTGGTCCACTCCATTCATCTTTATAGTACCACACAATTGTAAGAAGTTTAACAAGTGCCCATTGGGATTTTCAAGGGTCGCCTCAACCGCCGCTGGCTGAACCATGTAAATCAATGCGTGTTTCAACTCAAAATTATTAAGATTCATGGGTCGGGATGCCGAATCCTGAATATTCTTCATTCATCATGGACCTCCAACAGTCACCAAGTGTCGGTTCACGAATTCCAAGCATCTCATTATGGTTCGATTGACCTTCATCAACTGCTAGGTGATTCTGATTCTATCTCAGATGATCGGCTGGATCTTCTTAAGTCTAAACAATGTTCTCTCTATTTCAAGATTAAACGGCAATAACTCAGAGTCGAGTATTTTGTGCATAAAAGTTAGTACCTGAAATCAGAGAACAACACTAGAAAAAGAAGTAAACAAAATGAATACAAAATAAAAACAATAATAAAACTAAACAAAAATATGAAAGGAATAGACTAAGATTTCTACACAAAATAATTCTTTGCCAAAGCAAGAATGCCCTCACGGAATATCAATCTATTCACTTAAACCTGTCAGCTTTCCCCAAGAACTGAGCCAAAACTTGTTCGTTTGTTTTCGTTTATATAAAGGTTTGGTTAAAAGCAACCTAATCCGCAAGTGCAAGGATCACAAGTAATATAGTGGTTTTCAAATTAAAAACCCTAATACGTCAAACCCATAGGGAAGAGATGGTTTAAGTGGGGATTAATTACTCTGGTCAAGCCAAGAGTTTTATCGTCGAGGGAATAAATATTGTGAGGGGTTGTTAACTAGAAATAAAACTAATTTAACTACAATCTACTCTAAAATATTAGCAAATGCTTGAGCTAAGATGCAAGAAAGACTTTACGGAATGACACTAGGGCCGATTGTCTCCATTGATGCATTGACGAGTTATGTCCATTAAGCACAGTGAAGATACTCTTGTGCTTACCCAAGGAACTCTGCATGATGATCACTTTTTCGAGTCTCTCCTCAATTTCTCACACCTAATCCCTATCCTCCTTTTGGTCCATCTAGGTCAAAGGGTGTGTTACTTTTGCTAAGGTAAATCAGTCGTTAGGAATTTCCATTGGTCACCTATTGGTTCATGCAATGAAATTTCCTGGGTTATGCTCAGATCAATCACCTTTCAGTCCATATGATCATCACATAAGGTTAGATAATGCCCCTCCTAATAAAATCCATCTAGTATTAGGCATTCCTAATTTCCTAGACTTCTTTGATTTAGTTAAGTTGATTCCATCAATTTTGAACATTAGGGAGAGGAAATCAAGTCCCAATGATATTTCCAATTGTCACTTTGGAAACCATTTAAGCTCAAGGGTTCAATCTCACTGCCTAATATGCAACAATTGAATAAAAACCTGGAAATTCATAGAACCACATCATAAAACCTCAACACAAGATTATATTCACAAATTCATTCAATATAATACATAAGCCAAGCACCAATGTTCATAACCAAATTTCTGGGGAGAGTAGATTTAGCCACTCAAAAACCGAACAATACTTCATGTCTACAACAAAATTATAATGCCGGAAGATTAAGAGAAGGAGAAGGCTTATAGGATATGTCAATATGGCGATAGTGTCCCCAAAACCATGCACCACCACTACAAGAAGTCCTCTAGCAGTTGGATCTTGCAACTTGGCTCCAAACACAAGCTAAAAACTAAGAAAATCTACAAACCCTAAAAATAAAAGCTTAGAGTGAAAACTTGGATATGTGCCAAACTCCAATCTCTCCAAGATTGTATGTCTAAAATATTACAAGTGTAGTATTTATGGTGTTGGGAAATGACCAAAATGGGGCTAAGAATGAGGGCTTTTTTGTCCTAACCCAACCTCCTTCGCCTTAGCGAAGACAAGTAATCAGAATCAAAGCTGGCTTCCTTCAGTCTTACAACTGAGTAAGGCTCCACTCAACAAGGCATACTTTCAGCGAAAACCCAAGGAGGTCCAAGGCCTTCGGTCTCAAGCCGCCTCCGGTCTTTGTCTTCACCTCTGAGAAGCTCTCCCTTCGCCTCGACAAAGGTGGGCTTCCCCTTGGCAAACCCGAGGCCTCTAGTCAAGTTATGCCGCTTCATTCTTTTCTTTGCTTCTCGCTTCTTTATCATACATGCAAACCCACGACGTGAGTGGATTAGTGTAATATTTGCCCATAAGGGTGTGAATCTAGCATTTAGGCTGCATAAACGCATGAGGAACACTCTAAAAATGCTTATACGATTCACCTTATCAGCCTCGGGGGTTTCGTTTACCGATATTGTCCTCCAAAGATTGAAAGTACCTATTAGCCCATCAGATAATTCTTCCATCATAATAGCGAGTTTAAAGATAGTGACTGGAAAAAGGAGTAAATGGCCCAAAGTTTCTTCTAAAGTTTTGGAGGATTGTATCCATGCTATACGACTCTATCTATAACACCCCAAATTATACTCTAGTAGTTTATTACAGTTTAGTGGTATAATAAAAGTCGTAATCAGATGCAAATTTAAGTGCCAAGGGTGAAGTAAGGGTAAAATGGTAATTGTCAAAATTAAGCACTAAAGGACATAAGCAAAGATTATATGCTATTGTAGACTATAATACCTTGATTTGCAAATGGGATAAAGAAGAATGACTAAAATGAAAGGGCTAAAAAAATTAAGCCAAATGAGGGATAAGACCAAACTAGTCTTAGAAATGAGTTCTCATTTTGGCTGTGAGGAGTTAGTGGCATTCTGGCTTTTGAAGAGAAGGACCTCAGAGGATTTTGCTTCATCTTTTGGAGATCTATCTTTGTACAAGTAAGAAGAAAAAAAGAAAGCTTGGTTTTGAATGTTTCAAGAAAAGCAAGGTATGGAACTCTTCCATGTGTGGGTTAGGAAAACCCTAAATCTCATTATAAAGGTGTTTTTGGTTGGTACAAGATGGTTTTTGTGGTTTGTCTTGATTTGGTTTTGGTTTGGAATGAAGTTTTCTAGTGAAAAGGGGGCAAAATACCCCATTTATGTTCACTCATCCTGCTCCGCCAGCGTAGGAGTGCTCGCTACGAGGTCTCACTTCAGCGAAGGTCTCACGCCAGTGAACCCAAGGCCTTGGGCTTTTCTTCTCGACACTGCCTTTGCTCTAGCGTTTTCTTTTCGTGGGGTGGCTCCGCGCCTCAGTAACCCCTTTCGCCAGGCGAACCATTCTTCTAGGAAGGCTTTGTTTTCTTGCCTTTTCTCTACCTGTTTTTCTTTACTTCCTTATCAAGCCTAAAAGAATGGGTTACATAAACACATGAAGGTTATTAAGAATTTCGCCACCTCACTAAATAAGAATGTGATTAAGAACAATATAACAAGCTCTGAAACACATATAATTATGTGCCTACCTAAGACCGAATAGTGAAATTTAACAGCACCTCTCTAATCAACACTCCCGGTTGTGTTACGACACCTCACACAAGGGTAGCACGTCTGTCTCGCGCTAAGACTCTCATACCGCTACTGGCACTCGCTACGGCGTCAATTCTCAAGGCGCTACAACATTCTACCAAGGCTACAACACTTCACATGGGCGGTGGCGATCTCTGCCAGGCTTCAAGACTTATTCATACCAGATCGCACCTTTAGGCACTCATGCTATGTCCCTCTCATTCATCAAGCACTCACCAGTTATGCAAATACTTATATGTTGTGTTCATGAATAATATGATATATGAGGTATGAAATTGAAAGTAATCAATTATGTTCTGTAGTGTACCTATGGGTATCTTATGTTTTGAAATCTCTGATTATGAACTCCTACAAGAGATGTGAAAACTCTTATATATGAATTAAGTTATATGTATACTGTGATTGAAGACCATTGCATGTGGTCATTTATGTTATCTGTTTTCCCACAAGCTATAAGCTTAGCATGAGTGTTTCATCCATGTAGGTACTAAAGAGGTCATCAAAGACATTCCGCATTCGCTAGGGCCAACACAGCATTAGGAGTCCACCTGATGTAGGTTTTTGACTTTTTTTTTTAAATGTAAATGTAAAATTTTAGAGATAGTACAACTTATATAAATACAAGTAGATGGACTCAAACATACATGTACAGGACAATCTAAACACCACTACGGTGGTAGTCTTATAAGCTTTAAGTTATTATGGATTTATATTTCGAAATGGGCCTACCAATGCCTGGAAATAGGTTAAGAAGTCCAAGTCCTATGTGGTGTCCCCTTATCCGCTTAGGCGGGGGATGGGGCGCTACACTATCTACTGGACGGCTTGCCCGAACCTCCTTATGAAGTCTCGAATAGACTCTTCTTCCTGCTTGAGAATAGTCTGTAAGGAGCTGATGTTCCTCTTTTGTCACACCGAACAAATATACTACGATACGACGCTACTTATAGTTCATCAATTAAATTACTGAAGTTACGCTGAGCTTAGGAACCAAGCTAACGCAAGCCCTCGCAGGGAATACTTTACACAATAGAAGGTCATTGCCGCCATTTAGTATCATCGTCTGATTATAATGGAGCATGTGATCATAAGGGTCAACAGAACCATTAAACGTGGCAAAAGCTGGAATGACAAACCCACGAGGTGGCTCACAATCAAGAATGTGTTGTCCCAGGGGTGAAGAGAGCATGTTGTCAAGTCCCTTAATTAAGGTTGCTTGCAACATGTAGAATGTCGGCCTTATGTCGAAGGCAGGATGCACAAGCGGTATTGGTGGCATTGCGCCTGTGGGCAATACCAACGCATTCCTGTGTGGACTGACATGGCCGTCTCCTTACTGCTGGACGCGCCTGAACAATAGCATCATTAAAGGCAAAGTGATGCGGCTGGCCCTCTCACGCTATTTGAGCTGTGCCTCCTGAGCATTCTTGCAAGCAAGAGACCCAGGATGTGGAGCTACTCCGAGGACAGCTCATCGTCTCATTGGGTATCGACATCATCGTAGAAATACGGCTCCTTCCCTTTATTTCGGGAGGTTAGATGCGCAGCTCGACCGCTATCTCGTACATCTTTTCCAAGATCATGGCTTTTTCCAATCTGGGCCCGCAACTGGTCATTCTCACGCTACAAACGTTCAGCATGACCTTGCAACTCCTTCATCTATCTTGCTTGTTCCTTTTGCTTTCTCTCTATGTCTTGACACCAATGGAGGAATTGATCTTCTAGCGATTTGTTCATCGAAATGCTTGACATTGAGACCGCCTTGGACGAATCAGATGTGTAAGAGGATCTGATAGAGCTCCGTGTGACGGCGGCTACTGTGATACTCATCAAGCCAAACCCTGTAGCTTTGGGACGAGACTTTTGCTCTCTGATTCTCCCACAACCTGCCAATTGTAAGTACCTTGATCGTCTGAACCTCTAGGCATCAGCAGCGCAACGTGAACCTGCAAAAAGGCGACTCGACGGCAGTATGTCTTCCACCTCTCCGATGATTAAGTCAGCAAAAGATGGAGAAGAAGAAGCAGAGAGTTCATGCAGGTCCAATTGTCTTACCTCATGGGAGATCTTCCCGATTTATAAGTGATTCGTGCCACAGTAGGATGAGCTAAAATCAACAAAATTTATATACACCTGTTCTCTATCATCGCGTAGTCAGCTTACCGCAGAGAGCGGTCTAGGTCGAACACGGATGGGTTTTCATCCTAGAAATGATTTGCATAAGTGCAAGAAGGTAAGGCTTTCTATTCGACTTTCGGATCGTTTCAAATACTGGTGCTATGTTTGCAAACGGAGGTAAACAAAAACTGAAAGTGAAGTGTGAAAAGTTAACTTTGAAGATTTAGGTCACTAACTCAGGTTAGGCAAATACGTCTTCTGTTTTGGTCCGCTGCTATGACATGCAACCTATAGTCCAAGCGTATAACTCTGATCTATGTTTAACTAGCACACCTCACCCTTGAAACCAACTCCTATTTGAGTCAACACAAGTAGCATGCATCTATGGCCCTTTACTGTTTGAAACCCTAGCATTTAAATATCATTTCTCGCAGGTCAGAAGACCATCTAAAGAACCACAGGCATCTAGCATTAAGTATGCACTGTATCCTAAAGCATGGAGAGTATTGGCCAAATCAATAACATTCAATGCTATTCAACCCTAATTTGAGAAGATGGGGGTCATAAACACAGTACCTATGGATTTTAATACAAGAGGACAACATGCATATGCCCCACCACCAAGCTAGCTTCCCTTCCTTCAGCGAAAGGAGGCTTAGCTGCCACTTTTAGCCGCCACCTCAAGAGGGGTCATAAACCAAGAAAGTAAGAAAAAGAGGAGAGAGAAGAGAGAAAAGCAAAACCTAAATAAAAATACGAGAGTTTATTTACAAAAATAAAAACTTACAAAATATCTTCTCCCCCTCTCCTTTGCTTCCCCCCAAAATTTCTCTCCTCCCAATTCTCTCTATATTACAAAAAGAGAGGGGTTTATATAGGCCACCTCAATACATGAAAATACCAAAAAGCCTACAAATTTGGCGTTAGTTACAACAGAGTAATACACCAAATTTGAAGCCTGCTAGCATTAAATACAAAAGCATGATGAGGCGTAAAATTTCGCTTAGGTCAAGAATTCGCTAGGTAGCTTAAATCACTGTGCATAGCGAAAACAGAAATTTCGCTTAAAGCCGTGCACTCTCTACTTAGCGAAATTTTGCTGAGTAGCGAAAATATTGTAATTTCAAGCAGAACAAAGGCCTAGCGAAACCGGCCTGTCTAGCTTAGTTCAGTTACTATATGTCGCGAAACGCTAAGGCCGCGTCAGCAACTTCTAGCGAAAATTTTCGCAACTCTAGCGAAAATTCCAGGCTTTGTTGATCTCCACTGCATTTCATCCTGTCTTCAACTGCATCAATTTTTCTTCACTTTGGCTCTCTCAATGCCTCATTGATTGGGCCGGTCAATGGGCCGACACTTGAGTTCAAACTTCATGATTCACGCATCTCGATATTGAACTCCCATAGTGCGCAAAACCCGCAAAACAGCCAAAATAACCCTAAACGGCATAAGTGATACTAAAAAGACTTGAACACTTCAATTGGTGACACGACATGATTAGTGCACAAAAAGCACTCAAAACCTATCTAATATAGGGTTCAAAATTGCACTTTTTGGGCACTAATCAATAAGGTGTGGTTCGCCAATCTTCCCTTAATTTTAGGAATAAAATCTCTTAATTTTAGGGATACAATATGTTCTTCCCTATCAAAGATTAATCTTCCAAGAAAGTATGGATATAAATAACCAGGGAAATCAACCGACAACATCTCTTTGCGATTTTTCGGCTTTCATATACTTGTCCACAATCTAACTTCCTATGAGGTAGTGTCGGCAGGGGCTTAAAATTATAGATGGGCAACCCTAAAGCTAGTTTATGTGGCCATTGATGGGTCAGTTACAATGCATGTAGCGATGGCCGCTTTGATCCTATGTTGATAAGATTGATGAACCGAATTGTTAGTGATGTTTTGGTAAAGTTAGCAATTTTGAGCTCATAAGGTTATTTTATAATTCATAATTGTATACATATATATATGTTACCCAAGTGGGAGATTGTTGGATATTTATCCAATATGGGCTCAGCATCATTGATTATGCATTATAATATCAAAATACTTAACTCCTATGAAGTGGTCTTATAAGGATTAAGTTGATAAAGTGAATAATATCACAATTGGTACGCTTAAGTAATGTATAGATATTAAATGTCTTATTTTTTATTTTATGATGGGCTAAATTAGAAATAAGAAATGAAGGGTTATGACTCTTTGTGAAGAGGAATTCATCATGAATCCTCCTAAGGGGGTGTATCATGAATAATCCTAATGAGGATGTATCATGAATAAGGTAGTATATCATGAATCCTCCTAATGAGGATGTATTATGAATATGGCAATGTATCATGAATCATCATAATGGGGATGTATCATGACTCTTCATATCAGGGTATGACTCATTATAAATAGGTTGTGGTCCCCAAGTCATAAACATAATTTTCTTTCTATCATCCCATTTTAAAAGAGAAGAAACTCATAAGGAATTAGAGAACTTGTGCATATAAGACTTGGAAGATTAGAATCGATTACTTGAGTTATGCTTACAAGATTTGAAGATCAAGAATCAATCTCTTTTCACCATCATATTCATTATGGATTCAGATACGCTTATGTTTTACGTATACTTTTAATGATTTGGCAAGAAAGAGCTTTTGATGATGGTTTACATCTCTAAAGCATGTATCTCCATATGGTTATATTTCTAAAATCCTCTTCGTCTTCATGATAGCCTCCTCCACCATTAGGAGACTTAGTTTTCAGAATCCACATCCACAACATGGGTCCAATCACAGCTGGAGCTTTCCTTCTTAGGGTGTTGTTGCCTCGTGGGCGGTGTTTTCTGCAGGTCGGGTCTCTTCAATCTACATTTCAATCTAAGCGGTTGGGAGCTGCATATGCGAATTCAAAAAATTCCAAGACTTTATGTATAAGAATAAGAATGTCTTACTTGTCATTGTAAGGCAAGTGAATGTGCATATTTTGGGTTTAGCTTTGGTATTTATTAGGTTTTTTTTCTTTTGGGAATTTTTTTTTATAAACGTAAATGTGCAAGTCAATTTGCGCACACCTCTACTATTTTCTCCTACCATCCGTGAGAAGATGCCATTTTTTGGAGTTGTAAAGAGATTGAACTGATAAAAAAAGTCAATGTAACATAAAGCAAGCAAAAAAGAACAATAAAATTTGTTGTGCAAAGCCTGCACTTTTACTAATCGGATTATGTGTTTTAAATATAGCACAAAAATAAATAAATAACATAAGGAACTAAAAAATAGAGCACTTCATGGAACAAATTTCCACAATCAACAGATTCCTAAAAAACAGCAACTACTACTGACCAAATCAATTTGAAACAATCAAACAACTAAAAAAAATATAAAAATCTGGATTTAATAAAGTTGCAACTGCTGAAGCACGACTTCAACACTCCTCCTTGCTTTGGTTGCTGCAAACTCCAAGTTTCCCTCTAAGAAACTCAAACTTGCTTCTTGACAAAGGCTTTGTAAATATGTCAGCTAATTAAAGATCAGATTTGCAATACTTCAAACCAACTGAACCTTCCTTTTGCACTTCTCTAAGAAAGAATAACTTGAATATTGAAGTGCTTAATTTTTCTTGTGAAAAATGGGATTATGAGAGATAGCAATTGCAGCTTGATTATCAACAAATATTTATGTGTGTCCTTCTTGCTTCATTCAATCAATCAACACTTTCTAACCACAAGGCTCGATTTATGTTAGAAGAATACTACAATAAATTCATCTTCTACTATAGATTGTGCCACTGTATTTTGCTTCTTGGAACACCATGAAAACACTCCTAAACCAAGTTTAAAATAGTAACCTGTATTACCTTTCATATCATCAGGTGAACCTCCCCAATCACTGTCATAATAGCCTTATAGAACACAATCTTGACTCGCACAAAACCTGATTCCATAATCCTTTGTTTCACATATCTAAGGACTCTTTTAGCAGCTCTAAAATGTGTTTCTGTTGCACAATTTTTAAATCTAGATAATAGACTCACTGAGTGTAAGGTATCAGGCCTTATAGCTGTTAGATACAACCCCTTTGTGCAGCTATTGCAATCAACAACCTAACAGTATCTAGTCTGGTAACATAAGTAAAAGTGTCAAAAAAATCAACACCAAAAATCTGAGCATACCCTTTCACAAGTAGTCTGGCCTTGTGCTTGTTGATAGAACCATCAACATTGTGTTTGGTTGTAAACACCCATCTTACACCAATTACTTTTCTATCTGTTGGCCTTTTTACAAGCTGTCAAGTCTGATTTTTTTCAATCATGCTCAACTCCTCCTTCATTGCTGCTACCCATTTTGGATCTTTCTCTGCTTCTCAAAAATCTCCTGGTTCAAACACTACAACATTGCATCTATGATAAATCTAAAAAAGTGATCTTTTACATCTTACAGGAGCATCATCAACCAACTCATCTTCTTTGAGCTGCAATTTTGGAACTTGGTTAGGAACCAAGACTGCTTGCTTTCCTTTCCAATCCCACTCATCATTCTCCATAAAATGCACATCTCTGCTTATCAAAATTTTCTTAGTGTTTGGTTGGAAAATTCTGTAAGCTTTAGAGATTAAGTTGTAACCAACAAAGATTCCTGCTTCTGCATTTTTATCCAGCTCATCCCTTTTGATATGAGGCACATAGATAAACACAAGCATCCAAATACTTTGAGATTTTTCAAAGAAGGTTTAAAACCATACCAGGCTTCATATGGAGTCTTTTCAGCTACTGCTTTAGTAGGTAGTCTATTGAGAAGGAAGAATGTAGTATGTGCTGCTTCTGCCCAATATTCCTTTGGTAAATTCTTCTCAAACATTAGACATTTGGCCATCTCCATTATGATATGATTCTTTCTCTCACTAACTCCATTTTGTTGTGGAGTGTATGGAGCAGTGAGTTGATGTTCAACCCCAGCCTCTTCATAGAAAATATTAAATTGATCGAAAGTGTACCCCTTGCCATTATCAGATCTCAAAGCTTGGATTTTGTGACCACTTTGTGTTTCAATCCATTGCTTGAATTTCCAAAACACACCAGCAACTTCTAACTTGAATCTGAGAAAATAGATCCAACACATTCTAGAATAGTCATCAATAAAGATAAAAAAATACCTACTCCCATTGATAGATGGAGTCTTGTGAGGTCCAGCCAAATCAGTGTGTATCAATTGCAGCTTTTTAGTAGCTCTCCAAAATGCTTGATTAAAGGGAAGCCTTGCTTGCTTTCCTTGTTGACAAACTTTACAATCTGGAATTTCGGATTCAAGGTAAGGGAGACCTCGAACCAATTCCTTTCTTCGCAAATTAACCACAATTGTATGATTGAAATGTCCAAGCCTCTTGTGCTAAACTTCTGCATGGATTTTTGTAGCAGAGAGTGCTATTTGCTCCTCCTCTAATGGATCAAGTTTAAAGCTCTTTTTTTTTCATTTTAACTCTGAACACATCATTGCTTGCTGCATCCTTGATTCGACTCTGATTTGTTTCAAAGATAACTTTGAAACCTTTATGAATCAACTGGCCAACACTCAACAAATTTTGACTAATGTTAGGTACAAACAACACATCTCTGATAAGCTTTGTACCTGAAATGCTTTCAATTGCTACTGTGTCTTTTCCCTTAACTGCAATGTAATCTCCATTGCCAATCTTCACTTTGGAAACTACTAAAGTGTCCAATTCCTTGAAGAGATCATGATAAAAGGTCATATGGTTGGTACAACCACTATCAATGAGTCATTTCTCACTTGAATAACAAGTTGCAAAGCAAGAAGCTACAAAAAGTTGCTCATTCTCTTCCTCATCAGCAACCCGAGAGACATTTTTCTCTTCCTCATCATGACGGTCTTCTGTTGAGTGTTGCTCCTATAGATTCTTTGATGATGTTTCGTCTTTTGACACTTCTCACATTGCTGGTCGGGTCTTCTCCAACATTTGGAAGGTGGATGACCCTTCCTTCCATAATGTTTACAAGGAGGGAAATCGGATTTTGTTCCCTTACTAGTATTAGGAGAATCTAAACCTGAGTTTCCCTTCTTGTTTTTCTCATTCGTCTTCCCTTTTCGTCCTTGACTAGACTGAGCTCTTGCAGCTAATGCACCTTCAACAGACCCTTCAGATCTCATGAGCCTTCTCTATTCTTGTGCCTACAAAGCATGCATTAATTCTGCCAAACTAACCTTTGACATATCTTTAGTGTTTTCCAACGAGGAAATAGTTGCTTCAAATCTTTCAGGAACAGTTACAAGAATTTTTTGAACTAATCTGAAATCAGGAAATTCAAAACCAAGTAATCTTACTTTGTTTGCAATCTCAAGCAATCTGTCAAAGTACTCCTTCACCGCTTCGCATCTTTTCTATTTTTCGAAGCTTAAAATTTTCGATCGTGTTCGAATTTGCATTCCCTTAATTTCTCATCTCGTTCATACTCCTTCTTTAGGAAATTCTAGACGTCAAAGGCTGATTTCATTATCATGATTTTGACAAAGATTTCAGGGGAGACTGCAACAAATAAAGTAGCTCTTGCTTTCCACTTTCTTGATTTCTTCCCCTTGTGATTCTTGATTTGCGCCATAGTTGGATTCGCATGTAATGGAGGAACTTTGTAGTCCTCCTCCAAAGCTTTCCTAGAGATCATTTGCCTCCAGATGAGCCTCCATCCTTGCTACCCAGACATGATAGCCTTCACCATTAAAGGCTGGTGGTGCTAGTGCAGTGAAAGGAGTTTCTAAATCCATGGTAGAAGAAAATAAAGTTTGAGAAAAAAAAATTTTCTTTCAATCCCAAGTCCCTCAAGAAGAGAGCTCTAATACCAAAATTTGTTAGAGTTGTGAAGAGATTGAATTGATAAAAAAAAAAAAAATCAATGTAACAAGAAAGAACAATAAAATTTGTTGTGCAAAGCCCACAATCGGATTATGTGTTTTAAATACATCATAAAAAAAATAAACAAATAAATAAATAACAGAAGGAACTAAAAAATAGAGCACTTTATGGAACAAATTTCCACAATCAACAAATTCCTAAAAAACAACAACTACTACTAACCAAATCAATTTAAAACAATCAAACAACTAAAATATATATAAAAATCTGGATTGCATAAAGTTGCAGCTGCTGAAGCACGACTTCAACACCATTTCACATGCTTCTCCAAAATAATGACTGGAAATATACACCAAGGTACCTAACTTCATCTTTTTCTCCTTATCTCTCTACTCCCATTTACTCTACCTTTTTTTTTTTTTTTGTCATTTACCAGTATATTACTTTTCAACTAATCAAAATTATATTTATTTGATTTTATATCCATTTGAGGACCTACATAAATAATGCCAAGGGATTTCACTTTTACCTTTGTTATATGTAGTAATGCATTTGTAAATAGGTAGAGTTAGAAAGTAGTTAGGAAACTTTATATCCTTTCATATTAGATTTAGGACTCTATTGTTTGTATATGTAGTATTGGGATCAATAAAATACACAAAATTATCTTATATTTATCTTTGATTATATTGTATCAGAGCCTAAGGCTTGAATTTGCCGCAAAAGGCAATTTTTTGGGAGAGATTTCGGAAGAACCCTAGGGGTTAAAGGGGTATTTATTGAAACACACATTCTAGTGGAGTGTGGGGTGACACCGCCCATATAGGAAGGAGCGTCGGCCACCAACGATCAATGGCACCAAGTTCGGTGGCCGAAAAATGCACGTGTAAGCCACACATGTCGTCTCAAGCAATCCTTTGGCAAGAATGGATTTTCGGAGTATATCGACAACATTTTGGAATATATCAATGATATTTTGGAGTATTTCATCGATATATTAGTTAGTAGACAACCTCGACACGTTATCCTCTACAAATTATTGGTTGACGGATATTTTGAAGAGTTTCTAATATCGACGATATTTCGAGATTTCCGGATATTTTTATTGCTAATTTGTAGAAGATCGTTCCATAATCTGAATTAAATAGACATCTTGAACATTAGATTAAGAACTCTTGATTATGTTAGATCAGTATTCTATTAGGATTTTCAGTATTCTATTAGGATTTTCAGCATTATCCCATTAAACAAGATTATCCTTAGGCTGTCATAACGGAATCGGGAGTCTTGGGTGCCAAGACATCCTCTTTATAATGGAGTATAACTCTTTTTCCAACTCTAGTTCGAACATCTTTGAGTTTGTCTCCTAGGAGGACTTTCTGTTGCTTTAACATTATCCATAGAGTTAAGAGAAATCTTAGCTTGTCTTGCCTCTTCCTCCCTAGAATCGTCGAATCAATGAAGTCATGTTCTAGATAGAGTGCTAATTTTAAACCCAACATAAACAATCTTAAACAAGTGCCCCCATAAGCAGACGATAACGCTGAAGTCGACGACGCAAAGAATAATATGAGTTAAGAACCGAGAAAATAAAGATAGAGTACACTTAATTTGGCGCGGCTCACCAATTTAGCTACATCTACGGCAAGAAGAACTTCTACTATGAAAAAAAATTACAAAAGACCTTTCTCTCTAAACACAAGGAGAGAACAAAGGAACCTCTCTTCAACAAGAGAAAATACTCACAACTTCTCTAAATAAATCAGAGAAAACCAAATATATGAGTCAAGAAGAATTCCAAGATTTGAATTCTTTCTGGTGAGATGAAGAGAATTTAGACGACAGATTTAAACACCTTTCAAACGCTTTCCTATTTATAAAGATTCGAAATTAACCACACCATAAATTAAGGATGAATCATAAATGTAATATCATAAAAATTCTAGCCACACAAATGGAGTTATGGCCACATGATTTATACTAATTTCTGAATTAATAATACGGAGAGATTATGGTCACATGATTTATGTATTAATTTCTGTGCCACACGCTCAACCAATTCCACTTAATTTGGGTTTTATCCATGGACCTTCTCCATGGATTTGGTCTTAGATTAAACAAATTTGATTCACTTAAGCCCAAACACTTTCGTTTTCAATTAGTGTTGTCATTCTAAGTCCAAGCCCAACAATTCTCCTACTTGAATACTTGATTTTTAATCAGGTCTTCACACTTATTTTCTTAGTGATTTCTTCTTCCTTCACCTGTTTTCTTCTTGTTGCTTACGTTTCTATCAAGCCATAAGAGGATCGACACCAATTAAATTTATCACCATCAATTGGTTTTGTCAAATCATTTGCTAGATTTTCAGTCGTATGGATCTTCTACATATCCACAGTACTTTTTTCTACTACTTCTCGAACAAAGTGATATTGAACTTCAATATGTTTCGGTCTGGAATGAAAGGTTGGATTCCTTGCAATGTGCAAGGCACTCTAACTGTCATAAAACAAGAAAATCTTCTCTGGTTTGTGCTTGAGCTCTTCCAATATCCTTTGAATCCAAACAGCTTCCTTACAAGCTTTTGTAGCTGTCATGTAATCTGCTTCTGTTGTAGACAAATCCATGACTGTTTGGAGTTTTGAAACCTAACTTACAGCTCCTCTTGTAAGTGTAAACACATATCTTGAAGTGGATTTTCTTTTGTCAAGGTCACCAACAAAATCTGAATCCACATAACCTTTAATAGTGAAATTCGATCTTCCATAACATAATGCAACATCGGAGGTTCCTTTGATATACCTCAAAATTCTTTTCACAACCTCTCAATGCTCTCTACCAGGATCCACCATGTATCGATTAACCGCTCCCACTGCTTGCGCAATGTCTAGTCTTGTACAAATCATAGCGAACATTAAACTTCCCTCTATTGATGCATACGGTACTCGAGAGATTTCCATCATTTCTGCTTTATTGCTAGGACTCATACTTGAGGATAACTTGAAATTAATAGGAAGTGAGGTATAAATTGGCTTATAATCATTCATATTGAAGCGCCTCAAGACTTTCTTCAAATAATTCTTCTGTGAAAGCCAAATCTTCCTATTACCTCTGTCTCGGTGAATTTTCATCCCTAGAATCTTGTTTACTGGTCCCAAGGTCTTCATATTGAATTCCATAGCCAATTGTGCCTTCAATTCTTGGACTTGATCTTTGTTGTAGCTTGCTACCAACATATCGTCCATGTACAACAACAAAATAATGAAGTCTTCATTACCCGACTTCTTGAAATATGCACAAGTATCTGAATCAAGTCTATTGTAACCAAGGCCCATGATATAGGAATCAAATCTCTTGTACCAACACCCGCCTTCGTTTGAGACCGCATGAGATTTGTTCAACCTACAAACCAAGCTCTGCCTTTCTAAAGAAAAACCTTCTCGGTTAGGAGCATATAAATCTTCCTTCAAGCTCTCTATGAAGAAAATTGCCACATCTAAGTTCAGATAGGTCAAATATAGCACACATTTCCGTGACTATCCCCGAATTATTGTAAGCCTTCCAACAACGTGAGCAGAAAATATCTCATATGTTTGGCTCCGCTTTTGAGCATAACCTCACCACCAATCTTGCACACGTCTCCACTTGATTATTGGCATCGCTTGATCTTGTAAACTCCATCTGCTTTCCAATGGCCTCCTTCCTCAGGGTAGCAAACAAGATCCCATGTCTTGTTTTTTTGTCTAAGGCTTGATTTCCTACATTGCCGCTATCCACAAGGATTTATTCTGGTCAGCATTAGCCTCATGGAAAGTTGATGGCTCTCCATCCTCTGTTAGTAAATAGTATGCAACATTGTTTTGCACAACATATTTTGAGTGCCAAACTAGTGGTCTTGTCTCACGAGTTGACCTACGGACTTCAAAAACCTCAAGCTCCATTGGTGCTTCATTTTGTGGTTTAGCTTTAGAAGAATCTTCTTTTTTTCATGATTCTTGTCCAACTGAACAACAATAGTCTCTTAATCTTTCTTCGTTGTGCTATCATCTCTTGTTTCTTGCAGTTTGTCTTCTACAAATATCACATCTCTACTAATGACAAACTTGTGGGCAGTGGGGTCCCATAAGTGATACCCCTTAACTTCATAATCATACCCCAAGAAGATACACTTTCTGGATTTCGGATCCAACTTTGATATTTCTTAGTCATTGTACATCACGTACACAGGACTTCCAAATACATGTAAGCGAGAATAATCAACTGGCTTACCAGTCCACATCTCCATTGGTGTCTTTAAGATTCAAACAGAGTTGATATGATCACTCAATCACATAACAAAGTGTGTTGATCGCTTCGCCCCAAAATGACTTGGCTAGATCAGCTGTCTTTAACATTGCTCTTGGTTTTTCCATCAAGGTTCTGTTCATCCTCTCTGTCACTCCATTTTGATGAGGAGTATATGCCACCGTGAATTGCCTCTTAATAC
This sequence comes from Tetrastigma voinierianum, assembly GCA_016808115.1. Lineage (NCBI taxonomy): Eukaryota > Viridiplantae > Streptophyta > Magnoliopsida > Vitales > Vitaceae > Tetrastigma > Tetrastigma voinierianum. The sequence continues at coordinate 161,635 of JAEQBH010001104.1, forward strand.
CTTCTTATTGACAGAAGTTATCAAACTCTTCACTTATATACTCTCCTCCATTGTCAGTCCTCAAACACTTGATCTTCTTTCCAGAATCAAGTTCTACCCTATGCTTTGAAGATTGAAAACACATCTGCCTTCCTCTTAATAGGATACACCTAACATCTCCTAGATTAATCGTCAATAAAGGATACAAAGTTTCCTGCTTCTCCCATGGATTTTACGAGTGCTTTCCAAACATCATAATGAATTAATTCTAGAATTGTTACACTTCTAGAATCGAATGTACCAAACTTTAATATATTTTTCTTGCTTGTGACATAGTGCTCACAAAAGGGTAATGATACTTTTGTGAGACTAGGAAGCAAATCATGTTCAGAAAGAATCTTCAAGCCTCGTTCCAACATGTGGCTAAGCTTCTTAAGCCATAGCATTGTTATTCTTCCTTTGTCTTTCAAGCAATAAGCTGCCTCCTCTAGTGTCTCCCTATTAAGCATGTATAGATTTGTAGCAATCTTCTTCATGACATTACAAGCCGCACTTTCACAATCTTCATGTTCCCATTTTCAATATGGATTTTACATCCGAGATCGTCCAATTGTCCCAATGACAACAAATTTTTCTTCAAGCCTACAACATGACGTACCTTCTGGATGGTGCGAAAAGTGCCATCATACATATTTATCTTGATGGTACCAATGCCAGCAATCTCCAAGGCATGATCGTCTCCCATGAACATAGATCCTCCAAAGATAGGTTGATGTTTATGAAACCATTCTCTCCAAGAGGTCATATGCCATGTTGCTTTGGAATCCATTAGTCAGTTATCAGTGAGCTTCTGTCCTTAGAGATTGTTGTTGCTTCACTGAATAGGATTTCTCCATCATTCGAGTTACTTGCTAAACATTCTTAAGCTTTTGATGTCTCAAGATCATTCCCTTTCTTCTTCGTGAGTTGCCAATTCTTCTTTTTTACATTCCCTTTCTTGCCACAATGGTAGAATTTGTCATTCTTCTTACTTCTAGACTTTGACCTACCATGATGTTGACTCCCACTTGAGTCACATTATGTTGATCTTCCCCTCATGACGGTCAGTGCTTCTGCCTTTTGCGAGCTTGCTAGTTTAGATTCTTTGTTTTTACGCCGATTTTCTTCTTCCAGAATTGCAATTGCAACATTGTCGAAGGTTAGAACTGCAGTACTATTTGTCAAATTTATGATAAGCCGATCAGAAGAATCCGGTAGACTTTGAAGTATAATTTATGCAAGATCAATCTCGTTTATATTATGCTCCATTGTCGTAAGCTGCGAAAAAAGAGTATTAAGGGTATTGAGATGTTCGGTCATTGTCATGGATTCTGCCATTCGAAGAGTGTAGAATCTTCTTTTCAAGAAGATTTTGGTGTGTCAAGACTTAGCTTCATAAAGTTTATCGCCTCCTGATATTTCGTTGTCATTCTTTTTCATTCTCGCTGACAATATTCCATCCGATACCCAAATGCAATGATCACAAAGATTATCATTTATCTCTTCCCACTTCTTATCATTAGCGATTTCTTTCTCGGCCTTTTCCAATTGCTTCAGCACTTAATTTTTTCTCAAGATCGCTCTTATCTTCATTTTCCATAGGTAGAAATTGCTTCCATTGAACTTCAGACGTTGCGCTACGCTTCACTTTAACACCGAATGTGCAGGAGCCCGTAATAATAATCTCAAGTCTTTCTAATGTGGAAGATCGGTCAATAACCATAACCACATAGCATACTAAGACTTGAGAGAAACAATAGCTTGGCTCTGATACCACTTGTTAAGAGATCCACAATGCGGAAGCGATGATGCAGCAATAATACGAGTTGAGAAATTGAGAAAAATAAAAGATAGAGCACACAGAATTTTACGTGGTTCACCAATTTATGCTACATCCACGGCAAGGCGGTGAAGAACTTCCACTATGAAAGAAAATTACAAAGACCTTTCTCTCTAAATACGCTTATAGAAAAATAACATCTCTATTGAAATAAGAGAAAATACTCACAACTTCTCTCTCTAAATAAATTTATAAAAACCAAATAAGTGAGAGATAGCAAGATTTCAAGACTCAATTCTTTCTGCAGTATTTATGAGGCGAGATGATGCAGACGGTAAACACCTTTCAAACGCCTCATTTAAGGCGATTTTAAATTAACCACGACCACAAATTAAGCGCAATCAGTAATGAATAATATCATAGAAAATTCTACCACAATAAATGCAGAGATTGCGCCACATGATTTATAGCTAATTTCTAACCACACACATGGAGCTATTGTGGCCACATGATTTATGGCTAATTTCTAGCCACACACTTCAACCACCCATTTAATTTGGGTTTTATCCATTTATCCATGGATTTGGTCTTGGATCAAACAAATTTGATTCACTTAAGCCCAAACACTTTGGTCTTCAATTTGGGTTGTCATTCTAAGTCTAAGCCCAACATGCCAAAATGTGATATGGAAGATTCAAAACATGAGATATCTATACTTGGAGGGGCAAGAAGACGATATTCCACTACAAATTAATATGTTGGAAAATCTTCAAATTCGATTCGGCATAACCTTCAATCAATGGATCCAAAACAATTCAAGCAAGTTAACTTGTCTTTGGAAACTAAAATTAAAAGGAAGATGTGAGGTAGAAGGGGTTGAGTTCTCAAACTCCATTGCCAAGCTGCATAGTAATCTTAAATCCTTGTACCTTAAGGCATCAGATGAGTCTAGCATTCCATCCCTTGCCATGACCTCTTGCCTCCATCTCTCTAAGTTGGAAAAAAATTGCCTAAAATGTCTCAATTTCCTCCGAATCTTTCCCAATTGACATTGAAAGAGTCTAGGCTAGATTGTGATCCTATGCCCATCTTGGAGAAGCTGCCAAAATCGTTGACTCACGGATTAAGGGCTGAATCATATCTAGGAAAGGAAATGCCTGTATCTGCAAATGGGTTTCCTTAACTCAAACTACCAACTTTTGGGGTTGAGCGGATTGGTCATGTTGAATATAGAGACAGGTGCTATATGCCATGGCTTATGCAACTACAATTTCTTGTCCAAACAAAGATTTTGGAATTCATTAGCTGCTAATTTTGTTATGCATCAATATATTGGTTATTCTATCTCACACACTCACAAATATATATATATATATATATATATATATATATATATATATATATATAGATAATGAACTTTTGAAACAAAATTTTGAAACCTCTTCATCTTTTAGCATGATTTTGACACAAATATCATTATTTCTTTATAAAAATAACCAATTTTAAGAGATAACTTAAATATATAAAATAAATAATGATGTTTTTGTTCAAAATAAGTTATTTTTCAGAAAAATATGAAAGAAGTTAGATTCACGCATTTAGGGATATTTGAGGTGTTTTAACCAAATATTTATATATATATATATATATATATATATATATATATATATATATATGGAAATATTTTTATATTTCATTGATCACTAGGTTTTCTGCAGTTTTGAGTTAGACCGACCTAGCACTACTTAATTCATAATGTGAAGATAATGCGACAGTGCGCATTGGGTTTCTGAAATTCCAAATGCTGCTTATGATGCTTAAAATATTGTAGACATGATCACCTAGAAAACAGAGAAAAACACAAGCTCTTCATCTTCAAAAAGTGGATGAATCTGTGTAATTTTGGCTGGGATATTGAAACACTCAAGGACATCTCAAGAGGACTAGAAGGTTATGGGATCTTCAACTGAGAGGCTGTGGAAGCTTTACAGAAAAAAAAAAAAAAATCTAATCCTTCCAGGGAAAAACAGGGCATTATGGGCCTCGAGAGTAACTGCTCAGCAGTGGTCACTTCATATGGTTACTCAGTAAGAATTTATAGTTCATCTATGCACTTAATATGCTGTTCCATCTATAGCAGATTTATGGATGATACGTTTTCAGGTTCTACTGATTGAATGCAATGTCTGATTCTTGCAGCCAGAAATGTCCCCAAAGCCTTTTTTTTTTTTTTAGTTTTTCCCTCTGATTTCCCTCATTCAGAAGATTCTTTCCTAATGGAAACATTGAGGCCTAGCTCTAAGAGGCTTAGCATCTCAACATTAAAATTTCAACCATAATATTAATTTAGGAAGAGGATTACACAAATACAAAAGGGAAAATGAAGTCCTTTAAAAACTGCAAGGAATATTATTTTCATTTCCTTTGTTTTACTTTTTCCCTTTTCCATATAGGTTTATGGATGGAAATGGAATGCATGTCTCGCGTTTGTTGCTGCAAATGATTGCCTAATGCCTTGCAACTTGATTGTATGACAAATTGTCCTTATTGATGTTAAAATAATCAGTGCTTGAGACTTTGCAACTATTTATCAGGCTGCATTTTTATGGACTCGTTTATAATTGCTTATATAATATACATATAAATCTCTGTTCTTTCACCTAAGTCCAACTCAACGTTTATATACTCTTGTTATGAAGTTTAGTGTCCAAGTAATTCAATTTTTTTATTAATGAGTAGGCTTTTTTTCAAAATAATCACTAAATCATTCTTTCACTTTCACATATTTTGAAAACCACATTCATGAAATACGGTTTTAAAAATTACCCTAAAACCACATTCACCAAGTACTGTTTTAAAAATTACCTTAAAACCGTATTTATTAATTGTGGTTTTAAAAAATTAACCTTAAAACTATAGTAGGTAAATGCGATTTTAAAATTAACCTTAAAACTATAATTGATGAATATACTTTTAAGGTAATTTTTAAAAGCATATTTTGTAAATGCGATTTTCAAAAACATATGAAAGAGTGATTATTTTGAAAAAAAAATAATCACATAATTTTACTTTATCACTATACTCCTTATTATGGGTACATGAATCACTCCCATAAAGATAAAGTCCACACATTAGAGCATCTTCAAAAAAACTCTATTTTTTATTCTATCTCTATATATAGAGATTTTGGAGCAAAAATCATGCTTCAAAAATTTTCTATTTTGATCTCTAAAATAAAGACATAAATAGTGCATCTCCATATTTGGAGATTCACTATTCATATATCTGAATATAGAGATGATGGGGGCACACATCTTAATAAGTACTATTCTCCTATTATTTTATTATTATACTATTATTCTTTCATTATTTTATTATCATAATAATAAAATAATTATTTTAATTATATTTTTATAACATATTTTTATTTTTGATATACTTATATTTATTATTTTATTAATATTGAATCACTTTTCATATATAATATTATAAAATGATTTTAATATATTGATTTTGTAGTATTAATTTATTTTTAATAATTAAAATTTTGTCTTAAAATAAATAAATTTAAAATAATTTCATTTTTTTATTAAAATTATTTTTTTTGACAATAATATAAATAATTTTTATTATTTTCATTTATATTGAAAAAAAATATTATTGTTGGAGTTGGATAATAAAACATTAAGATTTTAATTAATAAATATAATAATTTCTTAGAAAAAAAATACAAATTTATATTGAAGAAAAAAAAAATAACATAGAAATTATATCACATGATGTTTTGCACATCATTAGCTTAAACTAATACATTAACTACAAGAAACATTGTTACTATATATTTCCCATAAATGATCAATTAATACATTTCGAAGTCCATAATGAGCTTCCCTATCTTTAATTCGCTTATGGCGAGCAAAGAACCGTTAAAATTGTTCTGTTTTATCTACTATCATTTTAACTTTTGGAACAAACATCACATTCAAATCAACAATGCTCCCATGAGTGTCGTATTCATCTTTTATAATCATATTATGCATTATTACGCACGCTGACATAGACATCACGAAGACTTGCTTCTCTCAATAACGCTATTTAGCCGCCTGATAATCAGAAATCGCGATTGAAAAACACCAAATGCTCTTCGTATCTCTTCAAGATGTTTCTCGCATCATCAAAATATTTCCTCTCGGTAATCTTGTGGATTGTAAATGCTTTAAACAAGAGTTGACCATTTAGATATATATACTATCAGACAAGTAGTAGCCAACATCATAATTAGTTCCTTGAACCCAAGATAATAGGTTGGGAGGACTATACCTGGTGCAGTTAAGAACAAATTAGATGACTACAGGACATTAATATCATTGTTAGAACCTGATAATCCAAAATATATATGTCATGTCATATTTATTAGTTTAAAATGTATTTTTAGGTTTTTAATATATTTTTATTTATTATAATTTTTTATTTAATATAATGTTATATTTATATTTAAATATAAATAACATTATTTCATATATGATATTCTTAAAATATTCGAATTTTAAAAAAATAAATATTTGAATAATAAATAGTAATTTAGAGTTAAAAATAAAGATTACTTTTTGAAGTTTAGTATCTAAAAGATGAGTTCTATGATCTTTAAATACAAAATAAAAAAAAATTTAAATGAAAAATAGAGATTTTATTTTGGAGACGTTATTACATAACAAAGTAGGATGACCAACGTCAAGTTTAGATAGGAATTTGGATTGGTGTTGACATCTTGAATTGATTGGTTCCTGTGTGCCGTACATATTGTCCCACAAAACAAAGGTCCCACGTGTCTGGACAGACATAAAGGTTAGAGTTTTGTGACATAATATTATATATATGATTTTGCTGACATGTCATTCATATCCCCTCACACACTTTTCGATATTTGTTTGTTTTTTCAAATTATTTGATAAAAAAAATTTATCTGTAATATTATGGGATAAAACTCTAAAGATTAATCGGTCTTAATTATTGTTACCTTGATTTTATTAGTCTTTTTGGACATTGACGATGTAATGTAAATCAATAAAAAGGGTGATCCGATAATGATAGATTATCTGTCTCTTTGATAATTAAATCAGTAAAATATAAAGAAAGAAGAAAATAATATACGTAATTTGAATTACTTACTTTTTTCTTCTTATAAGATCTATGAATAAATATTCTATACGTATTTTCCGTCGTAATATATTTACCACAACGGACTTTTTGTATTTTGTAAGATGATCGATCGAAAAACTTGAAATCTTAGACGAAATATTGGAAACAAGCCTTGAAAAAATTGTCTTGACTTTCCTAGATGGTCTTGATCAATGGGCTTTAAAGGTTATGGTACTCATACCAACGCCTTGAATTGATTAGTAGTTATTGCGCCATGAATATTTTCCTACTCGAATTAATTAGTTGTTGTGTGTCATAAGAATTGTCTAACTTTTATCTCGTTTTTCCTCATCCTTTGATTGCAGGGATGCTAAAACAACATGCAAACAATCCACTTGAGAAATTTTTTTGTTACCATTCAAATTTATCTTATAGAAGGCAACTTTCTGAAAGTAGGAACTTGGAAAAAATACATTATTATTTTTATCAATAGAGTATTAGAAATTAGAAGTTAAAAGTGGTGCATGGCATGAATCCAAACTGGGGAGAAGGTAATAACAACTTGTAAGATACCTAGCACGCTGGTACGATAATAACAACTAAGAGTGAGGAAATATTAATTGAAAACAGCAGGTGGCCAGTGGTGGCTTTATTATGGTTGGCAGGTGAATTGTCAATTACTAAATCATTGTTTATTGCCATCCTGCTGTACGTTGCCAGCTCATGCTTGTTTTTACATACAGTACTTTTTTTGTTTTTATATACAGTACTTTTTCTTTTTTTCTTTCACATCCTCCTATTGAAGGTAATTTCAAACAATTGCATAAATTTTCTCTAATTCACTGACTGCTACGGGACAACAATTTATTGCTTGAGGAATGTTTGGAAGAGTTTCAAATCAGAACACCTGCTTATGGCCAGACAGATACAGAATCGCATGCCAAGATTCGCTGCTTCCTTAATTATTTTAACGCCCATAATGTAATTTTGAAATGCTTTAAGTGCATGAATTATAAAAGCTAAAAATCACAAGACTTTTACAATTAGCTTGTGCTTATACGGGAAGATAACTAATTGTGAAGCTTTAAATAAGAAAATAACAATAATAAATCAATAAAATACTGCGTAAGCTGAAATTTCGGGGATCTCTGACGACGAAACTAATCGCGCCATAAGCTTCGTCTCACGAAATCTAAGAACTCCGTTAGAAAGTTTCAAGTAAATTCCACATCGAACATTTTACGACTCTCAGCGTACTCAAGCCAGAGCCGAAACCCTAAAACAGATTTCCCTTAAAAATTTAAAAACGACAATATTTGTTAATATTCACTACGATAAATAAAATTTTCCTATTAAATAGACTTAATGTTAATATAAATTATTTATCTAAAAAATAAGAATAGTAATTAAAGAAAAAATAATAAATTAAAAAAAAATCAATAAAAGCAAAACTGTAGGTAGAATGATTTATGCGGAAGGAGAGCGTCGGGGAGAAAGAGGATTTTATTTTTATATTTTCTCCTTATTTCTTTCTCGTATATATTTAAACTGACCAGTAGACGTTCCATCTGGTAGCCAGGCGCAAAATTCCAGATAGTTATTTCACGATGCATTCACATACCCAAGATTTTTGTCAAACTTTAAAATGCAGTAGTACTCGTTTACTATGCTATTTTCGGTTCTAAATGCTATATACCCGCTTGAAATTTCTTGCACTACGAAAGGTCAGAATCCTCATCCCAAAATTTGGGGACCAGTTTATGAATTTAATTTCGGATCGTCGGACAAGCAGTACGACCTCGTGGACTGCGGACAAGCTGGCCGAATTTGTGAAAGATAATGATAAGCGCCCATTGCACTTTTCGTAAACGTTTATTTTTAGACTATTTAAAGTCCTCGGGAATTAAAAAATAATTAAAACAGATAATGATGACATTTAACGCTAGACATTTCGTCAATTTCACATCATATTATCAACGTTCATATCGAATTTATCAAGACGTAAAGCTACATAAATCTAAGCTTCGCTCGATATAAGATTGCTCTGATATGTTTTATTGCTAAAACGCTGAATCGAGGCATTTTCGTAATTTGAATGAATTACAGGAAGGATTCAAGATCCGAATTTTTTGAGAATCTAGAGTGCTTGACAAGATTTGAAAGAAATTAGAAGGAGAAAAGGCGAAGATCAAAATCATTTTCTAAAACTAAGCTATTTAAATTACAAGCTTCAGAAAGTCATTAAAATATAGATTTATAAAGCATTTTATTTACCTCCCAATTATTAATATACTCAATGTAAGCTCGGGATGATAAGAACATGGCCTGGTTTAGCAAAACCCTAGATGGCAATACGCTCGCTTCCGGCCGACAGATTCGATCGCGTACGGCATTTGCGCATGATATTATGATTAACTATACTGGCTCTCACTTGAATCAAGCTAGATCTAGCATATATTTATATAAATGAAATAGCCTCCTCGCACATTCGATAGATATAAGAAGGTACAATGAATTTAGTACATACGATGAGGTGTTGGTTCCGAGGTTCCCTTCACCGAGCATTTTGGTTCCGAGGTTCCATTATGCTATATAGATCCCGGCCAGAAACAACGGACTATCTTAGCCAAAGGTTCCGTAGTTCACTACCGATGCCGTGTTCCGGTGTTCCGGCGCATCACGCCTGGGCAGGCTTTTAAACGCGCCACGCGGGCTGGTACTGACATGATGCTGATTTCAGATATTAACCACCACCAAATAGCTGCCAGCCAGAAATGGGCTGCACGCATTTCAACAAAGATAATTAGTTGCACGCTGCCAGCTATAAACAAGCCAACAAAGAGTAAATGGGGCTGCATCAGCTGTAATGGTTTTTATAGCAAAAACTCGCTTTTCTATAAACAGCTTACAACCATTGCACAGATTTTCATATTGGGAGGTACAAACAACTGGCATACCAAGATTTGGAATTATAAGATTTTCATCGAGTCCGTTTTGTCTGCGCTTTCTATTTTTTAAAAATAATTTTTCAAAGTGTGTGTTGAAGCCGAAAGACCTTTCCAGATCCTACCTAGACGATGTGTCAGGATTATATATAAGATAAGGTGTAAATTAAAATAGTAAAAATTTAAATGTGGCATTTTGTATATGTAAATATTTTTGTAAAATACGCATTTACTGGTTTTGAAAACAAAGGCAAGTATAAAATTACGCTGACGATCCTTATCTTATATTTTGATGAGACAGAGGTCCTTTATTGTTGTAGTTGGACATTTGGAAAACACGGGATGATTTTTGTTTTATACAGTGATTTTGTATTTCGGTCACCAATCGTGCAAACAAGTATGTCGCCGGATTTTGCAAATCTAAAGGTGTGATTTTGATGTAGTGCCAAAATTTTATAACCCACGCTTTCCAAATACGCTTCAGCTTTAACGGCTTAATTTCATGGTAACTTTGTCAATCGAGCGAGTCGTCGGGAGGTTACCGTGAAGTTGCCGGCGCATTTCCTCGTCACTAGGAAGGGGTCCTCATTGCTGGTATCGAGCGCCAGGCGATAGTTCATTTCCGCTTTTTCAGACGCTTCCATAGTATTTCCTATAGAATTGTTTTTTTATAATGATTTTTCTATCGCAACCTATATTACTTTGCTAAACTCGCATGCATCGATATTGAAAAGTGTCACTCGAATCTTTAATCTTGAAATTCACAAAGATTGTGTCTCGACGAGGTCGTAGAGGCCGATCTAGGACTTCCGCAGACCGGAGGCACCACTGCAGAGATATGTCGAGCACACCCCTAGATCCAAAAATGCTTCAATGAATCGCCTCCCGGGGCCAGTAAATCCATCACGGGTCGCTGCACTCCAGTGGCTATGACTCTCGACGATGGATCAGGTTATACAGATTGTTACAGTAGTTACCCGTCAGGCACGGGAGCCTCCAAAAGAGCAGAGGGGCATGATAGAACGTGCTCTAAAACTAGGGGCTAAAACTTATGATGGTACCACGACCGCAGGCGTGGTACTTATAGTTAGATGTGCTAGTGTTCTTAGCCATTATATACGATGTAGACATTTGAGGTCTTTCCACCATAATCAAGCCGAAAAGGTGACGTGGACACGAGGTTCTTCCACCGACACGGAGACACAAGCCTCTGTTTACTAGGATACAACAGCAAAGCAAGCAACAATGTTATGAAAGCTCGAGGTCGCACTAAAGGTAGAAAGGACGCTTCGCTCTAACTCAGGCGCGACAAGAAGAGAGGTGTTCCTAAAGATTAGTCACCAAAGCACCGCCGCCCCAGTAGAAAGAAAGGAAAGAAGTGGACCGGGGCAAAGAGGATCGCATTTAGGAGTAGCATTCTAGCCAGGATCCGGTTTCGATCACCGCCACCCAGAGGTGGTAAATCTTCGTGGATCATCTTTTCCATTATGCCCTACATACGAGGAGGCATCTCGCAGAGCGCAGATGAATATGACAGGATGTCATCGCGAGCAGAAGGTCACTTTATCCGAGAGACTGGCCCACGCTAGTAGTCAGCAGAGACCTCGAGGTAGGTACAAGAGCATCTACCCTGTGTGACTAAGTGGTCCCGGCCAGCCGGTAGGGTGGCTTGTGCAGGTGGCGCATAACACCCGCAGGTCGCATAGGGCGCAGGAGGCGTATACAGCACTTCAATCAAGCAGATACGCAGTGGTACCTGCATTCTCGTGCCTCGGTATTTACAAATACACAAATAGAGGCGCATGCATCACCGCATCGTGACATCGGTATGATTTTTTAATTTACGATCATGATGCATATGCATTAGGACCCGTGAGCCACTCATTCATTTATTTCGCACTATCTACCGAGGCACCCGCATGTAGTCCTGCCTATAGATGGTCGTATGGTGGTTTCGCACTAATGGGGATACTATGATATCCGAAAGGATAGTTCCGTGCAGCGCATTGCGATCCAAAATAAGGATTTTCCAAATGACTCGATAGGTATTCATGATTTCGATATAATCTGGGTAATGATCGGTTATCCGTGCATGTGAGCCACCTTTAGATTGCTATAAGAAAGAAGTAAGATTGCTCCGGCCGTAGGAACCAGCGTGATATTTCTGTGAATCGTAAGAGAGATCGCTCTAGTCTCATTACCATGATAGCCTCGAAAATGCTTCAGTGCTGCCGTGGTTATTTGGCATTTGTAGTGGATAGAGACAAGAGGGATACCTACCGAAGACATCCCCATAGTCAAAGAGTTCCCAGATGTCTTTCCGTGATGATATTTCGTGTTTACCCCGATAGAGTAGAAATTGAGTTCGCATCGAACTAGTTCCAGGACTGAAGCCGATATCCATTCCTCCATACATAATGGCGCCAAAGAGAGTCAAAGAATTGAAGGCAATAATCGAGGAATTACTAAGCAAAGGCTTCATCCGACCTAGTACCTCACCGTGGGGAGCTCCAGTTCTCTTCGCAAAGAAAGATGGAAGCTACTTGTGTATAGACTATGTATAGCCGACCGGGTGACAATACGCAACTAGTATCCGCTTCCTCGTATAGATGAGCTATTTGACCAATTGCATGATCTCTTGCATATTCTAAGATTGACCTAAGGTCAGCTACCATCGCCGCTTGAGAGGGTCCCTGGAGAATGATGTTTCTAAGATCGGCCTTCAGATCTAGATACGGTCACTACGTGCTCCTAGCTGACAAATTTATCTCGGGACACTCAATGCCCTACCAAGGCTCATGGATTTGATGAATGTGGTATTCAAACCGTATTTAGATAAGTTTGTGATCGTATTCATTGATGACATTCTAGTGTACTGTGCGTCAGAGGAACATGCAGCATCCTGACAAGATATGTGATTCTTAGAGAGCCGCTATACTCTAAGCTTCAGGCGCCGCTTTGGTCGACAAAGTAGCTTTCGGGTCATGTCATTTCGACGTAAGGTATTAGTGGATCCCTCTCGTAAGATCGGGGTTTCAGTGAATCGGAAGCCACCCACAAATGTTTTTGAAGTTCGTAGTTTCCTTGGATCGGCAGGTTATTACAGGAAATTTGTTATTGATTTTCAAGTTAGCAACCCTCATGACCAATTCATTGAAAAGGATCGGAATTGAGTGGTCTGTGATACTCAAGCAAAGATAGTTTCGAGGAGCCGAAAAGGTAGATTAACGACAAATTTCCAAGCAAAGGTTAGCACTACCTTCTCGTGAAAGGACGTTATGTAGTATATAGTGATGCCTCTAGACAAGGGTTAGGTGTGTTTTTGGATGCAGATGGTGATGATAGCTTATGCTTCCCGTCGCTTAAAGAAGCTATTACATAACTACCCGACCCATGATTTAGAACTAGCGCCAGCGGGTTTCGCTCTAAAGATCCGGAGACATTATCTACACGTGTGTTCCTTGTCGATATTCACCGATCATAAGAGCTCGTAATATATCTTTACTCGTAAAGAGTTTAACTTAAGGCGCCACGGTCAAGTTGATTAAGGATTATGATTTGCGACGATAGAGTACCATCCAGTGGAAGGCCAATGTAGTGGTCGATGCCTTAAGCCGGAAATCGGAGGGTTCCTATGCTTATCTGCAAACAGTATATCTCCCATTGTTAATAGAGTTGAGATCTTTGGGAGTTCGGGCCAAGGTGTAGCCAGATACAGGACATTGTCGGCATCATTTTATGTTCGCCCTCTTCTTTGTGTGGATCGATCAAGGAAGGTCATGTTTCGTAGATGATTAAGTTGAGGGCGTAGATCGAGGGGTGGTAGGGAAACCGTAGTTCCGCATCGCAGACGATGGCGTAATAGTTAGAGGGAGTCGAATGTGTGTACCGACATGTGAACTAAAAGGGAAATCATGGAAGAGGCTCACTCTTCGAAGATATGCCATGCACCCCGGTAGCACCAAGATGTATCATACTCCGAGGGAGCATTACTGTGGAAGGGCATGAAAAGGAAATTGCAGATTGTGATCTGCATGCCTAACTCCGTCACAGTAAAGCAGCGCACCGTAAGCCCACAGAAAGATACAAATTTCCTTCCGATTCCCGTATGGAAGTGGGATAAGATTACTATGGATTTTGTTACCTAAGCCCGAGAACTCTGAGACAACACGATGCCATATGGGGCGATCAGGATAATTAACGAACCGCACATTTTCCCGCTAGCAATGATGAGCGACCCATTGGACAAGTTGGGCCCAATTATATGTGGAGAGATAGTTAGATTACATGGTGTTCCTTTATCGATAAGCCCCTGCATCGAGACCCCGTGATTCACATCCGCATTTTCGTCCACGACAGATGCCAGCGGGACTCGATTGCACTTTAGCACGCTTTTTCCATCCTCGGGATCGATGGTCGGGCCAGAGAGAACTATTCAGACACTAGAGGATATGCTTAGAGCATGCGTGATAGAGTTTAAGGGAAGCTAGGATACGCATTTATCTCTGATGGAGTTCGCCTACAACAACAGTTATCAATCCAAAGATAAAGATTACCCATTTGAAGCATTGTATGGTCTAAGTGTCGTACTCCCGTATAGTCGGGATGAAGTAGGAGAGAGGAAACCACAGGGCCCAAGAGTTAGCACATTACCTTAGATAAGATCCAGACTTGGTCCGAGACAAGACTCAAGATAGCCGAGACGTACGTAAAAGCAGTGACAACCGGTAGGGGATCTACAAATAAAGTGGGCGTATAGGGGTCTTTCAAAGTTTCTCCTGAAAGGTGTCCTTCAGATGAAGACGCTAAAGCCGAGGCCCGTGATACATAGGGCCATATGGAGATTATTTCCGTGAGGGATCAAGAGCATATAGATTAAACCTCCTCCGTAGTCGTTTAAGGTTCATAATGCTTCATGTTATCCATGCTCCGCAAGTACATTCCAGATCCCTCCCATGTACTCAGATCAGCCAAGAGAACTAAAGGATAATTTGACCTATAAGGAGCAAATAATGTGCAAGATAAGAGATCGCAGAAAGGTATTTGCGAATAAGGTCATTCCATTAGTCAAAGTTTTATGGGGGAATCATGGGATTAAAGAGGCGACATGAGAGTCGAGGCTCGATGCGCAAATAATATCCCCGCTTGTTTTCGTGACATGATCCCCTTTACGTTAGCTTTGCTCATTTCGAGGACGAAACGCTCTTAAGGAGGAGGATTTGCACACCTCGGGTCTCCGAGAGGGTACTGTGATGTAACCGTATGTGCACTGAAGGGCTTCCTTTAATTATTTTAAACGCCATAATAGGACTTTTGAAAGTTTTGTTTTATGGTTGAAATTATAAAGTTTCAAAATTGTGGCACTTTTACAATTAAGGAAAGTGGAGGGGTGAAAGTATAATTAATGGAAGTTTAAATAGTAAAATAATAATAATAAATTGTCAAAATAGTTCAGTGGAAGCTCGAATTCCCTGTGATCTCTGGATGATCTAAACTGACTGTGCCATTAAGTTCGCCTCGCGAAATCTAGTAACCCAAAGAAAGTTTCGTTAAATTCGAGACGCCTGAATATTTACGAATTTCAGCGACTAAGCTTGTTAAACCCGAAAACTGGATTTTAAAATCTCGAAAACGACAAATATTTAAAAAGAATATTCAATTACGATAAATAAAATTTTCCTGATGTAAATAGACTTAATTTGTAAGTAATATAAATTATTTATCTAAAAAAATAAGAATAGTAATTAAAGAAAAAGAATAATAAAATTAAAAAAAAAAAATCAATAAAAGCAAACCGTAGGGTAGGGACTGACATGGAAGGAGAAATGGCCCGGGAGAAAGAGGATTTGCTTTATATTTTCTCCTTATTTCTTCTCATCTACTAAAATCTGATCGTAGACGCTCATCTAGAGCAAAGGCAAAATTGGTATACGCGAAGAGAGCCACGCATATAAGACCAATATTCCAAGATTGGTCAAACTCTTAAAATATAGGCACTTTGTTTACTTGTGTTATTTCGTTCCTAAATGCTATGTAATGGTTTGAAATTTTCTTAGAGTCCATGAAAGGTAATAAACTTCGGTCCCAAAATTTTTAAACTGAGTTTACGAATTTTTAGGAATTTTTGACTGCGGTTCGACAAATGCATGAATTTTGGGACTGTTTTTCGGACAAGTTTTAGTTGAAATTTAGAGTATAGTCAGATAAGTCTGGCTGCACTTTCGAAATGTTTTTATTTTTAGACTATATGGAAAGTCCCTTGAGTCAAAAGTTGACTAAAACAGATAGTTTTATGGGACATTTAATTGCATGGACATTTTGGTCAATTTCACATCATATTATCAATGTCCATATCGAATGGGACTAGCACGTAAAGTTTGCTAGACCAAGCTCGCTCGATATAAGTACTTTGAAAGCCCTCAGATATGTTTTGCTGCTAAACATTGAACCGATGCGCATTTTCGTAATTTGAATGAATTGTGTAGGCGATTTGAGCATCCAACGAGAATCTAGAGTGCTTGACAAGCATTTGAGTTAAAATTAGTGGAGAAAAAGGTGAGTACTAAATCATTTTCTAAAATCCAAGTGTTTAAATTACAAGTTTGTAAAGTGCTTGAAAATATAGATTTATAAAGCATTTTATTTACCTCCCAATTATTATACTCGCAAAGTTCGACAAAGATTTAAGAACGCTTTGGCCCGGTTTAGCAAAAACCCCTAGATGGCACGTACCTCGCTTCCGTCGATGTATTTTGACGGTGCATGCATGGTTACGGATATTATGACTAACTATATTGCCCGGGTCGGCAATCCGGGGTTAGATCTAGCATATATTTATATAGTGAGTCGCCTCTCGCACATTCGAGGTATATAAGCAATAAGGCCGACTTAGTACATAGCGATTTATGTTGGTTCCGGTGTCTCTCAATCGGCATTTGGTTCCGGAGGTTCCATTATGCTATATAGATCCCGCCGTGTTCACGGACCATCTTAGCCGCAGTGTTCGAGAGTTCACTACCGATGCCGTTCCGAGGTCCGAAAGTGATCACGCCTTAGGTATTTCGTAAATGGGCCACAGTGGGTTGGTACTTGATTTACAAGATAGCACTTTCGCATATTAACCACCATCGAACGCTTTTCAAAGCTGGTAAATAGTTTTCGTAACGTATTTCAAATGCCAGTAATTAGTTTTCGCACGCTTCACAGCCAGAACAGTCACAGCCAGTAAATAGTTTTCGTGATCGCTTAAATGGCTTTATAGCAAAACTCGCTTTCATAAACGCTTTACAACCATTTCGTACGCATTTTCATTTTGGGAGGCACAAAATGAGCAGATGCCAAAGATTTGTAAATTATAAGACTAATCGAGCCCGCTTCGTCTACAAGGTCATTGCTTTTTAAAAATACCTTTGTAAAAGTGTGTTGAAATTTAAAGACCTTTCCAGATCCTCACCCTAGACGATGTGTTGTGATTATATATAAGATAAGGTGTAATTAAAAATAGTAAAATTTAAAATGTGGCATTTGTATATGTAAATATTTTTGTAAATATGCATGCATGGTTTTTGAAAAACAAAGTTGCGATAAAAAATTATGTCGATTGATCCTACCTTATATTTTTACGAGACCAGAGGTCCTTATGTTTAGTTGGACATTTGGAAAACATTGGGAGTGTATTTTTGTTTTATACAAAAGGGATTTTGTATTACCACCAATCGTGGCAAATAAGTATGTCGCGATTTTCGTTAAATCTAAAGGTGATTGATAGAAAAGTGAAAATTTTATAACCCACGCTTCCAAATACGCTTCAAGTTAGCTTGACCCGCTTAGCTTCATGGTAACTTGTCGTAATGAAATGAGCTTACCGAGGTTATCGCACGCTTCTAGCAGATTTCCGTCACTAGAAGGGTCCACACAAATTGTTTTAGTGGAATTCATTATAACATATAAAAAAATATAAAAATTGATGAATATGTGGGCATATAAAAAAATTATAGTATTTTTGAAATGGAATTATATCGAAATTTAACTTTTGCTTAAGTGAAAAATAGATCTCCTAATTCCCTTGATAGGTACCTAGAATTTAAACAAAAAATACCTTGAAAATTATATTTTAAAAACTGAATTGAAAGTTAAGAAAAAATTTAACAAATCCAGTTTGAAAATAACGGATTTCATTATAAAATTAAACTGAAAATCAAATGCCGAAGCAAGAAAGTTTTGAAATAACAAATTGTTTGGAAAAAAATATATAGAACTAAGCTATGAATCTAGAAAAGACGGTTGCTAAACTCGTAGAAGTGCTGAAATGCTCTTGCTTGGTTTTGATTCTTGGTTGATGATCCTTAAAATTGGTGTTGAGTCCTCATTTTATAGACATTTATGAGTAACTGCTCAAACTCACTTTCTCTAATAACTATCCATGTCTCCACTAAGGAGTCTTACTCCCCAAGTAACTTTCCACTACTACCCACCTCTTCTGTCATGTCATGACTTGGAGAAAAAGTCTCTTCCATCTTTTGCCTAAGACAAAGTCTCAATATTATTCTCTATTGGTAGCTTTGACAAATTTTCTAAAAAATCGAGAAATGTCTTTAAACCTTTTCATGGGCTAATTCTCATGGGCTTTGGATTTATCGTATTAGGTTGGGCTTGGCATATTCATTTGGCCCATTCCATTACCATTTGGACCTACAAAATTAATTTTTGTGTTAACAATTGCCCCTTGCATACAATATGACCCATGTTTGTATGTATTAAAGCTTTTTATATGTCAAAAGGACATTATTTCCTTGCTCTCCTCATTTTTACCATGAGGTCCAAAATGCAACTTACCATTTTGGATGTGGATTATCTACAGAAAAAATTAGTCAAAACCCGAGCCCGATTGGATGATTTGAAGAAGCCTAGAGTAATACCTGGAAAAAAGCCTCCCGCCAATTTTTCTTTCAAACATGTGGCTTTTGATCTCCCTCCCCCTACACAACTGGTTTAGTCATGTCCAAAGAGCAAATATTTTCTTTCTTCTGCATCAAAAGACTCTCCTTTAGGATTTGAAAGGTTTAGAGGAAGAAATCCCTTTTAATTACGTATTAATCCTTCCACATTCTCCTCTCTTCTCCCTTCTTTCCCAAATTTCTTAGCCTCATTCTTAGCCGAAAATCCTTGCTATGGTTTCCATTCTTCGTCGTCATCACCATCAGAGTTGAGGTCGAAGTCGTCGTCCCTCCTATCTTTGACGTCGCCTAAGCTAAAGTCGTGACTGCTGTTGGGGCTGCCGAAACCATCCTTTACTGTTGAACTAGCCGCCACTGCTCCAATCTTTGACTCCACCGATGACGATGCTATTGCTCAAACTGACGTTGCCACTACAACTTTTCGAACCGACTTTGTCACTGTTGCCGACATCGTCACTGTTGCCGACGTCGTAACTATTGCTCCTTGAGCCGACATTGTTGACGACGAAGCTGCAGCTTGGACCAATGCCACCGCTGCAACTTCTCCTATCGATTAATCGACGAAAGAGATCACGCCGTCGCACTGGAGAAGAAGAGGCCCATGCCCACTTATGGCACCGCTTGCCACCTTAAGTTGCTCATCGCTCGTCATCGACTAAGAAGTGCTTAAAGATCAAAACTTTTCTTAATAATGAATTTATGGTTTCAAATTTCAAATGTTTCCCTAGGTGTAGAATTTGAACACAATCATGAGTACACCATTTGAAAAAATTCATTGAAGCTTTTCGGCTTATTTCGAAAGTTTTCTTGGGCAACCTAAAAGTTTTGGAATACACTCTCGAAAATTTTTTAGCCGTCATTGTTTCAATCTTTTCCTGGTAAGTATTGTGAAAAATAAACATTAGTACACATTTTGAAAAAATTCATTGAAACTTTTCGGCTTATTACGAAAGTTTTCTTAGGTGCAGACTTTGGAAAGGGTTTAAAATACACATTCGAAAAAATTCTTTGAAGTTGTTTGGTTGTTTCGAACCTTTTCCTGAATGCATATTTCACAAATAAACTTGAATGCACTCTCCAAAAAATTTCTTTGAAACCATTCGACTAATTTGAAAATTTTCTTAAGTGCAGATAAACATGAATGCACTTTTGAAAAAAAAAAATCTTCTTTAGCCATTTGGCTATTTCAAAATTTTGCTTGAGTGCATATAGAATGATTTTCAACAACTTTGAGTTGAGTGACCTCTCACCTA
The DNA here is from genome assembly GCA_016808115.1 of Tetrastigma voinierianum. Taxonomy (NCBI): domain Eukaryota; kingdom Viridiplantae; phylum Streptophyta; class Magnoliopsida; order Vitales; family Vitaceae; genus Tetrastigma; species Tetrastigma voinierianum. Next base: position 181,727 of record JAEQBH010001104.1, read on the forward strand.
AACTTGAGCTTTTTCTTTGGTAGATTATAAGCCGCACATTGCTAAATAGTTTTGACTTGTCTACCAGCGAAAATGAATTAGAGGTAACTTTCTAAGCGACTGCCAGATAGAGGAGAATTGAAATGTATTCTTGAGATGTACTTAACTTATTGTTTGGAGACTCATTGAGCACTACATTGCACATGCACACTACAACCATGACATTACATTAGTGGATCAAGGTGGCTCTAGGCCTACCTTTTGATAGAATAAAAGATATGAATTAAGTGAAAAATCACCTAGACACCCAAGACATGTACAACATGAAGATATAATATTAGTAACTATGTGTCAGGCCTACTCGAATATTTGTTGAAAACTTACTTTGAATAATTCTGACGATTGTTGCTGTTAGACAAACACACGTAAGATAATTTCAATAGTGTCAAGGGCTCACTTTTATTTATTTATTATGATTGAGACGTTTGATAAAAACCAAAATCCTTTTTTCCTAACCTTACGTAGTCAACTTTTACCTTTATTCCCTTAGTTCTTAAATCCCCTTAGTTCTTAGATCCCCTTTTAAGCTTAGAATAGCTATGAAACCTAATTTGTCTTTTATGCTTATTGTATAATCCGTGGAAGATATATGCACCTAGGATTCAGGTAGAAACGCCTCACTTGCTGTCTCAAAAGTTTTGCCGAAGGGATAACATTCAGTCTGTCTCACAGGTGAACACGTCTATGTTTCTTAACAATGTGCATTGTAGATGCTCTTTTTCTTCTTTGGATAGCAGAGAACTAACGTATGTAAGCTTCTCTGGCTAGTCTAGCGCCGCTGTCTTTAGGAGATCCACACACGGATCCTTCTTTGCCTCGACTTAGGCTTAATAAATCGGTAAGCTACTACGCAGGGGTGTGATCTTCGAGGGGAGGACTATCTGAGCTCTTTTCCCCTTTTTGTTCTCGTATGGATAGTTAGTAGCACTATCGCATAGCCAACTGACTACTTAGGAGGTCGACCTGCCCCCACGTTGGTCAAATAACTGACCATCTGGTGATATGTTGAAGGGACAACCTTCATCAAGTGCAGCCAGGTCCAACCTACTATGGCATTGTAAGTCCCCAAGTCTTCAACGACTGAGAACAAAACCTACTGGGTAACCTGTCCCACTCGTACATGAAGCGTGACGTCTACTAGTGTCGTGGTTGTTGCGCCGCGAAATAGAGGATTCGCCTGCTAAGTTCAAAGATTCCCCGAGGAAAGCTTCATCTGATTGAAGGTTGGTAGCTACAACAATCCGCCGCGGCCGGGCAGATCTACCAAAGACTGCACATCAAAACGGCTAATACATACGGTGGGCATTAGCGGTGCATCATAATGGGGCACAATGACCTTGTTTGGGTTTACTGGAGGAAAGGATATGGGGCCATCTATTGGCTTAGTTTCTCCACGGTTGCCTCCCGTGTGAACAACATTTACTGTACTCGACAAAGTGGGCCCCTCTCAAGAGCTTTTCCGTCATGCTTTCTATTGATAACGGGTCATCGCATAGCCTCCCAATATATAGTTAGTAGTTGGTTTGGGTTATGACAGGGTGTAAATTCTCTCTATAGGCAACCCAGATTCCGCCTCATGGTCAACTTCCCTGACGTACCTTCTGAGGTGCCCTGCTTTGATTAGTCTTTCAACTAGGAACTTTAGGCTTCGGAACCTGTTGGTCTCATATTCGTGATCTTTATGATAATGGCAATGTACGAATGGGTTTCTCTAAGAGGGATTCGTCTACATCAGTGGAGGCCACTTGAAAACCCGGTAGTCGAATGAGGGGCAAGCAGCCTCTCTCATATGAGATGTTCGCAGGAGGAACTATGGGGCTTCTCTTTTTTGTGATTGCTCACTAATCGCTTTTCAGTTTCGTTCGAACTTCCTGTAGTCGACAATTTCTTCCTCTTCGGCTTCGTTGTTTTAACCGCTTGCTTGTGATCATGATGTTCTATGTTGTCAAGCAAATATTGTCTTCCAATATCAAGTACCTATCTACCCACCTATATAATTCTTCCATTGTTGCCAACGAGTCTAAAGATAGTGAGTGGAAGAAGGGAGTGGACGGCCAGAAGCTTCCCCTAAAGTTTTGAAGGACTGTGTCAATGCTATAAGCCTCTACTTGCTAGACGGCTTACCCAAACCTCCTTATGAAGTCTCATATGGATTCCTCTTCCTGCCTTATAATAGTCTACAAAGAGCTAATGTTCCTCTTCTACCATACCGAACAAAGATATTGGGAGATGAATGCAGTCTAAAGCTTGTTCAACGAGTTTACTGACTTACGCGAGAGTTTGTGGAACTAAGCTAACGCAGGCCCTTGCAAACTAACCTAGAATACTTTACACAACAGATGGTCGTTGTCGGCATTCAATGTCATTGCCTGATTGTAGTGGAGCATGTGATCATAAGGGTCATTAGAGCCATCAAACATGGTAAAAGCTGGCATGACAAACCCTCGTGGTGGCTCAGAATAAGGATGTGTTGCCCCATGGGCTAAGAGAAAGATGTTGTTCGCCCAGAATTGGGGTGGCTATAGGTTACGAGAGAATGTTGGGCCTCACACCGCGAGATACATAGCCGATCGGTGGCATCATGCCATCGTAACACCGGGCGCAGGGGGCTTGCGAATGGTTTTGCTCTCGTCAGCCCCTCGTCCTAGCCCAAATGAGAAGCACCTTTGACTACATATCATTGAGGCGTCGATGCAAGTGCTTCCTTCACAATTTGGCCCTTATGCTACCTCGAGCATTCCTTTCTGGCGGAGGACTCATGGATGGGAACCTCCCGAAGGACAATTCATCATCTGTCAGGGCGTCACCGTCGCCAGAAATCACAAGCTCTTTTCCTTTATTGGAGACTACTGGATGTTCAGCATGATCGCCATCTCGTACATCCTTTCCAAGGTCGTGGCTTTCCTCTACCTAGGCCTGCAACTGATCATTCTCATGTTGTAATCGTTCAACGTGAGCTTGTAACTCCTGCCATCTGTCTCGCCTGCTCCTCTTGCTCCCTTTCCATCTCCTGATGCCAATGAAGGAATTAATCTTCAGGTGTTTGATGCATCGGATTATTTGACATTGCGGCTACTTTGGGTAGATTGAATGCGGAAGGGGGAGTCGAAAGAGTTCTAGGTAACGGGGGGCTGCTAGAAAATCGTTGAAGCCAAGCCCTTGCAGCCCGTCGACAAGACTTTTTATTCAATTCCCACAATCGACATCAATTGTTGGGACTTTGGACATAGTATCCCTTGGGCATCAAATTGTGTGGGTCTAGATCTTCATATTCCCTAAGCATCAATAGCGCAATATGAACCTCGATGACCTGACTTCTTGGGTATCAACGACACGATGTAAACCTACAAAAAGAGCGATCTGAGGGCGGTGGGCCGACCTCCTCTCCGATGATTAAGTCAGCAAAAAATGCGGAGGGGGGAGAAGAGAATAGGCGTAGTTAGAATTGCTTACCTTCCCCTTGTGGGGGATCTTCTTCATTTATAGACAATGGTTTTTCGAATCTCCCTCATGTCTCGAGAAGGAATCTCCTATTTTTAGGGATAAATCTGTTTTTCCTTATCAACGACTAATTCTTCCTTATTAAGGATTATCCTTCCCTTGTCCAAAACTATTTCTCCGGGGAGTAAGGGATTCGAAAGCTTGAAAATTCGCTGATAATATTACTTTTGCAAATTTTCGGCTTCTAGGTGCTTATTCGTAACAAACTTCTCATATGGGGTAAAATTCCCATATGGGGTAGAATGGCCGGTTGGTGAACTTGGAATCCCAAACAGACCGCCTCAAGCATGCCTTGGCAGAGTTTGACCTTGCTTTCCTAGGTGGCCTCTTTAGATTCTCTCGTCTGAGAAGTGTCCACCTAGTCTTAGTGAGGTGAGTGGAGTCGGGTCATTTCATAACAATGGCCCAACGGGCTTCGCCCATCGAGTAGCATATCTTAAAGATCATGGTACTCACAACCTGCATATTTTACTTCTCATGGTTATACTCAAGTGAAAATTTCTCTTGTTTTAAGGGAAACAACATACACACAAATACATACAAATCAAGTAATTATTGGCATCTTAATACGACTTTGTGTAAAAGCATACATGTTTATTTTTTTGTCATACTATTATGTTCTTATAATAACTTGATCTTCTTTCCCATCCTACCCTTTTACCATTTGAGTCAGGTCTCAAAGGCGCATACATGCTTACATTCTTACTTTAGTTACTAATTATAAGTTTATGTAATTATGCCCATTAATTCATATGTTGTTACAAGTCAAACATCAACAAGCCTAAGCGAGTTGAAAGGATGGGAGAGGCTGAAGAAAAGATGGTTCAACTTCTCATTTAGTAAGATATTTTCTTGAAAGGGGTACCCAGCCAAGTTGAGAGACTTCTTGATGAGATGAAGTGGATGCAAGGCAAGAAGAAAATGAGAGAGTACGCAACTAGTTTATGAAATCCGGAATGCTGCATATGATGAAGATGATGTAGTATACATCTTCATCAGTAATGTAGAGACAAAGAACTTCATCTTCAAGAAGTGGTTGGGATCTCAAGAAATGTACTGGTTTAATTAACATTTGATATTGCTGTATTGGGAGGCTTGTTATCATCCAAAAAGCAATTACCACTGGCAAATCCACAAGAAGATTGATTTTAGATGATGGAGTCAAATGGTAAGCATTATATGATTTTAAAGGATGTGAAATCATGCCTAATCAAGACCTAGTCATATCAGAGACTGTCTGAGCCTAAATACCACTTGAATCGGACGAGAAGAACTTCACAGGAAAACAAGACTTCCAGATATATTCTACCCTCAAAGCCTTTATGCAAAGACCAAACCCCATATCAAAGCAAACCCACTCCACAACTGCTTACATAAACCCATTTACTTCTTGCAAGGAAGCAAGAGACTGAGAAAGCAATGGAGTGGCTTCTCTATAAGAGAAGGGGACTAGAGTGGAAACATGGGTGGACAGGGTAGACCTTTAATGTGACACCTAAAAACCTGGGGGTCCGTTGACCAATCGTCAACCCGTGAAATTCCTGTGGATTTCGAGTAACCCGATACCACATTGTTATGTCCCATTTATCTAGGTTCATATTGTCACAAAAAATCGGGCAGAGTCTCTTTTGTTCGGGGAGCTATACCCAATATGCAACCTGTATAACAGTATATCCATGACCCATCCAAGGTCTCAACAGAAGTAGTAATGACCACATAGAGTCCATCTGTCTATATCCCCAATATGCAACTATATCACAATAGTCCATAAGAGTTTATTACAAAATTCTTATACAAACATATAGATACATGTCAAAACAACTATCAAAGCCACAATCCGACTTTCTTCACAATTGAGGCCTCTATTGAGTGCCATCCTCTTGTACCTGAAATATGGTCCCATGACGAAGTGAGCAATGCCTAGTAGAGAATAATTCCTACAAGGGCTACTCCCCACCTAAGTGCACATGCAATGCCATTTCACACATTCAAGTAAAAACATACACATTCCTACTCAAATGTCTACATGTCAATGATGAGAATGTGACTCACCCTGTCCCATGTCTCGAGTCCTCACTGACTCCCTCACACATGCATATGTCAAGTTTGAAAACCGTCATTTATGTTTCATCAATGACCATTTTTCCAAAACAAAAGCTTTTTGTTTTATAAGTCAAAATCCATTGGACAAACTTCGATATTCACTTGTTTTAACCAAGTCCCGTGTGTTTTTATGGGTAGCGACTTCCTGGTTCACCGTAGCTTCGCACACCTTCTCGATACTTTCGAACTTCATCATTGGATACGTCTAACCAAGAATATCGGGTTTTTCACCCGATGGAGTATCTATCCCTACTGCTATACCCAACACACATATTTTCATTTCCTTTTTCTTTATGCAACCGTGAGACTCATTTTGACGCCGCCCATTTTATCGAGCGCCCACTATCGAACACCAAACACAAAGTGTCGACCTACTATGTACTTCACGCCGATATACCATCGAATAGCAAACACAGTGTAGGTCTCTTCCAAGCACTCACACCCATGTCATGCGATGTCCCGTGCATAAATGCAATGCAATGCCATTGCACGTATCTCATGCTACATGCACATTGAATGTCACGTGCAACAATGCAAAATCATACTTCGTGTCAAGTATCATGGATAATCATATTTAATACATATAATTATTCCCATTTAATTTCATATGTCTAACACATATATCTCAACTATTTCACAATACAATAAACATGTTATTCACTTTTCATGCATCTCAAGCATTTATCAACACCAAGTATCAATCATACAAGCAAGGATAACTTGGTACCCTTTATCAATTATGGCTTAAGCAATGCCCACAAAACAATCCACACATCAATTTTTGACAAGAGCAAGAAAACACCTGAAACTGTGAGCACCAAATGACATTCACTGGCATATGGTTAAATTCTATATTCAAAGAGCTTTTCGTAGAGTCATAGAAGTGCAAATTGGAGTTCAGACAAGAAAGTTATGGTCGTTTGAAGTCGAAGCTACCGATTCGCATGGGTGTGCGAAAATTGTTTAGACCCCAAACCAAGACCCGCACCATACTAACACTCTACAGCCCAAACCACAAATTTAATCCGATTTCAAATTCGAGACTCCATCATCATGGCTACGGGTAGGCTGGATGCGTAGCCACGCCTAGTTGTAACCAAGGCTACACACAGGCAGCCAACAGGTCCAGAATTTCTGTCTCGAAACACTAGGTCTGGTCCTTGACCGCCAATAAACATAACCCTAAGATTATAGCTGAACCAAAATGGCCCTTACATGGCAACTAGGCAAGAAATAACCAATGGTGGGAGAAAACCCCTACCTTTGAACTCGACTTAAAATCGATTTCAGACCCACACGTAGCCCTTATCGCGTAGACCAACTTTGCCTCTTGCTCCGACGAGTTTCAACTGTCGGTTAGCTGGAGATCTTAAGGAGAATCGCAAGTCTCTTCCTTCTCACTCCCGTATCACGCACTGCCCAATCTCCTTTTTTTTTTTTTTTTTTCCTTTTCTTCTCACCTTACCCACCGAATTGTTTGATTTACTTCAAGTGAGAGGAAGCTTCCTCTCACTCTACTATTCATCTTGCCATGTGTCACCTTTTCCATGGTCCATGTGTCACATGGACATATGTTCTAGGTGGCACTCTACAAACCACATAGCTCTCATGCCATGTTTCCTTCTCCCATGGTGCCACGTGGCAACCCCTGGTCATGCCATGTAGCACCACCCTATGTGGCACCCAACACCTGGTGCCTCGAAAAACAAGAAATTCTGACCATCTCGGAATTTAATGAAATTTGATTAGGTAACTAGATTTTATGAGATGAATTCAACGGTGAAGTTCGTTTCGTCATTTGAGATCTAGAAAATTTCTAGATTTTCCACCTATACTATAGCGGTAAATTACCATTTTACCCATATTAAGAAAAAATTGAATTTTTTCCGGGTTTTACACTTAACATCTCCACACCCCCTCTCCCATTGCTAGCCATCTTTGCCATTATGATTCTCTTGTTGTCACTCTCCAATTACACAAACTCTAATGCCAAATTGTATGAATCTCCCAACAACCTCCAACTCTTCCTTTTCTTGTTGCCCATCCTATTCATCTTCATGATAGCCTCCTCCACCAATGAAGGGCTTAGTTTTCAAGATCCACATCCACAGCATGGGTCCAATCACAGAGGCGGAGCTTTCCTTGGGGTATTGTTGTCGTGGTGGTGGTGCTTCTTATGTTGGTCTCTTACCAATTTGCATTGCAATCTAAGTGGTTTGGGGCTCTCAAGAATTCTGTTTAGTTCAAGAAAATGTGGTACTTTTTATGTATAAGAATAAGGATGTCTCGTCATTTGTAAGGTAAGTGAATGTGCATATTTTTGGTTTGGTTCTACTATCATCCGTGGGGACATGCTCTTTCACATGCTTCTCCAAAATAGTGACTACAAATATATGCCAAGGTGCCTAACTTCATCTCTTGCTCTCTCTTTCTCTCTCTCTATTCCCCTTGCTCTGCCATTTTATTTTTTTTTGTCATTTACTAGTAAAATACTATTCAGCTAGTTAAAATGATATTTATTTGATTTTTATATCCATTTCAGGACCTAGAGAAATAATGCCAAGGGATTTCACTTTTACCTTTGTTTTAATAATGTAAGTGTAAATAGGTAGAGTTAGAAACTAGTTAGGAAAGTTTGTATCATTTCTTATTAGATTTAGGACTCTCTTGTTTATAAAATACACAAAATTTTCTTATATTCATACTTAATTATATGGTATCAGAGCCTAGGGCTTAAATTTCCATAAAAAGAAATTTTTTTGGAGAGATTTCGAAAGAACCATAGGGACCAAAGGGGTTTTTTTTTTTAACACGCATTCTGGGGGAGTGTGGGGTGACACCACACATATAGGAAGGAGAATCGGCCTCCGATGACCAATGCCAACAATTCTAGTGGCCGAAAAATACGCATGTGAGCCACATGTGTTGTCTCAAGCAATGTGCCTTGTTCCCCACTCACCGGCATTATAAGGTGTGGACATCCTTCGACAAGAATTGAAATTTTGGAGTATATCGATGATATTTCGTCGATATATCAGTTATCAGATGACCTCGACACAATATCCTCTATCGATTATATGTTGATTGGTATTTTGAAGATTTATCACTAATATCGATGATATTTCAGGATTTCCCGATATTTTTATCGCTAATTTGTAGAAGATCGTTCCATAATCTGAATTAAATAGACATCTTGAACATTAGATTAGGAACTCTTGATTATGTTGGATCATTATTCTATTAGGATTTTCAACGTTATCCCATTAAACAAGATTATCCTCAGTCTATCGAAACGGAATGAGAAGACTTGCGCCAAGACATTTTCTTTAGAGTGAAGTCCTACTCTTGTTCCAACTCTAATTTGAACAGCATGAGTTTGTCTACTAAGAGGACTTTCTGATGCTTTATCATTATCCATAGGATTCAGACAAGTCCTTGCTTGTCCTGCCTCTTCCTCCCAAGAATTGTGGGACCAATAAAGTCATGTTCTGAGTAGAGTCCTACTCCAATTCTGACTCTCGTTCGAATTGCTCGCGTGACTGGCAGCGGGTTCCTACTTCTATTAGGACTTCGTCATGTGACCGCCCTTATAGATCTTTAATATTTACATCAATTTTGATCTTCAAAATATGTAGTCTTCTTTGTGATTAAAAGAGTGCTAATTTTAAACCCAACATAAACAATCTAAAACAAGTGCCAAAGGCCCAAACGTGATATGGAAGATTCAAAACTGGAGATATCTTGAAGGGGCAAGAGGATGATATTCCACTGCAAATTAATACATTGGAAAATCTTCAAATTCTATCTAGCATAACCTTCAATCAATGATCCAGAACGATTCCAACAAGTTAACTTGTCTTTGGAAACTAAAATTAGAAGGAAGATGTGAGGTAGAAGGGGTTGAGTTCTCAAATTCCATTGTCAAGCTACATAGTAATCTTAAATCCTTGTACCTTAAGGCATCAGATGAGTCTAGCATTCCATCCCTTGCCATGAACTCTTTCCTCCATCTCTCTAAGTTGGAAAAAATTGCCTAAAACCTCTCAATTTTCTCTAAATCTTTCATAATTGACATTGGAAGCGTCTAGGCTAGATTATGATCCTATGCCCATCTAGGAGAAGCTGCTAAAATTGTTGACTCACGGATTAAGGGCTGAATCATATCTAGGAAAGGAAATGCATGTATCTACAAATGGGTTTCCTTGACTCAAACTACTTCTAACTTTTGGGGTTGAGCAGATTGGTAATGTTGAATATAGAGACAAGTGATATGCCATGGCTTATGCAACTACAATTTCATGTCGAAACAAAGATCTTTTGGACTTCATTAGCTGCTAATTTTGTTATGCACAATATATTGGTTATTCTTCATACATCACAAATATATATATATATATATATATATATATATATATATATATATATGAGTATATAGGATGATGGATTAAAATGGAATTTCTTTGAAAACCAAAATTTGAAATTCACCTTCATCATTTCTTTCGTGATGATTTTGACTGCAAATGTCCTTTTATTATTTCTTATAAAAATAACCAATTTTTTCGAAGAGATAACGTAAATATATGAAATAGAGAAGGACATTTTTATCCAAAATAAACTATTTTTCAAGAAAAAATATGAAAGAAGTTAGATTCACACACTTAGGGATATTTGAGGAGTTTTAACCAAATATTTCTATATATATATGGAATTTTTTTTATATTTCATTGATCACTAGGTTCTCTATAGTTTTAAGTTAGACTGACCTAGCACCGCTTAATTCCATCTTCAAAAAGTGGATGAATCTGTGTGATTTTGGCTGGAATATTGAAACACTCAAGGACATCTCAAGAGGACTAGAAGATTATGGGATCTTCAATTGAGAGGCTATGGAAGCTACCGAAAAAAATCTAATCCTTCGAAAGCGAGGCATTATGGGCACAGGTAAGCTTGCTTTCGATAGTGGTCACTTCATATGGTTACTCAATAAGAATTTATGGTTCATCTATGCACTTAATATGTTGTTCCATCTATGGCAGATTTATGGATGGTACTTTTTCAGGTTTTATTGATTGAATGCATTTTCTGATTCTTGCAACCAAAAATATTGAAGCTATTTTTTTTTTTTTTTTTCGTTTTCCCTGCGATTTCCCTCATTCGAGAAGATTTCTAATGGAAACATTGAGGCTTAGCTCTAAGAGGCTTAGCGTCTCAACATTAAAATTTCAACCATAATATTAATTTAGGAGAGAGGATTACACAAATACGAGAAAAATAAGTCCTTAAAAAACTACAAGGAATATTATTTTCATATACTTTGTTTTACTTTTTCCCTTTTCCATATAGGTTTATGGATGGAAATGGAATACATGTCTCGCGTTTGTTGTTGAAAATGATTGCCTAATGCCACCTTGACTTGATTGTATGACAATTGTGTATTAGTGTTAAAATAGTGGTGCTTGAGACCCCGCTAACTATTTATTAGGCTGCATTTTATGGACTCATTTATAATGGCTTATGTTGGGACCTTGAACATCGGATCCCCTAAGCGTCAAATTGTAGGGGTCTTGATCGTCAGATTCCCTGAGCATTAGCGGCGCGATGTAAAGCTACAAAAAGGGGTGATCCGACGGCAATGGGCCGACAGCCTCTTCGATGATTAAGTCAGCAAAAAATGCTAAGAGGGAGAAGAGAATTGACGCAGTTGGGATTACTTACCTTCCCCTCGTGGGGGATCTTCCTTATTTATAAACAATGGTTTGTCGAATCTCCCTCTTAACTCGGGAAGGAATCTCCTATTTTTAGGGATAAATATGTTTTTCCTTATTAATGACATTCTTCCTTGTCAGGGATTATCCTTCCCTTATCTAGGATTATCTCTCCGAGGAGTAGGAGATTCGGAAGTTGGAAAATTCGTTGACAATATCGCTTTTGCGGATTTTTCGATTCTAGATACTTATTCGTAACAAACTTCCCATATGGGATATAATTCTCATATGGGTAGAATGGCGAACTAGCGAACTTGAAGTCCCAGATGGACAGCCTCGAGCAAGCCTTGGAAGAGTTTGACCTTGCTTTACCGTGCGGCCTCTATAGATTCTCTCGTCTGAGAAGTGTCCGCCTTGTCTTGGTGAGGTGAGTGGAATCAGGTCGTTTGGGATCTAAGAGATCATGGTACTCACAATGTCCCCCTTTTCCTCAAACTGGAGTTTTTGTACTATTTCAATCGAGGAAAAATATTGTTGTTTCAAATGTTGAATGTTGAGAATTGAAAGGTTTGTGGGAAATTATTAGTGCATTAAATGCGTTCGGAGGCGATGCTCACGTGTGTTTAAGTCGGATGAGAGACACATGCCTCCCAATATGCATCCTATGTATCTCGTTGACGACGCATTTAATGCGTCTGACGAAGCCCTACTCTTATAAATAGGGATAGTGGTGGTCTTAAGAGTGGTTTATTTTACGTCTTCTCAAAAGATTTTTTTTTTTACTCCTATATTTCCTCCTCCTCTATGCTTCTGCAAATTTACCTTTCAAAGGAGTCATCGGAGACCCTTGACGCTTTGACGATTTTTGATTTTTTGGTGAGTGTTTGCAACTCAAACCTTTTTTGTGTCGTTGGCTTGCTTGAGTGTCTTTGTCATTGGAGGTGTTCAACTAGTTTTCACAAAGGTTTTTGGGTTTTTGGTTTACTTTCTTTAGGTTTTATCCTTGTTCGGTTGTAAATTCTCAAAGGGAGATTTTTTTTTTCCTCTCGAGGGTTCTTTTCTCCCTTTTTTCTTTATGGACCTCAATTTGACCCCCTCTTCTTCTCTCCATTTTTTTATATCTTCTTGTAGAATGGAAAGAGGTCACGAAGAGGTTTTGACCAGTCAAATTGGGCATAGGAGGGATACCCCTCGAGAAACTCCTATTGCAAGCAATCTAGTTGTTGCCATGTCTGTAGAGAACTGAGGTTATACAACCAAATTCATACTGAAATCAGTCTAGAGACGTCTAACGGCGTGGCTACCTCAACTTTTGGGGAGGCAGATAATGTTGTCTACTTTACAAGTGAGCAGTTTACTGCTGGGCTTCGCCTCCCCATTCAATCGCTAGTGAAGCAGTTCCTTCATTTTACCCAGGCACCTCCTACACTCATATATTCAAACTTTTTTTGGATTTTGATGGGTTGCAGTGTGTAAAACTCTCTCTACCAGTTGGATATCTCATTGGTGAAGATATACTTTATTTACACTTTGAAGCTTAGGACTGGGGGTCGCCTATCCATGTCGGCCCACAATCCTCGGGTGCAATTTCTAACCGGGCTCCCCGACTCCTCAAAGACGAAGGCGAAAGGGGTCGTCCTAGTTAAGGGCCCGTGGTATGAGACCCCTGGCTCTTCAGGGCTTTCTTTCAATATGAACCAGTCCCTTTCATTCCTAGGTTTGTCTCCATTCTTGTTTTGGTATGTCATATTCCCCTAGGTTGTGGGTGTATTAACATACATATCTTCTTGATGATTTGAAAATAGGCGTAGACGGTGGCCCAGTCAGCGGGTGGAGAAGGCAAGGTGAATCGCATCTACCAGTGCGGAAATCCGCAGGAGAGGGAGCGCCACCACGAGCTCCTTCTGTTTGTGAAGAACTTGCAAGATTTGGGCGCCAATCCTTTCCCTTACATAGTGCCTGTTCTTCCTCGTCCTTTTCCTAGTGAGGTTATCAAGGGTAAGCATTTTGTCCTTGCGGACCTCCTGAAGTCGTTTCCAAGAGGCTCTTCCCATGCAAAGGCCGTTCCAGAACCCCTTGTCCGGCCAGATCATCTACCTTTGGCCGTGCAAGACCTCAATGCATGCCCCCCAAGTGAAGAAGAAGAAGAAGAAGGCGAGGGTGGGGCGGGGGCGGAGGGGTTCGTGAATTTGGGCCGAATCGAAGAGTGGCAAGTCGGTGGGAGGAAGAGGCTAAGATGTGGACTTGTTCACGGCTTTGCTTGGAGGTTCGTAAGCAGCGGCTAGCGCTCGAGGAGAGGCCTTGGCGCTAAAGCATGCGCGAAAAGAGACTAAGGGTGATCGGCTCGAGATGAAAATCTTTGAGAAAGAGTCCAGACGATGATGCTTGGACTCCTTAGACCAGCTGATCATCTGGCCTTGGAGGGTGCCCCCTAGGATGCCCCCAAAAAGGCTTATGCATCAATGGAGGATGGAATCCCGGTTGGGGGATCTCTAATTTGTTTAGGCCAAGTAGGTGTTCGAATCGCCAAAGAATTTATATCTAGGATTCCCTCTTGCGTATTAACAAAAGCTGCTGCCGATATAGTGGCTCTAGGGTCGAACACGGGGATGGGTTTTCTTCGTGAGAGAAGAGTTACAGTGCATTGAAAATGGTGTTTTCTCGTTGGATTTTTAGGGTTTGTGAAAAACAGTGTGTGTGAATGGTTGAAAACTGAAAATAACTTGAAGTAAAAAGTTAAGAAAGAATTCCTTGAAGTCTCGGGCCACTGGGCTTAGGGTTCTAAGTTAACCGACATGTCCTCGGGTCTTTTTCCTCGAGTTGGGAGGTTGACCTATAGTATTTTCAGCAGGACCTTCATTTAGCTTTAAAGCCTAAACTGGGTTTTCTTCAACGAAGATGGCATTCAATGAGCATAAAGGTCCCTAACGGTGAGAACATATCTCAAAAAACCTGCCTATAGTAACTAACTGGAACCATCTTGGGCATCAGTGGATCTAGTGAAAGTATCCAGACCCCAGCTTGCCAATACACATTAAGAGAAACAATACCTGGAGAGATTTTAAATCTGGGTGAGAAGCGGGGACACAAATGCCACTTAAATGCAAACACGAAAAGCATGAAAACATGCGACTTGCCAAAACCAACACCCGGTGGCCTTCCGCTTTGGGAGGATGAGAGTTTAGCCAGAGCATCCCTTGATTTGTCATCATCAAGGGGTGTTTGGCTACGAAAAATGCAAAGAAAATGAGAAAGGGAGAGAAAATCACAAAACATTAGGAAGGCTTAGGTGCCAGCTTTGATTGATTGATAGAGTGAAAAGTTTTATTTGATTACAAGCGAGGGCCGAAGGCTTATATAGGTGCTTTCGGTATAAAGGAAATTACAAAAGTGTGCTAATGAACCAAAATTACATGAAGGGCAAACTTGTATAAAACCAAAAAAAAAAAAAAAAAAACGGGTCAAAAAGCAGTCAACAGCAGGTGGGAGCAGTGTTGCGAAATTTGCAAGTTGCCAGGCACACGACCACACCAAAATCTCCACGACACAGCTGCCTGTGATTTTTCTCTGAAATTTCTGTCGATCATCGTCTTGGTCGGCTGAGTTCATGTTGAATCGGATTAGAGTCTTGAGGCATTTGACGCAAAACTACAATAATAGAACACAAAAAAATGGGATCGATGTAAGCGGGACTGATGTATCAGTGTCAGTTATCAAAGTCGATTAGTACACAAAAAGCACTTAAAACTTCTGATAAGCAGGGGCTCGAAATAGCCTTATTTAGTGTAATCACTCCCCATCAGACATTGCTGGTCCTTAGCAATGATGAGGAAAGATCATGCAGGCTATGTTATGCGAAAGGTTGTCTTTTAAAAGTGTGTGTATAAGTGAGGCCTTACCTTAAGTGCAGCTTGGGATCTTGCATAAAAACCGGCTTGGAAGAAAAAGTGCCATCTGAAAAGTTTGAGCAGTGTTCATTCAAGGAAATCAGCACGAACTTCTACCAAAAATTTAAGTGTTTTGGTGATCGGTTTTCTGATAAGGTACATGGCTACTCTCCCAGACAAACTCACGCCAATGCTTTGAAGCGTGACCATCCTAAATAGATATGGTTCCTCTTATTTTACACTTCTATTGTAGGGTGCAGTGTTTAGAAAGCTTCGACTTCCTCAAAATCCGTGTAATGGGGATCCACCGATGACTCCCAACCAACTGAGTTTAGGGCATCAGAGTCGAAAAGGATCTTTCAACCCTGAGCTGCTGAGTTTCACCGGACAGACCGGTTGAATCAGCACTACAGCTGCTAAACTCACCCCATTCCACCCGTGCAGCGAGCCACTATTCGGTGGCTCCCAACCAGTTGGCTTAGGGCACCAGGCTTTAAAGGCTTTCGCCATAGACCCCTCGGACTGTGCTCGGGTTTCAAGGCAAAGCGCCGCAGCTTTTCTATTCTCTTTTCTTTTTCTTTTTCTTTGTCTTTTCTTTTTCTTTTAGAAGACACATTGGCCTTCTTTCTTGGGAGCTCCTGGCCTATTATGGGCCGTCAGCGTAGGTTGGTTTTGCAAAGTAAGAGGGGATGTAGCTTCTCAGCCTATGGATGAAAGCGTGTGTGCCTTTGTGTTGTGGCTGAATGTGGTGGAGGCATTAGTTGATTCGAGGATCTTCAGCGATAACTCACTTCGAACATGCATGGAATTTAGTCTAGCATGGATGGTAGCCTCTGGTCAGCAACTTTTCATTTTCGAGGAAGGCAAACCACAAAGATATAGAGGGCAAAATGAGATGCAAAGTGTAGAAAAATAGAGTTATCTGTATATATCGAAGTGTATATAAAATTTTAACTTTTTCAAAAAGAAGTAGCAATGACCTCTAAACATAAAAAATAAAAACTTTCATTTGAGCATGTGGTACAAAGCAAAACTAAAATCAAAGTATGAACATCACTTCCAGTACTAGCACCTTTCGGAACCGAGAAAGTTAAAGCGGAGGGGAAGGAATGGTACCCTCAATCGGTGGTGAAGAATCATCCTCGGCACAGATATTTGAAGGCTCACTGTGGTGGGAGTGGTGATCTTTGCGCTGCGGCTATAACACAAAGTAAAACAAGCTAACTGATCACCCAGATCAAAAGCAAAAATGAAATTTAACTAAAAACAAGACCAAGCAATTGTATTGCGCTAGTGACTTGATTCTGCAAAGCCACTTCGAATGTGCAGTGAGAGTTTTTATGGGGGGTCGAGGAGGAGAATTTCCTCCTTGCCTGCAGTGTGTTGCACAGCATAGGGCTTCACTCTTTGCCCATTGACTTTGAACACTTTGTTATCATTTGGGTTGAGCAGGTCCACTGAACCATTAGGGTGTGCTTGATGAATGATGAATGAATTGATCCGTCTTGATTTGAGCTTGCGGGAAAAATTGGAGTTGGAGTGTAGAGTAGGACTTGGTCCCACGATTGAAGTTCTTCGGTTATAAGCTGATCATGCCACTTCTTTAACTTATCATCGCAATTTGAATTGAAGTAGGCCTACGTTCCTTAGCTCTTCTAACTCATTGTTGATATCAAGAAGGAGTCTTTTAGTGCGACTCTTCCCGTGTCGATTCAATTTCTTTTATTGCCCTGCATGTATATTCAATTTCCACGGTAGGTGGCATGCCTTTATATAAACTAGGCAATAAGGGACATTCGAGGATGGTCTTGTATGTTGTCCCCATAGGCCCATGAGAGTCGAAGCTTGAGAGACCAATCCTTTCTGTTAGAGTTCGCTACTTTCATCAATATAGTCTTGATTTCCACATTGGTTAACTCTGCCCAGCCCTTTGATGCGAGGATGAGTAAGGGGTGGCCACCTTGTGTTTGACACTGCACTTGGATAGGAGATTCTCGAGGTTTGTTGCAAAAATGTGAACCTCCATCGCGATTATGGCTTAGGGGACTTCGAATATGGAGAATGTTCCTCCTTTAGGAATTCCAATCTTGTTTGTGGTCTGTTTGCTCTGCGGCCTTTGCCCGACCCGCCGACACATAGTCAACTCCATGAAGATATAGTATATCCAAAGGAAGTAGGGAAATGGTCTATGAAGTCGATGCCTGAATGTCAAATAACTCGACAACCAGAATAGAGGGTTGAGTGCTCATATGTGACGAGATATTTTCGACCTTTGGCATTTGTCGCATTGTTTGCACATGGTATGCGTCAGCAAACAAAGGCGGCCCGGTAGAAACATATACCTTTACCTTTATTGTTGTTTTATGGGAAGCGAAGTGACCTCGCGAACCTTATCATGGCAGTGGCTAGAATCCTTGGTACTCTTCTTAGAAGCACACTTCGATTATTTGATCAGCACAATATTTGAACAAATAGGATTCTTCCCAATAGTAAGTGGACTTTCGCATGGAAGAGACTTCTTGTCACAATAACCAGTCGGTCGGCAACTCCCTTGTTACGAAAAGTTGGCAATGTGGGCAAACCGAGGAACACGTCCCACGAGTGAGTAGAGACTCCTCTGGGAATTCATCATAAATTGGAGGGTTGTGGGTGTTATGTGCTATGGTTAGTCTGGAAAGGTGGTCAGTAACAACACTTTCCACACCCTTCTTATCCCTAATCTGCAAGTTGAACTCCTGTAGTAAGAGGACCCATCTGATAAGCCTAGCCTTGACATTTTGCTTAGTGAAGCGAGATGTTCAAGCGGAATGATGCAATGAAGAATATTATTTCGCCCACCATCAAATATGCCGCGAAGCTTGTCAGGGCATAGACCCTTTGCCAACAATTCTTTCGGTGGTAGTGTAATTCCTCTGGGCTTCATTCAGTGTTTTGCTAGCATAGTAAACCACATGCGGTTTTCCTTACTCTTTAAATCGAGAACTACTCGGCGGCGAGTCCGCTTGCATCGCGCATAACCTCGAAAAGCGGCGCGGTCGGGGCCCTCACTATTGGTGCAGTGGTTAACTAAGCTTTGAGCTCTTCAAACCCTTGTTGGCATTTTGCATCCCACTCGAACTTGGCATCTTTTTCTAGAAGCTTATAAAGTGGTTTGGCAATTTTTGAGAAGTCTTGTATGAACCTCCTATAGAAGCCTGCATGCCCCAAAAATTGCCTTACAGTCTTGACATTCGGTAGGTGAGAGCAGTTTGGAAATCAATCAAATCAAATTACCTTTATCCTTTAATTCCTTTCTACGAAATGATATGCACTAATACAATGCCACAGTGACCATAAAATGGCATTTCTCCCGGTCGGCACTAGGTTCTTACTCTATGCACATGCCGGGGATAGTTTCGGGTTGATTAAACACTCCTCAGAAACTCCTCCATATTTGTAATATACGTCCAATATGAAACCTCCATAATGCGCTCTACCAAATCGCTAAAAATGCACGAGCATGTATTTGAAATAATGGCGGGGCATTACAAAGGAATAAGGGCATCCTCGTAATGCATACGTGCCAAATGGGCATGTGAAGGTTGTCTTTCTTGGTCCTCTCTGACAATCTCAATTTGGAAATATCTGAATAGCCATCCGAGGAAACAATAAAAGGGTAGCCGGAAATCCTCTTAAGCGGTTGATCCATGAATGGAAGAGTGATCTTTCAGCGTTACTTCATTGCTTAACCGATAATCAATGCATACCCTCGTCTGTGGTAAGTAGTGGGTATCACCCTCTCCTTTTCATTGTGTAATAAGTGGTTACCCCTGTTCTTAGGCACTACTAGCTTGGACTCACCCGAGGTGCTGCGATATGGGGTGAAATAGTCTGACTTGCGTTTATCCACGCCCGATTCCCGATCCGACCCGATTAGCGGATCCGAATAGAGTTCGGGGTGCGAGACCATATACTGGGACTCTTTACCTGTTTTTTTCAAAGCCGAACTTGTACCTGTGGGTATGTCCCACATCTTATAACATAATCAAAATATCATATACATATACAAAAGAACTACCACGGTGGTGTCCAATCAAAAATCTATACACATATCTTGAGTCTCATTTACATATTCAAAAAGCGTACTTTTACATTTTACAAATCGAGAGCCGCGGAGACCTCTTTGTGATGAACTTTTTACTGGTATGCTGACCCAGCTGTATACGGAAGCTTTCGGATGTCTTCTCTTGTACCTACACGGATTAAAAACCCGTGCTAAGCTTTACGCTTAGTGGGAAACATATGACTTATACAGAAACATATACACTTATACTGAATCATAATAAGCATATAACAGTAACAATTATCAGAGTCTTCATGAATTCATATAACAAATTTACATACATAATTTTCCTTGTAACAAACTTATGCTTGTTCAAATCTCTCGTCTACGGTACTGAACTTATACTTAGCGCAACTTATACTTACTCAGATCTTACACTGATGGCAGACTTATTCTTATTCCGATCTCCCGTAGGTCACATACTTATACTTATCTCCCAGAGGACACATACTTATTCAAATTCCTTGTATACGGTACTGAACTTATACATAGACTTAAACGGAGGTACTTATCACGTACTCATACTTCTATCTGTCTTATACTCGTTCCGGATCTCAGAGTAGGATTCTGAGAGCTTATGCTGATGCGAGGAGATACTTATACCTCTTGGTACTTATATCTATCTCGGACCTCCCGCTAGGAGTTCAGGAACTTATGCATGCCATGGGGCTTATGCACTTATACTACGGGTTTACACTTGTTCGGAGTACCCGTAGGTACTACGAGAGATATTATGGGCGATATCTTGGTATTCACAGACTTATCCTTACGAGTACCCTAGTAAGTACTACGAAAACTTATATAAGGTACTTCATATCTTATACTTGGCCCTTCTGAGCTTCATCATGGTTTTGAACTTATACTTGTATTACTGAACTTATTCTTGTATTTCAGATCTTATACGTGTATTACGGGACTTATACTTGTCTTGTGGAACTTATACTTGTATTACAGAGATTATTCTTATTTTTCGGATCTTATACGGAGCTTATTCTAGTACAAAAGTACGTGGGTACTACCACGGATATCTGGTGCAGTAGGTACTGCGGACTTCTCACCTATTACGAGGACTTATGCTTATTTTACCGTCTGAATTTTAGGTAGGTACTGCGAGATTAATCGGATATAGGGGTACAGTAAATTTTGGTGAATCATTACCATGTCGTTTCTTCTCTTATTCTTTGTCGGTGTCTTATCATATATGCATCCATTTCATAGACCCGATCTTAAGAAATGAGTAGGGCTATAGTACAATAAGTGCCCGAAAGTACAATACGATGCGAGGTGCCGAAGCACCAGTGGAGCGTGCGCTCACTTGTAACAGGAGTGCCGTGGCACCCAGCAGGAGTGCGGAAACGCCTTGCCCGATCAAAACGTGCGCTTGCGGCAGGTGTCGTGGCCTGGCGGGAGGTGGCGAAAGAACGATCGAGCGTGCACGCCGCGCCCAGCGAGTGTCGTGGCACGGCGGGGAGTGCCCGAAGCATCGTCGGGCGTGCACGCCCGTGCGAGGAGTGCCGTAGCACCCGAGTGGCGAATCACGTCGGGGCGGTACCTGCCCGCAGCGGCCGGGAGTGTCATAGCGCAGCGGCGATCTGAAGCTGCCGTTAGGGCGTGCACGCCCACGCAGCCGAAGTCTTGGCGCTTTTGACGAGGCTGCCGAAACGCAGATCGAGCGTGCCTGCCACGCCTTGGGGTGTGCATTAGCACCAGCGGTGTTGAAACGCGAATCCAAAGCGTCCATATTCATTCGCCGGTCCTTGGTAATCATCGATCATATGTCTTTCGGAACTTACGCCTTTATCTTTATCACGTGTGTTCTTGACATTTTGCTTTTCATGTTCATGTTCATGTTCATATTTTAGTTCGTTTTCATGTTTCATATCATATTCATGTTTCATGAACACATCTATACATTTTGCATTTCCTATACTTTTCTTGTTTCATGCCTATTACATATGGCATTTCATAGACTTATGCGGAGTATGATGCTTATGTATTCACCACGTCATTCATGTATTCTTGTCCCTCGATGAATCTATTTTACTTAGAAATTGGAGATCATTCCAATTGGATCATCAAACTAAAGTTATGGCATTTCATGCCAAACTAGTCAATTACGATTTTACAGGGACGAGTTTACAATATATTTTTCAGGGGCCTTGACTCCATATTTGACACTGGTTATTTTTGCTCCTTTAAAGCTAAGGTGCTAGGGTCTCCTCCAACTGGAATCTGTCAGACACCGGAACTCTCAGAGATATGTTCTAAACAACCGGGACTACTCTATGGTCAAAAACTGGAACATAATTTGGCTTGTTTCACTTCCACTTTGGTGAATTTTTGATTTATAGAATCAGAATTTGAAGGTATCTATTTCAGGATGTTTGGTTCTCCTTGAAGTCTATTTTAACCAGAAACTTGAATCACTCAAATCGGATCATAAATGAGCAAGTTATGGCCAAACTACGAACACTAGTCAAAATAGAAAAAACGAGGAACACTACTTGTACAGTCTGACTTTCGGCTGTGCCGATCTGGGTTCTCGAAAACCCATAATGTAGGTTTTCTTCCATTTTCAATATATTTCTACCCAAATTAAACCATGCTCTATATACGCTTCAAAGCCACTCCAGAAATTCATCTTGAAATCTCAATTTTACTCAATTCATCTTTCAGTACACATCTTTCCTCAAAAATCTTCTATGAATTTCTCCCAAAACAAATCTAATATAGGTCATAACCCATACACAAACCAAACATGAAGATTAGTTAGGGTTTGTTCTAAACCTAACTCAATTACACAATTAACTGTGAATCAGCCTCAAGGGAGGATTCCATACTAATACCCAACCAAGCTAGAGTTTTCAACTCAATTTCATTTCAAACCTAGGTTATGATCAATTCTAACTAAACCCTAGGTTTGGAACTCATAAAATTTCCTAGAATTCCATACAAAACCATAAGATCTTTACTTTCCATGTAATATCCATACCAAAAACCATAGAATCCATACTAATTTTCATGATTTCCATTTTCAAGGTTAGTTTCCATACCTTTTTGCTTGGCTTCTCTTCTTCTTCTCTTCCTCTTCCTCTTCTTCTTCTTCTCCCCTTCTCTCTTCTCCTCCACGGTTTGTTCTCTTTCAAAATGAGACTAATTTTGGTCTTAAATCAAAAATATATCTTAGGGCTTGTTTGGCTCTTAAAAACCCCTTTTTTTTTGGGTTAAGTTTTCATTTTTGCATTTAGGTCCTTAGGTTCTTCTCTTTTTACAAATCAACTTAGACATAATTCTATTTTAACCCATAGCCTTTCATCTTTTGACTTATATGCCTTGCAGCAAATTACATATTGCTTATAAGTAGTAATATACAATTTGAGGTTCCTCAAATTTCCATGTTTCGCATTTAAGAAATCACGAAACATTCATTATCTTACAAAATACCTAAACATGTCGAGCGACTGAGGTATATTTCGGGATGTTACAGCATCGCTTTAGACTTCGGCTCTAACCACTTCTTGCATATGTGGGTTAGGCCTTCTTTGTGAATTTGCCTCTTGACTTCCTTCCTCCTCTAAGTAGATATGGTGGGTGCATACTACTAGGTACAATCACCTCAAATCGGCAATTTTCCGCAGGAGCTTACAGCGTTGTTTGGGGACTTGCGGGGCTGCCCTCATGCGGAGTCTTGGCTTGAGGTTGAAATGACCACTGGACATTGCTCATGGTCTTCCAAATAAGCATACTTTAGATCCACAGGCAGAGGCTTGAGCTCTATTTTCTGGGGCTCACTAATTTCCTCTCTATCATAAGCGACGAATTTCATGTCTTCTTCTCGATGTCCACACCACGGATTTCATGTCAACTCCTACTGCTCTTCTGCATACTCAGTCAACTCTTCATTTAGTATCAGGCTTTTCTGCAGTGTGTGTCGACTTGTTCCTCGAAGATGGTGTCAATGGTGCATACTTCTTCTAGGAGCATCTTCACTGAATTGCATGTGCTTTTACTTAAGAGTGGAGATGTTGAGTTCCCTAAATTAAGTGTTTCAGTTGAGTTGCATGACACCATTTCTGCAATTGATAATTACATTAGAGGTGGCCAAGAATGGTCTCCCCAAGATGATAGGTACATAATTGGCCCCTGCTGCTGCTGGTTCTGTGTCAAGTACAACAAAGTCCACTGGATAGTAGAACTTGTCCACTTGTATCAGGACATCCTCCACTGTCCCCTTTGGTATTTTGATTGACCTATCAGCAAGAGACAGTGTGATGGAGGTGGGGTTTAGCTCCCCCAAGACAAGCTGCTTGTACATCGAATAGGGGAGAAGATTCACACTTGCTCCCAAATCCAACAGTGCTTTCTCCACGCAAGTGCCTCCTATATTAACTGAAATGGTTGGACAACCCGGATCTTTATATTTCACTAGAGTCTTGCATTGGATAATGGCACTGACTTGTTCAGTCAGGAAAGCTCTCTTTTCGAAATTTAACCCTCTTTTCTTGTACCTGAGTCCTTTAAAAAAATTTTGCATGGGTAGGGACTTGCTTGATCATGTCAAGTAGAGAATGTTGACCTTTACTTGCCTCAACACTTCTAAAATTTCAGCCTGATTAATAGTCTTCTTTTGATTTTTAATGCATGAGGGAAAGGTGGTGATGGCTTATTTTTCTCATGATGCCTTGATCACTACCTCCTGCGGTTCGATCTCCAACAACTACTGCCTTGGTTTATGCTTTGGGTGATGGCTTTGTAAGCTCTTTGCCACTCATCAGTGCGATGATTGCTTTGACCTCATTCAATTTGGGATTTGGCTCTTGAGACTCACTTCATGTAATCCCACGGGGTTTAGTTTATTAATAAGAGGAAATTTTCCCTTTTCAGCACTTTTCTTCTTTGGCTAGTCAACACAGGTGAATGGGTCATACAATTATTTTTGTTGAAAGTGCCTTCCAGCATTTCAATTTTCTATGTGGTTTGAGCATTCACTGTCTTCTGTCCTTCCACGAAGTGACCCACTACCTTGCTCAAATTTACAATGGCTTCCTCTATAGGGGACGAGGGTGAAGTTGTTCTTTGTTGTGAACGTGGGAGTATAAGCCCCGGGGTTTGGCTTCCATGATAAGTGGGGCCATTTCTCCAATTTGGATTGTAGGTGTTCCATATGGAGCATTTATTGGGTGCCCTGCTTTGAATCCACTATGTTTTCTGCTCTTACATCGAATCCACTAACGAGGAAGCAATTGAACAGTGAGCTCCTTGGTGACTAGTGGATGGGCAATTAAAACAGGATTGGAGAGGTACATGTGTTTCAGTTACTGCCTGTACCTCATGCTGATTTCGCATTTATAGCTCTTCCAATCTTCTAGTCAAAGAAGATAACTTAGCTTTCATTTCCACATCCTCTGTTAGTGAATAAATTCCTCCCCTCGGGTGTACTGTGTGCTTCATTCTCTCTACCTCCCTTGGGTTCGGCTCATCCCATCCCTTGGAAGTCTCTGCAACATTGTTGAGGAAATCCATGGCTTCATCTGGATTTTTGCTGAGGAAGTCCCCTCCACACATGGTCTCCCAGAGTTGTTTCATGGAAGGGGACATTCCATCGTAGAAGTGGTTCGCTAGCATCCATGTGTCAAAACCATGGTGAGAGCGGGAGCAGATCTCCATATACCTTTCCCAGCATTGATAAAATTTACGCCTTTGTCGCGGGCTGCAAATGTGTAGATTTTGCCTCTTCAAATTCTCTTCAAATTATTAGTCTTATGGGAGCCCCTAGTTTGCTTCAAAAATTTAACTGCGGCTCTGCGATTCTGATGGTCCTTGGCATAGTAGATTAAGCCAAATTTGACTTTGTCTTTGGTCAATGGAAAGCTTTCCAACTTCAGCATCTCCATATAGGTGCACCACTGCTTTGAAAGTCGTGCGACTTCCTCGAAATCCGGATGTGTGTGTATGGATTTTCATTTTCCATACCATGAAAAGTCGAGAGAAGGGGAACTAGATAAGGCCTCATTGCCACATCCTCTGCAGGGGGTATTATGCATGAGGGTGCACTCACCCTTGGTGGGTGTATGTGATCCCTCATTGATTTGTAAGCATTGGGTTCCCTATGAACCCCCTGTTGACTTTACTGCTCTTTAAGTGGGGTTTCCATCGAGTTGGGTGTGCAAGTGATTTCACACCCTTGTTAGTGGAGCATAGCCTTTCAATCTTGCAGCCCGGTGTTTACGTCCCCCTTGCATAAGATGCTGAACACACAACAAGCAAGAAACCAACAAAAACAAGACTACCAAAAAGGTTAATATTAGCTAAAATCAAAACAAGGGAAAACAGTCTACACAGTGAGACTTTCAAATTCCTCTGCAGTGAAATTTTCAAACTTCCCTGCAGTGAACTGCAAGTGGGGAAAAATGGTAAAATAAAAAAGAAATGAGGATTGAACAACATTTGTGATGTGGATCACAAGTTCACTACTTCTCTTTCTCATTAGGGCTAAATCCCGACATATTGTCAATTTGATTCGTTCCCAGGCAAAGTAGGTGTTGATCTTAGAATTTATATCTAGGATTCTCTCTTGCGTAGCAAAGCTTCTGCTAGTATAGTGGCTCTAAATTCGAACAAGGGGATAGGTTTTCTTTGTGAGAAGAGTTTCTGATGCATTGAAAATGGTGTTTTCTCGTTGGATTTTAGGGTTTGTGAAAAACAGTGTGTGTGAATGGTTGAAAACTAAAAATAACTTGAAGTAAAAAGTGAAAAGAATTCCTTGAAGTCTCGGGCCACTGGGCTTAGGGTTCTAAGTTAACCGACATGTCACCGGTCTTTTCCTCGCGTTAGGGAGGCTGACCTATAGTCATTTCCCAAACCGGATCTTCATTTAGCTTTAAAACCTAAACCCTAAAAGTTTTCCTCTTGAAAAGATGGCATTCAATGAGCATAAAGGTCCCTAACGGTGAGAACATATCTAAAAAACCTACCCTATAGTAACTAATAGGAGACAACTAACTGGGCATCAGTGGATCTAGTGAAAGTATCCACTTGAACCCCGAAAACTTGCAATACACATTAAGAGGAGAGCATGCAGGGATTTAATCTAAGGTGAGAAACGAGGACTAAATACCCTTAAATACAAACATGAAAAGCATAGAAAACATCATTGCTTCAAAACCAACACCCAGTGGCCTTCCCCGCTTCCAAGGATGAGAGGAGTTTAAGCAGGAAACATCCTTCATTTGTCATCATCGAGGGTGTTTAATACCAGAAAATGCAAAGAAAACATAAGAAAGGAGAAAATCCACAAAACCAGTAGAGGGGAGGAAGCTTCATGCCAACCTGATTGATTGATGGAGTGAAAGTTTATTTGATTACAAGCGGAATTTGAGCTTATATAGGTGCTCGGTATAAGGAAATTACAAAGTGCTAATGAACCAAAATTACATGAAGGGAAAACTTGTATAAAACCAAAAAAAAAAAAAAAAAAAAAAATTAGCCGAGTCAACGAGTGTGGGAACTGGTGTTGAAATTTGCAAGTTGCTAATTTTTGCAACCCTACAAAATCTCCACAGCCTACTTCCCCTTTCTTCTACAATTTTGCTCCAAATTTCCTCTGATTCAATCATGCATCTTCGAATTCAGCTTGGGTTCATCGTGTTTGAATCGGATTGGAGATAACGAGGCATTTGACTGCAAAACTACAATAATAGAGCAACAAAAAATGGGATCAGTAGCAAAGTCGGGACCCCAATGTATCAATTGAGTTATCATAGTCGATTAGTACACAAAAAGTGTAACATCCCAAAAAATACCCTAGTAGTTTTCGAACTTGTTTAGGGTATATTAAAAGCTAAATGGAATTTTTCGGAAATAAAATAAGAGACCCGGAATTTATAATAGAGACAAGGGTAAAGTGGTCATTTACCTTGAGGACTTAAGTGTCATAAGATTAAAAGATGGGATGCAAAAATAGAAATTTCATAAGTTAAATTGAGAATAGAAGAGAAATGGGAGGACTAATAAGCAAATGAGATTAACCAAAAAAGAGGTTTTGGAGGGCAGAGCAAGGCCTTAACAAACATGGGATTTAAAGACCCAATTTGGTCTCATTTGGAGACAAGGCGTGAAGAGAGAAGACGAAAGAAAAGAGAAGAAGAAAGGAAGAGGAAGAGGAAGGAGATAAAGCAAGCCAAGATCAAGAGGTATGGAACTACATGGACTTTTAATGCTTTGAATGGTTCTCCATTTTTGTATAGTCATTAGTTTATTCCCAAAACCTAGGGTTTTGTTAGGATTTCTTCCTAACCCTAAAATTCTTAAAATAAACTTGGTAAAACCTTAAATAAATGCAAAGCACATGAAATCCTCTCTTTGAGGATGGATTCATAGTTCAAGGAAAGTAATTGAGTTAGGGTTTAGAATAAACCCTAACTAATCTACATGTATGGGTTAGGATCCATATAATGAGTAGGTTTGAGGAAGAATTCATGATAAATTGTTGAAAGAAGATAAGTATTGAAAGAGGAATTGAGTAGAAAAGAGATTATAAGATGAATTTGAAATGGTCTTGAGGTGTATATGAAGTATAGAGTTGAATTGGGGATCAAAAATATGGAAAAAGGAGAGAAAATACACATTCTGGGCATTTCGAGTCATGTCTCAGTACACCTTAGTGTAATACGGTACACCCCTTCAATGAAAGTGTCTTTAGTACGCTTTAGGGGGTGTATGCAGTACACACCTCTTGCTCTGCATTCCCGATTTCGACCGAGTTTTGTATTTTGGCCATAAATTGCACATTTCTTATCCGATTTGAGTGATTCAAGTGGTCAATTAAAATAGACTTCAAGGAAAACCATCCATATAGAAATAGACATCGTCAAATTATGACTCTAAGTGGCCCAAAAATCCACTCGAAGTGGGACCATGTGCAAGTCAATTCCTGCATTCGTTTGAACATAGGTAGTGAGGTTGTTTGGACGTATCTTGAGTTCAGTGCTACGGGTGGGTGATTCAGTTGAGATAGGGCCCTTATCACCTTATATTTAAATGATTATAAGGAAATAGTGTCAAAATATGAAGTTAAGACCCCGGAAAAATGAGTAATAAAAACTGTCACTAGAAAAATCGGTAAAATGACTAGTTGGCATGAAAATGCCATAACTTTAATTTGGATGATCCGATTGGATTGATTCCAATTCCTAAGTAAAATAGATTCATAGAAGAATAAGAATACATGAATAAGGTGTGATTACATACGCATCTTACTTTACCAGTATATGAAATCACGATGCATCGAGAACTACGTAATGTGAAAAAATTTAGAATGCCTATTATAAAATAGTAATTGAAACTCATATAATTATAATAATGCTAAGACCAGTTATTAAATGACCTGACACTCTCTGATCGTTAGCCCGGCTACATTAGTACTTTGGTACTCGATTAGTCTTGTGGCACTCTACGTCGTGCTTGGCACATTAGTACTTCGGTACTCTCTAATTAGTGCGACGACACTCTCTGATCGTGCTTCGGCACATTAGTACTTCGGTACTCTCTGATTAGTGCGACGGCACTCTCTGATCGTGCTTCGGCACATTAGTACTTCAGTACTCTCTGATTAGTGCGACGACACTCGGTGTGCTTGGCACATTAGTACTTGACACTCTTTGAGTTAGTACTTCGGTACTCTACGATTAGTGCGTGGCACTCTCTGCCGATGCTGGCACTCTGCTTGAATGTTACGACACTTCAATGCTGTAAAGTATCTTCGGATACTCATTGTGCTGTGTCTTACTCATTTATTATTACTGGTCTAGGTATTCCTTTAGTTATATGAAAATAACCTGAATGATGAATAAGAATAAATGAATGTGTATCGTTCTGATTCGTAATACCTACGGGTACTCCGGTATCTGAATAAGTTCTGTTTCTAATTAAGTTCTGTCTCTAATTAAGTTCTGTCTCTAATTAAGTTATGTCTCTGATTAAGTTCTGTCTCTTATCAAGTCATGTCTCTGATTAAACTCTGTAGTACCTACGAGTACTCCCGTACCGGTAAAATAAGTATAAGTCCAGTAGTACCTCACAGTTACTTAGTATAATGAATCTGTGAAATTACTATGCGTTACTTTGTATACTAATAAACTGTAACTCTATAAGTCCAGATATTTATAACATTGTTATAAGTATATGTATTTGTTATGATCTGTACCTGCTATGAACTAATGTCCATACCTGATAGGTATCTATATAAGTCTGATTTGTTCCGACTTATTATACCTACGGGTACCTTCGTACTAGAATAAGATCTGAAATATAAGAATCAATTGTGTAACACCGGTATAAGTTCCGTAAGACCAGGATATACTTCATAGTACAAGTTTAAGATACGAAGTACCAGTATAAGTTCTGTAGCACTTACGGGTATTTCCGTATAAGGATAAGTTCTGTAAACTCCTACGGGAGATCGGAGATAGATATAAATATCAATACGTGTTTAAGTACCTCTGTATAAGCATAGGTTCTGTAACTCATACGGGAGATCGAAATAAGTATAAGCTTGAGATAAGTATACGTACATGTATAAGCTCGGTCACGTTATCACGAGAAATCCGAATAAAGAATAAAGATCATTCTTTATAAAGTATAAGACTAGATAAGAACAAGTTTGTCCTTGAGTATAAGTTACTTTCTAGTATAGGATTCAGTCTGATGGAGCTCCATACTCCTATGGGAGATGTAAGAATTCTGTTATAGGTCACAAGGTACAAATAGACAGAATTAGGTAAATGACATGAATATGAAAACGACCTGATAACCTAAGAAAGTCACGATACATGTATAAGAGACGAATTGGATGCCTTGTCATTGTATATGTCTAAGTTTGTTCTAAATATGATCTGACCTGTTATACATTTGAATTATATGAATACAGGAAGATTCTGATATCTGTAATTGTTATCTATTATTTGTGTTTTTGTATAAGATTTGTTTCCCACTAAGCGTAAAGAACAGCACGGGTTTGTCAGGTGTAGGTGCGGAGAGACATCACGAAGACATCACTTTGGTGAGCGACAATCGATGGGGTTCATCCACCTGATACGATGGAGTCATGCGCTCTGGATATGTGAAGTTGTTTTTTTTGTATATGTATAAGTAAATGGGACTCAGTGTATGTATACTGTAAACACCACTACGGTGGTAGTGTTATTTTGTATATGATATTTTGATTATGTTATAAGATGTGGGCCCACTTAACCCGGGTGCGATTAGTCATAAAAAAAAAAAATCGAATAAAGAGTCCCGGTATATGTCTGCGATCCCGAGATTTCGGTTGGATCTGCCAAGCCAGGTTGGGCGGGATTCGGGGCATGACAAGTTAATTATGAGCCTAGGTTTAGGCGTTTCTTGATAAGTCTTAGATTAAGGGTGTACCTACATAGTAATGTGTTGGCCTAATGCGGATGTTCTTATGTTTTGTATAGATGGATTGTCCTCCGAATCCAGTTGAAGAAGGGATTGAAAGTGTTAACCCCACGGAACGAGGGTTACCAGCTTCTGATTCTTTGGAATCTGTTAAAAGTGAGAGTCAAGCTCCAGCTAAGCCAAACGAAGCCTTATTGAGAATAGCGCAAGATATGGCTCGGATATTGGATGGACTGCATGAGTCTATCAAGAAATATATAGAACCGGCGACTACTCTGCATCAGGTGACTTTTTGTCAATTGGTACAAGATGCTATGAAGGTAGAAAAGTCTAAAATAAGTGACTAAGAAAGGTCTCAAAAGAAGAAGGGTAAAAGAGCAGGAGTATCAAGTAGAGCAAGTTAAATGGTTCACTACAAGAGAATAAGACAAAATGTAACACCTAGTTACGGGAGGAGGCATGTCCCTTAGGGACAAGGAAAGAACCTGAAGTGGCCTCATTGCCATAAATGGCATTCGGGTGTTTGTAGAATGTGGACCGGAGGGTGCTTCAGATGTGGGAGTATAGATCACTCCGTGGCCAATTGTCCAATAGAATCCAGAGTTCATATAAATCAGCCAAGACGTGGCCGAGGAAGATCGGTTGCTACACCTTCGACTTGGGGTCGAGGTGGTCCAAATCAGCATAGAGGACATGGAGGTCCAATGTCAGAGATAGTGGATCGTCCAGTACCTACAGCACTAGCACGAGCTTACGCTATGCAGGCTCTGGAGGAGCAGGATGCTCCCGATGTGATTACTGGTATGTACTCTCTATTTAATAATTGAGATGCATGTATAGATGACAATGAAGTAGTAGAGATACGACATATAGAATAGAAATAAAAAGAAAAATAAGAAATGTTATGGGCACACGAAAAGAAAGGACTTGACATAAAACATGTAAATAATGATATGAATTCGAGATGAAATTCTTATTAAGGAAGGAGAATTATAGCATCAGAAAAATGCCCTTAGTAGTTTTCGAAGCATTTTAGGAGTATATTAAAAATTTAAATGGAATTTTCGGAAAATAAAATAAGAGACCTAATTTATAATAGAGACATGGTATAAGTGTGTATTTCATTAACTATAATTTTCATGCCATAAAAGATTAAAAGATTGGGATGCAACAGAAATTTCATAAGTTAAATTGAGAATAGAATAATAGAAATGGGAGGACTAATACAAATAAAGAAAGTTCACCAAAAAAAAAGGGGTTTTTGGAGGGCCAAACAAGGCCTTAGCAAACATGGGATTTAAAGACCTAATTGGCCCTGGGCCTCGGGAGACCAAAATCGTGGAGAGAGAGAAGAGCAAAGAAAAAGAGGAGGTAGCTAAGAAGAAGAGGAAGAGGAAGAGGAAGAAGGAGACTGGCAAGCCAAGATCGAAGGAGGTATGGAAACTACATGGACTTCTTTAATGCTTTGAATGGTTCCTCCATGTTTGTTAGTCATTAGTTTATTCCCCAAACCTAGGGCTTTTGTTAGGATTTCTTCCTAACCCCAAAATTCTTAAAATAAACTTGGTAAACCTTAAATAGTACAAGAAGCACATGAAATCCTCTCTTTGAGGATGGATTCATAGTTCAAAGGAAAGTAATTGAGTTAGGGTTTAGAATAAACCCTAACTAATCTACATGTATGGGTTAGGATCCATATAATAGTGGGTTTGAGAGTAATTCATGATAAATTGTTGAAAGAAGATAAGTATTGAAATATAATATAGAAGAGATTTATAAGATGAATTTGAAATGGTCTTGAGGTGTGCTATGAAGTATAGAGTTGAATTGGGGATCAAAAAAATATGAAAAAGGAGAGAAAATACATTATCTCTGGGCATTTTTGAAACATGTGTACCCCTAAGACACCTTGAATGTGTAATCAGACACTCTTCCAGACCGGGAAAAGTGTACCGGTACACTTTGTGTGTACCGTACACTTGTCGCTCGGTCTCAATTTCACCGCTTTTGTATTTCACATAACTTGCTCATTTTTATCCCCATTTATCATGATTGGGTTAATAATTTAATAGACTTCATGAAACCATAATATGGAAAATAGACATCGTCAAATTATGACTCTAAGTGGCCCAAAAATCCACTCGAAGTGGGACTATGTGCAAGCCTATTCCTGCATTTGTTTGAACATAGAGTAGTCCGAGTTGTTTTTAATGCATCTTGAGCTCTTCGTGCTCGAATTGGGTGATTCCAGCTGGAATAGAACCCTAGCACCTTAGATTTAAATGAGTATAAGGACATAGTGTCAAAATAGTCTTAGTTAATACCTAAAATATAAATAAAACCACTTAGAAAAATTCAGAATATCATAGTTGGATATGAAATGTTACAACTTCACTGATGATCCGATTGACATTCCAATTCCTAAGCAAATAGATTCATGTGAAGAATAAGAATACCTGAATAAGGTGTGATTACATGATGCATCTTACTTAATGCCAAGATATGAAATATTATCCACAGAATACATAATGTGGCGCACGTTCATTATAAAATAGTGTTACTTAAATCATATAATTATACAATGCCTAAGACCGCTATTAAACGCACATAACATTTCCATCGCAGGCTTCTCAGCATATTAGTATCGCATTTCCTCCGACATAAGCGACGGCACTCTCCTCGATCGTGCTTCGCACAGTACTTCGGCATTTCTCTCGACAGGGCGCGAATATACCAACGTCACATTAGTACTTC
This sequence comes from Tetrastigma voinierianum, assembly GCA_016808115.1. Taxonomy (NCBI): domain Eukaryota; kingdom Viridiplantae; phylum Streptophyta; class Magnoliopsida; order Vitales; family Vitaceae; genus Tetrastigma; species Tetrastigma voinierianum. Next base: position 215,236 of record JAEQBH010001104.1, read on the forward strand.
GGTACTTTCCGACAGGCGACGATATCTCTCTGATCGTGCTTCGCACAATAGTTCTTCTCTGCATTTCGACAGTACGTACTGATTAGTGCTACGCACTGGCCGCTGCTTTGGCACTCCCCGCCAGGTTACGACACTTCGGGGCATCAGAAAGTATCTTCTGATACTCATCAGGTCGTGTCTTACTCATTTATTATTACTGGCTCAGTATTCCTTTTTTAGTTATATGAAAATAACCTGAATGATGAATAAGAATAAATTAATGTGTATTGTTCTGATTCGTAATACCTACAAATTCCAAGATTCGAACAAGTTCTTGTTTCTAATTGCCCTCTATTCTAATTGTTCCGTCTCCGATTAGCTATGTCTCATCGCGTCTTGTCTCGATTAAACTCTGTAGTACCTACGAGTACTCCCGTACCGGTAAAATAAGTATAAGTCCAGTAGTACCTACGGGTACTTCCGTATAATGAATCTGTGAAGTACCTATGGGTACTTTTGTATACTAATAAGCTTTGTAACTCCTATGGGAGTCCCGAATGAACATAAGCATTGTTATAAGTATATGTATTTGTTATGATCTGTACCTGCTATGAACTAATGTCCATACCTGATAGGTATCTATATAAGTCTCTGATGAGCCTGAAAGCTATTGTACCTAATGGGTACCTTCGCATCTAAAAAGTCAAGATCTGAAATATAAGAATCAATTATGTAACACCGGTAGAAGTTCCGTAAGACCAGGATATACTTCATAGTACAAGTTTAAGATACGAAGTACCAGTATAAGTTCTGTAGCACTTACGGGTATTTCCCTATAAGGATAAGTTCAGAACTCCTACGAGATCGGGAGATAGATAGTAACATCAATACGTGCTTATATTCTCTCAGATATGCTAGGTTCCAGAACTCATACCTGAGATCGAAATAAGTATGCTGAGATAAGAGCACGCATACAAGCTCGCATACGGTACGAACCGGCGCGAACAAGATCCGACCGCTATAAGTATAAAGTGTCACACTAATCCCGTCCGACCCGATCGTGGATCCAAACCGAACCGACGCGAGACCGCATAACACAATCGACTCTTACCGATTTTTTTTTTAAAAGCCAATCGGTATCTCGTGGGTATGGCCCACATCCTATAATAGAATCAAAATATTATATACATATAACTCGAGTCCCATTTATAAAAAACTTTGATTTTGCATTTACAAATCGTAGCTGAACCCATAATGTAGTGAACTCCTTATAAGTGTGTCGCCCACCAGATGGATGTCACGATGTCTTCCCCGTACCTACACCGATTAAAACCCGTGCTGTTTTACGCTTAGTGGGAAACATTTCTTATGCATATACACATTGAACGCATAAAATATCAACGTATAATATAAATTTCTATGTGCATTATATTGTTATTTATACGAGTACTTCTTCTTATAAATAAAGCCATGCTTATTTGATCTCCCGCAGGGTTACATCTTATTCTTGGCGTAATCCTATGCCATCACAAACTTACGTTCATTCAAGACTTCGTAGAAGCATGTAACTTATACTTATTCGTAATCAAATAACAGTTATGTTTATTCAGACTCAGAGGAGTTACGTAACTTATCCTTATACTACGTGAGTTTACCCTATTCTGAGGTACCCGTAGGTATCACTAAATTACTTTAATGCATACCGATAATGCGTAATCCTATTCTTATACGGAAGTACTTAGCACTACAAAACTTATACTAGTCTTACGGAACTTATACTGGTATTTCAAATCTTATACGAGTATTACAGAACTTATACTTATCTTACGAACTTATACTGGTCTTACAGAACTTGGACATGTATTTAAGATCTTATACATGTCTTACAGAGAATATACTTATCTTACAGAACTTATACTGATCTTACGGAGCATATACTTATCTTACACTAACTTATACTGTCTTACGTAACTCGACATGTATTTAAGATCTTATACATGTCTTACAGAAAGCATATACTTATCTTACTTAACTTATACCGACCCACGGAGCATATACTTATCTTACGGAACTTATACTGGTCTTACAGAACTTGGACATGTATTTCGTATCTTATACATGTCTTGGCGCAGCATATACTTATCTTACCTTAACTTATAATCGAGATTCAATGAGCATATACTTATCTTACGGATCTTATCTCCAGCGAAGGTATCCGTAGGTACAATAAGTCGGAATCCAATCATCATCGTGATCACACAAGGCCGATTAGACGTATGCAAAGATATTATTATCGTGCATGGACATTAGTCCATAGCAGGTACAGATCATAATGTGATACATATACTTATTTTACCGTTACGAGAGTACCCGTGGTACTAAGGAACTTATACTTATTTTACGGATACGAGAGTACCCTTTAGGTACCATCGATTCTATACTCGTTTTATCGATATCGGAGTACTGTAGGTACTACATCGACTTATACTTATTTTACGTAACTTGTACTTGCTTTATCGATACGAGTACCCCATGGGTAATACGCCGTAACTTGTTCTATGTTATCGAGACAAGAGTACCTCGTACTACGTAACTTATACTTATGTTATCGATACGAGTACCCGTGGGTACTACAGAACTTATCAAATACAGGAGTACCCGTAGGTACTACAGAACTTAATCGTTACAGAGCACCAGAAAAGCAATGCACTTAATCAGATACAGAGTACCCCTAGGGTACTACGTGTAACTGATGAAATACGAGAGTACCCATGTACTCACGTAACTTAATCGAATACAGAGGTCTGTGAGGTACTACATAACTTAAGCAAGAGACAGACTTCTAATCGTGAGATTCGAACTTATTCGGGGATACAGGAGTACCACCAGAGGTACTACGTAACTTATTCTCGAGATGTGACTTTATTCAGATACGTGAGCACCCATAGGTACGCTAACTATTAAATCGTAGACATGACGTAACTTAATCAAATACGTGAGTTAACCGTAAACGGAACTTATTCAGATATGGAGTACCCGAGGTACTACAGACTGTTTATTCGGGATACAGGACTTATCGACATGTGAGTACCCGAGGTACTATCGAACTTGTTCGATACAGGAGTACCCAGAGGGTACTACATGTGAACTTGTTCAGATGCAGGAGTACCAGAAGGTACTACAGGACTTAATCAGAGACATGACTTATTCAGATACAGGACTTAATCAGAGACAGGACTTAATCAGATACAGGACTTAATCAGAGACAGGACTTAATCAGAGACAAGACTTATTCAAATACAGGACTTAATCAGAGACATGACTTATTCAGATACAGGAGTACCCATAGGTACTACAGAACTTATTCAGATACAGGAGTACCCGTAGGTACTGGCGCTGTAACTTAATCAAATACGTGGAGGCCCAGAGGTACTACTAACTTAATCGATATAAGAGTACCCTTAGTACTACAGACTTAATCAGAGATGTGGAGTTAATCGGGAGACAGAGTACCTATAGGTACTGCGTAACTAAACTGCAGACGTAACGTAACTTAATTAATATAGATACCATGAGTATCTACCAATAGACACGCAGGCAATATTCAGATCTATCTTTACTCTCTATTTGTAGTCTATCATATAACCCGTTTGACTTCCTGCACCAAAGAATACTAATAAGTAGGACACAACACAATAAGTACCCGAAGATACTATACAGTACGGAAGTGTCGTAGCATTAGTCAAGACAGGAGTGTCGTAGCACTTAACAGGACAGGAGTGCCGTGGCACTAATCGTAATCAGAGTGCCGTGAGCACTTTAACAGAGTACCGAGTACTAATCAGAGTGCCGAGCACTAATCGGGAGTACCAAGTACCGAATCAGAGGCCGAGCACTAATCAGAGTACCGGGCATTAATCAAGAGTGCCGAAACACTAATGTGAGTAACTGGCAATTATTCCAGATAAGAGTGCTATGTCATTTAATAATCGGGTCTTAGTGGTTTTACCTAATCTTACTACCATCATTTCGGGTTAAGATGAAACCCTAAAGAACCCCATATTTGGGGACAAACTACTAACCAACCAAGCATGGAAATTCATACATAATCTGCAGAATTCATAATCAAGGTGAGTTTCCATACTGGGCTCGGGATCCTCTTCCTCTCTTCTTCTCTTCTTCTTCTTCCTCTTCCTCTTCTCTTCTCCTTCTCCTTCACGTTTTTTTCTTCTCCCCAAATGAGACCAATTTGGTCTTTTAAATCCAGATTTTGTTAAGGCCTTGTTTGGCCCTCTAAAAACCCATTTTTGGGTTAAGTTTGCTTATTTGCTTTTAAGCCCTCCAACTCTTGGCCATTTGTATTCCAAGTTTCCTTTATTTCATTTCTCACTCAAACTCATCAATTCATGTCTTTAGGCCCTTTTGACAAATTACAATTTTGTCCTTAAGTCTTGTAACTCTCCGGTCTCGTCCCGTGAGCCTGCCAGATTTAACTCACACAAACAAATTAAATTATGCTTACAAATACCCTAAACATGCCGAAAACGATCAGTGGTATATTTCTGGGTGTTATAAGACCCGCATAAGACAAGTTTGTCATGAGCATAAGTCATTTAAGTATAAGTTCAAGACAAAGAGGACTCCATACTCCGGCGGAGACAATAATCTAAGAGTAGGTCAGCAAGGTACAAATAGAAGTGACTAGGTAAATGACATGAATATGAAAACGACTAAACCTAAGAAAAGCTCACTGACATGTATAAGAGACTAATTGACGCTTTCTTGGCCATTGTATATGTCTAAGTTTGTTCTAATATATCCGACTCAAGTATATGATTTGATTATATGAATACAGGAAGATTATGATATCTGTAATTGTTATCTATTATTTGTGCTCAGATAAGATCTGCTTCCACTAAGCTGTGAAAGCTGGGCACGGTTTTAATCCGTAGGTATTGTGAGAAGACATCTCTAACACATCCGCATTACGCCGCCAACACATCGCAGGGTTCATCACGTATATCGCGCTCCGATATGTGAAGTTGTTTTTTCATATGTACAAGAACGGACTCAGTTGTATGTATATCGTAAACACCACTACAAGTGGGTAGTGTTATTTGTATATGATATTTGATTATTATAAGATGTGGGGCCCATAACCCATGTACCAGCCGTCATAAAAAATCAGTAAAGAGTCCCAAAGATACGGTCTCGCATTCCTAACTCTGTCGGATCCGCCAACCCGGGTCGGGCTGGGATTCGGCGTGACAAAAGCACTAAAACTTGCAATAAATGTGGCTCAAAATGCACTATTCGTACTAATCAATCTCTCGAGGTCAAGGAGCTGTGACGAGGCTCAAGAGAGGTAGTCACACTTCCACTGCTTTTTACCAGATTGAAAATGCTTCGACCGAGCGGTTGGGTTGCCGAACCCGCCACTCGCCGAGCACGTACGCTCCCATAGAAGTGTCCGCATTCTTCATCGAACACGCTTCGTTTACTCAGGTGGGCTAAATACTCTGCCATAGGAACTCGATGTCGCTACATTATAATACCGTGGGAGTCCATGTGTAATTTTACATGGAGTGGTTTCAGAGGATCCTTAGGATTTCTTTCCAACAAAATGTGCACAAAGTAAATTCCGAGGGGTTTTGATTGATTACTATTAACTGACACTTAAACTATTGTAAAACGAGAAGGGCGAATGATTGATTCCTAAGGTTTCGCCACCACCAACTGTAACACCCACCTCTCACTTACAATCTCATATAGGAGCCATCGATGAATGGTCTTTGATAGGATTGAACTTAAAAGCTTTTATAAGAAAAAGAATAATCGAACAATATCAAACGTCATTTCGCATGATTTGTTTGACCTAGTTTGCATTCGAGATTAAGCAACGCAGTACCAAGAATCTCTCATTCACACGCCACAAGAAGATGCCAAACTAAGGTTTTATAAGAATTTCGCAAGTGTTTAATATCATACAAATCTCATTAGCTAATAAAGAGACTGAGGCCATAATTAAGGTAGCTCTGCACTGTTAACCCTATCATGGAGGTTTGTAACTCCATTAAAGATGAGAATTGATTCATAAACGTCGAACACTAATAGTAAACGTGAATTGAGAAATAATACTTCAATTGCAAGGTTGAGATATAAAAAATGCAAAGTCTCTAAATGAGCAACAAGTTATAAAACCAATTGAAAGATTACAAATGCTTAAAACTCGGAATCAGAAGAAAACTAATTACTTTGCTCTAGGAAACCCTAGAAAATATGAGAAAACACTCCAAAGGTTAGAGCCAAAACCCTAGAATCCGAACTTCAATCGCTCTAAAGTGGGCTTAAATACAATCCTCACAGTGATATCAAGTGGGATTGAAAGACGAAATGCGTCCCTCGCACCAAGATCAAAATTCGCCAAATCCCGCAAAGATCACATGTCGGGTACCGGTACTGCTAGCGTGGCATGCACTAAAAGTCCACTCGGTACTCCAACAAATTGGGTACCTGCACCACCGCTTCCATCGCTTCCTACTACATGTGGGTACCATTACTACCAATGTGGCACCGGCACTATCTCCACAACCGCCCCCACTTCACTTTAGGAATCGTCGCCTCCCGGACGCCTTTAATCGACAATGATGATCTACAGTTGTCCTTTGGAACCAAACCGCTAGAAAATATGCATGGGACATCGAACAACCTACACACGCATAAAAACAGTAGAAAAGGTCAAAAGCACCTACTCTACACACAATGAAAGCAAAACATGAGCTGAGGGGCTTAAAACCCTATATAATTGTGGCACTTTTATGTATCCAACAAACCCCCCAACCTACATCTTGCTAGTCCCTTGCAAGATTTGAACTAGTAACGCCTACCGACTATGAGGCTCAACAAAGTGCGCTCAGGAGCAGTTAGGCATTGCAAGATTCCTAAAAGAGCAAATTTGAACATAGTGCTATAACCTAACAAAGTATGCAACCACCTGAACTTAAATGAGCACTAACAGTCCCAAGTGTAATGGACAAAATAACAAACTGTTACAAAACAGAGATTCTCATATAAGGGATCATAGATACTGAAATAGGACTGCAATGAAATCACCAAACTTGAATGCACTTCATTAAAACTGTAAACATTTCACCATAACCAAGCAAGCTAACATGCATAGAAGTCAATAAGGAACACCCTACATAACTAAAATCACAAAGGTCTTTTAAGCTTGTAATGACCATGGGTTACACAAATAAGGTTTATATAAACAAAATGGGTAAGCAAGATGACATAGTCAAGTCTCACGCACCTGAATACCAATTCTATTCTAACCCAAGATACCACTACTCTGTCCCCTCCTCTCCATCCGAGGAAAATGCACTCATCCACACAAATTTATCTACCGTTAGAACTCCCTTCCAAAGCCGGAGGGGGTCATCAATAAAACAACAACCCGCCTCCTCGTGAATGTGACCCTCAAGCTTGAGAGCCCCGTGGTCCAACTCGTCGCTTCCCAAGATGATTTACACCATCCTTGATTATATGCTCCATCCTCTTTAAGGGAGACGACTCATCGCAAATTTAGAGCCAACTGATGATGATGGGCCTTAAATAGCCTGAGGGGGATGCGTCGATCGAGGCCTAGCGTGGGAGCTGGCCGCTTTTGCTTCGCTTTGTTTATGATGGGCCCTAATTTCAGGATGAACTCTTCTTTTTTCTACTGTAACCCCCTTATCCCAACTTCCACCAAATTTGTAACTAAGGTCAGGAAGGGGATGTGCCTATTCTCAGTTAGGGATCTCAGAAAATCCCTCATTTTACACCATATTACCAAAGCGTAATCAATAATTTTCCCATTCATTACCTCATATAGAAACTAAATTTCTTCCTTGCTCTGCATTTCTCCTTTCCTTCGGGTCTGATCATATTGTGAATGACCTTATTCATCAACGCATACTCAAGCTTTAATTTCCCCGAAGTAAATTCTTTGCGCATAAAACCCCCCATAGGTATCGAGTTGGTGCACACGGTGTTTGCAAACAGATCTGCATCAAACTTTGTTATAGCCCTGAGTGGATAAGGTCTGTCATGTGTGGCAGGGCGATCATAATTCAACGATCTAGCGATCGAGTCAAGGCTAATCCATTAGTCATTTCCCGAGATTGTAGTTCCAAAAGGAATCTACATCTCGCATTCTCTCCGTTGGAATAAAGTTCCCGACAAACTGACCTAAGATATCCTTTACTTCACCAAAAATCGGCAAATTTCGATCCTAAATAACTAAGACGAATGGGCGAAAATAGAAATGTTTCAATTTTCATTCCTCGCTCAAAGTGGAAACCTCGTCTTTCAACTGATTGGACCCACCTTTCTCGCTCAGATTCCGAAGATTTAGCAAAACATAGCCTCAATCTCTTCATCTTCGCTATCACTTTCTTCCTCGCTTTTTTGATGAAGGACCTTTATGCTTTCCTTTTCCCTTTTTCACAATCTGCAAAGTATCGGCCTTTCATTTTTTCACGGCTCGCTTCATAGAAGAGCTGGTGGACTTTCCTTTCCTTGTGTTCTTTGATCTCGCCATAGATATGGCCACGATAGCTAATATTGCAAGAACCACCCATACACACACAAAAATCTCCCAACAACCCATCTCTAGCACTATTGGACTCACCCTTTCCAAATCATTCAAAACTTTCCTCCCCATATCGTTCATAGCAGATGCCCTAGCAAACCAAAAGCATACAACCACAACCCAAAGCCAACCAAAACAATCCATGCCAACCATAGTGGAAAATCAGTCAGATTGCTCTAGCTTAAGGATGAGAATCACTTACCCACATGGTTCCAACACTTTCAAACTTCGTGTGCGAAGAACTGTTGATGCTCCGGGTTAGGTTGATGATGAAACTTGAGGAACTGTTTGACTTAGGGTTTGCTTTAGTGAGAAGAGAAGTTAGGGTTAGGTTTCCCTCTTATATAGGAGCGAGGGGAATATGAAAGGTTCAAAATGAGAGGAAAAAGGCTCTTCAAATGACCCATCTCATTTGATTCGCTGCACTCTGCACTTACTGCAGAAGTGTGGTGCATCGGTACCAAAACCGTGACCGCCACTTTTTCTTGGAAGGGTACGGCATCGCAAGTGTGGTATCTGCATCAATATGTTATCGCTTTGTTTTTCAAAATTCTCAGATTCCAGATTCAATTATGGGTAATTGTACCACTTTTCAAAATTTGCACTTACATTGATTTCACTCAGACGTCGCTTCAGACCGCTTCAACCCCTCCAACCGACTTGTGCTTGCTCAATTATGTACTACACTCCTCTCGACACCTTCACGCTGAGCCTCGAGTCATCCTTACTCCACGTGATCAAGAGTCCTATGTCTCGAATTAACCCGGCAACTCAAGGCTCAACAAGGCAAAGGATGACCTAAATATGATTTGTAGTTTAAAAGAGAAAGTATGGCCTAAAATCATCTTTCAACTACGTATGGATGTTCCTCAAAGAATAAGACGAATGTAGTTGACATGGAATGCTAAAAAAACACAGGCTTAAGCAATAGCAAGCAAAATTGAGCTTGGGACAGAAATCACCGACTGTAAAGTGCTTATGAACGAAATGATACCAATCACATCGACTTAGAGAATAGAAAGAATTGGGTCACTATGAACCCAAATATGAAAAAAGTTTTGTGCATGCTTGTTAATGTAAGTGCAAAGAAACTATACGGAGTGCATACATAAGGTCACGCTACTTACATACATCAAAGGTCAAGTACTACACTAAAAGAGCTAAAAAAATTGAAAATTTTGCATCACTTAAATTTCTAAGAATTAATTAATTAAACCAAATAAAGATGCACTTAAATGGTTCTAATCACTAGTGTATACCCACCCGCACCATGGAAATAAGCATTGCCCTCAATGCACTGACAGATACACCCCATAGACTATAAGAGAGGGCAAAAAATACTGGTTACATAAGGGTTGGACTCTCCTTTATTAAAAACAAAAATACATACTAAATGAATAAAGCGTAAAGAAATGCAAGAAAAGGAAAAGAAAAACTATATACAAAAGGGTAGGACAGATTACATCAAGGAACATCCCTAAGAGCGCATCTACTCAGCCTCACTACTCTCCTGGTGGTCGAAGTTCTCCAGAAATGGCTTTAAGCGCTGACCATTGACTTTAAAGATTTTCCCATTGTCCGGATTCTCAATCTCCATTACGCCATATGGGTGAACTACCTTGACGATGAAAGGTCCAGTCCATCTAGAACTGAGTTTACCTGGAAAGATGTGCAAGCGAGAGTTGTAGAGCAGTACCTTTTAGTGAGGTTTAAAGGTCTTCCTTACAATGTTCTTGTCATGGAAGAGCTTGACCTTCTCTTTGTAAATTCTCGAGCTCTCATACGATTCACACCTCAATTCATCAAGCCTGCTCATCCGTAGCAAATTTCCGCACCTACCTCAACCAAATCAAAATTAAGAGCTCTTTAATGGTTCAATATACTTTATGCTCCATCGAATTAGAGAAGACATGCCTTGCTATAAACTAGCCTCTATAGGGAGAGACATGCTACCAAGAATAGTCTTAAAATCATGACGCAAGAGGTCTAAAGAGCGCTCATATCGGCACCAACCCTTTCGCGATTATAACCGCTTTTTCCAAAATATGCTCGATCTCCTATTGGCTAGGTTCGACCACCATCAGTCACTGGTGGTAACAAGTGGGAAACTTCAGGTGTGACCTACAATTTTTTAACAAATTTTCAAAGGGTCAATTAAAAAACGGAGCCCACCATCACTAATGATCAGACGAGGCATCTCCAAAGCTGAGAAAAAATGTTCTTCAAAAATTTCAAAACAACCTCAGGGTCATTAGTTCCTTACTGGAATGGTCCACCCACTTAGAAACATAATCAACTCGTCAATAAATGTAAAGGTACCTACATGAGAGAAAGCCCCAAGGGAATTAAACCTTTAAAAATCGAAGATCTCAATAATTAAATAGGGTAAGAGGCATCATGTTCCTTTGTGATCCCTCCTAATTGCTGGCATCGGTTACGCTTTGCAAAATCAAAGCAATCTTTAAAAAGAGTGGGCCAATAAAAACCATTATAGGATTTTGTCTCGCCATTTTTCTCGAAGAAATGCCCTCCACAAGCTTCAGAGTGATAGAAGGTGAGTACCCCAATTTGATCGCTGTCATACACACTTTCTCGAAATTGATCGGGACAAAGATTTAAACAAGTATGGATCATCAAAGTAGTATTTTTTATGTCCACAAAAATTTCCTCTCTTTTGTTGATAGTCCATCGGGATGGAATTCATTCTGCCACTAGGATAATTTACTATGTCCTCATACCATGGGCAAGTGACAGAGCAAAGTCAGTTTCATCGTGGAAAGTGTCGCCTATGGGTAGACCTTAAGAAGTTGTCTCCGAAACTAACCGAGACAGGTGGTCAGCTACCACATTCTCAACTCCCTTCTTATCCTTAATGGTCAGGTTAAATTCCTTACTGCAGTAGGATCCACCTATTAAAACAGGCTTAGTATCCCGCTTTAAAGAGCAAGTATCAAATAGTCAAGTGATCGCGAAAATGGTTACAGGAGACCCTACAATGTAAGACCTGAACTTTTCTAGGGCAAAGACTACAGCCAATAACTCTTTTTCCATGGTTGTATAATTGGATTGAGCGGAGTCTAAAGTCTTGATGGCATAATAGATCACAAATGCTTTTTTATCTTCCCTTTGCCCTAACAGCCCCTATGGCATAATCATTAGCGTCACACATGATCTCAAAAGGGAGGTCCCAATTAGGAGATCGCATGATAGGAGATGACACTAACATAGTTTTCTACGACAAAGGCCGCCACATGCCTCGTGATCATTCAAAAGTGACATCCTTGGCGAGCACCACAAAGGACGGCTATGGCACTAAAATCTCTTTATGAATCTCCTATAAAATCTGCATGACCTAAGAATGACCGTATATCCTTGACACACTTAGTGGGTAAGCCTAGATCAACTCCAACTTCTTTGGCTTTATCTACCTCATTCCTTCTCTCGATACTCATGTGTCCTAACACAATCCCTTGTGTCACCATGCAAAGTGACACTTCTCCCAATTCAAGACTAAATTCTTTCCCGACACTTTCAATACTCCCAAATTCTCCAAACATCCTCATATGAATCTCCAAAAAACGTAGAAATCATCCAGAAAATCTCCAAGATATGTTCTATCATATCACTAAAAATCCATCATGCATCGTTGGAAGGTTCCGGGTGCATTACATAATCTAAAGGGCATTTTCCTAAAGGAAAATGTTAAAAAGGGCATGTGAACGGGTTTTTCGATCTCAGGTTATCTCAATTTGATTGTACCTTGAATACCCATATAGAAAACAATAGAATTCATGCACTGCAACTCTCTCCAACATTTGATCCACAAAAGGTAGAGGGAAATTATCTTTCCTAGTGCCAACATTGAGTTTCCTATAGTCTATGCACACTCTCCAACCTGTGGTGACCCGAGTGGGAATTATCTCATTGTGTTCATTTGCTACCACAATGACCCCAAATTTTAGGAACTACTGGTCGACTGACCCACTACATTCAGATGGGGTAAATAACACCTATATTCAGCGCGAACTCTTCTTTGACAACTTCTTTCATGACTCGGGCTCGCCAAGTTTGCGGGTTATCTGTGAGATTTGACATCCTCTTATAAGTGAATCCTGTGTGTGCAAATCAAGGGGCTAATTCCCTTAATATATGAAATTGTCCATCCTATGGCAGTTTTGTGGGTTCTTAATATCTCCAAAAGTTTATTCTCTTGATCTGAAGAGGAGGATATGATCACAGGGAAAGTTTCTTCTACCCCTAGGAATGCATACTTGAGATGCGATGGTAAGGGTCTCAACTCAAGCTTAGGTGGTTTGTCTTCCAAGGGGAATACTCTGTCCTCAATTGGTGGCAATTTTTCAAATCTAGGTTCCTACCCATTTGTTTCCATTACCTCATCAGGCTCAATTATGAGCATGTAAACCCAATTCATGGTTACCTCCTCGACACAACTTGGGCTTACTAGACAAGACATGAGAGGGTCATCATATGAAACATGATCTACATAGTTATGTACAACAGATTCTATCATATTTACCTCACAAACGTCCTCATCATCCCCCATCTCCTTAATAACATTAAAGATATTCAGATTAACATACATGTTACTAAAGGATAACATCATTAGTCCTCCCCTACAGTGTATGAAGGCATAGTCCCTTGATTCACCACAGGTTGAGTGTCAAGAACAACAGTAAGTCCATGTGTGAGTGGTGAACTTGTCTACTTGCACCAATACATCCTTCTTCACTATCCCTCCGGGAATTTTCTACACTACGATCAGCCAGTCGGGCGCGATATTAGCCTGCCTAACCTCCTAACCCTAGCTCAACATATACCGAGTATGGCAACAAATTAACACTTGCTCCTAAGTCCACTAGAGCATGTCTCAATTTTGAATTTCCCACAACTATGGAAATAGTGGGGCTTCCTAGGTCTTTGTATTTTGGGGGAAAGTTGCTCCTAATCAAGGAGGTGGATTGTTCAATCATGAATGCATCCATGTTGACACCTAATACAAGTCTTTCAAAAACTTGGCATATGACGGAATTTGCTTAATGGCATCCAACAAGGGGATATTTACCTTAACCTGTTTGAACAACTCATAGATTTCAGAGTGATTGTTCACTCTCTCTTGTGTGGGCCTCAACCTATGAGGGTATGGACTAGGAGGGACATGGGAAGTTTTATCTTTCCGCCCAACATCACATTATTCAGGAGAGCTGCCACTCTTTGTGGGTGGTCATTTTGATATTTTGTTGCTTTTGATCTTTATTACTGGTTTGACGATTTTTTACTTAAGATGCAGGCTTTGCAAAGCCTGGGGTGTTGCTGATTTGAGATTTAATAACAGGCTGACTTTTTAGTTATGGTCTAGAATGAACTTTATTGTATTTGCTGAGAAAGAGGTCAACTTAGTGATTTAGTGATCTCACATCATTTAAGGTAGTCTGAATTCAAGAGTTAGTGGATCATGAGCCTGAATAAATCAGACTACAATGTCCTCCACTCTCTTATGTGGAGGTTGGTAAAGCTGTTGATTTTGGCTCCCTTGAGATGAGGGGCAAAAACCTTGGTTTGGATTCGCAGGAAATCCTTGAGGACTTTGATTTTTGAATTTAGGGGCTTGATTTGAAAGCCTTTGGTTTTTGTGTTCTGGCCTTGGTTATTTGGAAATGGTTTTGGCCTCTCATTCTTCCAACAAAATTCGAAAAGCTTACCCCACTCGGGATTATAAGTTTCGTAGTATGGAGAATCAAGGGGCTTCCTTGCAATTACATTAGCTTACTTATTCGATCATCCCTCGACTCGGGAGGACTACTAGTGGCAATTAATGGCTGAATGAGTGGGGTCATCGCAAATGATGCATGACTCCTCCACTCAGATTCCATAAAGTAATCGAAGGTACTGGGTACAACAAATCACCATTCACTTTTTTTCAATTGACATTCTAACTCTAGTTAAATTGGCTATTTTTGTCATAGGTCATCATTCTCTTATGATGTATTCCTCCTCTCAGAGGTGTATCATGCACTTTAGCAATATCTAGGAGGTATTAGCCTCAAGTTCGAGTATTTCGCTATTGTATCAAAAATTGCACAAATTTTCCTAGCGCTTTCTCAGTAGAACTCCTCCGACACATCATTTAGATGTATCATTGTTATTTAAGACGCCCTGGTGAAAATATGCACACTCATTCCAACATCCAAACCATGGAGGGAGGAGCGTGAGGAGGTCCTTATATCTTTCCCATACAATAGCAAAAGGTTTACCCGGGTTTTTCGTAAGTTTTGGATTACATTCTGCATGAGTGCATTAGTACGTATGAGAGAAGAATTTATCCAGAAATTCATTTCACGTGTCTCTGGCAAAATTGAATCACAAGAGAGTGAAACCATATTTTGGCCTTTTCCCCTTAGGAGAGAATGGGAATAAACCATACAAATTATATGGAGGCTAACCTGCGGGAAAGGAAAGCACCGCAAACATCCTCAAAATCTTCATGAATGAGCAGGGTTCTCTTAATCGACCCTCGACATTACTGTGAGAAGACGAATCAGCCTTCGACTTCATAAGGAATTGGCTAGCCTCTTTAGGCAGGCGAATACATGATTTTATTTGCGGTTCTTTAAGGTCAGAATCTCTCAAGGGCCTTCACACTGGGTAAAGGTGGGGGAGCCCGATATTAATTTTGTTGAAAATTAATATTTCTCCCGCCATCTGGGTTACCGACTATGCAACACCATCTCTCACATGGAGGTTCGTACGGGTTACTGTGCAACCTCGTCATTTGAATTAAAAAGAGTTTGCTGATTCCCGGGATGTTCCATCTAAGGGTTAGGGTTCTCTTGAAACAAACGTCTTACTATGGATTCTTCAGGATGTCTTTGAGGTATAACTCTTACAAGTTGGTGTTACTCATCACGAGCCCAAACCGACATGCACCAATATTACCCCAACTAGACAGGTATCCACTTATATTATCTACAAAAAGAATTAAAAGAAAAAGGTAGAGAACGTACCGGATTTGCAAAGCAATTGCAAATTACCACAAGCTCTCTCTGGATCAACTAGAGTGCTAGCCACTCCCCGGCAACGACGCCAAAAATGGTTCGTCTATTTTGTGTGCTGAAATTATTCCTGCCGTGAGGGAACTCGATGTCGCTACATTATAATATTGTGAGTCCACAAAAATATTTCCATAGGAGGGCTTCCTAGATGATCCTTAGGGATTGCTTTCCAACGAATGTGCAATTAAAGTAAAATTGGGGGTTTTGATTGATTTATTTATTACCTAATTGACTTAAACTATTGTAAAAACAGAAGGGAATAATGATGTGATCCTAAGGTTTCACACCACAACTAGGTAACACCCACCTCTCATTTACAATCTCATCTAGGAGCCATTGATGAATGGTTTTTGAAAGGGGATTTAACTTTAAAAGGTTTTGTAAGACAAAGAATAATTGAACGATATCAAACGCTTGCTCAGACGATTTTTTTGGACTCTTAGTTTGCATTTGAGATCTAGCACAACGTGTACCAAGAATCTCTCATTCACACGTTGTCAAGAAAATGCCAAACTAAGGTTTTATAAGAATTTTCGCAAGTGTTTAATACCATACAAATCCCATTGAAACACAAAAGAGGGATTGGGTCGCACCAAGGGGGTGAGTTTCCACCGTTGGGAACCCCGCTACGGAGGCTGTAACCCACAATGTAACACCTCAGCCTCGATGAGGTGCACAATACATGTAATCAGAAGGCGCATATGTGCATCAAGTGCCATTATAGCGATAAAATTATAAAGTTTTCAAAGAATCAGGGCACTTTTTGCAATTAAGGAAAGCGGAGGGGGTGGAAAGTATAATTAATGAAAGTTTAAATAGTAAAATAATAATAATAAATTGCCAAAATAGTTCAGTGGAAGTCTCGGAATTCTCTAGATCTCTGATGACGAAACTGACCGCGGCCGTTAAGTTCGCCTCGCGAAATCTAGTAACTCAGAAAGTTTCGTTGAATTCGATAGTCGAATATTTTACGAATTTCAAAGACAGTTTATAGTGAAACTCAAAACAGATTTTAGAAAAATCTCGAAAAATGGTAAATATTTAAAGAATAGTCAATTAGGATAAAGGAAATTGAAACTGGGACAAAATAAATTGTTTCGGGGCTGAAAAGGACCAAGAAGTGAAATAAAAGGGACATGTGGGTCCCACTTAAAGAAAAAAAACGAAAATCAAAATAGATAAAGCAAATGATGAGACTAACTGCAAAGTGAGCCATTCGTAGATAGGCCGGGAGACAGGTTTTTGTTTTTTTTTATTTTCTCTCTTTGATTCTTTCTCATATTTATGGAAATTGGATCGTAGGCTTTCATCGGAGAAGAAGGCAAAGTTGGACTACGCGAAGAGAGCTACACATAGGTACCAATATCTTAGCCTTTTGTCAAACTTTAAAATGTAGAAATTTGCCTACTTGTGTTATTTCGAGCCTAAATGCTATATAATGACTTGAAATTTTCTAGAGACTTAGTCGTAAACTTTAGTCCCAAAATTTTGGGATCAGGGAGTTTAGGGAATTTTTAGGAATTTTGGACTGTGTTCTACAATAGGCTGAATTTCTGACTGCTTTGTATAGTTTGGGTTGAAATTTCAGGAGTGTAGTCCGACAAGCTCATTAATTTTCAAAAATGTGTTTCGTGTATTTTAGACTCTATGGAAAGTCCCTTTAAGTCGTGTTATTAAAACAGGCTTTTATGGGCATGAATGTATGGACATTTTGGTAAATTTCACATCATATTATCATGTCCTTATCGAATGGGATCAGGCAAGCAAAGTTTTGTTAGAATTCAGTTCATTTATAGTCACTTTAAAGCTCAGGTATGTTTTATGGCTAAAACGTTAAACTGAGGGCATTTTCTGTAATTCAATGAATCACAGAAAAGATTGGAAAGATCCGACGAGAATCTAGAGTGCTTGACAAGATTTTGTTGAATTAGTCGAGAAAAGGTGAGTACTCAAAACTTTTTTCAAACGAAAGTGTTAAACATGTTGTAAAGTGCTTTGAAATATAAATTTATAAAGCATTTTTTTACCTCCCAATTTATACTCAGTAGAAAAGTTTGATTTCATTTAAGAAAACAGCTTTGGCCCGTTTAGCAAAACCCTAGATGGCATGTACTTCGCTTCCTGGGCCGATGTATTTCGATTGTGCATGGCAAGGTTATGGATACATGACTAACTATATTGCCTGGTCGGCACTGTATTGGGATCTAGCATATATTTATATAGTGAGTCGCCCTCTGCACATTCGGGGTATATAGTTAGCGCGCTGACTTTATACATAGCGATGAGGTGTTGGTTCCGAGGTTCCATCACCGAGCATTTTGGTTCCAAGGTTCCATTATGCTATATAGATCCCGCCGTGTTCACGACCATACCGTAGTGTTCCGAGGTTCACTAAATGATGCCAGTTCCGAGGTTCCGAGGCATCACGCCTAGGGTATTTCGTAAATGGGCCACAAAGGTTGGTACTTGATTACAAAAGATAGCACTTTCAGATATTAACCACCACCGATACAATTTTCAAGCAGTTATAAATAGTTTTCGTAACGCTTTTTTATCAAAGAATAAAATGCTTTCTTTAAATGGTTTTCATAGCAAAACTTAGTTTTCATAAAACAGCTTACAACCATTTATGTACGTATTTTCATATCGGGAGGTACAAACAATGGCATATAAGCATTTAGAACTTATAAGACTCACTCGGTACCCGCTTTGGCTCACGCTGCTTTTTAAAACAATTTTCAAAAGTGTGTGTTGAAGCCGGGAAGATCTTTCCGTGATCCTCTGGTCCCAGACGTGGTTGTGATTATATATAAGATAAGATGTAAATTAAAACTAGTAAAAGTTAAAATGTGACATTTTGTATATGTAAATATCTTTTGTAAAATATGCATGCATAGTTTTGAGAAAACAAAGCTGCGATGAACTATATTTGATCGGGATCCTTATCTTATATTTTGATGAGGACAGAGGTCCTTTATTGTCAGAATTGGACATTTGGAAAACATCGGGAGGTATTTTTTGTTTTATACTGTGATTTTGTATTTTGGTTTGACCACCGCAGGCCATAAGAGGCCGCGATTTTCAAGTAATCTAAAGGTGTGATTTTTGATAGAAAATGAAAATTTTTATAACCCACGCTTCCAAATACAATTTCAGCAAGCTTTTAATCTAGCTTTAGCTTCATGGTAACTTATCACGAGCGAGCTTCGGGCCGGGAGGTTACCGTGGAGTTGGGTCTGGCAGATTTCTCATTACTAGAAGGGGGTCTCACACCAAAGCTTCGAGAATTGATTCATAATTGTCGAACACTAATAGTAAACGCGGAATTGAGAAATAACACTTCAATCGTAAGGTTGAGATATAAAAACGTGCAGTCTCAATGAACAAGTTATAAAACCAACTGAAAGATTACAAATTCTTAAAAACTCAGAATCAGAAGAAAACTAACTACTTTGCTCTAGGAAACCCTAGAAAATTATGAGAAAACACTCCAAAGGTTAGAGCCAAAACCCTAGAATCCGAACTCCCTCAATTATGCCCTAAAGTGGGCTTAAATACAATCCTCATTAGTGATCTCGAAGTGGGGATCGACAGACAAGCGTGCCCTTGCACCAAGATCGAAATTTCGCTCAAATCCTACAAAGATCACATGTTGGTACCCTATCAGCTAGTGTGGTACTCGCATTCAAAAGTCCACTGTACTCCAACACTGGGTACCCAGACTAATTAAGTATTTGGTACCTGCAGATCACCGCCCATTGCTCCTCATCGCATGTGGGTACCGGTACTAGTCAATGTGGTACCGGTACCACTGTCTCCACAACTGCCCCACTTCACTTTAGAACGCCTCGGGCCTCTGACAAGTCTGTAATCTACAATACGATCTACAAGCAGCCAGTTCTTGGAACCAAATCAAGTACGTAAAATGTGCACGGGACATCAAACAACCACCACACACATAAAAACAGTAGAAAAGGTAAAAAGCACATATTCTACACACAATGAAAGAAAAACATGAGCTGAGGGGCTTAAAACCCGATATAATTGTCGCACTTTTATGTATCTAATAGCCACAGTGGCTTCTGGCCTAAAGGGAGCCTTAGGAAGTCACTTCCACCATTGAGTTCCTCTCAATAAGAGGGAGTATTCGATTGCGCACATGCGCGACCTCTACCCCACTCTTCTTCGAGTGTTCCGTGGCGCCTATACCGAGTAGTATCTCCATCTGTTTCGCCACCCGGATGTAGAGACCTTCCCAAAGTACGGCCAAGATGGGATGCTCATCCGCACTCATACAACTTTCACCAATGCAATAACCGTAAGTTTTGATCTTTAGTACCTGATTATTAATTTTGTGTTTTTATTTTCTTCTAACATCTTCCCTTTTCTAGGCTGTGATGGCCATTCGTAACATGGCTCACAAGATAAGGAAATTCCAATTCAAGAAGACGCTGTCGAAGCTACAACTTTATGCCCAATGACCGTCTCTAAGCACTGATTTAGACGCTCCCTCGCCAAGGTGCTCTAAGTCAAGCTACTGGAGCAAGGGCTAAGAGACCGGCAAGAGGATCGAGGGTGGAGAAGGAAAGGGACGAAGCTAAGCAAGAGGCTAAGGTGGCTCGCTAGGCGGCCAGTGTAGCTGGCGACGCCAGGGCAAGGGCGGATGAGGACCTGGCTAGGGTCCAAGAAGCCCTAACAATGCTGAGAGAGAAAGTTCATGATGAGAAGGACCTGCCAGGGTCCAAGAAGCCTCAAAAGCGCTATAGAGGAGGAACTGAAGGCGCAGGAGGACCCGGATGGTGGTCCAAGAAGGCGGAGGTTGAGACGTCCTGCCTAGAGGTTGAGTGGACATCTCTCCTATTAGAGCTCGGGCCAACCAAAGACTAGGTGTCTCCTCCATTCCTGCCAGGATAAGGAGGCCATGGAGGCTGGAAATGTGGCTCGAGGTGATTCGCTTATAAGTACAAGTGTTGTGTGTTTAAACACAACATCTGTGGAGACTTTTCGGAGGTACTAGATGGCATGTCCGACCGCCATTCCAAAGGCTCTCGAGTTCTCAGAACCCCGTGTGCCCTCCCCGTCTGCTTACCGCCGAAGCATAGCAACCAAAATTCCTCCAACAAGGCTAAGGAGCCCATGAGATTGTCACGAGACCATGGGCAGACTCTAGTCCCTTTTTTCTGTTCTTACTTAATAATAATTTTTTGTAAAGGGGCCTTGACCGACCGCCATCATTTGTGTACTCTCTGGACACCATTGGTGCTTCAATGAAATACACATTTTTTGTCTACTTTTACTTTTTCTTATTTTTACTTCTCAACCCAACTCCGTTGGTGCTCTTATAATTTCTAGTTTGCTTAAGCTATTGATTCATTTCATTATGCAACCCCTTTCCTCAATTCTTGGTTAAGATGGTCGCCAGACACCAATGCTACATGAGCCATGTGGTTCACCCATGTGCTAGTAGGCAAGGCACCATATTCGTATCGCAAAGAAGCGCCTGGCCCGAACCACTTCTAGACGGAAAGCGCCTAACAAGCTTAGGAGCCACATCCTGGCTCCTTTGAGTACCCAATAGCGAGTCATAACCGTCTTCTGAAGCGATACAGGCTAGAGCCATACCGGTCTTTTTGAAGGTGGCACAAAGCAAAGCCACCATCTAGTCTTTTGAAAGTGCTAGCAAGCTAGGAGCCATAGTCTAGCCTTTTGAAGGTGCTAACAGGTTAAGAGCCACAATCTAGTCTTTTGAAAGTGCCAGCAGGCTAGGAGCCACAGTCTGGTCTTTTGAAGGTGCTAGAAGGCTAAGAGCCATAGCTTATCTTTTTGAAAGTGTCACAGGGCTAGAGCCACAAGCCTGTCTTTTAAGGTGCCGTAGGGCTAAGAGACACAGACATAGGCTTTGAAAGTGTTAGCAAGCTAGGAGCCACAGTCTGATCTTTTAAAGGTTCCAGCAAGCTAAGAGCCATAGTCTGGTCTTTTGAAAGTGTCAACAGGCTTAGAGCCACGGTCTGGTCTTTTAAGAAGAGGCAGCTACAAAATTTCAAAATATTTTAAAGACAATCTTTATTGATAGTAATACTTTCAAAGGAAATTACCAGTAATACCTGGGATGCAGATACAATATTCCACATTCCGGTACCAGTCACGCCTAGGTTATTTAACGCGTATAAATCTACCTGGGTTCCCCACTGTACCATCAGCCGTCTCTTCCCAATTTGGTTGGAACTTCTCGTCTATTGGGTTAGCCGTGTTTTCAAAGACTCTCCTCAAGACCAG
Source organism: Tetrastigma voinierianum (assembly GCA_016808115.1). NCBI lineage: Eukaryota > Viridiplantae > Streptophyta > Magnoliopsida > Vitales > Vitaceae > Tetrastigma > Tetrastigma voinierianum. The sequence goes on from JAEQBH010001104.1 coordinate 237,196, forward strand.
GTCTCCATCTCATAATGTTCACGGTTTTACCCGTATGTTGTACATGTTCATTAATCTTTAAGGTATGACGCTATGCACACAACCAGCTTTCGCTGAGCTCTGGTCTGTCATATCTAGAATCTTTAGGCAATGGCTTCAAAGATTAGTATCTTCGTGAATTCCAAATTTCTTGAAGGTGGGCATCCCAATTTTATTGGGGATTATAGCTTCCATCCCGTAAGTAAGGGCAAATGGCGACATCCTAGATGATTTCCGACTAGTCGTTCTGTAGGCCATAGAACTCTTGGTAGCTCATCCACTGATTCGAGTGCAGTAGGCTGTGTCGGAATCAACAAAATTTATAACCTAAATTCCTCCTACTATCGTAGCTTAGCTACTATAGTATAGTTGCTCTAGGGTCGAACACAGGGATGGGTTTTCTTCGTACAAATGATTTGCAGTGAGGTTCAAAATGGTGAATTTGTTTTGGATTTTAAGGTTTAGTAAAAACAATGGGTTATGTTTGGAAACTAAAAATAAAATGAAGTAAAATATAAAAAGAACTGCCAAGCATCACATCAGGGTTTGAGATCCTAAGGTAAATGAGAGGTTCTTGGGTCCTTTTCCTCGCGTTAGGGAGGATGACCTATAGTCATTTCCCTAATCGGATCTTCATTTGGCTATAAAAACTGAACCTTAATAATTTTCGTTTTGAAACATAAGATTATCGACCATTAACGCTCCCGACAAAGGAAACGTGTCTCCCGATCTACCTTACAAAGAAAATAGAAGGCAACTAATGAATCTCAAGGATCTAGCAATAAGCCGCCCACTCAACTTTTAAAAGATTGCTAACACTGGCCAATCAAGGCACATCAAAGGGGCTGTAACCTGTGAGTGGAGAAACAGGAACATAAATGCCAATAAAACTCTGCGTTAAAACAGAGAAACCAACAATTACCTCAAACCCTACCCAAGAAATTCTTCAAGGAGAAAGGCCTAGCCAACCATCCTCTCGAGCCGTCATCCTCATAAGGGTGAGCCATGTACCAAGAAATGAGAGAGAAATGAAAAGAAACAGAGAAAGAAAATAGCGAAACTCCCGCCAAGACTGCCTCTATTCCACATAAAAATCATAATGTCTCATAAGATTTGGTCTGAGCTTATATATAGTGCTCAAATTAGCAAAAAACAAAAATAATTCCTAAATACCCATACATATGAAAGGCAAAATTGGAAAAATCACAAAAATAAGCCAAAAGGGGTCATGCGGCAAAAATCACAAATGCAAAGAGTAACTTTCACACCCCGTGAAAATTTCGCAAGCTACAAAATCGCACCGCTTCATTTTCGCTCTTCCTCGTCTTCTTCCTTCCGATTCATCTACAATGTTGAGTTCCACTCACCTTCATGCTTGACTAAACTAAAACAATTTAAGACAATAGGCCAGAAAACTACTAATTAGCCACAAAATGCGATCAGTAGAATAGCCGAGACCTTAATGTGCAAATCGGGTTAATTCGGTTGATTAGTACACAAAAAGTGTTCAAAACCTACAATAAATATGGCTCAAAATAGAACTTTTTGGGCACTAATCGCTCCCCCCAACCGACACATTGCTAGTCCCTTAGCAATGAAAGAAAAAAAAGAAAGAGCAAACAAAATAATTACAAAATTATGTTCTCAAAAATGGTATTTCAAAAAGTATGGATTAGGAGTAATGCCTAACCCTCAATGAGGAACTCACCAAACCCCGCCTAATAACCATCACGAGAGAGTGGATGCCATACAAAATTTAGTATTAAAAGAGTTTCCTTCTCTAGAGAATCAACCTAGAATTTCCACCAAAATCTAAGTGTTTATATGATTAGTTTTCAACAATAAACTGCCAAACTGCACTCTCCCCCCAACCAAACTATTGCCCCAACCTAGTACACTAATTGACCTAAATAGATCAGGACCTGCTCTTATTCCATAATTCTTTGTGCTGCAGGTGTACGCGAGGAATCGACTTCACCAAAGTCCATGTAATGGATCCACCAATGAGTCCCAACTAATTAAGGCTTAGTGGCATCAAGTCATAAGGATTTTTTCAACCACAACCTTTCAGGTTTCACCCCGGACTTCGAACGACTTCGAGACTCCAGCACCTACAACTCGCTCAACCTCACCCATTCACTCATGAAGAGCACTAAGCTCAAGTGGGCTCCAACCAATGGGCTTAAGGCACGGCTTTAAAGACTTTCACGTATACCCTCGTGACTGTGTTCTGTTTCAAGGCAAAGCATAGCAATTTTCTTCTTTTCCTTTTTCTTTTCTTTTCCTTTTTCTTTTTCTTTTTCTCTTCTTTTTATTTTGGAAGACTCATTGGCCTTCTTTTCATGGGGGTCCTTAACCTTTTAAAGGTAGTCAACTAACTAGATAGGTTTTTGCAAAAGTTTAGATGTCTTAGTTTTCTGCCTTAGTGTTGAAACCATATGTGCACAATGTGATTAGCTAGAGGTAAAGAAAAAGGATGAGTAAGAATTTAATCGATCATCCACTTCTATAAGCATGGAACCAACCCATCAAAAACACCGACAATGTTTCAATTTTTCAACCCGCAGTTGTGCAAAACATAAAAAAAAAGGGTGTATCAAGAACCGTGTGAGTCAGAGTGCAGATGCATAAAAATACATATGGCTATATTTTTCAACTTATAAAAGAAACTAACAAATTTCTACAACTCAAACAAACAACTACACAAACAGTAAACTAAACAAAGAAGTCATTAATCTTCACAAAAAAAAATCGTCAAAATACCAACAAAACATAACAAAAGCCACTTCCTTTCGCTGCACCTCCCAACCAAATGTCTCATTGTCCTCAATGGGGCCTCGAATTGGTGCCAGAGAAGGAAAAGGCCTCCTCACGGTGAGCAAGCTGGTGGTATGTCATCCTCCGTGATAAGTAAGCCGAGGAGTCTGACAGTCGGGAGGAGAATCTACTACGCTTACCGCAGGAGGGATGATCCAAGAGTTTCAAGGTGAATCGATGGAGAGATAGGAGGCAGCCCAAGTGACTTTGAATCGCACGAGGATGGTATGGCTCGCAAGCGCGAGGTGGTTTGAGCGACGACGCTCTGCATGCGGTCGTCCCCGCCTTAAGGTCAGAGGAGCAACCGCAGAAAAGATGCTAACGTACGAAGCGCGTCGCATCCATACTGCAGAGAAATCCCGAGTAGATATGGAGATATGTTGCAGTGGTGGCGCTGATGCACTAGGTTCAATCGACAAGCCAGAGGAGCCGGAGGCACCGGAGGTGCAGGATGCCGACGACAGTAATGGAGCAAAGGATCGCCTGAGTCATGATGGTGCAATATGGGGCCTCAGATCCCACGAGGATGGTCAACTCGTTATATCCCGGGGCCATGTCCCGAGGTGGAGGCTCCAGCATGGGGTGTAGATCGCCACCTATTAACAAAGTAATAATGCCTCGTAATGTCAAGGCCCAATCTGGGGCTCAGAAAACCCATATGCTCTCAACACCCGGCATAAGAGCTTCCCCTAAACAGGAGAGAGGTAATGATTCAAATTTACCAGTTCCCGCGGTGGACTTTTGGCCCTCAAAGTGAACAAGGATGTCATAAAAAGCCTAAAGAGTCGAACCAAACCCTCGATGTGCAAGATAGAGCCTCTAGAATACCATCCGCTGCATGCGATGTCAGGGATGGAAGAGGTCGATCGCAGATATGTCTGGAGCAAGGAGCATACCGTGGTCGCCTGCAAGCGTGTGACCCTTCTATTACGACTCTGGATAATATGCGAACCATCTCCCCAGGCAAGGGGTGGGGCCACAACTTGTAGTCAGTCGAGTTGGCTAAGACAGTAAGGAAATGGAATGCGATTGCAATATCGGCGGCTTGAAGTGTTCGCTCGCGACCATCAATCGAGAAATGGATAACAAAGATATTGCGTACCCTCCCGGATGTCATGGTATGGTAGAATCCTGATGACCACAGTAGAAGAACCGGCGCGGGGTCATAAAAGGCTCCAGGAAGTACCTCTGCACAAGCCTCATAAAATCTCTGAGCTCGGGATTGGCAACAAAGGCTAGAAAATCATAATATGTCTCACAGTGCACTTCCTTGGTATTGCAATCTGAATTGCCTGTAATGGGGCTGCGATGGAAAAAGGGGCACCGAATAATAGAAGCAGGGGCGATCCGGGGTAGGCCATCACTGGACTCCTAAACAGTGGGAATGGGGCTCCTGATGCCTGGAACTAGATGACTCGCCGGTCCGAAAGTTCGGGCCCCGGGGTCGAGGTGGCCCTCCCCGGATGGTCATGAGCGAGCAGGAGATACGAGCAGGCCCAACCCGGTATCATACCTACTGGGTTGAAGCCGCAGAATTGTGGGCACGAGAAGCAAGCACGCTGTGGCGGAGGGAGGCTCGCCCAACTACAGAGGGTGGAGGAGGAAGGCGCACCCGAGGCCTAAATCTGCGTCGGTCCACTGTGTCCCGCCATGCTTGGATTAAGGAAGAGACTGAGAGGGTGTGTAGAGGGTTTCGCTACACCGCAACCAAAATAATTAAAAATTATAGAATGTGCAATTGAAAATGAGAAAATTACACGTTTAAAACAAATCTAAAATTAAGAAAATTATGTAAAACTACAAATTAAACTTAAAGTAAAGCAAATAAAAGTCTAACAAAAATTGAGTGACTTCTGTTATCGTTAAACCACTCCTACTCAGGTAGCCCTTCAGGTTCATGGTGGATTAAGGAGGAGAAGTCCCTCCATGTCTACTGTGAGGTGAGTTGTAGCAGATTTTAGCTTTTGCCCCTTTATTTTAAGCACTCTACCTTCTAGTGGTGCTAGGGGAATCAGTGGTGCTGGAGGAGTGATTGAGGCACTGGATTCTCCATCAAACACTTCATTTTTCTTTATCAATTCCTCCCGCAAATAGTTCGTGTTTTCGCACTCGCTAATCAGCACTTCATCCGGCTCTTCGCTTCTTCCATTGATTTGTGATTATCACTTAGGTGGAAGATATTGAGCTCCAATGTCATGTTGCCAACATGAGTTGCATGACTCATTCCCAAGAATTGATAATGGCATTTGATGTGGCCAAAAATGGCCTCCCAAGTATGATAGGTACATGATTAGTACTTTCTACCATCAGCTTTGTATCAAAAACGACGAAGTCTACCGGATAGTAAAATTTATCCACCTTCACCAAAATATCTTCAACTATACCTTTGGATATTTTCACAGATCTATCGGCCAAAGATAAGGTAATGGTAGTAGGCTTTAATTCCCTAAACCTAATCACAGATAATCGAGTATGGTAGCAGGTCGACACTAAATTTCAAATCCAACAAAGGTCATTCACACAAGTGTCTCCGATATTCACCGAGATGGTAAGGCAACCCCCGATCTTTGTGACACTTTTACAGAGCCTTCAGACTTAATGATGGTATCGATTTGTTCTCACGGGGAAGGCCTTCTTGGCTCGACATTTAAACCCTCTTCTTCACTATGCAATGTGTCCTTTAAAAATTCGCATATGTCGACCTCGTTTAATCATGTCAAGAAGAGGGATGTTGACCTTAACCTACCTTAGCACCTCTAAAATTTCAGTCTAATTAAAGTCCTTTTTCTTACCTTTTAATGCTTGAAGAAATGGAGGAGGCATACTCTTCTTCATGGAATCTTCTTTTATAATTATCTGTTCTAGCTCTACTTCCTTTTCTTCCTCGCTTCCTCCTCAATCCAAGCCAGTAATCGTCGCTCAACTTTACCACTTCTCAAAGTGATAATGGCCTTTACTTCATCCATTCTAGGACGTATGTCTATCAAGTGTGAGGCTATCTCATGGATCCCTCTAGGATTGGCTATGTCCGAAGGGAATTTCCTTTTCCTCAGATTGCAGTTTCAAGTTAGGTCAACCTTGAAACTGGAATAATCGTAGGTGTCAATTTTTGAGCCATTTCATTTTGAAACCCATCCATTCTGCTGTTAAGAGTGCTCTCCACAGTATTAATTTTCTGAGTTAGCTGCACATTGATGGTCTTCTGCTCCTCTACAAAATTTCCTACCACCTTGCTCAGATTTAGAATAGCCAAGCCAATCGGAAGACGAGGATGGTGGCGCTTGTGGTCGAGACGAGGAACCATACCGCTTGTCAGGCCCAGGCATGCCAGAAGGTCATTTCCGTGAGAGGTTAGGATGGTTTCTCCATTTATGGTTATATGTTAGTCGTATTGGCATTGGTTGGTGGGCTCAGATTGGCCCACAAATATCAGATGCTAAGTTTTCATCAAATCCCCACCGAAGGAGTGCGAGGCAATGCTTTCCTGGTGATCAAATGGATCGGCAACGAAGAAGGCTGGGATGTGTACAGGGCCCCACCCACGCCCGCACCTCATGTTGATTACTCATTTCAAGATCTTCCAGCCTTCTAGCCAAGGTAGACAACTTTGCCTTCATCTCCATATCCTCTCGAGTGAGTGCATGTCTCCCTTTGATCGGGCCGTAGCTCCCACCCTTCGCTTCCCGGGGCTGGGTTCATCCCAAGCTTTGAAGTCTTCGCTTACGTAATTCAAGAAGTCCACGGCTTCCTCTCGATGTTTGTTTCATGAAGTCCCCTCCACACATACCTCCAACAACTCGTTTACAGCGGGGACATTCCATTATAGAAGGATTAACCAAGATCCAAGTATCAAAGCCATATGACAGCTTTGATGGTCTCTAGGTACCTTCCCAAAGACTAAGAGAATTTTTCATTTTCACAAAGGTGTAAATCAGCTTTAAATTATTGGTTTTGATGGGAGGTCAAGAATTTCTTTTAAAATTTAGCCTACATATCTCCCTAATTCCTAATAGCTCTCGCCTCTAGAGTTGTTTGCATTTTAGCCTTTGGCCCTTCGTAGTTAGAGGAAAGAACTTCATTTTATCGCATCCACTGGAGATGTTCTTTCAAGGTATTGCATACTTCCTCGAAATCCCATATGTGTGAGTATGGATTTTCACTCTCCATTCCATGGAAAGTGGGGAGTAAGGGCACAATGTAGGGCTTGATAATTATGTCCTCTGGAGGAGGCACAATGCAAGAGGGTGCACTCACTGAAGGTCAGATATGATCCCTCATAGTCTCAGATGCATTAGATTCCTTCAGACCCACCGTTGGCTCCCACTGCTCCTTAGGTGGGAAGCTCCATCCGATCACCGGTTCAAGCTCACTCATGGGCCTGCTCTCGGGGAACACCGATCCTTCTAATCTGCCTCGTTGTGTCTTATCCCAAGCAGTATAAACCCTATTAAAACAGCATAAAACACAGCAAGAAACAAAAACCAGGCTACCAAAAAGGTTAATGTTAGCTAAGCTAAAAAGAAAGAAATTGTATATGGACAATACAAAATTGAATCAACCAAGGTTTTTGCGTACTTTGGGAGTTCAATATCGAGACATATGATGAATCATGAAGATTGAACTCAATTGTCACCCATCAAAACGTATCAAAAAATCAAAGAAAGAATGAAGGCAAATGATGGAAATCGATGCAAAGAGGACAGAAGCAATGCAATGATGAATCGCCAAATCCTTGTGACTTAAGATTGCGAAAATTTCTACCGGGATTAAAATTTCACAACCTTAGCGAAAATTCTCGCGTAATCTTAGCGAAATTAATAATTTTCGCTAGACACCGAATTCGCTAGTAATCGCTCCTAGCGAAATTTTGCATTTTCGCTACTCACATAAATTTCGCTAAGCTAGCGAAATTTCGCTAGCTAGCGAAATCACCATTGCCTAGCGAAATTTTGCATTTTCGCTATCTCTTGGTGATTTCGCTATTAGTGAAAATTGGCTAGCTAGCTAAATTTTCACACAATAGCGAAATTTTCGAGCCTTAGCGAAATTCACGCTTTGTATGGTTTTGTAATTAATGCAAATCACTTCAATTTTGGTATTACTTTCGTCCCTAAATTAGCCAAATTGTTAGGCTTGCGGGTATTTTCATTATGGGTGGCCTATAAGCCCTCCCATTTTGTAACTCCTAAGCAAGAAATCGAGGAAGCAATTTTGGTAAGTTTTTATTTTGTTCTGTAGTTTAGTTAGGTTTTGCTTTTCTCTCTCTCTCTCTCCTCTTCCCTTATTTCTTCGGGCTGCCAAACACCCTCTCGAGGATGACAACTCAAGATGCTTGGCTAAGCCTCTTTCTTTGAAGAGAAAGGAAGCTAGCTTGGTGGTGGGGCATATGTAGGCTGTCCCCTTGTGTTAAAGCTACAGTACTTGTTTATGGCCCTATCTTCTCAAAATAGGGTCAATAGCATTGAATGTTATTAATTCGGGCCATACTTACCATGTTTTCATAGGATACAAGTATAGCGATTGCTAGATGCACGTGGTTTATTAGATGGTCTTTACGAGCCTCCTCGAGATGATATTTTTCTGAATGTTAGAGTTTCAAATCAAAAGGGCAATAAGATGCATGTTATCCGTGTTAACTCAAATGGGGAGTTGATTTTAGGGCAGGCCTGCTAGTTAAACATGCATCCTGGGCCAGGGCTCGACCATGTGTCGCTTGTCATAACGCGAGGATAAAACCCGAGGAATAATTTGCTCCGCTCCTAAGTTACCAAGTTAGTGACCTAAATCTTCAGTTAACTTTTCACACTTCATTTCGCTTACGCTTAATCGCTTTCAAACTCATCACACTCGCTTTTGAAACAAAATCCAAAAGTCCAAATAGAAAGTCTTACCTTCGTGCACTTATGCAAATCATTTTGGGGATGAAACCCATCCTGTTCGACCCTAGACCACTATATCAAGTAAAGAGCTCGACCACAAGCAAAGAAGAGGAACTTAGGTGTATATAAATTTTGTTGATTTTAGCTCAGCCTACTCGTGCACGAATCAAAATGGCGCCGTCAGATGGTGCCAAACTACGAATGATAAGCTGAAGTACTTGTGATCAACATCACAAGTGAAGGTAATCTTTTAACTTTGTAACCCACAGAATCGCAAGTTTTTCATTACTTGCGTAACTTCAATGCTTTTGTTTTTTTTTTTATATACAAATGGCTTATTTTAGCTAACCCTAACCTTTTGAAAGTTGGTTTGTGCTTTTGTGTGTCTCACTTTGTGCAATACCAGGTAATGCAAAGGCCGGGACAGAGAGAACTCAGAAGACCGCATAGAATCAAGACAATAACCCGACCTAAGCCAAGAAGTCATGTACACACCGATACCATGGATCCACTAATCAAGAACAACAGAGTCACTCCATGGATCCACCACATTCCAAGAACAACAGAGCTCCACTCGAACCTCAAATAATCCAGCCTGTACCTTATAACTGGATAGAGGGATCACATCCACCTCCTAGAGTTAGTGCCCCATCCCCGCATCAGTCTTCCACAAGATGTGCAGTTGAGGCCATATTTGGCACTCTGTATCTCTCAGCATATCACAGTATGGAAAATGAAAATCCATACACTGTTATTAGGGATTTTGATAGAGGTTTGTACTACCTTAAGGAAGCAAGGATGGATACATCTACTTGGGGGCTACATTTCCAACGTAATCTCTAAAAGACAAGGCAAGATTTACTAAACTCACCTGAGGCCTAAACCACAGTGGAACCCTTTAAACAGCCGCAGCAGACTGGAAGAAGTTCTTCACACTATAAGACCACACTAGAGACAAATTTAAAATCTTGAAATAGGACGGTGAGAGGTTCTTATCGCATTGGAGATCATGGGAGACACCAGGCGCCACATCATGGGTTTGATATGAGACTGCAAACCACTTCATGGTGGTGTCTCCCCGCCATGAGGCGCCTGAACCAGCATGCAGAGACTTTCGAGTAAGATCCTGACGAAGCCAAGTGGATTTTTTAATTACGTATTGAAACTCTAAGGCTGATGAGCCAAACTCGTAGGGAATGAAACAATGAGGCTTTCACCAACCTTAGAGAGGATTTATACACAGCCAGAGGATATAGAAATGAAAGCTAGGATTTCAACCTTGAAGAATGTAGAGATGAAGGAAAAGGCTCCATGAAGTACATGCATTGACCGGAACCTCAAGTATCACACCAACTCGTGACCACCAATCCCTCAGATATCCAGAAGGTCCCCATACCTGTATAAAGGAAGGATTTGATGTCGAATGCAACACCGTGATAAATATGTCACCATTAAACCCAATGCCTCTATATGGAAATACCTACAATTCCACCGTGGAGGAATCACTCCTAACCTTTCCGGAAGCCCACTTCGCTATGTACTTCAGTGCCAAACCACGCTATTCTACTTCAACCACAACCACTCACCATCCTCTTCTCTGGGAATGTTTCATTTTAAATTTGAGTATAAGAGAGGTAACTTGTGGAAGAGCAAAAGGGAAATCAATGTGCACCTGCACAAAGGATTGATAATTTGTAGAAGTATTAATCTGGTCAAGAGAATACTTGGCTCGAGACAATCTAAAACCAAAAAATCGATAACCTGGCAGATTCCATCACCAAGATCAACAAGTTACAGAGGCAAGAAAGAGGGAAGGTTCCTTCCCAAACAAGGCTAAACCCAAGGAATCCATGAGGCAGTGATCATCCAACAATTCGGAAATGATGATGTTAAGGCTATAATTACTTAAGCATGGAAAAGAGGCTGACAACCCGCAAAAGCCCAAGAATCCAACTGGGTGATGAGGAATCGCGCCTATATTCTCTCAAAGTAGATTCAGCAAATAATGTATACCACCCCATTTCCATGACAACACTTAGAGGTAAGAAGAAGGCATCTCACAAGGTGCATTAGATATCTTGGGCAGTAAAGGAAGGCACATACCTCTACACATGATCAAACAAGTCCCTCGTCAGTGCAAATTAAGATCTTTTGTATTAACTGCAAGGATTAGCATTGAGAAAAGGTATTTAATCGAACAAGTCAAGGCTATAATCCAAAGTAAGAATCCGGCCAAATACAAGGATCCGTGATCTCCAGCAATTTCTACCATTATCAGGGAATTACAGATAAGTCATTACTGATCTAGAGCTGGGCAGGAACCTACCGCCGTATTCCGTACAAGCAGCTAGGCTCGGGGTGAACTTAAACCACCAACATCACACTTTCACTGGGCCGAGAGATCTAAAGAAACTCTATGATAGTTGAGGATGTCTTGGTGAAAATAGACAAATTCCCATTACTCCAAAGGGATTTTGTAGTGCTGAGACCGAGCTAATCATAAGTGAACCTAATCATGTTCCAATCATCTTAGGAAGACCATTTCGCCACGCACCAATGCAATAATAAATTGTTTAATGGAGTCATGCAACTTACCTTTGCAACATGACTATGGTGTCAACATCTTCATCCGAACAACAAGCAAAAAGTTAAGTAGAACATGAAAATCAAATAACCGATGAGAAGTTTCGTTTCAAATGTTCAAGATGCAGGGAAGCACAGGTCCGTGGAACTGCAGGGAGTAATCAGCCATGAGATGAAGAGATATCGCTCACATCAACACTCCACCGCAGTTTTCAATCGCTTAATCTAATAAACCCATCATCGAGGAATGTCAACAAATGGGCACTCCAAATAATGGAGTCAACCTGTGCCAATGTGAGTCGAGAGATCATTCTCCTTGACCCCTTGGAGCACTTTTTTAGACTGAGTCGTTCTGTTTTCAAAAACCGAATTGCAGCCTATAATTTTTGCTTTTGTTTAATCTAATTTAATTTACACATTTAGTTATTTTTAGAAAATTTTTAATCATCAGGCTTTCCACGTTTTTAGTACTTCTGTTTTTTGAATTATATAGCACTTTTAAAGATTAATTTTTACTTTACAAATTTATATATAGTAATTTTTATTATATAATTTTTATTTCATATATTATCATAATTAATATAGTAATTTTTAATTTATAAATAGGGCCAAATTCACAAAAATAGCTAACGTAAAAGTTGAGACCTTTCTGTTATCACAAACAGTTTATTTAAACCTGAGTCTCCCAAATTCTTCCACACCTCGGGCCAACGCCACCGCCGAGTTGCGCCGCCTGACCGAGCCGCCAAAGGCCGCCGGCTTCGCGACAGCCCCGCGATCTCTCGCCATTGCGCCGCCTCATCACCAGCTCGACCGACCGCCACCGAGCCTCCACCTAGCAAGACGCCCACGCCGCTACGGCCTCGGATCGTTTCACAATCGAGTTGTCGCCCACTGGCCACTTTACTAAGCCTTCTGAGCTCTCATCATGGCCAGACCTCTGCCTGGTTCGTTTATTTTGCCCCTCGCGCTTCTCAGTACGGTCCTTCATCGAGTTTTATTTATTATTTTGTATTTGTCATTGGCATCAAGAGCCCCGGTCATCCGCTTGTTTCAGAGGATTCAACACCTGAGCCCTGGCCAGATACAGAGCCTCAACTCCAAAGATTTTCAGTGAGCTCGAGCCCTTCAGATTTATTCAGCATTTTAGATATGGTTCGTGACGGGGTGGGTCCCGGGCCGTCATGTTAGATTCAATAATTCAGAGGCTTCTAGCCCGGCTCCTGGGCCCAAGATTATCACTCTGGCCCTCAAGTGGCAGACTGGGCGAGCCTGTGGATTCAAGATTATCAAGACTACGACCTGCCCCATCACTGCACTCCCTGAGAGAGTTGGGGAGGGCCTGGCCTCCAAGCTGGCTCTCGCATGATCTGGCCCCGTGAGTTAATCCTCTCTCGGGCCATAACATCACTCAAATACATCACTCAGCGAGGCTACATCATCGCCCTCGCTTTGTCACCCGCCTCCGGATCGAGGCCATTGTTCGTGTGGCACCCCATTCCGGGGAATACCGCACTACATCTCGAGGGACTTCATCAGAGTCATTCTACGATGTCCCGGCTGGGCCGAGGGTCGATCCCGCATTTAGGAGTCCATAGATTGACTGGGAGATTATCTACCATCGTCTTCCATGAATTCCGAGGCAAAGATTATTACCCACGAGCGGGTAGCCGCATCGATCATTCTATGACATCTCGAGATGTGATGGTCCGGGCGTGAGCTCGCTTCATTGATGATCGCCGCGGTACTCCGCAGCGGCCGATATTTCAAATATACTTGGGCCCGCGATACCACGCCAATGCAGAGGCGAGAGAGGATCAAGGCTCCAATTCGATCAACAGCGAGATGGTCTGGACACTGGCTAGGAGACACCAGTCGAATCCAAGATTTTCAAGAGGCAAACCGCGCTCGATGTTGGGCCGGGACACCACTGATCTGCGACTGGTTTATTCGCCAGCATTAGTGTAATGAGGGAGCCATCTCGAGGCTCTTACCTGATTCCAGGATACCGGCTTAGTCCCTCTCCGAGCTAGTGATGACCTCCTTGATGCATCAGAGGAGAAGGTCCATCTATGACCAAAAGGAAGCGAGAGTCTTCCGTCATTGATGTCGCACCACTCGCCGTGTCCCAGAGCATTGGGATTCCCAGAGGAGCTCAGGATTGAGAGGAGGATTAGATGCCCCGTTCTGCTGATGGTGGATGACCATGACTGATCTTTCCACTCCGATAAAGAGGATCTCAGAGGAAATGGAACAGGTGGCCTGAGACCACAGACGATATAGCCTGCCCCCGAGCCCGAGATGCAGAGGAGTCCAAATTACTAGATGTGTCACCTTCATCTCTCCTCCACACACCACATCCGCAGCCGCGAATCGATACACTGGGTCCATCCTATCTGCCGCACTATCACATCTCGGAAAGTATGTTCACACCCGGGCCGATGAGAGATTGCAGTGTGATGGATGCCATCTCGGCCACTAGCAATTTATGACAGTACTTCAGGATCGTAGTCAGCTCCAAGAATACCATAAGCCTTGAAGAGATCATGACGCACTCGGGGCCTTCCTCGGTTCCCGATCGAGAGGAGCCCACCACAAGACGCAAAGTGATATTTTTGATGTTTTTACGCAAAGAAAGAAGAAATAGACTCCACCACTTTACCAATAAAGAAAGGAGGTGGTTAGGTTTCTTTTATGATTTTATATACGCTTTATCAATCGTTTACTAATTTTGTTTAGATTTATGTATTAGCCATGTGAGGCAAGATATTTTTAGATAAATAGTTTGTATGTATACTAGCTTATTTTGGCTATATCAAAATCTATTCAGTATATATATATATAAATATTTTTGTATACTATGTTTTGTGCTTTTACCATATGTAATCAGTTATTTTAATTTGATTAATTCAATTGCTTCACCGAATAATTGAATTGCTTCAAATCGACAATTGAATTGTTTTTTATTGAAATTTAAAGCCTCCATGACGCTTTTATGTTAGAAACAAATTTTGCGCTTGGAAATACTTTTGCCAACAGTTCAAAGATGCCTAACTTGAAATTTCTCCTTTATGCTAATTCACACACGCACTTTATTATTCTTCTAATAGTCAGAACTTACTTACTACAGATAGCCGGCCTTAAGGCATGTTGGCACCCAAGATAGGCTTGTGTTACTCACACTTGAAGACCACTTTGTCTTCCAAAAGGAAAAGAAAAGGAAAAGCAAAGAAAAGAAAAGCAAAGAAAAAGAAAATAGTCGTAGTTTTGCCTGAAACCCTAGCACCTGGCCCTGTGGGGTGTATGGCGAAGCCTTTGAAAAACCTCGATGCCCTAAGCCTTTTAATTGGTTGGGAGTCAATGAGTTTAGTGTTCAAGCATGGGTGGATAGGTAGAGTTTAACGATTTGTAGGTGCTTGATTTTCAAGTCATTCGAGTCCCGGTGAAGCCCGTAGAGTCTCAGTGGGTCGTGATCCTTGCCGATGCCCTAAACCTAATTGGTCGGGAGTCATCTATGGACCTTGCATAATTGACTTGGTGAAACTCCAGGATTCAAGCATTGCACCCACACGTGCAGTTGAATAATGAAAGAAAGCGAATCAGTCTTGCATTCCAGGTTGTTCAACAACTTAAGGCCATGTCAAGGCTAGGTCAGAGGGACAAATTTTGCAATTTATCGTTTAACTGGTTATATAAAGAACCATTAGACTTGGTGAAATTCAGTTGAGAATCATGGAATCAATATTGACCTAAAAAATTTGTTCTTATGGTTTTGACTCTTTCATGTCGGTTTTCAAACTTGGTGTCCATTTTTAGGTTTAAGAGCGATGTTTATAATATGCATGCACCTTTTGAATCATAAACTTTTTGAAAATCACTGCATATATCTCCTTTTAGTTTTTGCATTGCTAAGGGACTAGCAACGTTTCGGTTGGGGGGTGTGATTAGTACCCATAAAGTGCTATTTTGAACCCTATATTAGATAGGTTTTGAGTGCTTTGTAGCACTAATCGTATGTATTTATGCGATTGAGTGTTAGTCTTCTTAGTATCACTTATGCTAGTTTAGAGGTTATTTTAGTTTGTTTTGCGAGGTTTGCGTGCTTTGGGAGTTCAATATCGAGACATATGATGGATCCTTGAAGATTGAACTCAATTGTCGACCATCAACGGACGAAAATCAAAAGAAAGAATGAAGAGACAGTGATGGAAATGGAAGTCTGATAGAGGACGGGGAAGCAATGCGATGATGAATCGGCAAATCCCGGGGAATTTAGCTAAGATTGCGAAAATTTATTTGCGGATTACAAAAATTCGCAACAACAAGCGAAAATTGAATCTTGTGAAAATTACCAATTCGCTAGACACGGGGAATTTAAGCTAGGCATTTGTTCTAAACGAAATTTGCACATTTCCTTCTCACATAAATTTACGCTAAGCTAAATTTCTGTATCGCAATCACCCTTTGCCCTAAGCGAAATTTTGCATTTTATTTATCTCTTGGTGATTTAAGCTAGCTAGCGGGGATTTACCCCATTTTGTGAAATTTTTTGAGCCTTAGCGAAATTCCTTTGCCTTAATCATGCTTTTGTAATTAATGCAATGAGCTTCAATTTTATTACTCTCTTATCCCTAAAATTAGCCAAATTTGTAGAGCTTTAGCCAGTATTTTCATACATTAGGTGGCCTATATAAGCCCCTCCCCATTTTGTAACCTAGCGAAGGAGTGAGGAAGCAATTTTGGTAAGTTTTATTTTGTCTCGTATTAGTTTAGTTAGGGTTTTGCTTTTTCTCTCTTCTCTCTCCCTCTCTCCTCTTTCCTTATTTTCGCTGCCAAACACCTCTCGAGGATGACAACTCGCAGATGCCACAAGTTCTTCAAGCAGAAAGAAGCTTAGCTTAGGCGGGGCATAGCGTGTGTCAGTTCTCAGGTTAAAGCTACAAAATTTGTTTATGGCCCTATCTTCCTCAAAAAATAGGGTCAATAGCATTGAATGTTATTAATTTCAATAATACTTACCATATGTGATACAAGGCATACTTTTATACTAGATGAGACTGTGGTTCATTAGGATGGTCTTGCATTTAGCCTCTCAGATGATATTTAATGTTAGAGTTTCAAACTCAAAAGGCAATAGATGCATGTTATCTCGTGTTAACTCAAATAGGAGTTGATTTAGGAGGTTTGCTAGTTAAACATAGGGATCCTATTGTGGCTTGGACTATAGGTTGCTTGTCATAACGCGAGGATAAAACCCGAGGACACTTTGTCATTCTAGCTACCAAGTTAGTGACCTAAATCTTCAGTTAACTTTTCACACTTCATTTCGCTTATAGCTTAATCACACTCATCACAATCGTTTTTTTTGAAACAAAATCCAAAAGTCCAAATAGAAAGTCTTACCTTCAGGCACTTATGCAAATCATTTTTGTGATGAAAACCCATCCCCGTGTTCGACCCTAGACCACTATATCAGCAAAGAGTCACTACCGCAAAGAGGTAGAACTTAAATGTGATATAAATTTTGTTGATTTTAGCTCACCTTTACTGTGGCATTTAATCACTAGCTACCGCAAAGATAGTGGCTCTAGGTCAAACACAGGATAGGTTTTCAGACAAATGATTTGCAGTGAGGTTCAAAATGGTGAATTTGTTTTGGATTTTAAGGTTTGGTAAAAACAGTGGGTTGAATTGTTTGGAAACTGAAAACAAAATGAAGTAAAATATAAAAAGAACTCCTTAAAGCATTGGACTACTAGGTTTGAGATCCTAAGGTAAATGAGAGGTTCTCGAGTCCTTTTCCTTGCTTTGAGGAGGATGACCTATAGTCATTTCCCGAACCGGATCTTCATTTGGCTATAAAAACTGAACCTAATAATTTTCGTTTTGAAACATAGCATCTATTGAGCATTAATGCTCTCGAAAAGTGAAAACATGTCTCCCTGATCTACCTTGCAGTAACAAATAGAAGACAACTAATTGTTAAAGAGACCAAAAGACATACACCATTTATGACATCATTACCACAGGACTATGATCTAATCCCCGGCAACGGCGCCAAAAACTTGTTAAGTAGACCAATTTGATGTATATGTGAAAATATGGTCAAGGGAGTGAATGTGGTAAATACTCAAAAACTGATTTGAAACAAAAGTAAGTATACTCAAAAACTGAAATGAAAAGTATTACCAACACTCTCAACCCTTTCCGCAAGTGCACTAGTCATACACAAAGTGGACTCTAGAGTCCTGATATCTAATTCCACGAGGATTGGAGGTTCTCTAATTGGAATTTGATCACCCCGACACAAGGGCTCTTCACTATTTAGGCGACCAAGTAGGATGTGGAATAAAATCAATTTTAATTGAAACAAAACCGATCTAAACTAATCCTAAAAATCTACCAAATAAACAACTACTTAATTCTAAAAGGTATGAAGAGAGTCACTAGGGATGGGGATAATTATTTACAAAACAGTTTGCATTTCCTTGAAAGTGCAACATTTGTGAGTTAAATGCTGAATTTGTCCAAGAGTAATGTAGTATAGCTTGGATTTCTCCATACACCATACATTTCACTAGTTAGAGATCCATATTCCTTTCAGGACAAATGGGTCTAAATAGCTACTCAGAAATTTGGCACTCTTTTAAGATTTGATTGTTTTTTCTTTTTCAATACTACAACCATTTCTTAGGACTCAAGAATTCTTGCCCCCATAGACGTGATAATGCAAGCCTTCTCCAAATGTAATCGTATCTCGTCAAATATAATAAAATTTTCTATCTCCTTTGATCAGATCTTTGCTAACACGGATCAAGATCCTCTTATCGACTAAGGAGAAACCTCGATTAACTAAATTGATACATCATCTAATTAATCTCACACCATGAGTAAATTAGTGATCTATCAAAGTAATTTTTCGTAGTTCATTAGTTCCAAGATATTAGTCTAGCATACCTAAGTTACCGCTCTTACTCGTGAATCTCCATTCTCAGGTCACTCAGAGGGCCTTCAAATCGAGCAAAGATACGTTCTTTTTTTGGGTATAAACTACTAATATTCAACAATTCATTATATGAACAAGCACTAATTATATAAATTCGCATTCAAACCCACAAAATAACCCCAAAAATTTGCAACCGAATATTCAACAATTAATCCCCAACCCTAGAGGGTGTTTAATGTTCCATTACCGGATTTCAATCATCACTAATCAAATAAAAAGTAAGAAAATGAAGAAAGAAATCAATAGAAAGAAGAGAAAAACCCAGATTTGAGCTTCAATCTTCTCCTCGACAGTAAAGAAATTGAATATCTGAGTACAACACCGAAATCTCTTCATTCAGAAATAAAATCGCTTCTAAGATCTATTAAAAATAAAAATCGCAAAGAAAACTAAGGAAATGAGCGCTTAGAGAGAAAACCCATGAGAGAGAGAGAATCTGCATTTTTAGCTTCAATCTTTGTCCGAACCCATGAATCAATCTCTATTATACAAAGACCGAAATATCTTCAATAGAAATAAAATCTCATCTAAAACCGCTTCTAAAATCTAAAACAAATCAAAATCTGAAGAAAACTGGGAAAATGGGCAGTCTAGAGAGAGAAACCCCATGAGAGAGGTTTCCAATCTTCCCCGCTTGCCTTTACCTAAAAACGAGTATAAATATGGTCCTAGGGTGAAATGGGCTTGAAATTAGGTCAAAACTCACCTTTCGGCCTTTTTCAAGTTTCAGATTTACTTCTGTCATGACATAAAGCTTCGTCATGACACCATTTCCTGTCGCGACATCGGTCACGTACATACCTCCCCGGTCGCGACATACTCTCCCTGCCGCTGACAAATTTTCTTCGGATAAAGAATCGGTTTTTCTTCTTAACTTGTCTGGGCCATAACTTCTTCGCTTTAACCTCGAATTTGGGCGTGAGTACTGCTGAAAGCTCTTGAATGTAGAATGCAGCCATGAGGGAATTCCTGAACCATTTGATGTTCCAGAGTGGTACAGAAAATTAATCTTCCCAGTAGCTACAAGGAGACTCTCGCTGATTCCTCTTTGGAAATATATTGCTCATTTCTTGCCAAATCACTTGCTTTTAATCAATAATCCTACAAAACCAAGTTTAGAGGAAACTTTATGAGTTTTACATGAATATGGATATAAAATGCACAAAATAGCTTGTGAAATGAACTCAAAACATAGATGAGTTTGCACTCATCAAACACCCCCGAACTTGAAGTTTTGCTTGTCCTCGGCGAAAGAAGTTGCTTGTCCCCGAGCAAATACAGAGTTCATTTCACCCTTTTTTTTAACCAAAACCGGTAATCAAATTTGCAAGGAAATTTATGTGATATGTGTCTCAAGAATCACCCTTTCAAGGAATATAGAGAATATGATCGAAGATAATTTATTCATTTTTAATAGTGAATTAATCTCATAATAGACAAATTTAGATCATGGTTCTCACTAGTGTGTGTGTGTGTGGTCTTCCCTATCCAAGCAATTGCAAGCTAAGATGAGTTTGTAAAAATTGAGATAAGTGCAGCGGATCTCCTAAGATAATTTATTTAGGTTCCATGAGGCTTGTTGTTCTTATCACTCTCCTTAATGTAGGCATACACAACTCGAATCAAGTAGGTCTTTATAAGCTTGTAATGTAAGGCTTGGGTAAGGGTAGTTAATTAGTCATTTGAGAAATTTAAAACTTACCCCGAACATACATATTTTTGCATTGTGACTCCTACTCCATCTGGTTTTATCGACATAGACACTCCTCGAAACACCCCGAATCTGTTTAGGTGCATCATTCCATATTCCTCATATCACCTTTTTGATCAAATTTTGCATTCTTTCAGTAAACACCAAGAAGCCTTTTTCTTCAAGACAGGGTTATTAGAATAGTGGTGCAATGTCAAAACCCCTTTAAGCTTTCTACCAACCCTTAGCGAGTTTTAAATCAATAACTCTAGACCCGATTGGCCTTAGGGTACTAGGTGTTGAGACACCTTAAGTTTACTTGCTCTCTAAGGAAGGAAGGCTA
Source organism: Tetrastigma voinierianum (assembly GCA_016808115.1). NCBI lineage: Eukaryota > Viridiplantae > Streptophyta > Magnoliopsida > Vitales > Vitaceae > Tetrastigma > Tetrastigma voinierianum. Next base: position 257,532 of record JAEQBH010001104.1, read on the forward strand.
CGTTTAGACTCCTCCTCCTTGACTTTTTATTGTATTTTGCTTCTTTCACACTTGATCTTTTCTGTTTTTTTTTTTTTTTTGACAACCTCTTTTGATTTTCAACTTAGCTCATTTCAACATATTTGGGTTATTTTTCCTATGGAAAAATTAACTCCCAGGCTGCTCCTCACCACATTTCTGATTATGTTCAAATCTCATGTTATGGGTGGTTGGTTCTTTGTTGAGGATAGTGATGTATGGAAGGTTATGGCTAAACTTGGTTTTTTTTTATAAACAGAATTTTGGCTCTTTAAGGCTCAACATCTTGGTACTAGAGGAATATGCATATGCATATTAATAGGGTTATATCATTTCTCAATTGTTGTGTTGCCTAGGATTTCGCCTCAAGCGATAATAGAACAAGTTCTAGAACCTATGGAGATCAAAATTAGATGGATTCTCATAAACCTTCTCTAACCCAAGCAAAAGCGCACTTTTCAAAGGGTACTTAGTGACCACGTGCATAGATTTTGAGAAACCAATGACTAAATAGCCTATTAAAGAGATAACTCATTAAACATTAAGTCCTATTATCTCTAATATTGTCCATATGCCAAGGGTTCATTTATGGTCCTTATTGACATCACAACAACTCCAAGCAAAACTCAATTAACTCAATAAACTCTAACTAAAAATATATATATATATATACCAAACTAAGATGTAAGTTAGGAAGCATCAAACAAAGTCATTATCTAGAAAAGCACCAGAAAAATTCATCCTCAAAGTTGTCATTTGCAACATGTGGGGTGTGACATGATAAACTCACAAAAAATAAACACCCCCAAACTTTGAGATGAACATTGCCTTAAATGTCTAGCAATCAGCAAAGGGAAGCAATAAAGTAAAAAGGTAATAAAGAGAGTTGGGAAAAGTGAACTCCCCTTTGTAGTCTTGGCCACATTGAATAGGAACCTTGAGGATTTTCAGACGTGACATTTGTGTGCCTACCCCTTGATACCTCTTTTGCTTCTTTGGAGCCATGAAAGTGGCTTTGGCATTTTCTCAAACACTTGGTATTTTGAACTTCCTTCACCTCAAATGAGTAGGTTTTGATTCTTCAAACCTCATTCAACCACACATGCAAAATCACTCCTGATCAACAATGATCCTACAAAGAACCCAAAACAAACAACCAAGCACAAAAATTTTCTTCCATTGTAACTCCTCTTTGATGCTTGGAATGATGGATGGAAAATTGGGGTTCAACAAAGGTAAGTTTGTGGGTTTGTGATGGGTTTTGAAGCTTGAAGATGATGAAAATGGATTGGGGAGGAATGTGATTTAGGATTTGAGTGGATGGGAGAAGAATTTGAAAGTGGTTAGAAGTTACAAGGGTTGGAGGGAAAGAGTATGGCAAGATAGAGTATAAAGTAGGAAGAAGAAAAATGGGTTTTAAAGGGTTAAAAAGCCTCTGTTTTCGTGGCTTGTAGTCTTTGGTCACATCGGCAATTACCTTTCAGCACCCACAATTTTTATCCAACTTGTTATACTCATATCTCCTTCATTTGCTTTCGAATTGAATGTGTAAGGACTCGTTGGAAGCTCTTTCAATGTAGAATGCTCATGGGCTGAGGTAGGCCATTTGGAGCCTCAATCAATACAAAAATCAGAATGTTCAATGTATCGGTGTGATGATTTCTTGACTCCTTAGGTTCTCCTTGCTTTGTCTACTTTTGCCCATATCACTTGCTATCCTTCAAAGTCCTTCATGCTTATATATTCTCTAAATTCCTCCAATAGCAACCCTTAATTCTGTTGATCTTGAACTCATCTCTTGTCTTCAATTCTCCTCAAGCACAGATGTATGAATCTGTACCAACTTTATATTTCGATTCAATTTGGTTCTTTTCACCTCGAAACACGAAATTTGATGAACATCTCCCTCCGTTTTCACACTTCAAGCACTATAATTACATCAACCACTTTCCAACTTCTTGCCTTTGCTCTTGCAAACCTTAGTCCTTTGACAACATGTTGGAGCTTCAAACATCTTGATACGAAAACACTAACAACAAAGTTAAAACCTTCTTTGGAATTTTCAATCAGTAAAAAACGACAACAAATAAAATAACTAAAAAAACGAGAAGAAAGAAAAGAGATGGATAGAATCCTTATTACTTAGCAGGTTGCCTCCAAGAAGAGTGCTCCGTTTTAGAGTCCATCTAGACTCATTGGAAAAGTACTAGTGCCATTTTGACCAATCATTCATCTTGGAAGCACTTCCTCTTCACCAACCATTGATTTCTCGAGATGTTTTCTTTCAAACTTTGAAGAGGGAAAGAAACTCAAAATACCTTTAATTATGGTTGGTGGTTCATACAATTTCTTCAAAGCAGTCCCTCTATGTGAAGTAGATGTAAACACATTTATGTAGAATTTGTTCAAATATTCCCTTTTGATTGAAATGAGTGCGAATTTTACGCACATGGCTCTTTCTTGCTCCGTCAAAGGTAATAATTGGTGAAGATTGAACTTTGCTTTCTCCTCACCCACAAGCAAGGTGAGCTCCCCCTTGTTGATGTCAATCCATGCTTGGCTTGAGGAAAGAAGTGGTCTTCTTAGTATATGAGAATTTTGTAGATCCCCTTCAATGCCCCAAGTCACAAAATCCTCGGGGAAGGTAAATATGTCCAAATCTTCTTTCAAAATGTTTTCAATAGCCATTACTTGACTTACTTCTTCAAATTTCAGTTTATCCAATAATGACTCTTCATCATTTAAGTTGTTTGAGTGCCTTGTTCTCAATTTCCAGCTCATTTTCACCTTCTTCCCACAGTTTCGGGATAGGAAATTTCGCACCTTGCTCAGAGTATCAATGCATTCATTGGGATTTGGCAAAGTGTTACTAGGAGAGGTCCTAGAGAAATTTTCCTTGAATGCTTGGACCAAGTGTCCTATTTGAGCTTCTACATTTTTCAATCTAGCACTAGTGTTGACTTGGAAGGCATCTAAATCTGGAAATTTCTGCTCATGAAGATTAATCCTCTTCTTGTTCCCTTCCATGTAGATAAAAATATGCTCCTTAACAGGAGACAACTCTTCTTCCTCCTGAAATGTGGGATTTGAACTCCCTTGATAAGGCAATACTCCTTGTTCCATGAGTGAGTCATTGTGAATTCTTTGGTCCAATTTATGAAGAAGTAGTTCAAGCTTGGCTTCTATGGAGGCAAATCTATCTTCTATTGAATGTTCCTCCATAAGTACCAACAAATAAGAAAAGAAAAACAAAAGAAAATAAAGTACAAAATACAAATAAAAAAAAAAATTAACTAAGAAACAAATCACAACCAAAAAGATAAAAATAAAAATAAAATTGCCTAAATTAGCAAATTACCCGTTCTTCAAAATGTCAACTTCCAATGAGAGAAAGTGAACCGCGCCAATCCCCGGCAACGGCGCCAAAAACTTGTTAAAGAGACCAAAAGACATACACCATTTATGACATCATTACCACAGGACTATGATCTAATCCGACAACGCGTAAAAACTTGTTAAGTAGACGATTTAGTATGTGAAAATATGGTCAAGGGAGTGAATGTGGTAAATACTCAAAAACTGATTTGAAACAAAAGTAAGTATACTCAAAAACTGAAATGAAAAGTATTACCAACACTCAACCCCTTTCCGCAAGTGCACGGGTCATACAAGTAATAAAGTGGACTCTAGGAATGTCCAGGATGTCATTACCCACCCGAGGATTGGAGAGTTCTCTACAGTGGAATTTGATCACCCCGATTACAAGGGCTCTTCACTATTTAGGCGACCAAGTAGGATGGAATAAAATCAATTAAATTGAAACAAAAACTGATTTAAAACTAATCCTAAAAAATCTACCAAATAAACAACTACTTAATTCTAAAAGGTATGAGGAGAGTCACTAGGGATGGAGATAATTATTTACAAAACAGTTTGCATTTCCTTGAAAGTGCAACATTTGTGAGTTGAATGCTGAATTGTCAAGAGTAATGTAGTATAGCTTGGATTTCTCCATACACCCATACATTTCACTAGTTAGAGATCCATATTCATTTTCGGGGACAAATGGGTCTAAATAGCTACTTGTAAATTTGGCACTCTTTAAGATTTGATTGTTTTCTTTTCAGTACTTCACACCCTTTTCTTAGGACTGAAGACTTCTTGCCCCCATAGACAGGATAATGCAAACCTTCTCCAATGTAATTTGGTATCTAGATCCTTCAAATCTAATAAAATTTTCTATCTCATGATCGAGATCTTTGCTAACAGGATCAAGATCCTTTCATCGAACTAAGGAGAAACCTCGATCAACTAAATTGATACATCATCTAATTAATCCTCACCATGAGTAAATTAGTGATCTATCAAAGTAATTTTGAGTTCATTGGTTCCAAGATATTAGTCTAGCATGCCTGAGATTCTGGCTCTTTACTCTCAGGAATCTCCATCTCTGTGTCACTCGGAGGGCCTCTTGGAAATCAGAGCAAAGATATGGCTCTTTTTTGGGTATAAGCTACTAATATTCCAAACAGTTCATTATATGAGCAGTACCAATTATATAAATTCAGTATTCAAACCCACAAAATAGCGAAAAAGCGCAAATGCAGATATTCAACAATTAATCCCCAACCTAGAGGGTGTTTAATGTTCCATTCTTAGATTTCAATCATCACTAATCAAATAAAAAGTAAGAAAATGAAAGAAAGAAATCAATAGAAAGAAGAAAAACCAGTTTGAGCTTCAATCTTCTCCTCGGCTTGATAAAAATTGAATATCTGAGTACAACAGAAATCTCTTCAATAGAAATAAAAATCTGCTCTAAGATCTATTAAAAATAAAAATCTGTAGCAAAAACTAAGAAAACCCATGAGAGAGAGAATCCATATTTTAGCTTCAATCTTTGTCTAAACCTTAGTGAAATACGAATCCTACATTATACGGCAGAAATATCTTCAATAGGAAATAAAAATACGCTCTAAAACTGCTCTAAAATCTAAAACAAATCAAAATCTAAAGAAAAGAAAGCGGAAAAATGGGCGTCTACAGAGAGAAACCCCATGAGAGGCTCTCGATCTTCAGCTTGCCTCTTTACCTAAAAGCAGTATAAATATGGTCCTATGGTGAAATGAGCTTGAAATTAGGTCAAAAACTCAATTTTCGGCCTTTTTCAAGTTTTACGCATCGGCTACGAAATTCGCGACACGGGTTTTACATGCGACCTTCGATCCTGACATACTCTCTGTCGCGATGAGATTTTACGGGCGGCAAATTGGTTTTCTTAACTAACTTGTCGGGGCCATAACTTCTTCGTTTTAACTCGGATTTGGGGCGTGTGAGTACTCGTTGAAGGCTCTGCTGAATGTAGAATGCAGCCATGAGGAATTTGAACCATTTGTTGATGTTCCAGATGGTACAGAAAAATTAATCTTCAGTGGCAATTTGTGAGACTCTCGGTTGACTCTTCTTTTGGAAATAAATTGCTCATTTCTTGCCAAATCACTTGCTTTTAATCAATAATCCTACAAAACAAAGTTTAGAGGAAATTTTATGAGTTTTACATGAATATGGATATAAAATGCACAAAATAACATGTGAAATGAACTCAAAACATAGATGAGTTTTGCACTCATCACTAATGAATCTCAGTGGATCTAGTAATAAGCATCCATTGAACCCTAAAAGATTGCCAAATACTAGTCAATCAAGGCACATCAAAGGGGTTCTAACCTAGAGTGAGAAATAGGAACATAAATGCCAATAAAAACTTTTTTAAAAACAGAGAACCAACAGTTACCTCAAAACCCTAGTCCAGCAGCCCTCTTTTCAAGGAAAAAAGCGGTCTAGCCAACCATCCTCTGAGTTGTCATCCTCAGAAGGGAGTTTGGTAGCCGAGAAAATGAGAGAAAGGAAAAGAAAATGAGAGAAAAGAAAATAGCGGGAAAACTCCCACCTAGCACTGTCTCTATTCCAGCAGAAAAAATCATAATGTCTCTACAAGATTTGGTTTGAGCTTATATAGTGCTCAAATTAGAAAAAATACAAAAATACCCTCAATACCCATAACACATGAAGGGAAAATTTGGAAAAAATCACAAAAAGGAAGTCAAACGGGGGTGAGGCGAAAAAAAATCCTGAAATACGGGAATGACTTTGCACCTTGCGAAAATTTTAACCTTATTATGAAATCTGCCTTCCTTCATTTTCTTGCCTCTTACGCTCTTCTTTCCTTCGATTTGATCTATAATCTTTGAGTTCCACTTCCCGAATTCTTCGTGCTTGGATCAATTCAACAAATTTAGCATTAGCTTGCAAAAACTACAAAATTAGCCACAAAATGTGATCAGTAGAATAGCCGGGACCTTAATGTGCAAATCGGGTTAATTTGGTTGATTAGTACACAAAAAGTGCTCAAAACCTACAATAAATAGGGCTCACCCATTTTCCTATGGCCGAATACAAACGTTTTTTCAAAGTTGTTGAGAGAGTCTTGTTGGATTATTCCGCCTGGTCATTACTTTGTAGGTACCTCGGGGTTGAATACAAGTTCTTGACTTTCAGCTTGTTGAAAAAGTTCCTGTATACCCCTACTATCAAATTATGGCCCATTGTCAGTCACTATCGACTGCGGTATTCCAAACCCGCAGACTATGTTCTTCCATACAAATTGGACGACGTCTTTATCTTTGATAGAGGTGAAGGCTTCCGCTTCTACCCATTTGCTAAAATAGTTTGTTCCTACTAATAACAGCTTCTTTTGTCTTGGGCGGTAGGTAGTGGCAACTATATCAATTCCCCACTAGGCGAAAGGCTAGGGGCTTGTTATGGTTGTCAGGTTCTAAGTCGGCACCCTTGAAATGGGGCTTCTTTGTTGCGGCGATCACACTTCACGGCGGAAAGGCATCGCCCTCATGGTTGTGATGGTAGCCTCGGGTATGGGCCTTGTGCACCAAAGTTTTGCCGCCTGGATGATTTCAACATATTCCTTCATGGAGTTCGCTTGATGCATCTTGCCCCTTTGTTAGATGCCGACGCATTTAAGATACAGGTCGTTTAGAGAATGTTTATACAGATGCCCGTTCCCAAGAGAAAATTGAGCTACCTGAACCTAAACCTTGTGGGCTTCGACCCTACTATCCAAGAGTTCTCCCAAGCTCAGGTAGTGGACTATTGGAGTCATCCGGGAGAATTAATAGCACATCTCGTTTATCCGAGTTAGCGACAATTGGCGACTCGGGTTGATAATAGACGAGGGAGGGCGATGCTGGTTGTAGGGATCACGACCATACTATTAAGGCATCCACTTTTTCGTTTGAACCCCTTGGGATATGGTCAAGCTTCCAAGCCACGAAGTTTTCCAGCCGAAGTTTAACCAGGCATACATACTTGGTCATGTGCTAGTCCTGTGTTTCGTATTCCCCGTTTACCTGTCCTACCACCAACTGGGAGTCGCTTTGTATGATGATCTTTTATGAGGATACGGAGATTGCGAGATCTATTATGGCTAGGATTGCTTCATATTCTGCCTCATTATTGTTGGGCTGGTAAGGGAAGTATAAGCGTATACTGCACCTCTATCCTCTCGGTTGGTGCTTTAATTTGCAAACCTCAGAGCCATTTTAACGCCTTCCACAGGATACACCGGTCGATGTTGCCGGGTCCACATCACAGTAGAGGATTTATGCTAAAAATTCTACCAATATATGTCCATTTATTGCCAAATGGGGTTTGTAATGGATACCAAACTCGCTTAGCTTAATGGCCCACCGAGCCATCCTTCCCGACAAGTTGGGTTTATGTATGGTTCTTCACAAGGGAAGATCGGTCAACAAGATGATAGGATGTGCTTGAAAGTAAGGGCGGAGTTTTTTAGCCACCACATGGAGGGTCAGCACCGCTTACTCGAGACGGGTATATTGAGTTTCTGCCTCATATAGGGATTTGCTTACGAAGAACACTAGTCTTTGTTTTCGGTTTTCATCTTCTTTGAACAAAGCTGCACTCACTGAGACATCTGAAACTACTAGGTAAAGATAGAGCGTATCACCTGTTTCGGGGCTAGCCAAAATTGGTGGTTCGGTCAGATACTGCTTGATTGCCATGAAAGTCTAGTCGCATTTCTTATCCCAACCGGTTAGTTTGGCTCCCTTTAGAGTGGTGAAAAACGGCTTTAATCAGTCTGTAAAACTAGATATGAACCATCCGAGAACCGCTAGCCAACTAATCAGTTGCTACACTCCTTTTCTAGAGGTAGAGCCTAAGATTCTATAATAGCTCTAAGCTGAATAGGGTTGGCCTCTATCCCTCTCTAAGTTACCATAAAGCCTAAAAACTTGCAGGCGGTCAACGCACATTTGCGGGTGTTTAGAGATGTGATCAGGCGTTCTTTGGATTTGACAAGCATATCGTTGATGTAGACTTCCATGTGGTCTTGCCTAATAATTGGTCGAAATATCTTGGTCACCCACGACCTTATGATAGGTCGCTCGGAGCATTCTTCAAGCAGGCATTACCGGTAGCGCGGTATATCTGCGTTCGGTATAATGAAGGACGTTTATCACTACATGAGGCGGGTGTATGGGAAGTGGTGGTACTAGAGCGTCGAAGATGTGACATCCCATGCTTGGTGGCTATACTTGATCGATCCCATATGTGGCATGGGAAGCTATCTTTCGAGCATTAGCCCCCGTTAAGGTGCATGTAGTGCGCACATACTCTATAGGTGGCCAGCCCTTCTTTGGAACCACCACCACATTAGCCAGTCATTCGAGGTATCTTACCTCTCTGATAGAACCTGCTCTCAGAAGATTATCCACCTCTATTTGAATAATCTGATGGCGATCCTGGTGGAAACGCCTCACTTTCTGTCTTACTGGTTTGGCCGTGGGGATAATATTCAACTTGTGAGAGCCCAGTATTGGGTTGATTCTGGTCATATCCGATTGATTCCAGGCAAACACGTGTATGTTTCTTAGCAATACACTTTGTAGTTGTTCTTTTTCTTTGCTAGATAGTAGAGAACTGACGTATGTGAACTTCTTCGGCCCGTCTAGGACCATTGACTCCAGGGGATCCATGGCTAATGGGTCCTTCTCTTCCTCCCTTATCTAAGCGACAAACCGTTGTTGCTATGCGGGGGTGTGATCTTCGAGGAGAGGACTCCTTAAGCTCTTCTCCCTTTTTTGTCTCATATGGATAACCTTAGCCTTGCCGTGGTGGTGGTACTTAGAAAGTCAGCCTGCTATGTTGGTGGAAATGGCCCGACAATACGGTGATATGTTGAAGGAATGACCTTCATCGAGTGTAGCCAAGTCCGACCTACCATGGAATTGTAAGGCCCAAGTCTTCAATGATTGAGAACAAAACCTACTAGGCAACTAGTCCTACTTGTATAGGGAGCGTGATGTCTCCTAGTGACGTGGTTGTTGCGCAGTTGAAACTATAGAGGATTCACCTAGTTGAGTTTAGCATTCCTGAGATTGAAGGCTGGTAGCTGCAACAAGTCTACCGTGCTGCTAGGTTCTACCAGCACCTTGTGCACATCAAAACTGCTAACACATAGGGTGAGTACCAATGCATCATAATGGGGCACAATGACCCTATTCAGGTTTACCGGAGGAAAGGATATGGGGGCCATCTATCGGATTGATTTCTTCACGGCTGCCACCCGTGTGGATAGCATTTATTCTAGCCTTGACTGTGGTCGCTCTCAAAAGCTTCTTCTATTGGCGCTTCGATTGATATTGGTCATCAGATGGGCCTCCCAGTATATAATTTATGGCCAGCCTGAATTCTGACGGGATGGTTGTGTCGGCTGTAATTTCGTATGCTGGTGGCCCAGATTCTGCCCCGCCGCGGTCCACTTCCCTCACATACTTTCTGAGGTGCCCTTCTTTGATTAGTGGTTCCACTAGGAACTTTAGGCTTCAGCACCTGTTGGTCTCATGCCCATGATCTCTATAATAATCGCACCATACGGATGGGTTTCTCTGAACGGGATCCGTCTAGATCGGTGTAGGCCACTTGAAATCTAACAAGTCGCGAATAAGGGGCTGCAACCTCTCATATGAGATGTTCAGGGGGGTGAACTATGGGGACTCCCTCTTTTTCTGTGACTAATCATGAGATCGCTCTTGGTTTCTACCTTGACTTTCCTTAGACCTAGACGGCTTCTTCCCCTCCATCTTGTTGCTCTCATCTAGCTTGCTTGTGATCATGACAGTTTGTGTTGCTGCGTAGATATTATCTTCCATCTTTGAGTACCTATCTACCCGCCTATATAATTCTTCCATTGTCGTCAGCGAGTCTAAAGACAGTGAGTGGAAGAAAGGAGTGGATGGCCTAAAGCTTCTCCACGAGTTACGAAGGGTACGCATCCATCTTTATAAGTCTCACATTTGCTAGGCGGCTTGCTCGAACCTCTTTGTGAAGTCTGTGTGGTTTCTCTTCTCAGCACATAATAGTTTGCAAGAGCTAGTGTTCCTCTTACGTCGTACCAAGCAAGGAATGCGAGAGATGAATACGATCCTAAGCTCATTGAAAGAGTTTATTGAATTACGTGGGAACTTGTGGAACCAGGCTAATGCGCCCTCGCAAACTAGCAGGCGAAAATACTTTGTATCTGATAGAAGGTCATTGCGGCGTTCGAGTGTCATTGCCCCTGGTTGTAATTAGACATGTGATCATAAGGGTCATTAAAGCCATCGAACATGGTAAAAGATGGCATGACAAACCCTAAGGGTGGCTCGTAATTAAGAATGTGTTGCCCTAGGGGTGAAGAGAGCATGTCGTCGAGCCCCCGAATTAAGGTTGTAGGTTGCGTATAGAATGTCGACCTTGCACCGAAGGCGAGATGCATTGGTGGCATTGGTGGCATCGGCAACATCATGCTATCGGGTAACACTGACGCATTTCGAGGGGCTTGAAGCGGTTGGTTCTGCCTCCTATTAGCCTACTCCCTAGCCCGGTGGAAAGCGCCACTGACGGCATCACTGAGGACAAGGTGGTGTGAGTGCTTCCTTCGCGATTTGGCCTTGTGTTGGCTTGAGCATTCCTTCCTAGCGGAGGAATCATGGATGGGGACCTCTCGGAGGACAATTCATCATCTGTTATGGAGTCACTGTCCTCGGAAATAATGGGTTCTTTTCCTTTATTGTGAACTATTAGATGTTCAGCACGATCGCCATCTTGTACATCCTTTCTAAGGTCGTGACTTTCCTCTAACTAAGCCCACAACTGATCATTCTCATGTTGCAAATGTTCAACGCGAGCTTGTAACTGTTGCACCTATCTCACTTGCTCCTCCTGCTTCCTCTCCATCTCTTGACGCCAATGGAGGAACTAATCTTCAAGTGTTTGATGCATCGGATTGTTCGACATTGTGGTTGCTTCGAGTAGATTAGATGTAGAAGGGGGAGTCGAAAGAGTTTAGGTAACCAGGGGCTGCTAGAGATCATTGAAGCCAAGCCCTTGCAGACGATTGACAAGACTTTTTATTCGCTTCCCACAAACGGTGCCAATTGTTGGGACCTTAAAGGTTGGATCCCCTAAGCGTCAAATTATAGGGGTCCTAATCGTCAGAATCTCTGAGCATCAACAGCACATTGTGAACCTCGATGATCGCTTCGTGCTCCCGGCGATCTGATGTAAACGCAAAAGTGGCGTCACGGCGGTGGTGGGCGTAGCCTCTCCAATGATTAGAGTCGGTAAAATCTGCGAAGGGATAAGAGAATAGGCGTAGTTGGAATGGCTTACCTTGCCTAGTGGGAGTCTTACGTTCTAGACAATGGTTTAGAATCTCGCCACAACTCGAGAAAGGAATCTCCTATTTTTAGGGATAAATATGTTTTTCCTTATCAACAACATTCTTCCTTGTTAGGGATTATCATTCCACTTATCAGGGATTATCCCCAGGAGTAAAGTTGATTTGGAAAATTTGCGATATTATCGTTTTGTGTGAGATTTTAAGCTAGAGTGATTATTCGTAACAAACTTTATATGGGATGAGTCTCATATGGGGTAAAATGGCACGACTAGCGGACTGGTGAGATAGGCAGCCTCGAAGCGGGCACTGGAATAGTTTGACCTTAACTTCCTGCGACACAGTATAGATTCTCCCATCTGAGAAGTGTCCGCCTGGTCTTTATGGGGTGAGTGGAATCGGGTCGTTTCATAACACAAGCCCAATGGGCCCCAAACCCATCGAATAGCGCATCTTAGAGATCATGATACTCACAGCTTATGTAATATATAATCTGCTCAATACATATAAATCTCTGTTCTTTCACCTAAATTCCGCTCAACGTTTATATACTCTTATTATGGAGTTTAGTGTCAAAGTAATTCATTTTTTTTATTACAAATTATATGAGTAGCTTTTTTTTTTTTCAAAATAATCACTAAGTCTTCCTTTCACATATTTTGAAAACCGCATTTATCAAATATAGTTTTAAAAATTATCCTAAAATCGTATTCACCAAATTCGTTTTAAAAATTACCCTAAAATCATATTTACCAATTATGGTTTTAAAAAATTAACCTTAAAACCATAATTGATGAATATGATTTTAAAATTAACCCTAAACTATAATTGATGAATATAGTTTAAAGATAATTTTTAAAAACGTATTTAATGAATTCGATTTCCAAAACATATGAAAGACTAATCACGTAATTTAAAAAAAAAAATTTATTTTAACATTAAACTCCTTATTACGGGGACGTACATGAATCACTCCCACAAATATAAAGTCCACACATTACATAACAAAGTAAGATGACCAACGTCCAAGTTTAGATAGGCATTTTGATTGGTATTGACATCTTGAATTGACTGGTTGCTGTGTGCCGTAAAAATTGTCCTACAAAACAAAGGTCCCACGTGTCCAGATGGACAAAAGGGTTAGAGTTTTGTGCCATGATATTCTATTTTTTAAAAAAATTATTAAAATAATTTAAAACATAAATAAATATTCAAATTAATGCATTATATTTCAATAAAATCATAATTATTAATTATAATTATAAAACTTTTTTTTAGTTAAAATTATAATTATTGACTATAATTTTATAATTAAATTTAAAATTATAATTAATAACAACAATTTTATTGAAATGTCATTCATATACCCCGAATATTAGTTTAGGCATTTGTTTATTTTTTAAACTATTTTTATAAAAAAATTTAAATATAGTATTATGAGACAAAACTTTAAAGGTTAATTGATTGCTTGCCTTGAATTGATTGGTGGTTGTTGCGCCATAAATATTTTCCTACTCGAATTGATTAGTTGTTGTGTACCATAAAATTGTCTAGCTTTTATCTCGTTTTCCTCATCCTTTGATTGCAGGGATGCTAAAACAACATGCAAACAATCCACTTGCAGAAATTTTTTTGTTACCATTCAAATTTATCTTTTATAGAAGGCAACTTTCTGAAAGTGGTAACTTGGAAAAAAATACATTATTATTTTTTATCAATAGAGCCTTAGAAATTAGAAGTTAAAAGTGCTGCATGTCATGAATCCAAACTGGGGAGAAGGTAATAACAACTTGTAAGATACCTAGCACGCTTGTACGATAATAACAACTAAGAGTGAGGAAATATTAATTGAAAACAGCAGGAGGCTAGTGGTGGCTTTATTAGGGCTGGCAGGTGAATTGTCAATTACTAAATCATTGTTTATTGCCATCCTGTTGTACATTGCCAGCTCATGCTTGTTTTTACATACAGTACTTTTTTTGTTTATATATACAGTACTTTTCTTTTTCTTTCACATCCTCCTATTGAAGGTAATTTCAAACAATTATAAATTTTCTCTAATTCACTGACTGCTACAGGAGAACAATTTATTGCTTGAGGAAAAGGTGTTTGGAAGGAGGTCTAATTGTTTTTAGTGGAATTCATTATAACATATAAAAAGCACAAAATCAGGAATATGTGGGCATATAAAAAATTATAGTATTTTTGAAATGAAATTATATCGAAATCTAATTTCTACTCAAATGAAAAATTGATCCCTTAATTTCCTTGACAGGTACCTAAAATCTAAACAAAAAAAAAAATCTTGAAAATTAGATTTCATAGACTTAATTGAAAGTTAAGAAGAAATTTAACGGACTAACTTGAAAAATAACGGATTTCATTATAGAATTGAATTGAAAATTAAATGCTGAAACAAGAAAGCTTTGAAATAACAAACTGCTTGGAAAAAACATTTATAACTAAGCTAGGAATCTAGAAAAGACGGTTGCTAAACTTGTAGAAATGCTGAAATACTCTTGCTCAGTTTTGATTATTGGTTGATGATCCTTAAAATTGGTGTTGAGTTCTCATACATATCGTTTACAGTGCCCCGCGCCAGCAACTCTCTAATAACTGTCTATGTCTCTACTAAGGAGTCTTACTCTTCAAGTAACTTTCCACCATTGCCCACGTCTTCTACCATATCATGACTTGGAGAAAAGTCTTATCCATATTTTACATGAGACAAAGTCTCAATATTCTATACTGGCAGCTTTGACAAATTTTCTACAAATTCCAGAAATGTCTCTAGACCTTTTCATAGGCTTGGGATTTATCGTATTGGGTTGGGCTTGGCATATTCATTCGACCCATTCTATTACCATTTGGGCCTAAAAAATTATTTTTTAGTGTCAACAATTGCCCATCGCATACAATGTGGCCCACGGGCCATGTTTGTTGTATGTATTAAAGCTTTTTACATATCAAAAGGACATTATTTCCTTGCTCTCCTCATTTTTACCATGAAGCCCAAAGTGCAACTTACTCCTTTGGAAGTGGATTATCTATGGAAAAAATGAGTCAAAACCCGAGCCCGATTGGATGATTTGAAGAAGCCCAGAGTAATACCTTGAGAAAAGTCTACCGCCAATTTTTCTTTCAAGCAAACTGGCTGCAGTCCCTCCTTACACAAGCGGTTGTCTAATTTCAAAAACGATATTTTCCTTTTACGCATCAAAGACTCTCCTTTGGGATTTGAAAGGTTTATGGGAAGAAATCCCTTTTATTTACGTACTAATCCTTCCACATTCTCCTATTTCTTCTCTTTCTCCTCTTCTTTCCCTCATCTCTTAGCCCAATTCTTAGCTGAAAATCCTTGCTATGGTTTTTGTTCTTCGTCGTCATCACTGTCAAAGTCGAGGTCGAAGTTGTTGTCCTTATCTTTGACATCGCCGCCGACGGTGTCGCGACTACTGTCGGGGCCATGAAACCATCCTCCTCTTGCCAGACAAGCCGCCCTTTGCTCCAATCTTGTGTCGCCCGACAACAATGCTATTTTGCTCGAGCTTCGTCCTGCTCACGGCTTTTCGAGACCAGCGTGGAGTCATTGTTGGAGTGCTTGGTCACTACTGTTCCTCAGGCGGGCGTTGGCGATATGCTGCGGCTTGGTGATGTTCTTTGTGGCTCGCCCTCCGATCGGCGTTAGCGAAGAGATCATACTACTACTGCTCGTGGAAGAAATTCGACGTCGCCACTTATGGCACCGTCACCATCGATAAATTTACTCGTTGTTTGTCATTGATGGTAAGTGCTTAAAGATCAAAACTTTTCTTGATAATGAATTTATGATTTTGAATTTCTTGTTGAAGAAACTTGTTTTGGATAATTTCCTAGGTTTCCTAGCTTTCTTTGATGTAAATTATTTTCATAATGTTTGTTCGAAACTTTTCCTATGTACAGATTCTTCGACGAATCATATTAAATGTATTCTTGAAAAATTCTTTGAAGCTTTCGGCTTGTTTCAAACGTTTCCTTGGGTGTAGAATTTGAACATAAGTATGAGTACACCCTTCGAAAAGTTTCATTGAAGCTTTTCGGCTTATTACGAAAGTTTTTTTAAGTGAAAACTCTTAAAAAGAGTCGATAATACACCTCCGAAAAATTTTCTAAAGTCGTTTGGCTATTTTGAACCTTTTCTGAGGTGTATATTGTGAAAATAAACATTAGTATACATTTTGAAAAAAATTCATGAAGCACCGACATTACAGGATTTTCTTAGGTGTAGACTTTCAAAAGAGTCTAAAATACACATTCGAAAAAATTATTTGAAGTCGTTTGGTTGTTTCGAACATTTTCCTGAGTTCAGATTTCACAAATAAACTTAAATGCACTCTCCAAAAAATTTCTTTGAAACCATTCGGTTATTTCAAAAATTTTCTTGAGTGCGGATAAACATGAATGCACTTTCGAAAAAAAAAATTTCTTAAGTCGTTTGGCTATTTCGAAAATTTTCTTGAGTGCATATTGAATGATTTTCAACAACCTTGGGTTGAGTGACCTCTCACCTGAACTCAAACTTTTTCTTTGGTAGATTGTAGAGTACATATTGATAAATAGTTCCGCGATCTATCGATGAAAACGAATTAGAGGTAACTTTCTAAGCCACTACCAGATATAGGAGAATTGAAATGTATTCTTGAGATGTACTTGACTTATTGTTTGAAGATTCATTGAGCACTACACTGCACATGCGCACTACATCCATGGCATTTCATCAGTAGATCAAGGTGGCTCTAGGCCTACCTTTTGATATGTGTTAACTGCCTATGGAATGAATTGCGGAAAAATCACTGACACCAGCACATGTACACTATAGCCATGACATTGCATTAGTGGACCAAGGTGGTAAAGGGCTACCTCTGGATGTGTGTGCTTGATGAACATTTGCACAGACGCACTTCTTGCATGTGGATAAACTAGTGGACCAAGGTGGCACTAGGCCTACCTTTGAATATTTGTTGAAAACTTACTTTGAATAATTCTTGAATGATTGTTGCTGTTAGGACATATACATTTTTTAGGATTCTATATTCCCTCAGTTTGGTGGCCATAAGGCCTACTTTATTTATTTATTGTGTTATTCAATATTGATAAACCAATTAAGATTGCAAGGATTCTTAGTAGGTCGGTGAATGAGAGAACCGATGCCTGGTTAAGAATGCTTTTTCTAACTTTCAAATTAACTTGACACTTTTCACTCCACTCAAATCTCATATTCTTTTGGAGTAATCTTGTCATCGGGGTCGTAGTCATCGAAAACCCCTTAACGAACCTTCTATAGTAACCTGCTAATCCCAAGAAACTACACACTTTCGTGACATTTCTCGGTGGTTTCCATTCACTAACCACTTCTATCTTCTTTGGATCCACTCGGATTCCTTATTCCAATACAATGTGTCCAAGAAAGGACACTTCTTTCAACCAAAATTCACATTTGCTCAATTTTTCATATAACCTTTCCTTTCTCAAGGTTTCTAGCACTACTCGAAGGTGCATATCATGATTTTCCCGATCCTTTGAATACATAAGGATGTCTTCTATAAACACCACGACAAACTTATCTACATATGGTCGGAAAACACGATTCATTAAGTCCATGAAAGTCGTCGATGCATTTGTCAACCCAAACGGCAGTATAGGAACTCATAATGTCCATACTGCGTTCTGAACGTCGTCTCATGCACATCCATATCCTTAATCCTCAATTGATGATACCTAGATCGCAAGTCAATCTTCGAAAAGACACTTTCACCTTTTAATTGGTCGAACAAGTCATCAATCCTGGGTAACGGATACTTGTTCTTCACTATCATCTTGTTCAGTTGCCTATAATCAACACACAATCGAAGCGTACCATCTTTATTTTTAACAAAGAGCGTTAGAGCTCCCCATGGTAATACACTCAGACGAATAGATCCTTTCTCTAACAACTCTTGCAACTGAAACTTCAATTCTTTTAACTCCACCGGAGCCATTCGATACGGTGTAATGGATGCCGGAGTGGCACCCTGAACAACGTCGATTGCGAACTCAATCTCTCTTTGTGGAGGCAACCGGCAACTCCTCCGGAAACACGTTCGGATAATCACTAACTGTAGGGATG
The DNA here is from genome assembly GCA_016808115.1 of Tetrastigma voinierianum. Lineage (NCBI taxonomy): Eukaryota > Viridiplantae > Streptophyta > Magnoliopsida > Vitales > Vitaceae > Tetrastigma > Tetrastigma voinierianum. The sequence goes on from JAEQBH010001104.1 coordinate 275,453, forward strand.
TCCAATAAGCTAGGCTCTACATTTTTCGTATCAATCACATATGCCAAGTAGGATTTACACCCCTTTCAAACCATAGTTCTAGCAATAGCGACGGATATCACATTAGAGAGGTGATTCGACCTCTCGTCGATAAAAGTCTCTTCCTCGCCACTCGGTGTCCTTAAGGTCACTCTCTTCATTCTACAATCAACTACCACTTGGTGTCAGGATAACCAATCCATCCCCAATATCACATCAAACTCTCTAAATGACAACTCGATCAAGTCTCCTAGAAACTCATACTCTCGTATTCTAATGGGACAATCTCTATAGATTCTATTCACGATGACAATATTGGGGTTTAAACTTTCAATGCTTACCTATTAAGACCGACAAGATCCACATCAGAGTCACGTCATCCTTTATATGCAAATGCAATGCATGTCATAAATAATTTCAAAATCATTTACAAAAATTTCAAAATCATTTTGTAGAATGTCCTTTAAGCAGGCTACGATACCCAGAAATAAAATGTAAGCCTTTTTCTAACAATTTAACTATAGCTCTGATACCAAAATAAATATAAAATCCAGTGCTACCGATATGAATACAAATAAGGTTTTTTTTTTTATATTGTAGAATATATAATAATATGCATCAAAACATTTGCGGTAGGCCCATCATTTTAGGATCAATCCCACCTTTGTACAATATGACATTATATGTCCTTTTCAATCATTTACAAAATATATCAGAGTTTTCAATATCAAAACATTTACAAAATAAAATCAGAGTTTATACAAAATGGTCAAATCCATTTCATGAATGCATGGTCGGATCTTTACTTCGGCACTGCAAAACTTTGATTTTGACTCTAAATCTCTGTAGTCTTTGTCCTCGTAGCTGTCCACTCGATACCTACGCGTTGACAAAAACAACGCGCTAAGCATTTTCATGCTTAAAGGTTCTATACAATTCTCTCTTCATTTCAATTTAAATCAATTCATGCAATGTTTATAAAACAATGCTTTTGTACATTTCTCAATGACCAATGTAGTACAATATATATATATATATATATATATATATATATTCATTTCATTTACATTCAATTACAATTCATTGGTCATTTCAAGTTATGCAATTTCATATGCACTAAATCATTCAAATCACAAATCATGCACTTTTCAATCTTATTATCATTTTGCCTTTATTGAATTTAACCTATGCTTTCGGTGCATAGGATAACGAATCAACGCGGTCCGTGGTGCGAGGCTAGTATAAAATTGTTTTATAACACGATGCGGTCTGCTAGAACAGTATTTGGTTATTAAAAATCAATTTTGTTAACACTACCGATACTGTCCTGTTGGACTACAGATCAGAGTGACACTTCATTACATTCGGCGCAGTACTGTTAATTTGACCCTTATTGGTATATTAATCTATCCTTAACTCGAATTTAATAGTTAACATTCTTTTAAGAGCCTTCAAATCATTCAATACAATTTACAATAGGGTATATACATTTGGATACAATAATTTTTTTTCAACACTCATGAAAATTTTCATATGCAATTTATTTCGCAATCGGTTGTCTCAAATCAATTTAAAACAAATCAATATGCAATTTATCATAAATCATTTCAATATTTCATAATCAATTTTGAAACAATGAAAGAAGAGTGTAGATCAAACTTTCACAAATTTGAAACAAGAGAGAGATTGAAGAACAAACTCAAAACGGTTGTCGCTCTTCGATCCCTATCTTAGGAATCCCATTCTTGGGTTAAGCTTCCTCATCACCAACCTCTAATCCATCACAAATATGTCTCATTTAAAGAACAACCCAAGAAAGAAAAATCAGTTGTGCATTCTAGGATTTTTGGTTAGGGTTGATGTCTACCCTATACTCCTTCATGAAAATTTTTTCTAGGGAAAAATAGGCCATATTTTTCTCCTTCTTCCTTTTAAGAAATGATAGCTCTATGAGTCTATTTTTATTAGGAATTGGAATCATCTCATTTGGATCACCCAAACTCAAGTCATGGCATTTTAATGCCAAACTAGTTGATATGCCCAGCTCACTAGATCACCTACTATTATTTTCTATTTTTGGGGTCTTAACTCCATAAATTGGTAATGGTTCCTTCACTCATTTAATCTATGGTTCTAAGGTTTCTTCTCCAATTGGAATCATCCAATTTGGATCACCAAAACTCAAGTTATTGCATTTTACATCTAGACTACTTTAATTTGAAAAACAGAATCTGCACATAGCTCCACTTTGGCCGATTTCTGGGCACTTTGGTGTTATACATTACATACACTTCCTTCAAGAAAATTATTCCCCTAGAATTATAGTTTACCCATAATTTTAAATCACTCAATTTGGATGAGTGAAACTCAACTTATGGCCAAAACACCACAACTACACCCAAAACAGAGCATACCCATGATCTACTCGAAACTCACCTTTAAGCCTATATTCGGGAGCCTTAGAGCTACAATTTGCTCCTAGTCCCTTATATAAATTTTTAGCCCTAGATCTTATGGTTCTTTACCAATTGGAATCACTTCATTTGGATAATTATAACTTAACCTATTGCCAAAACAAGAACAGGGGTTTTGATAAAAAATTTTTACAGCAACTCCTTTGAAAAACCCAACATTTTCCTTTTTACAAACATTCCTCAAAACCAATCCAAACCAATACCAACCAACAATACACTTCAAAACTCAACCCAACACAACCCCAAAACTGATCTACAACCAACCAAAATCACCTTTACATAAGGTTAGGGTTTTTCCCCAAATCCAAACACAAGAAAAGAGTTCTAGGGTTTGTGTTCTTACTTTGAATCTCTTGAAACTTCTTGCCCTAGCTTCCTCCTTGAACTTTCTTGTAAGATCTTGCACCAAAGAGCAAGTTCCACACCAATCTCTTGATCTTCACTCAAAACCCTAGCTTTTCTCTCTCTCAATCTCTAAATATGTTTTTGCACAAATGGCCATTCAATAGACCAAATGTGGTCTTAAGTCACTTAACATCATAAGGCCATGTTTGGCACTAAAACCCATTTTTGAGTTAAGTTCTCCCAATTTTCCATATAACCCATATACTTTCTCTATTTGCACTTCAATTCTCACTATTCACACTTAAACATATTTTCTTTATCATAAATGACCCTTAGGTCCTCATTTGATAATTTTTCCCATTTGCCCTTAACACTTGGGTAAATTCCGGGTTCATTCATTGAATCATAATCAATCATTTATCATTTAACATTTAACATATGATCAATTAACAATACTGAAAAAATCCCGATTTGCTCAATTTATACCTTAAACACATAATAAAATATTATAAAAATACTATGGTATTTTGGGCGTTACAAATAGTACGTAAGGAGTGATGTTCCTCTTTGTCGCATCGAACAAAGATCTTTGCGTCTAATTCCACCCATAGTTCATTGGCCAGGAGTTTATTAGGATTCGCAGCGTGAGCTTATTGGAACCATGCTAACACAGACCCCTGTAAGCTAGCCGGGAACACTTTATACACTAGACTATCATTACTGGCATTTAGGATCATTGCCTGATTATAATGAAGCATGTGATCATAAGATTCGTGAACTATCAAGCGTGTGGCTGGTGTAATGAGCCTTCAAGGTGGCTCATAATCAAGGATGTGTTGTCCTAGGGGTGAAGAGAGCATGTCATCAGGTCTGCGAATTAAGGTTGCAAGTGGCATGTAGAATGTTGGCCCTGCATCAAAGGCAGGATGTGTAAACGGAATTTATGGCATCATACCTGCAGGAAATACTGGCGGCGTTGTGCCTTCTGGCAATACTGACGCGTTTCCAAGGGCCTGAACTAGCTGGTTCTGCCTCCTTGTCTCCTTCATTGTCGTGTGGGATACGCCACTAACAGCATTGCTGAAGGTAGGGTGATGTGAAGGCCTCTTGCGTGATTTGGCCTTTGCGCTCTCCCGAGCATTCTTTTTCAATGAGAGACTCAAAGATGGGGAACTGCTTAAGGACAACTCATCATCTGTTGGGGTATCAACATCGTCAAGAATAATGGGCTCCTTCCCTTTATTACAAGTGATAGGATGCACAGCTTGACCGCCATCTCGTGCATCTTTTCCAAGATCACGACTTTTCTCTATCTAGGCCCGTAACTGGTCATTCTCCGACTGCAAGCGTTCAGCATGGCTTTGCAACTCCTTCACATGCCTTGCTTGCTCCTCTTGTTTTCTCTCAATGTCTTGATGCCAATGGAGGAATTGGTCTTTTAGCGATTGAATCGTCAGATTAGTTGACGTGCGTGCCTCGGACCGAATCGGGCGTGGAAGGGAATGGAGTAGGGTCTAAGTGGTAAAGGACTACTAGACAATCGTTGGAACCAAGCCCTTGCAACCTGTAGACAAGACTTTATGTTCGATTCCCACACAGATGGTGCCAATTGTTGTTACCTTGATCGTCGGATCCTCTGAGCATTAGCGGCGCAATGTGAACCTGCAAAAAAAGTGATCGGCGATTATTGCCCAGCCACCTCTCAGATGATTAAGTTAGCGAGAAAGGAGAAGAAGATGCGAGGAGAATTTTAGCACGGTTTTCATGCCGCACCTTGTGGGAGATCTCTGGAGTTATAGGAAGCCGGACACTCAATCTTCCACGAATTTTGGGAATAAAATCTCTTAATTTTAGGGATAAAATATGTTCTTCTGTATCAAGGATTAATATTCGGTATAAATAAGGGATTTGGAAACTGGGAATCTCGTTGATAAATATCTCTTCTACATATTTTTTGCTTTCGTAAGCTTATCCATAACGAATTTCCCATACGCGGTAGGGTGGCCAACTGGGGGACTTGAAATCCTAAACGGGTTGCCATGAAGTAAGTCTCTATTATGACACTCTAGATTTCTCATATGAGCTTTAAGACTCTCCCGTCTGGCTAGTTCCCACCTGGTTTAATATGGTAAGTGGGCTGGCCAGTTTCATGATGTGGGCAATGGGCGGCGTTGGGTTGGTCTAGGTCCCAAGATCTGAGGTACTCCACCTGAGCTTGTGGATGTCAGAGTTAGTTCCCATTGATTAAAATATTTGCCTAATAAGTTTGTGACACATAATCTGTACATACCTAACATGTCCATCTACTACGCTTATCACAATTGCGTGATGAAGACGATGACAAAGATGATGACGATGACAATAAGAAAAATAATTTTGTTTTAAATAACAACAATTTATTTTGAAAAGAATAATAGATGATGAAGTTATTAATTGGTTGCTTGGCTAACTTTACAGTCAATTTTCAATTATTGAATTATAATTTAATAGAACGCTAAGCAACAAAATGTTATTGAAAACTATATTATAATAGATAGGCTGATGAAGTTATTAATTGCCTACGTAGCTTGAGAGTCAATCTTCAAGAGTCGAATTAAAATTTATTAGAACACGATCAAGCACCCAGATGATATTGAAAACCATTAGCGAAGCCTGTTGCTAGTTGTACATTATACCAAGGGTGATGGGTAGTGGTTGAGGCGACCATAAAATCTTCACATTTATTTATAGATCGGCCTTATTCATACTCATCTTAGAACGATAACATGAATGTTCCTATCTACCTAAGTCTTCATATCTGTTCAACTACCATATTTTCAGAGATATGTGTGAAAGTAAACTCTTGTTTTAAATAAATATTGATTTTAGACCCATCCTTCAAGCTTATATTTAATTTGGCCTCTTCATATCATGTAATTATGTCATATAAGAGAGATTCTCATTTTGATATGAAAAAAAAAAACCGCTGTTAAAGCCACTATTGGACACTGCAGCTTTGGTTCAAAAATAAATTAAGCCGTAGTTACCAACAGCAATGTTAACAATGATATTTTTCTTTTATATCAAAATAAAAGTTTCTCTATTATGTGACATTCCTACATGGCATGGGTAGGTTAAATTGAACATAAGTTTGAAGGATGGGCTAAAATCAAACATTAATTTTAAAAGAGGATACTTTTAACATAGCATATGTACTAAAGTCAAAAACCATTTATTTATTTATTATTTAATAATAAAATAATAGTATATTTACACCTTACCTAAAGTTGGTTCTTTTTTTCACATTATTGATATATGATAATTTTAAGGCTTAATTTTTCTGTTTTAGATTTATTTTGGTTAGTAATTATCTTACTGATTTAATTTCTAATTCCGACGGTCCACTCAAAGAACCATGTTACTTCTATAAATTGCAACCGTCTGCCGATGGCATTAGCACAAAAAAACTTGGTAAGCCTACCAGATCCAGGAAGAGTTAGGATGGCGACAGAGGCTTTGGTTCACGTTGCCACCTTTGCCCTGACAAAGGTCTTGCAAGAAGTAAATTTCCAGTTGAGTGTGACCGGGAAAGTCGAGGAGCTGCAGGGAGATCTAAGGGCGATGAAAAGCTTCTTGGAAGAAGCGGGGAAGAAGGAAGAAGAAGATGCGAGAGTGCGCAACTGGGTTTCTGAAATCCGAGAATATGCTTATGAAGCCGAGGACATCATAGACAAGTTCATCATAAGGGAGTCCTTAAAAGGATGCTTCATTCGTAAAAGGTTGAAGAATCGGCATAGTGTTGGAAGGAAGATTGAAGGTCTCCAAAGTCAACTAAATGCTATCCCAAGGAGGCGGGAACTTCTCGGAGTTCCAAATATCGGGGGGGAAAGAACGAATTCTTCAGATCGGAACCTTCAAAATGCTAGACAGTCCTCTCCTCGCATAGAAGAAGGGCATGTCACTGTTGGGCTGGAGGTAAAGGAGAAACAGCTAGTGAAGCAGCTGATCAAAGGAGACCGGGAGCGCCGTGTGATTTCTGTGGTAGGACTCGGCGGTATCGGCAAAACCACACTTGCCAAGAAAGTCTACAATCATAAAGAAGTTGTGGAGTGCTTTGGGCCGCTTCGTGCATGGGTTTACGTCTCCCGAGATTGCAAACCGAGAGATATTTATCAGAAAATTCTGGAGGAGGTCTACACACCGGCCACCCAAGAAGAAGCAGAGAAGATAACGACATTTGACGAGGAGCAGTTGGGGAATTTCCTCCAAAACCAGCTGGAGGGGGAAAAGTATTTGGTAGTTCTGGATGATGTATGGACCTGTAAGGATTGGAATTGTCTTGCAAAAGTGAGCATCAATGAACCCGGTTCTGCCGGACGAGTCTTCCCAGTTGGTACGAAAGGGAGCAGATTACTAGTCACAACTCGAGATGAGAATGTTGCTAAGCTTGCAGATGCTCGAGTCACTCCCCTTACATTGAAATTTCTTTCCCCAGAAGATAGTTGGGACTTGTTTTGTCCAAGGCATTCCTTGATGCTGATCCTTCGGCATTCACCAAGCCTTTGCTGGAACTTGGGGAGAAAATGGTGAAGAAATGCGATGGTTTGCCATTGGCCATTGTGGTCTTGGGAGGTCTATTGTCTAGGATTGATAAATCGCTCCCGGAATGGGGGAAGGTGCTGGATAACATGGATGCTTACCTTACTGGAAGTGACCAACCAGTGATGGTGATACTGAACTTGAGCTACGTCACTTTGCCCTCTCATTTAAAACTCTGTTTTCTTCATTTATGCCTCTTCCCGGAAGATCATGTCATCTCCACAAGAAAGCTGCTCTCTCTTTGGCTTGCCCAAGGTTTTGTGCAAAAACAAGGCAATACTCAAGAATAAAGACACAACCAACAGTACCTGAATCAATTGATCAGTAGAAACTTGGTTCAAGCGGTAAGATTGAGTGTGAATAAGAGGGTCATGGAATGCCGGGTTCATGATTTTGTCCGAAAGTTAGCTATTGAGAAGGCGAAAGAGGAAAACTTCATCACCGCAGATTCTCAATCTACTTCAACTGCTACTTCTTATCTCTGTTCTACTAAATTCGTTGTGATATTTATTCAAAGCTTTGACAGGTACCTTCAAGAACATTATCTTCATCCATGCCTTGGCTCTCTCTTTCTTTAAGCTTGCATTTTACAGATGAGATGAATTATCAAGCGTGCTTTATATTATTAAAACTTCAAAAATAGTGCTGAGCTTGGAAGGTTTACATTCAAAAAACTATAAAGAAATTGGGAATTGATTTTCTGTACTTAGGATTAAGAAATACCAGCTTGAAAACTCTTCCATCATCTATAAGGTCTGAGTTTGCAAACTTTGGATAACAACCTTGAAAGAGTGCCGAAAGAAATATCTCAAATTAAAAATCTGAGATCTTTGCATTGGGGCAAAATGAAAGTAAGCTAATACGAGTTGATAAATTGAATAATCTTCAAAACCTTTCAGGCATAAGGGTTCGATCAATGGACGAGGTTAGACAATCCAGAAACAAATTTAATTACTTATCTTGAAAAATTAAAATTACAAGGAAGATAAGATAAAGGTGGACTTATGGAACTCCATTTCGAAACTTGCGAAATCTTAGATCTAACCTTATCTAGAGCCATCAGATGACATCCCGGCATATGAACACTTAGGACCGACTCTAAGTTGGACATTAGGGATTATGCCAAACTTCCAAGAGGAAAGCTTTTAAGTTCCCGCCATGTCTCATGCAGTTGACATTGGAAGGGACTGAGCTAGATGATGATCCTATGCCAACTTTGGAGCAGCTGCCTGACTGTCGACTCTTCGCTTGAGGAGAAAGAATTCGTACAGTGGAGATGAAATGCAGTATCTCAGAGAGGTTCATCAAGCAACGTACTCCAAATTTCTGGGCTCACCAAATTGACCAAGCTAAATATAGAGCGGTGCAATGCCATGGCTTACAGAGTTTCCAGTTTTACGAGAAGTTGCAGATATCTAAACAGTGAGCTCCAAAATCTGGTGGAGGTAGACATCATCGGGCGTATAGCATTTTCTTTTACCATTCATGCCCAGATTCCCTTTCACATGCTCCTCCAAAATGGTGACTGGATATATACATCAAGGTGCCCATATATATATATGTCATCTCTCTCTCCTCCCCCTTGCACCGCTTGCCAATTATATATTTTTGTCATTTACCAGTATATTATTTAATTTTCAGCTAATTAAATTGATATTTATTTCATTTTTATGTCCATTTCAGGACCACCCCAGAAGAATGCCAAGGGATTCCACCTATACCGTGAACAAGGTAGGTATTCAGAACTTATTTTCGCTCTAAGATGATCGACATATATAGGGCTTAGAAAATCTATTCGAATTAAATTATTCCTATTGATAAAATGCAAATTGTACGGTGTGCATGTTCCCTGTTCTGTTTTTATACCTTGATGTGATTTGGGCCAGATGGTAGAGTGAATTCATGTTTGAAGTTGTAGCCCGATCTGCATGTGTTATAACTACTCATGTTATGTAAACTCAAACGAAAAATTTCTCTTTGTTTTGAGGAAAAACACACACCGCCTAAATAACTAATGATTAACTCCTTGATACAACATTGTACAAAATTAAGCATGCATGCTTACTTTGGCTACTGATAAGTTAATATAATTATGTTCATTCATATGCTGTTACAGGTAAAAAATTACCAAGCCCAAGCGAGTTGATCGAAAGGTTAATAGTCTTCCTTGAACAGATCCAGAAGAAATAAATATCATGGCTTTGTGTTATGGCTCATGTTTGGTATATGAGGGAGCTTAATTATGTGGTATGAGAGGCGTGTCTCCTTCTCGGTTGAGAGGAGCACCATGAGAGGGTTGTAACACCTTGGTAGAGAGGATTTACAAGGTATGTAGTACTTAGGGTGATTGAAAGCTACTATACATGGTTTCTTGAATACCCCCAGGAAATAAAGCTTTCTTTCTCTCTTCTCTCAATTGTCAATGGCTTCCGATTATGTGATGTTCTGGTATATAAATCCCAACACATCACTCCATGTACAACCTGTGAGGAAGGAAGAGCGGATTATGACCATTGATTTATAATAAAATGAACACCATACAGGACCAGTAACATAAAGTCTGTACCAGCCCTTATGTGCTGCTTATTGAGTGCTTTCGACCATAACCTCTCTCTTTATTGATGTTGCATTAATGGTATATGTTGGTCAAGATAGTGATGCTGATACAGAGGCTTCAATACTAAAACAGAGTACATCCACACGTACAGGCTTCATGAGAGAGAATGTGTGAGAGAAAGAGAGTGTTACGTGCACATGCGTCTGTTAGTGTGTATGTGAAAAAAGTGAATAATAATTGATTTCTTATGAGTATAATTATACATTACTATTCTTGTAGAAGTTGATCAAATATAGAAATAATAAACTTATAGTAATATATTCATACAAACTTGAGGGTGTGGGAGTGAGTTTCTACTGGCCAAAACATTTGCCTAATAAGTTTTTAATATATATGTCATGCACACACCTATAACACGTGACTCCTATGCTTAGTACAATTGCATGATGATGATAAAAGATGATGTTAGATGATGCGATGTATTATTAAGAGTAATAACGAATTTTTTTAAATAACAATAATTTATACTGAAAAATAATAGATGATAAGTTATTAGTGGAAGAGTACACTTGACTAACATCAATTTTCAACTATCGAATTATAATTTATTAGAACGTGAAGCAACAAAATGTTATTGAATATTGAAAACTGTATTATAATTGGTTGGTGATGATGTTAATTATTGACTGCACATGCATTTAGCTTGAGAGTCAATTTCAATTATTGAATTGTAATATTTTATTAGAACATGATGCACACAGATGATATTGAAAACCATTAGCTATGGATGTTGCTAGGTGCATTGGATTGAATAGTCTAATCCCAAATTAGTAGGAAGGAAGGGTCGACATGGTGAAGCATGGATAAAGAGTTCAACGTGGGGCCTAAGCCCGATGCATCAAGCAACCCCTAACTCACTTATATTGGACATTTGGAGAAGAACACCGGTACCACTTGCCACCCTTATCACGCCAGCGCATATCATTCTTCGGACCTATCGATCGAGGCGATCAAAGTAGATTGGAATTGTAAAGACTCGGTCTTCAACGAATAAACGAACCCGGCCAAACCGTCGTGAGCCACCATGAACACACCGTACTCCTCCCACGAGGCCGCTATGCTCTACCCCACAAACCCCGATTATGTTGAATCAGAGCTTGATAAAGCGACATGTGACAAACTTTAATAGTATAAATTTCTCTTATTATAATCTTAAGGAATGTATGTAATTTTCTAGCTACTTGATAGAAATGCAAATTGCTTGGGAAATAATTCATTTCCATACACATTACACCTATGGAATTGTGGGTGATGGTTGAGGCGACCATAAATTCGACCACGAAATCTTTTCATTTGTTACTTGAATCATGTGTTCATACTTATCTCGGAACAACATCATGCATGTTCTTGTCTGACTTAGTCTTACGATACGTTCAGCTACCATATTTTCATGTCAAGCATTTTATTGATTTTTAATAAAACGATAATCTATTGCTCCTAACGTTAGTTCTTTCATAAGCAATCAATGTTGTAACTTTTAATACATCTAACCAAAAAATTACATTTTTTTTAAAAGCGTCAAGGACACGAGCTTCATTATTTTAGTTTTTAGTAGTGGAACCGGGATGTATGATATATTTTAATTTTTTTGAACCACATATATATAGTTTAGTTTCATCATTCCCATTTATGATTTTCACTTTCTTTTTCTCCTCCTCCTTAATTTATCGGAAATGGGTTCAAATAATGTAGAAGCTAATAAAACCATATATATGTTTCCCTCCACCTCGTCTTCGGACCTTGAAACTATCCACAGCTAATCAAGTTCAACCTTGATTACGACCTGCTTATCTTTTTTATACTACTCTGCCGGCGGCCGGCAGGAAATGCAGAAGAAGTTCAAGGCGGCGTATCATGCCTCTGAGAGCGTCATTGTCGGATCTGTGACTCGTTTCTATTGGCGAAAGATATATGAAAGATGGTGTTGAAATTAATGATACAATAATGAAATACAAAAATAAAGAAAAACACCATATATATGTGGAAACCCTTATGGGAAAAAACCCATAAGCAAAGGAGAAAGCTTCACTATAAATATGGAAATAATTGCATAGTATAGTATAATAGAGAATAAATCCTAATATATTAATATAGCAAGCGAACACATGAATAGAAGATCTATCTTTTGTAAGGGCAAGCCATCACCCCCTTGGAGATGTCAGTTGTAGGTTATATTTACCATAACAATCCTAAATTTTTTCTTTTCACAAAAAGTCATCACAGTGGGCATGAATCCGAGCGTAAAGTACAGCGAAAGTCGGGAATAGTAGGAAGCTCACCAAAGGAGAGCCCGACCTTCGAGTAGGCAATGGTGCAAGAGTTGCAGCTACTGTGCTATAGACTTATGTTTTGAAGCTCCCTAGTGATCTTTGTTTAAATTTGGATGATTGCTATTATGTCGACGTGATGAAGAACTTTCAGGGATTTCTTATTTGAACAAAGGGCTTTTCTTTATATTTTGTAACAATGGTTGTTACATTATGATGTCTTTCATGCTTTCATTAGTACATTAGCGATGAGATTTACATATTAGTATCCAATCTAATTTTAAATGTTAATGACAATAAAAGACCAAGGAAGATAATCACAAATCATCTCTTACACATGGCATTGTCGCCTTGGTCGTGAGAAGTGAGAGATGCATGACTGAGTTACGCAATTGTAGCAACTTGTGGTCATTTGATCGTGAATCATTTGACACATGTAAACCTTGCTTGTTAGGGAAAGATGACCGAATTGCCTTTTATGGGAAAGGGTGAAAATGCTTATGAACTATTAGACCTAATACATTATGATGTTTGTGGTCCTTTGTCCATTAATTCCAGAGGTGGTTTCGTCTACTTTATTACCTTCATCGATAATCATTCACGATTTAGATACTTGTATCTTATGAGATACAAATTTAAATCCTTTGAAAAGTTCAAAGAATTCAGATATGAAGTAAGCAGTTTGGGAGAGTATCAAATTACTTAGATGAGATCCAAGTAGCAAATACTTAAGCCAAGAGTTTCTAGGTGATCTCTAGGATAATGAAACTTTATCCAAGTGGACTCCACCTTACACACCGCACCAAGTAGTGTGATGAAAAGGACAAACCAAACCTTGTCGGACTTGGTGAGGTTTATGATGGGTAAGGCAGATCTACTTTAGTCACTTTAGAGGTATGCACATGAGACTAATGTTTAAGTGTTAAACAAAGTTTAATCCAATTTAATTAAGGTTACTCCATATGGGATATGGACTAACAAAGAGTCTTATCTTTCTCACTTGAAAATATAGGGTTATCCAACTCATAAGAAGTGAACTTTGTTAGAAGCGAAGCTGACTAAATCTAACAGGTGTCTGTTTGTACGATATCTTAAAGAAATTTTAGATATCAGTTCTACAACACGATAGAACAAAAGTTGTCTGTTTCAAAGTATACAATCTTCTTAGAGAAAGAGAAGACACTGGGAGCAAGGGTGAACTTGGTGAAGTTCAAAGTGCTTGAACAAACACATATCAACTGACTTAATCAAAGATAAAGAAATCAAGAATTTTAATAGCAAGGTGAAGTAGTTGAGAAACATCTCAAAGTTTATAAACTTGTGCTCAGCTAGACATACGGAAACCACCTAAGGCCATAAACCATCAATCAATAATTATAAAAAACTAGCAAGGTGAAGGAGTTGAGAAACATCTCAAAGTTGCCAGCGTGCTAAGCTAGACATATGGAAACCTAAGGCCATAAACCATCAATCAGTAATTATAAAAAACAAAGATTTTATTTTCCGTACCTTAATATATATATATATATATATATATATATATATATATATATATATATATATTATTCCTATCTAAACTTTTTGGAGCCCTAAAGAGAATATTTGGTCCACTAGTTCTATGCTCAAAAATCTAAAGATTCCATATTGTTTTACTGAATAGGCCTCCTAGTTGTGGCAAAATAACCTTCATGGCTGCACAACATTGTATACATGCAATAGGCCTAGTCATGCTCCAAACCATTTGATCTTGTAGTTCTAAGAAGTTCATATGCAAACAGTGTAAAACTCAAATGCTTTGACATTACAAAAGCCATAGACCAAAAAACATGAAATAACAGTAGGCACCATCCCTCCTAAAACTCAAACAAGCTTTGGGATGAATATATGCGCAAAACATATTAGTAAAAAATGGCACATCGGTAATCATCCATGCACCAAAACTTCCCACCAAATAGGAACCACATTCATTAAATGCTAATAAAATTTCATTGTCTTAAGATAGCATATAAAAGAGAAAAAAATACTAATGTTTCTTATCAATATCGACATAAAATTATTTCTTGCTATATTGATTAATGGAGAAAGGAATTGAATTAAAGGAATTTTAAGCAGATGAGATTCCAAAGGAGCAAGCAGCAACCCGCGATGGAATATCCCATCCCACTTAGCCACATTAGATTCCAAATCGAAAGCGTCATAATTCGCCATTCTTTATTCTTTTAAGATGCTGTCTTCTCCATCAATTGTTTTTTTGTTGGATGGCTCTAACATACAATATTGCTTCAAAGGAAAAGATTGGAAGTAAATTCTCTATGCTTTGATCTTCATCTTCCCATTCAATCCCCCAATCCAAATTTGGCGCCTAGCATACGGAATCGTGTTAGCCAAATCACACAAAAACATAAATAGAGAAAAAAAAAATGAAAGGACACAAGATTTTACGCCACGGATTATCATGAGTACGGCGAAATTTGAAGTCTTTTGAAGAATGTTTACGAATTTTGGGAAACCCTATATGTGGGCGATGTTGAGGAAAATACAGTATGGAAAAAGAGTATATATATATATATATATATATGGAACTGGAGAGGAGAAAGGGAATTTGTCACATCGAATTTGAGATGTTGTGACGTCTCATTAGACATCGATAGATGCTTTATTTAATTTATTCCTTTCAAATCCTCGACCATTCGGTCCTAATATCCTTATCTTCTTCTTCCTTATTCTATAGAGGTTTCTCTGCTTAGTGACATCATCGGGGCCTACTTGTGAAGAAGATCTGATCGTGTATTTTGTTTCCTTTCAAATCTCCATCTATCAGCCCTAATCACCTTACCCTTCTTCTCCCCCTTTCCTAAAGTATTTTCTCTATCGCGAAGTCATAACTGCCAACATCGTCTGCGAAGAAAGCGGGATCGAGTCGGATAATGATAGACAAGGTGTGGGATTAGCAGTTGGTGTTGGCTATTAAAATCCACGAGGGTAGTTTAATGAATTAGGATTTTACTCTATTTTTGCTTATTGGTGATAATATCATCATTCATAATGGATGAGCGATGAAGAAGGAAGTAGAACAAATGATACCGTGAGTGATTAGGGATGAAAATGGAAATCTAATAAATTCGATGAATCATTGTAAAATAGATTTAAGTGGCATCTTGAATTTGGGACAAATCGGCTTTGATTGCCCAGAATCCCATTTTCCTCCTTGAAGGTTTGATTTGGCCATTATCAGCTTTCTTTGTTTATTTGAAATCCATTAGGTCATTTATGTTATTTGCACTCTCTTTATCTGTTTGGTTTATCAAATTTTGATTTCTTCTTTTGTTTATCCAGTTACATTTGGTTTATGTTGTTGATTCTGAATTAATTTTCTTTTTAAGCAATCGGCTAAGTTTACTTGAATCGATGAATGGTTTGATAATGTGTATGAAAGCTTTTCTTATCGTAAAATAGAAAATTAATATAGCAAGTAATTGATGATTAATATTAATTTACTACTATGAAAATGTTTTTGGAATTTGTATAATGCCATAATCCATTATTCGTTTTCATTGTTGGGTAAATGTTGATTGATGGTCTAATAGTGAGAGCCACGTGAATCATTGGTATCTCAATATACATCTCCCAACTAACCATAGATTAATATAGCTCTTGCGTTATGCGCACTCTATTCCGTGTTTAAGCAACAAGGGAATGTAAATGTGTACTTCGAAAGAACAGGCGCAATGCCATCAAAACCCAATGATCTTTTTGATGTGATTGATTATAAATTCATTCTCTAGCTAGTTAGTGAAGGCCTAGAAACTTTGGAACAATATTATATCCAGCGAATTGGAATGAATATCATTTGTTTTCCTCGAGTTGTTTTCAGGTAATGAAACCCTCAAACTTGTAGACTAGGATGACAATACCTAACACCAGTAGTGTACATCAAATTTTTACTTGATCAATATATTTTTGTCTTAGTGGTCCGGTGTCTTGTTTGTGCAATACGAAATAGTTTGTTAGGCATTGGTTTCTTGTCTTACCATTTTGACAAACTAGTCATTTAATGGAGGCATGTTTTTTTTTTTAAATCAGAAAGACATAAATCCATAGCTTCTTGCAACAACTACTATGAAAATTTTATCTCGGACAGGATTCCAAAAAAGGGCTGGGGTGGGGAAAGGGGGTCTTATAAATAAGAATAAATATTCTTTAAAGATTATTTATTATTACTTATAATACTTATCAGGTCTTAGTAGCTAATATTTAATTTATTTAAAATATGAAAATAAATCTTCATTGAACTTAAGTAGATTTATAGAAAATTTTACGAATAATAATATTAGTAAATTTCATATGTTTAGTACTGCTGATGAGTTGGTGTGGGTTTGAATAGCTGAGGTGGACAAGTGTGGAACTGTCGGAAATAGTGTTTTGAAAAATGGGATTAGGCTGCTTGGAAATATGGTGGGGGAGTTTCTTGATTTAGGCGAGGCCTCCATTTGGCCCTCACCTTTACTACCCTTTTTGTCCTATATCATGAATGCGTCACAACAACTTAGGACTCTACATTAATGGACTCTTAGAATTTCATTTATTTTCATTGGAGTTAGATGTAGGGTAATGCTAAGTGTCTTCATGCATCTTGATCTTGCCATAGGGTGTGATTAGCTAGGCATAAAATTTACTTATATTGTAAGGGGTGTGGAGTTCTCATTGATAATTAATTAAGTTTTTTAGTTAATTTGGTGTGGTAAACTTACCGTATTTGTTCCATTTATAAGTGTAGAAGACTCTTTGGAGTCAACTAACTATGTATGGACCTATTTTTGTGTGTATTTTTGTCACTAATCATATATAACATAAACAAAAGCAGTAATTATAATTTTAGATATATACTATATAAGTTTTATAAAATATAAAATAAATTTTATAGATACTATAAATGGATGACAAGTTAAAATAATTTTTCTATTAGAGTTGTGGATGACATAAATACTATATACTTTTAGATATAGAAGAAGTTGTGAGCCCTAATAGAATAATATGATAAAACTTCTTTATAAAGTTTGACTACACAGGCTATTTTATATAATTTGATTTAAATTACTAAAAATATAAAAAGATAATGAAAGAATTCTGACCTTTGGCATTTTTTAATTATAGTAATGAAGTAGTTCACAATACATTTGTAAACACTGAAACTTCAATAATAAACTAAAACTTATATTAAATTAATAATCAATACCATGCATTATGGATTTAGGATATATTTGGCCTTTAGATTTTATTTATTTGTATTTTATATAATTGGCATAAATGTTTATTCATCACAATATTTCTAATACATTTGAGATAAATATTTTATTTATCAATACCTGAAGCATTTTAATTATTGTTAATTATTTTTTTATAGGTCAACTCTCCTTTTCCATTAGCGGATATGGTTTTAAGGCTTTTGTAATTGATTATAGTTAATTTTTTTGCATGTAGGTTGCCTTTGAAAATTTAATTTTTTACTTAGCCAAGCTGCATGAAGCAGTTGTTGGACACCAAGGCACAATTAGGTCTGCATATAAAAAAAAAAAATGGAGTGGGTTAAAGTGAATATTGAAGTTGCAATTTTTTTTTGTTATTGTAACTTTTTGTTAATAAAATGTTCTTTATTGAAATACAAGTTCTCTATTTATGATTAAAAAAATAAATTTAGTATGAATCATAACATATAATTTTTTTTTCTCATTTATGAAATTTGATTGAGTGCAAATAATCTCTAAAATTAAGTGTGATTCTAAGCAATAATGCTTGTTGTGAAAACAAATTTTTTAAATATATTTATTACAATGATTATTTATTTTATTTTGAATATATACAGTCTAAACACACTAATAAATTAAAATGAAATGCATTTATTTATTTTATTCTATTTCTTATTCTATAACATAATATATATCTTGAAAAGAAAAAATATACTAAAAGAAAGGAAAAGGATAATTTGCTTTTATGTCAACCCGAGGCCGTAGATGTATATATGATTTCAAATAATCTCATAAAGAGGAGTAGGTTAATTAATAGTTAATTAGTTTAAGTTTGTTTCTAAAATAATAAAAAAATAAGTTATTTGATTTTCTGTTAAAGAAAAATACATTTTTCTTGTAATTAATATTATGATTTTAAATCAATGTTTATCTAATTAATTATAACAGTGGTACAAACTTTAAAGTAAAAAAAATATTGAAATCCTAAATTATGTTCTTATAGAAAGACCTAATCTATGTAAAAAAGATCTTGTAAATTAAAAGCTTGTTTGCAAATTAATATTGTTTATCATGTTATGACAATTCCAATCTTTCTAATACAATTGATATAAAAATATATTCAATTAATACGTACGTATTTCAAAAATGAAATATTATATCTATTAAATAAATGGATTGTAAAATATGAAAAAATAAATATATTTAAATATTACACTCTTGAATATATTAACTAATATATAACAAAAAATTAGACATAATATTTAGGAATAATATTATTTTGTTGTAAAATAATAATAAACAATAAACAATTTTTTGTGTACAAGTGTATTATTTTTTTAGTAAAAAAAAATTTAAAAGTATATTCATTGCTAAATATATATGTTTTGCAACAAAAATTTATCACAATAATATAAATATTGTTCCAAATTATATTATAAATAATTTATTCACAAAACATTCTTCTAGCCAATATGTTTTGCAATAAAATTTGTATTTTCGTCTCTAAAACTATCTCATGGAACAGATATTGTGACAAATTTTAAATTTTATTGCTAATAGATATATTTTGTGACAAGTTATTTTTCTCATGTTAAAAATTTATTGCTAAATATCATTTTTCTTGTAGCGTACGATGCAAAATGTAATCCCTGAAAATACTATTATTTTATTTATTGCCATGTTGCTGGTATTAATTATATTATGGGTGATCGGCTGTAAGACTCGAGAAAATCCAATTTTCTCAAAAATGGGTAAAATCGTAATTTGGGTAAAAATCAAAAATTTTCTGAATCTCGGATGTGAAAGCGAACCTCAGTTGAAATCGTCTCGCGGGAATTTATTCTGTCGAGATTTCGGTGGATTAGAGGTGGTCGAGGTTTCTCACGCAGCTTTTCGAGGGCGTGGGGTGTCGAATGACGGATGGCGGATAAGAAGATGCCACATGGCACCTCAAAGGTGTGACACTTAGCGTAAGGAATGTTTCACGTAGACGCGTAAATGATTATGGCTCGCATTGGCGAAATTGTAAATGTGATGTCATAAAGAGGAATTATAAAATAAAGGAAAATGATGTTGGAAAAGGAAGGCCACACAATTGGTTGAGAGGAAAGGAAATTTCGCCATTTGACGGATGATGATTTCTCGAAAGGGTGAGAAAATGACCATTAAGGAAGAAAATGAAGGAAAATGAGAAGAGAAAAGAGAAAAAGGAGGAGAAAGAGAGCAGAGCAAAAAGGAAGAAAAGAAAAAAAAAAGGAAGAGGAAATAACGTAGGAAGAAAGAAATAGGATGAAGGGTTTTGTTCTTCATTTTTAGAGAAGAACGTCTTCCTTCTCTCTGGGTATAAGCGTCAAGCCGTCCAGTTCCTTCGAGACAAGAAGGAAAGTGTTCTACGGAGAGAGACAACCGCGTAGACTCGGTTTTTAGGAGTTTCTTCAAGCTTGAAGGTAGGATGATTCACGGTTTCTTTTAGCCTCGGCTTTATAATGGTAGGGGTTATGGGAGGCCATGAGAGGCCATGTGAATTGGTTAAGCCTTGGGACTAAGGGGTATGGATTTCGTGGCCAGGTTGCATGACTATGGGAGTTAGGGTTTCTTAGGCGAAAGTTTTCTAGATGTTGTGTTTGTTGATGAGATGTGATGATTGGAACCAATATGGTTCATGTTTGTGAAGAGGGCAGTGAGCTGTTGAATAGTCCCAAGTTGGGAACTTGTTGTGTGTTATGGCTTGCTTGAATAACATCTTAAGTGTGGAATTGTGATATTGATGCATGCTTTTTGATGTATTGATATGTTTTTGCGTGGAAGTAAATTATATGTCAAATTATAATTATCCCGTGGTGTGTAAATGTTTCATGCCAAGGTGCTCATTCATGCATGTAACATGAGAAAATGCATTGGCATCATGCATTTCATATGCACGGTCACATCGCGTCGAATTGGGTGTGGGTGCGGGGTAAGGTTATTATCGGTGTTGGTGAGTGGGTGTGAACTCGGGAAAAAATGGGACAAAGTCCAAGGTAGGGTCTGAGTGTGTAAATGATCAAAATGATAAATTACATGTTTTAACGTGGAGCAGAAGTTAGATCCCACGGGGTGAAAGTCCACGGGTTATTCACGGTTGAGCATGAATCCAGACGATGCAAAGTTCGTGAAAATGTTGAAAAGGCGTCTGCGATCTACGATTAATAACCAGAGAATCCGTGGCCACAAAATAAAGGAAAGAATCAAAATGGAGTTTTGATAAATAAATTGAAGGTTTGCAATGGTTTAGTCGAGTGTGTAGTTTTATTTCACATTTGGCATTCGGTGTGAAATTCGGTTGGGACTTAGGTGGTGAGTATGAGGGGTCGCATCTCATGCATGATATGAGCATTCGTATAGAAATAATTGTATGAAATGTGATTGATTGAACATATGCCATTGCATATGCATTTTAGGTGGGAATTAGCCATGTAGGAAGATTTTTCTGCGGGCTGCTCACCCGTCGTGGGACCTTTAGTGCACGGGGGACATCCAGAGACGGTACCTTGATAGAGGTATCTTTTTGAGAAGAAAGCGAGGAAATGACTATTAAATATTTTGCAAATATGTATAAATATTTTTGTAGAACAAACATGAAAACTATGAGAATATAGTTGAGATATTTGTTTTATGAGTATGGATGTATGGGCCCCGTGTGGCTATTTTACTCATGTGTGTGTCTCGTAATGCGAGACATATAGATTTCCGCAGGTTGTGGTGGTCAGCGGACCCACAGAAAATGGGGCGTCACATCGAGGCGGATGAAATTAAGTCCGACTCATGCTTTTTGTCATTTACATATCATAATAAGTTTTCCATCCTTTAATTGAAGGAATTTCAAACCATGCATGCTTTTGTATGTTATAGCTCTGAAATTTTGAGTATTTCCTTAATGGATTAGAGAATCCCGAGTTTCATACGTAGAAGTGCGAGAAGAAGGCGCACAATTAGGATGGCGGCGAGGCTGTTTTCCTTTCTTTGTTGAAAGACTTGGTGACAGCTCATTCAGAAGCAAAATTCCTCAAGGGTGTAGCGGCCCAGTGACGAGTACACACGAGAGATCTAAGGAAGCGTCTGATGCTTCTTGGAAAGGGGACAAAAGCAGAAAGCATTATTGGGTCGTAGCGGGTTTCACGAGATCCGGGAAGCGGTTTACAATGTCGAGGATATCATAGACATGTTCATCCTTAATCTGCGATCCTTGAGGCTTCTTTCTTAAGAGTGGCTTGAGTTGATAAACGGCTACTGAGGTTAGCGAGAAAATCGAAGCCTTACAACGGCCTCCTAGACATCTCAAATAGGCCGGGAGGCTCTTGAATACAAAATATCGCGGAGAAGGAAGGAGCGCGTTGACTCCCGAGAATCGGATCTTTGCGGGATCTAAGAGCGTTCCTCTCCTCATGCGGAAGAGAACATGTTGTGGGCACGGAAGGAGCGGATGAGGCGGGTGGAGGCCATTTGTCCAGAGGGAGGAGACAGGCGTCGCGTGATTTCCCCAGTGGGAATGGGTGGCATTTGGCAGACAACCCTTATAGAAAGTCTATAATCATACGAGTTAAAACACTTTCAGTTGTACGTGCAGGCTTATGTGTCCCAGATTGTAGACCTAGAGCGTTTATATCGCGGATTATTAAACGTTGGTTTTACATCCACGAAGATCGGCAAGTACTAGAGATGGTGGAGAAATTGCAAGAGCACGGTGGGGATTTCAGCAAGAACATCGGGGAGAAAGGTGTTGATAGTTAAGGATGATGTATGGGTACGTAGAGATTAGGTGTCTTACAAAAGTGACGGCAACGATCTGATTGCCTCGAATGTGTTCCCGCATTATGGGGGTAACGATTACTTCTCACAACTTCGAGACAAGGATGTTTCTTTGCATGCTGAGATGCTCGTTCTATCCCGAGGAAATGGAACTTCTTTCAAAACAAAAGTGGGACTTGTTTTGACCGGAAGGCATTCCTTGATCATGTTGATCGCGTGGAATATCCCAGAGATTTGGTGCAACTTGGGCGAGAGATGGTGGACAAATGTAATGGCTTACCGTTAGCCATAATAGTATTAGGAGGGTTCTTTGTCGAGAAATATGTCACATACGAGAATGGAGGAAGGTACATGACAAGCAGTAATGCGTATCTTCTTGAAGGCTCCCCCAAACGGGGTAATAACTGATCTTGAACTTGAGCTACATTGATTTTCCCTCTTATTTGAAACCATGCTACCTACACTTAAGCCTCTTCCCAGAGGATTATGTCGTCTCCCCAGCTGTTCCTTTTGTGGATCGGCTGAAGGTTTTATGCGTCGGTCGAGCAAGGCGATTAACAAAGCATATGAAAGTCACGGCCAGAGGTTTATGAATGAATTAATCAATAGAAACAGTTCAAGTGGTAGAATGAGTGTCAATGCGAGGGTTATGGAATGTCGAGTTCATGACCTTATGCGAGAGTTGGCTATTAGAAAGGCTAAAGAGCAAAACTTCTTCAGAACTCATGATATTGCAGATCCTCTATCCTCTTCCACCAGTAATTCATCTTTATTTTCATCTAATTGTCGATGGCAAAGTATTTATTTTGACATGGAGAAGGTAGTATACATTTAGACACAATACTCCATACCTACGGTCTCTCTTGTTTTTCAATTTAGGGCATGAAATTTATGCTACGCAACTAGATTTCATTGAAAAATGCTTCAAAGTTCTCGGGGTGCTAGATTTGGAAGGTGTAGAGGTAGAAAGCCTACCAAGTTTAGTTGGGACACTAATTCATTTAAAGGTACTTGGGGATTAAAAAACATTGGTCTTAAAGCTGCTTCCACTATCCATTGGCAACCCTAAGGAGTTTTGGACATTGGATATTAACAATCTTAAACAAGTTCCAAATGTGATATGGAAGATTCCAAAACATGGGAATCTTTACATGGAGGCGAAAGTATAATATTCCACTTAAAGTGATACATAGGAAAATCTTCAAGTTCTATCGGGCATAACATTCAAACAATGGATCTACGAACAATTCAAGCAAGTTAGTAACTTGTCTTGGGAGCGAAATTAGAAGGAAGATATGAGCTGGTAGAGGGGGTTGAGTTTTGGAAGTCCATTGCCAAGCTACGAGTTTTGAAATCCTTGTACCTTAAGGCATCTAGCTTTCCGTCCCTTGCCATGGACTCTTGCCTCTATCTCTCTAAGTTGGACATAAAGGGACACATGCAAAAACTGTCTGAAACCTTTCAATTTCCTCCGAACCTTTCACAATTGACATTGGATTCATGTAGGCTAGATTGTGATCCTAAGCCCATTTTGAGAAGCCACAAAATCTTTGTTGACTCGAGACTAAGGGCTGAATCATATATTGAACTAAATGCATGTTTCTATAAACGTTTCTAACTCAAAGTACTTCAACTTTCGAAATGAATAAGATTGCTGAATATAGTGAATGGAGCAATACCATGGCTTATGCAACTACACTGTCATTTTTCAACAAGGATCTTTGGAGTTGATAAGTTGTCAAATTTGGTGGAGGTGAAAATTGTTACCGATTCCATGATCCCTTCTTTTTCACCATTTGCAAGATTTTTAAGCACCTATCGATCTAGCAATTATCACTTGTATTGGGATCATTCATGGTAACTACCTTTACCCATCTACTTTGGATCCCTTCAATTTCCAATTTTGTTGTGCCTTATTATATTACTGTTAAATTAACATATATAGAGTTCTTATATATATGCGAAAATTTTCATATATCAATGCATGTAGCTTTACAAAGATCAAAAAAGTATTGGAATATGTTTATAAAGCAAATTACAACCTATCAATTATGTCTTAAATTAACATGTAAGACCAATGTAATACTCATGCTATGTTAAAAAGTTATACTATATTTGGAAAATGAAATCGTGTCGGGAATCTCTAACACCGTACTCCCTCTCGAATTTGTACATTGAGCCTTTTATGCCATAAATCTTTCTATCACATCTTTTATTTTCATCGCTGTGCAAGTGATATCTTAATAGCATCTGAGCAGAACCAATTTAAAAGTATAATGAAATGTTTTTCTTATCCAATCCATACTAGAAAATGGCACTATTAAACCTACTTTCCAATAAAAAGTAAGATACAAATAACTTAAATTAATTACATCTCTTCAAAGATTAATGTAATGTGATGATTTTTGTTTTCTCAATTATTTTTATTGTTCTTTTTAATCAGCTAACATGTCTTGTTTGGTTTTCTATTTTATTCTCGACAAACTACCGAAAGGGTCGAAAAGAATTTTGGACACGTCGTAGAAAAGGTAGGCCTGGAACTCCCTCTCAACCTGTTGGATGATCGTTGGGTGCGCGTGTATGTGGTATATATATATATATTGTTTAACTTGCATAACAAGATCCTACACACTATTAGATTCCTACCACATGTAATGCATGTTTAATTACTTCAAATGAATTAATATGCTGGCTAGCTAGTTGATCAGTCGACGGTCATAATTGTGTCTAACATCGGGCTCGTAACTCAAGAAGGGTCAAGTGAAAGATGTGACTCCATCTTTTCACGCCGGGATTCTACACAGAGAATAAGCTAAATCATGACCAATGATTAGACATGGCTTGAAAGCCTGGTTGGTCTACCAGTCCATGAAACTTCGAATGAACGCATCAATTGTTATATAGTTTTTATATAATTTCCTTTTAAAATGATGTTCGTTTCTCGGTACCAAAAACTTTCTTTAGGAAGGGATTGAACCTCTCATGTTTCCACCTCATGTTTGACCTCTAAGTTCATATCGATCCGTCATCAAATAAAATAAGGCTTTTGCAAACAAATAGAAGGGTGAAATAGGCATTTCTGAGTTCCCCCAATCGACGTTAAGTTAATAAAGAGAGCTCTAATAAAATAGTTGCAGATCTCTAAACTTTCCTTTACAGCTTCAAAATCTGGTGGAGGTAGACATCATCTGCATTGATTATTTTCTTCCACATCCTCGGGAGATGCCCTTTCACATGCTTCTCCAAAATGGTGATCAGGAATATACACCAAGGTGCCTAACTTCATTTTCTTTCTACTCCCTCGCTTCTCGCTTTTTTGTCATTTACCAACATATTACTTTTCAGCTTAATTAAATGATATTTATATCCATTTCGTGACTCATTAAACAATGCCAGATTTCACTCTAACCATGAACAAGGTGGAGTATTTAGAACTTATTTTCATTTAAGATGATTGATAGGCCTAAGAAGAAAATTCGTATTCAAACTCGTCAGGGTCTGCTTTGTCGATACCCATTGTTAGTGTTTGTGATGGGAGGACAGCAGCAGGATAACAATAGTGAATGTTAGACCTCTCGCTTAATCGGGCATGGTCGAACTGCCACACCATCCATTTGGCGACTACTTCTCATCGCAAACCGTGGTTTCGTAGGCGAATAGCGTTTCAATAATGGCGATCTAGTAAAGAGTTGTCGGGCTCAGTCAATGTCAGAACCACGCATACTCAAATTTCTAGAGACCCAATAACCTTGCCTTGATGCCACTTTGTCAGCTGGAAGATGGAGGAAGATGAAGGAAAACTTGAAGATAGAGAGACTAGATGATTTAGGGGAAGAAGTTACTTATATTATCAAGGCTTCTTGCTTTCTGCTTGATTACAAACTCAAGATATCACCCTATTTATAGTTTACAGCACCTTTCTCAACCAATAGTTAGGACGGTTCCAACACAAATATAATCTGTGGTTACAAAATGAGTATCTAGAATTCTCTAGGAAAACAACCCAAACCTCACATCTGTAGAGAACTCTATAAATATCTAGAATAGACTTCTAAGCTTGGGCTCTCATATGTTTCTACACTGGGCTTTTACTAAACTCCTAAGCCTAAACCCACTGATCCAAATCATCAATAAGAATCAAATACAAACCACATAAAATTTATGTGTATTCTTCTTATTTTTCTTCTTCAATTCTTATTAGCATTCTTCCTCGATTCTCAACAGTTTTTAATCCATAGATTGATTTTAAATGATGGAGCCTAATCAGGATCACGTCTGTCCGGTTTCCAACACCACACTTGAGCTGGAAGAGCATAACTTCACAGGGAAAAAAGACTTCCAGATAGATTCTACACTCAAAGCATCACTTACGTAAACCCATTCACTTGCAAGAGACTAAGAAAGCAATAATGGAGTGGCTTCATTACAAGAGAAGGGGACAGGAGTGGAAACATGGGAGGACAGGAGTGGCTTCATTTTGTCCATGTCATTCCTCTTTGTTGTCACTCTCCAATTACACAAGCTCTAAGGCCCTAAGACAGAAACCGCCATTTATATCGAACTAAGTCATACCATCCATTTATGATTGTTACCTTGTCGTTACTAATTGTGTTTCATGGATGAATAGTTTTGAATAATGGCTATCTAGTAAATACGCAGTGTATTACATCCGTAACATGAAATCCATTCACGTAACGTATCAGAACTTTGGTTGGAGTTCTACGCATGAGAACATGAAATCCATTGTATCTACATTCATCTCCTAACTTCACTGCTTCTTTTCTAATCGAATGAAATCAACAAAGGTTAGCATTAGAGTATATTTAAGATTTCTTTTATTGGTTTTATGCAATTACATTTTTGTCCTTGTATTAGTATATGTACCATTAAACTTTTGATAATATTTTGCCCTTTATAATGTGGTATCAAAGCCTCAAGCTTAAATAACAAAAAATAACCTAACCCTAGTCATCATTGCCGCCCATCACAAAGCACAGACCTACGAGAATTTTGACCAAAAATAATCGCCACACTTTTATCACATAGAAAATGTAAAATATATACTTTACTTGTAATAAAATGATCAGGAATGTTAGATCGACATACTAGTTATATATATCTAGCTCTTGTATTTATACATGTTTAGATCAATGAAAAACTAAAGGAATTCATTTCTCAAATTTCTCTATTTGTTCTTTTTATATGGTATCAGAGTCTGATTTGGCAAGAGGTCTTAGTTTCAAGCCACATTTTTGCAATTTATTCTCTATTTATTGATTTGTAAGTCCATGGACGACTCTATTTGGTTTATTTGACTTCCACACATGGCGCAAGCTACACGTGAAGGAGCAAAGACACGATATATTCGTATTAAACCCAAATCCTTTAAAGAGTTCTGGATTGCAGGCCAACATATCTCATAATTCGCACTCCTTAAAATGATAGTGTGAGCACATTTTGGCATTCACACCTCAATTATGGAGCAATTTCAGACCAGTCTAATAAGGTGAACAACCCTAATCCACCGACTTTATTCCACCCGATTTTGATTTGTAATTGCATAATAAGACTTGAAACATGACTCCAAAGTCGGAGGTCATAAGTTTACCAATATATATGAGGTTATAAATCGCAAAACGAGATATCAGTTGTAGATTAAACAACCTTTAATAGGATGCTCCTTAGTTTCCAGTTGATTTTGTAGATTTAAAGAACAATGAAGATTGTTTTCTTAATAAAAAATACTTTTCTCTTTGCTTTGTGGATGGCTCGTAATCACTAACTCGTGGAGAAGCGATTCGGGGTTCCAAACCCATGGTGATGAGGGTAAAAAACGATTTCCAACACCAGCAATACTATCTCTTGAATCTTTTTAGATCTTGACATGTCTCGATCATTGCCAAGGTCGAGAGTAGACTCAACTCATTAGGAATCATGGGAACAAATATTATTATGAGTTTCCATGCTAACATTTTTTTAGGTCTTCTGTACACCTCATAATCCCAAAGAAGTACATCGAGCTGTTGTCCACCTCATCCTTCACCACCTGCTGAATGAAAAATATCTTCTTTCTGCCAGATTCCAAAAAAGAGAACCAGCTGAAGTGAGCTGAATACTGGCTGGTTTGCATGTCACCCCACTTCGGGGCCCAAAGTTTTAGAGGGTCAGCTGTGAGTTCAGGCCCTAATAAAGTTGGAGCCTATTAACACCTTAATAGGCCTCAGAGTCTATTAGAGCATACCCAGCCAATCCACTGTTCCAACATGCCTAATTTTTTTATGACATTATACATTGAAAGAAACTTAATTTTTTCTCTTAAATTCAAGTTTTAACTCTAGGTCAGGACTCGAATACGATCTCTGTCGGGCCAGAAGAATAGGTTATGATAATATTTGAATATTATCACTTGGTTTTAGTGTGATATTTAACTGAATATTATTATATTGTCTAGGTTCTATCATTTTGCATATTAATGGTCATTTATTTCCATGTTGTTATTTTTATTTAAAGAATGGTAAAATAGAAAATATGTATTTTAGCATTTTTTAATATTAAGTGGCCCATTTCGCTAGCAACCCGTGTAGGGCCTGGCCGGCTAGTCAAAATATGGCTCGAATGTGCAACACTAGCCCGACCTCACCCCGCTTCCCAAATCTAGTAGGAAGCCCAAAATGTAATTTCAAGAGGTTAAACTATGCTTACTACGCCAGAATCAAGACCAAAATAATTTCAAGCAGTTAAGAAAATTGTCTAATCACCAAGAACTGAATCCCAACGAAGCAAAAACCTCGAGGACTTCCTTTCAATTAATTCTCTATATTTTTAGTTAATTACATTTATAAATCACTCAATAAAAATCATACAAACCCAAAAATAGATAAAACATATAATTAGGAAAAAATACTGAATAAGTAGAAAATCCATCCTAATGGATGACCCTAGAGCCACTATACCTACAAGTAACTACGGGTTACCTCTAGGTGGAACTAGGTCTTATAAATTTTTGTGGTCTGATACACCTACTCACAAGTCCGATGGCCAGAAAAAATGGCGCGTGAGTGACTCTCATAAATATCTGACTTTACCCTTCCCAAGCACTGCAAACGGGGAGCGGAAGCCTCCTCCTGGCTGACAGCTCCTCCACCAGGGTCGCCGGCCACCAATGAGCATCTCCAGAGACTCCGCCCCTTTGTCCTACACGAAATAGTGTCTTTTTGGAGCTTTCGGGCCCAGAACCACACTTGCCTAGGGTTTCGCCTATGTTCCTGATTCCTTCGAATTTCGAAAATATTCAGGTGTTTTGTGGTTTATGGTCCAAAATCCTTTCACGGTATTTCTATGAATAATGTTATTTTCTATGTAAAAATCCTATTTTTCTAGTATTTTTCTGGGATTTTCAAAACTTGTTTGAGCTAGATCTCGTTTTAGGATTGACAAGAGTCCTCAAGTGGGAGTTGTGTGTCATTATTCCATAATGCAGGCATGTATGCCGCGATCAGAGGAAGTCAAGTAGAATAGAAATTGAAGGTTCTTGAAGATGTTCATGAATCATTGAAGGGTGCCTCTACTCCTAGCAATATGCTTGTCGAGACAGGTAAACCTAACACATGTCTTATTTCCTTTTCCTCTAAATGGGTCATTGACTCTTGAGCCACATATCACATGACAAGTAATTCAAGTTTATTTACTATGTTTCAACCACACCCCTTCACTCTACTCGTTACTCCTAGTCATCCCGGTCGAGACAATTCATCCTAATCCTCCGATCACTTTGAACTCTATTATGAGCTACTACACTCTTTTACTTTATTTATGAGTAAACTCACTCTTTGTACAATTTAATTGCACTATCTCATTCTTTCATGATTATTGTCTTATTCAAGATCTTTCGACGAAGTGGATTATTGGTAGAGGACGCAAGTCCAAAGGTCTCTACATTCTTGAACTAGAGGTGCTAACGCATATTGCTTGTTCTGAAGTTGTTATCCCATTTGAATTACATTGATGCTTAGGTCATCCTTCTCTCTCTTTTTTGAAGAAGTTATATCCTTTGTTTTCTAGTCTATTCTCATTGAACTTTGAGTTGTATCAATCTGCTAAGCTTCATCGTGTGCATTTGAGTCCAAGAGTCAATAAAAGAGTCGCCCGTGGAGTTAGCTAATTCCGATGCCTCGGGGTCCTTGCCTAGTTTTGTCTCCGATTGGGTTTAAATATTTCGCTACCTTTTGGATAATTCTCTCGTCACTAGCTTAATCAATGTTGGGTCGTTTCTAAGTTTTTTCATTTTAGTGTCTTTTAGCTAACATGGTATCTCAGGTCACACAACTCGATCGACCACATGTGCGACAACAATAGATTAATCGAATTTACTCCTGCAAAACATGAGATTTATTTTTTCCTAAGATCCTGACAAGAAATATCTCTAACAATCTCACCCTTTGGCATTCTGTGGCAAAAATAAATAGTACATAAAAAGCATGTTTTGGAGAGACTATCAAGATATGCAAATCAAACATAAGGAGACCCATAAATTAAAGCAATACTCGCCTGAAGGACATACCACCATACCGAACCATAAAGATATATCCGACATTCCAAAGCATGTGCTATTTTCCAAAAAAAAACTGTCCTTCATCTGCATTATCTTCTTCCCCTATGTTTGTTAGAGAAGGCCAAAGAAAGATATAGTAGTACTTGGCATTGTAGATGGTTAAGCATCTTAAGAACCACTATGGAAACTTGTGATCTAGGCAAATACAGTAGTGTGTCAATTCCATAAAGAAGAAAAGCAGAAACTCAAGCAAGATGTCGAATTTTACCTTAACCCGTTTCCTCTTAATAAATGACAAGAAGCACAAGCCTTGCCTTTTCACACCTTAAGAAGATATTATGACCTTAAAACAACCCGAACATTTTTCACCACAAACACTGACGTAATAGACTCGACCCTGATAATTCCCTCTAGTTCCCGGCGGTCTTGCCTAGTGGAGTTCCATTGTACAATCCCTAGGGAATGTATAAAGGGACCCCACCTAAAGGAGAAGTAAACACATGCAGTAACACAATACCCCAATTAATATAGAAAAATCCACGACCGACCTATCCAAATGTAGGTCATAACCACAACATAATCGGGACCCAAAATATTTAAAACTAATATCGATATCTAAGAGTATTTCACACTTAGGTTACAAAAATAAAAATAAATAGGTCCAACAAATCAAAGACAGATGGATGGGGTAGAGCACGCACCGTCGTGAAAGAGCGGTGTTGAATCTAAAGACGAGGTAAGCCCTATGAACCCGCCCGACCTAGGGAACAGATTTAAAACAATAAACGTGAGAAATAAATCTCAGTGAGTGGCATAATTTATACGAAAAATAATTCTTTTATCTTTCGAAAATTTCTTCTCTCAAGACCTCACTTCCACTCTTTTGTAATGTTCCCCGTTTAGCAACCATTTCACAAAACCCAACTTTACCAAAACCACCATACATGTAAGTCATGCTCAACAAATTTAGCCGACACAATGTCAAGAAAACTATAATCTGAACTGCACTCAACATAAAGCCAATCATAAAACATGTATAACCACCATGTAATAAAGTAACCATGACATGCACCATAACCATAAGTATTAAAATAGTCATACCATATTCGTAAAATCAATAGCGCATCATCCATGTACCCATCATAAATTGCCTGAAGCCCGATCTCTACCGACATCGCGGGCAACTAATAAACCCGTGGCTACACTCCGGCCACTACGTGGGCAACCAATAAACCTCCAGTAGAACCGGCCACGTGGCAACTAATAAACCTCCAGTAGATCTCGCCACTCACTGGCAACTAATAAACCTCCCAACCCACGCATCACGCGGCACCTAATAAACCTCCGGTAAACCCGGCCACTGCAGCACCCAACAAACCTCCGAAGAACCGCCATCACGTGGCACCTAACAAACCTCCGGGTGAACCTAGCCATCACGTGGCGACCAATAAAATCGTTCCCTTGCTCACATGTACTTTCCCGACAATACCGTATCAGAGTCATTCCACAAAATCTCAAGATCCATCTTCTTTTAAAACCATAGTTTCCAAGGTGGTTTACAACCTCAATCCACGTACCCAATATTCAAATATCACAGACTCATCCATGAACTCAGTACAATTTCCAAACAGTTAAAATGTTGACAAAATGCACATGAAATGATAACTTGTTTTATATGAGACTCCATAATCACATTCAGATGCAAACTAACCATTCGATCAAACAAAGATATATGTAAAATATTTAATCACAATAGATATAACAAACATAATACTCCCAAATCATTTAAAAATATATAAACCACTCACGTAATTACAAACGCCGCCTCATTCTTCCACAAGATCGTCTCTCCCTAATTCTGAATGCCTGTAATATAAATAAAATACCACTTAGGCTCCAATAATTGAACCAATGACATTGGGATGTCCCTAAGGCCTTAGAATAACTTTTAGAACTATGAGACCATTCAAATTGAACTTCGACAGGTCCAATTACACAAACAGGTCTTATAAAGTTCGATACCCATAATTAGCTTTTCACCCTAAGCACTTAAATTCTTGAACCGTCCAATAATTCCTTTTAAAACATCCAATTTACCTAATCCAACTTCAATTTTTCCGAATTTGACCAATCGGTACTCTATTTCAATCCCAACTTCTGCACTACCCGAAACAACCTAAAAATGGAAACTAACCAAACGACGTCCAAAATTTACAAACCACACATCACGGAGTTTCTCCAAGAGACTCGAACTCATCGCACCATTACCTGTCCAACACCGCCGTGGGTAATTTAACCGATCCAACCTTCATCCACAACTTTGTTTTCGCTGTAACTTTCAAACTAAGAGGAATATGCAGCAATCGTTTAAATGAGTTCAGGGGTCCAAAAATGGTGGAAAGTGAGCTTCGCTGGGTGGCCCGAAGTGGCTCGAAAATTGAAAATCCGGTGATTAAACCGGAGCACCACGGCCGCCTTCTCCTGGCCAGATCCCGGCCCGGCCGGCCGGGCCGTGAGATTTCACCACGGCTTCATCTCGAAGGCCGCACCACCGTTCCGGGTAGTGTAGCACCGTGGTGGCCGGCGGTGCCTCCGTCCACCCTCCCACTACGCAAATGGTCAAAATGACTCCAATCGTCCACAAGTTTGAGAGTCTAGGTTTGGAGTTTAAGACGGTGTGTTTTGGGGCTACTCTATTTTGCATCCAAAGTTATGTTTATATAGGGCCTAGGGTTGGCTTTCTGCAAAAATTTGAAGATACTGACAATTAAACACCGCCGTTTGAAAATTACCAGGTTATAACTTTTATCCGTAGATCTGATTCGACGCCCGACTAGCCTATGAACTCGTGACGACGAGGCCTACAAAATGGTGTCTTAGTAAACCCAAACTATTCATCCTCAAAAAAGTCAACTTTGGCCTGCGCTACTAAGGTGTTGGTCAAACTTGGTCAACTGGGTCAAACTTAGTCAAACTTCTTATCAACCGTGTCACAAATCTGTATTGATTTATAGTTTACCATAACCCACTATCCAAGATTCTGAATCAGATCTGCTCATGAGGTTGAGATACATCCATGATTTCACCCTCCTTCCTTACCCCAAGTCGCAGATCCTCGACAAGGTGGTTCCTCCAAAGGACCTTCACTAAGGATATTGTCTGCTAGCGGCTCCCTCCTTCTCTACCCGTAATCCGTGACCGGCCGCTTCCTCATAGGATAAGTCATCCTACCACCCTGTGTCTCCAACACATGTGAGGGATCTGGAATATACTTGCGTAGCATGGAGATGTGGAACACATTATGGACTCGAGAGAGCTCCTCCGATAAGTCTAATTTATAAGCCACTGGACCTACCCTCTCAAAAATCTTAAAAGGTCCAATGTAGCGAGGACTTAGCTTCCCTCGCTTCCCAAAACGTACTGATACTCTTCCAAAGAGAGCCAAAAACACTCGTTCTTCAACCTCGAACTCAAGATCCTTCCTTCGCTTGTCCGCATAGCTCTTTTGTCTATCCTAAGCTGCTTTCAACCTGGCAAGTATAATATTAACCTTGTCCACTGTCGTTTGTACAATCTCAGGACCTAGTAATTTCCTTTCTTCACTTTGTACCTCATTCCAACATAATGGAGTGCGATATATCGCTTCCCATATATAATGCCTCATAAGGTGACATTTCAATGTCAGGTGATAGCTATCAGAATAAGTGAACTTTTAAAGGTAGATATTCATTCCAATGTCCTTTGAATTGGTAAAGACGCATGACCTCAACATATCCTCTAAGGTCTTAATAGTCCTCTCCATTCTACTCCCCGAGGGTGAAAAGCCGCACTTAAATTCAACTTGACTATAGTTCCTTCATCAACTTTTCCAAAACTCCTCGGCGAATCGTGACTTCTATCCGAGATGATCGACATTGGCACCTCATGCAAACTCACTATATGGTTCATAAAGAGTTTCGCTAGTTTCTGAGGGGAAAACTTCTCACGAATAGATAGGAAATGTGCGGACTTGGTGAGTCGATCAACTACTACCCAAATGCCGTCATGTCTCTAAGTTGTGGGAGGGAGCTTGAATACAAAATCCATTGTGATGTGTTCCCATTTCCATTCTGGAATGGGTGTTGACTGGACCATTTGATGTACACAAATTTATGACGCTATCACCAAAGGACTATTGTCTAATCCTCATGAATGACGCCTAATAAACTTGGCTGATCGGACGTAGTATGTTCACAAGTCATAAAACAATTACCTAAGGACTATTATTCAACTTTGGAAAACTGCAATATAAAACTTGTTGACCACTTCTATGAATTGATATGGATCAAACACCTATTCAAATTTATGACTTATTACCCAAGGATTATTATCTAGTCCTCAAGAATAAACCATTAAACTCGAAAGTGTGAGTTTTTTAGCTATGTTGTCGATTAAAAGATATTTTGTAAAGAGTAAAGCATTTTCTTTGTGGTTTTGATCCAGTATACTGCAAGTGCACAAGTCGAACAAGTAGTAAATTGATTTGAGTCCGTATATCGATCCTACGTAGATCTCAAGAATTTTTCAATCAACTACCTAACTACTTAAGTTCCATACTATTCGACGATGAATATGATATCGATTTCATTCTTAGCAAGCCCTCGAAAATAATGAAGTGAATGAAAAAATGAATAATAATAAATGAATTTAATATTGAAATATTAAAATAGCAAATTTAGATTGAACAGTTATTCTAAAGAAAACATTGAATAGTCACTATTGTGAAGAATCATCTTGGCCAAACAGATCAGAATCCTTTGCTTCTCGAACTCGATTTTAAAACTAAATTCATGAAATAAGATAGTGTGGGACTGATCTCTCCAACCCCACCGTTCATCATCTCACCTTAACTGCTTTCTCGAACACAAGGTTAGATAACTACTTTAAATCGTACCCTTGTTCCTGGTATTTTTCTTTCAATACTTCATATCACCCAATGACTCCAAACCCAGCTTAAATTAGTCATTGCGTAGGCTCAGACTGCATCGTTCCTCAACCTCAAAATTGGGAACAACTTACTTTCCCTTGATTAGATCCCTGCTAACACGGATCGAATTCACTATCTCGAATTGAGGTGAACTTCCCCAAGAGGTTTTTAAATTAATAACTCACTCAACTCATTCTCGGTTACAAGTGAGAAGAGGATTTATTGATTTAAGTGTACAGAGCACATTAGATCAGCAATATCAGGTTCATATACCTTCCCGAAATTGTTCCTTACTCTTAGGAATGCCTTCTATGTCACCGTGAGGGTCCCCAAAATCGTGAAATCGAAAATCTTGTTATGTATGAGATCGACGTCAGATCAATTCCAGAAACAAACAAACCAAGAAGTCGATTTAATATCCGTTCGCATATAATGTATAAAATACTCAGAAAGATAATTTCCATAATAACGCTCAATTTAATTAGTTTCGGGTTTCTAAATTACTGACATATACATTAGCTTGTCGATCAAGAAAACCATCAGAATCTGAACTCGGGTGTTCGGAATCCTAAAATTTGTCCGAATTCAAACAACTGCATGCAATTTGCGAAATATAGATCTCGCATTCAAACAAATCCTTTACAACTAACGTCTAATCCAAATTAGAATGAAAATATAAACCAATCTAACTAAAATAATGGAAAGAAGAAAAACGAAGAAAAAATAAAAGAAAAGAAAGAAAAGAAAATAAAAATACAGAGCCTTAGCAACCCGCATCTCTTTCTAAGTCGCCTCGCACCGCTTCTTTCAGAAGCCGCATATTTATGTGGTCTCCAAGTCATTCTAATTTCGATGCGCTTTTTCTTTGGACTTTAGTTAATCGCCCAAAGATCGATAATCGCCGCGACATCGAGCCCTCGCCGCGACACCGTTCTCGCTGCAAATTCTTGTCGTATGAGCCTTCATGTGGTCAGCGACATGTCTTGCGTGAAGCCGTGTCGCGACAACTCTGATCTTGTCACACCTCTTCTCATTGAAACTCACGCCGCGACGCCCATCGACGCCGCGAATCTTCCGGGTCCTTGTAAATTGATGCTGATACCGGGTATCGTTCTCGACTTCCATTCATCATTGTCGCCACGACAACCTTATGCTGTCGCGACTCAAGTCTTCTCAGAATTGTCATTGCCGCTGATAACTTTCTCCTTGTAAACTGATGTCACATCAGCTTCGATGAGTTGTTGATGTCAGCGACGCATCTAGACGCCACATTGTGTCTTCTTCTTCTTTAATTCCCGGGTTGTTTAACTTTGAGTTTCTTTCTTTCAATTCCCTCAAATTCTCACTTTGTTTTCACTGCTTCATTTGCGACTGGAGTTTCACCGATAACCCGACACATTTTGATTGGCCTTCGCTAAAGCTTCGCGATTATCCTGCTCCTTTCATCTTTATGCTTCTGCCTGGCCACCCCGCTTCATCCGATTATATCGCCCGGCCGGCCACATTTTGCTCCTTTTACCGCACTCGCTTTCTTGAATTCCCCGCCGCATTTAAATTTGGTAGTTTATTCCATTCCCGTATATAAATCAGCCTTTTTATATAAAAAAATTAATCGTAAAATGGACTGAAAATAGATGACTTTAAGCCCATCAAACTCCCCCAAACTTAAAATTTTGTCGTCCCTAAGCAGTAAAAGAAAGATTTGTTTGTCCTCAAACAAAAAAGACATTTTTCTGGTCTGTTTTGCAGTTGCAACCAATTTAATTGAAATACTAGAAATTGCATTCTTTTCTGTGTATTCAGCTTCAAGTCCAAATCAAGATTAGTTTCTACTCAATCAGGTGTACATAACGAAATTATTGAATTTGTTTTATAAACAGTAAGGTCAATTGTTCCTGCTAAAGAGTAAGTTGGTTTCGTTTCTCATTTCCTTAATGAGTCAATTAACTCTTAGAGGATGTTCACCGTTTTGATCTTTTCCTGATTTTCCAAATTCCATAGGCTTGTTGTTCATATTGATCTCCACTTAATATAGGTTATTACAACCTTCAGATCACGCCTTGGGCTTGTAATGTGTTAAGCTTTGGGTAAGGGGTAGGATGGGCTGGGATTTTAAGGTTAAGATTACCAATACTCCTTTTTCCTTTTTCACCACATACTCGCTTTTTTTTTCTCTCCTTGTAGTTTCTGAATAAACTTCCCAAACTTCATGTTTGGGAAACCACATTACTTTTCTCTTCTATTCAATCGTATGTTCTATTTCTCATTCATAATTCAAATCAAATTTTTCTTTCCATCGCCTATCTCGGTAAATAGTGCACGTTGGCTTTCTTAGGCTTTCAATATCTCCTTAGCAAACTTTGGGTTAGTAACTCCCATACTAGATGACATTAGGTGGCCTAGGTGTTGAAACACCTAAGAACTTAATTGCTCAAGAGAGTCAGGCCACAAGACAAAACCTATTCCTTTAAGCTTTCTTTTCAGCTGTATTTTCTGATGTAGATCTTTTCCTCTTCCTTCCCTTTTTCAGATTCTTTCTGGAAGTTCCTAAAAATATTTACACTCCCCAAACTTTATTCCTTCTTCGAAGTTCTTGGTAATCACAAAAGTTATTTGAAGCAAGATCGACTCTTCGAATGGGTTGGTGTTCCATTGGCTTATTTTAGAAATAAGGCTTGTTTTGGCTCAATTGAACTAAAGTTTATGCATTAGCATATGAATAGGGTTTGGCTAAAATGGCTCAAACTTCCAAGGATGGCCCGTGATCATTCGTTGGTTGTATCACCTAGGATTTCGCCGATCAATAATCTAACAAGTTCTGTGACCTGGGGTCGATTAACCGTGACTAACCCGAGGATTTTCGACTCATATCAAGTGGATGAGAATTTAGATGATGTTATTTCCAATGTTCCTCGACTAATCGCTAATACTACAAACTCAAAAAATTTGTTTTGTTCCTTCAATTGTATAACCTTCCTTATCTGGACTTATCATTGAAATTAACTAAATCGCAAATTTATGTTTCAATTAAATTGCTCGTCATTTAGCTCTTATTTTGCACCGACTTTGCTTCATCCTTTTATCTAATCAATCATCTCAATCGACTCATATTATGATATGTCAAGATTTTTATTTTCGAGCTTAAATTTACTCGTTATTCTTAACAATTAAAGCAAAAAGTAAACACACAGTTTAAATTCAAACACATCAAACAAATTTCTGGTTTTATTCATAAGAATGTGCAACTGTTGAGAACAAAGGATGGGAATGAGGGAGGGAATTACAGATCAACAGCATCATTTTTTTCATTTAGAGGCAAAGATGTCTCGGGATCCGCATCAAGGGGTAGCGAAGTCGGGGTTGAATTCGGAAATTTCATTTCCCCTATCTTCTTCTCTTGGCATTCTCTTTTTCTGTCTGCTCTTCCAGGACTAATTCATTTGTGAGATCCACCTTGTCATTCCGCTTCGTCTCTTACTTCTAGTTTGTTCATGTTGTTCTCCTATCAAGTCATGACTTCAAAATTCGCTAGATCATATTTCGATCAAGTCCATTTTCCAGCCAAAATTTTCTTCTATAGGCATCATTGTTATCTAGAACTTTATCTCTATCCATCATCTTCTTCTCGAAGTCCTTTATCAATGACATATAGAGGAGCTTAAACCCCTTGATATGTTCCTTTTCGTCCTGCTTCGTTTCGCATCCCTTTGATAAGTTTCTTCAAGAGTCAGAGTCTCGATCAAACCGGTTGTTGTAGAATGCTTCATGATCGAAGTTTCAATTTCTTCAAGAATCTCGATCTCTCTCTTCCATTTCCTTTTCCTCAATTTTTCTTTATGCCCGTAATCTTTTGCTGCCCTCTGGCATTTCTTCTTCCCATTTCGCTCTTTCTTTCACTCTTCTTCAAACATTTCTTCTTTCGTTGAGTTCCTCTTCCCACTGTCGATCTCTTCTTCTCAATTCTGCCTTACACACCTCTTCTCAAATTGTCATTGATTCTCCCATTTCTCCTCTCTTCCATATTCTTCTGCATAAAGATTACATTCCCTGAGCTCCCTGCTTATTTCCTGGCTCCCGTGGAACTTTCTCCGTGCTCTCTAAAATTGCCTTCATCGTGGAGAACTCCGCGTGGGGTGTGGTGTGATATCTATGGGACTCCTCGACATCCGCTTTCCACATCCCCCTCAGAAACTCGTAGGGTATTACCTCTCCGGCCGTGTCTCGGATTTGTTTTTCTTGATTTTCACTATCCAAATTACACTTCTCGCCTGGTACTCCCTTCATCCCCGGATTCTCGTCTACCATTAGATTCCTCTCTTTCTTTTTTTTCAGGCCCCTGGCTTACACTCGCTAGAGTCAATGTGGTGAAGCATCAGCATTCTCTTCTTCGCCTTAATTTCCTTTCACACCAGCCTTTAAACATAACCAGGTGATGGTTGCTGGGTGTGGAATCAAGCCTCTTCTGTTTCCTTCATGATACTTCATTATTGAATTCTCAATTATAGCCCCAGCATTTACCTTGTAGCCCTTCTCAAGAGCATAGAGGAGAATCTACTCGTTTCCTCTCACTGCGGTACACACAAGCTTAGTGGGAATCAAAACTGGCCAAGAATAAAACCACACCTTCTTCTCCTCAGATCTCCTCCGTTAATAATCTTCTTTCGCCTCGACTGATTCCCATTTCACCTTTCCATTAGTCGCCTCCCAAGTATTCTTCTCTTCTCTGCATTCATTCGCTTTAATCCTTTGTATTTTGCTCCATGTTTTTGGCCCTCCATGCCATATATTGCATTTATGTTCTCGTCTGTATGGAACCTGCACTCTCCGATCGAAAAACAAGAGTTATCCTTTCTTCCAACAAGATCGATAGACTCTCGACAATTGCCGGTGATACCCAGCAGAATGTTTGCAAAATTTCCTCCCATCCTCGTTGCTCTATCAATTCCTTTGAAAGGGGATGAGTCGGACCGACCCCTTTCCCCCTACAAATCCCTTACCCGTATAGTGCTTCTTCCAGAATGAATGAGCTCGATCTCAAACCCAACTCATCTTCTTCTCTTCTCCTCGGATTCTGCTGCCTCCTTTCTTTCTTTCCGTCGCTTCTGTAACTCGTCGAACTTCCTGTTCAAGGCATGTTCTCCTCTTCCCAGATGCCCGATGAACCTCTTCCGTAGGTTCCGCATGAACCTCCCCCGGTCAGCACGCCCTCCATGATTTCATCTCGCATTCCTGGATAAGCTGAATTGCTCCTGGCCATTGTGAGACCTGAAAGGTTTGTATGAAGAAGTTCCGCCTAGTGGTTTCAGGATTTGAATTGATCGTATAACACACATTGAAAGTTGTATTCGCCTGTGAGTGAGATGATAATGAAAGGATATTCTCAACAGCTTGCAATTCAATCACATTTCAGGCCATTTATTATATCACTTAAATTCGGCTTGTCGCGACTTTAATGTAAAAGCTGAAAATTCTGTGTATTATTAAATTTAGGGTAAAATTAGGAACTCCGCCCCAATTAGCAATTTCCTCTTTGTCGCGATTAATCCATGGTTATTTGCGATAAAGAAGAACTCGCTGAGGGACAAGTAACTCTCCGGGCCGCGACCTAAGGTAGCTTTACTTAAGATGTCACACCACATCACTCTTTGAAGGAATTGCCTGCTCCACATTTGACCTAATTTTCTTCCTTCAATTTTTACTAAGTCACTACATCAACTCGTTGCATTATCATTTTCTCATTGTCACATGACAGGTTTTATCGCGACATAGTCCTGGGCTATTCAGATTTACCGAGCAGAGCTTTTCATTCTTTATTAATTCTCAAATTCAAGATCAACTAAATCAATTCCATACAAAGAATTCAAACATATATTCTATCCACTTTCAATAATTTAGATATGGAAAAGAATGCTCTCCCTTTTCCAAAAGCTCCTTCCCGTGGAATTACCGGAGTCAGTTCCGAATTGTTCCCTTCTCTCCTTCCTTTGCATTTTGTTCAATGATCAGAATACTTATGTAAAGGATTTAATAAAACAAAATTAACTTCCATATTACTAACTAATCACTATAAAAACTAAAGAAAACAAAATCTAGGTGAATTTAAAATTTCAAAGTCTAAAAACAAATTAAAAGTCTTTAAGGGTTGCCTCCCATCACCGCTTCGCTAGTCCCAGTTTAATTTGCTATTTTGATTCTCTCTCTCTCATTGAACCAACCAGAATCCTTCTTTTCATTCTTTCGCCTTGATAATGCTTCATCTTGTCCATCACTTTAAATTCTTCCCCAAGATCGCCTTAATGTTACCTGCTCCAAATGTAGTGCTTGACATCACTATATATGGTCCACTCCACCTTGATTTCCCAACCTCCGGGAACGCCTTATTCGAGTTAAATAGCAACTTGATCCCTTCGAACTTTTCCTCGTAACTTTGATCACATCTTGCCTGCCTTTCAGATATCCCAAGATTATCATAGGCTTCATTTCTGCTTCTAGTTCATTCAGCTTGAAGCAATCTTTCCCTTGTTATTTGAAATCGAAATTCACTGATGGCCCAATATAGCTTTGTATTCCAATTTAAGAGGTATGACATGGTCTTCGCCAAAGACAACTCACGTATGGGGACACTGAATGGAGTTCAATGCAAATTCCAGAAGCCCAAAGTGCATCATCAAGCTTGGAAGACCAATCCTTCCCGCTTCAACTTACGCCTTTCCAAGATTCGATCTCCCGTTGAAATCTCTCGGCCTGTCCATTGGTCCGGGATGATAAGCCGTAATTTTATATGCTCGATCCCATATCTCGGCCATGAGTTTTGAGAATATTTTGTTTGCAAATGGCTTCCCCATCACTAATGATAGTTCTAAAGTTCCAAAATCTCGCTTCAAAATATTCTTGTAAGAAACTCACAAATCAGATATATCTATTCCTTGACAAGCCACGTCTTCCACCCATTTGGAAACATAATCCACCGCGAAGCGTGATAAACAGTTTCCAAATGATTTTGGAAAGGGGTCCCAAGCAAAATCTATCCCATACATCGAAAATTTGCACCACCATTATGCCTCGTAGGGCATTTCCCCATTTCACAATGATATTTTCCAATCTTTTTGCATCTATCACATAATTTGACCCATTCAAGACATTACCCCCTAAAAATGATACACAAAATCCTGATTGAGTATCTTGCGGAGTCGTTTCTTTCTCTCCGTAAAATGCCCCATATGGTGATGCATGACACTCCATTCATAATTTCGCTTGCTCACTCCTCCGCACACATCTTCTTATAATCATATCAGCACTCTCTTAAACAATAAGCTGGTCATCCCATATATAATACCGCCGGTCACCCCGAGCTTTCTTTTCTGGCTGCGGTCGACCGGTATGAACTACCCACAAGCTAAGTAATTCGCATTATCAACATACCATGGCATTTGGAATGACACCTTAAACAATCGCTCATCCGGAAGTTCTCTTTAATTTGCCTCCTCTTTTTCGTTTCATTCTCGTTTACTCGACAAGTGATCAACTATCACATTGTCACAACCTTTATCCTTAATTTCCATATCAAACTTGAGAAGAGAACCCATCTACTACTCGCCAGCCTTTTGACATCGGGAGATTTGATGGCCGTGATAAATGCAGATAACTATAACATGATCCCGTAATGTATGGCCTCGAATTTCTAGCAAAACACTATGGCTAGCATCTCTTTCACTTAGTGGAATAGTTTTCAGGCCATCACACCACAGCATAAGATATTCTGGCATTTCTCCTTCTTCGCTTCCAATACAGCCCCATTGCGAAGTCACTCCGCATCACACATTACTGAACTCTCGATCCCATTCTCGTGCAAAATGAAGGATAGGTGCTTGAACCAACTGATCTTTGATTTCTTCAAAGGCACTTTACAGGACCATCAAAATTAACTTTAGTGTCTTCCAGACCTGATAATGGTCCGGCTAATTTTGAGAAGTCTTGATGAATCTCCTATAAAAATCCAAAGATGTCCCAAGAAACTCCTATACCTTTCACGCTGTGGAGGTGCTAAGGGGTTTTTGATAATGGAAATCTTGATCGGGTCCACTTCTCAAACCAGAGCGTAAATTTTATGACTAAGAACAATACCTTCGTTACCATGAAATGACATTTTTCCCAATTTAGTGCTGAATGCTTATCCTTAGTATCTTTGAAGTGACTGTCTTCTGCATTTGTTCATTGATCAAAACCTGATCCACACACCGTGAAGTCATCCATAAAAATTTAAGGAACTCTTCACCAAGTCTGAGAACACTGACATCATACATCTCTCGAAAGTAAAGAAAGAGATCAGACGTACCCCAAATGGCATCCTTCTCAAAGCAAAGGTACCATAAGGGCATGTAAACGTAGTCTTTTCTGTCCCTGTGCGTAATTGCAATCTGGTTGTAGCCCGAATATCCA
Organism: Tetrastigma voinierianum; assembly: GCA_016808115.1. Lineage (NCBI taxonomy): Eukaryota > Viridiplantae > Streptophyta > Magnoliopsida > Vitales > Vitaceae > Tetrastigma > Tetrastigma voinierianum. The sequence continues at coordinate 319,742 of JAEQBH010001104.1, forward strand.
TCCGTAAAACAAAATGATGAGATGTCCTCGCTTAACCCGTCTAGCATCTAATCAATGAAAGGTAATGGAAAATGATCTTTCCCCGTCATTGCGGTTCACTCCCGTAATCAATGGCTCTCCATCCTGTCACCGGTTTCAAGTTGAACCACCATTTATGTCATTGCGACTATAGTAAATCCACCTTCTTTGGAACCATGGACTGGCTAACCTGCTGACTATCTGAAATTGCATAGATAAAACCAGCATTTAACCATTTGAGTACCTCCTTCCTGACTACCTCCTTCATGACTGGATTCAATCTCCTTTGATGTTCAACAGTTGGTCTTGCACTCTCTTCTCTAGAAGCATTTGTGCATAATACCATGGATCGATAATTTTTAAACTCAATAGACCATGCTATAGACTCCTTATGCTTCCTTAAAATTTCCAGCAAACTTTGTTCCTCAGCATCACTAAGTCTGGCCGAAATTATTACTGGTTTGTTCTTTGGCAGCTCCAGGTAAGCATACTTTAAATGACTCGGCAACTCTTTTAAAACTAGCCCTTCTTTCACTGGGTTTCTGATGAACTCCTTTCTTCATTTTTTGTCTCTTTGTTTCACCCATTTTGTTCAAGATCATCACCTTTTTCAAGAGAATGTAAATTGATGTGCAGAAAATCAATCCAAACTTTTGTGATACTGGAAATTCCATCTCTTTTTCTATTGACTGAAAGCACACACATCATAGTAAACGTGATGTTTACACATACACTTACCGACCTTACATCTTCCCTCTCTATGTCTAAACTCCTCAAACTTTTGATTAACTGAAGTCACCATTCTTCTCCAACCTGAGCGTGAGAATTCCCTTCAGATATCGATTAAAGTCGTCTGGGCCATAGTAATGGTACTTCCATGAATGTGGTGGACTTGTGAATCTTTCTCTCCATATCCAGCACATGAAGTCTACTGAAAATAAAGTTCCCCACCTTTACCAAAGACATCTTCTATGATGCCTTCAGTTTCGCTGCAGGTTCTATCTCGCCATTCGAGGCACGTATTTTTACAACTCCAAACTTAACTTCTGCAACGTATCAAGGCATTAAATTTGATATCAAAACTGAAACAACATACTATTTCTTAACTTAAACTCTCCGATGGTGTACGGGATGGTAAAGCTCCCCGATCCTTCATCTTTTCTCGTAAGCCTTCGATCACAACACCGCAAGTTGCAATAAATTCACAATTCCTTCTTCAAGAATCTCTCTTTTTGCCAAGATGTCTTCAAAATTCTTTGCATAAAGTGGCATCTGAGAACACCTCCGGAAAAGTATGTTGACTCTGCTTTGAAAGGTCTTAAGAACCTTGCAACCGTTCCTCTATCTTTGATTTCTACGTTAAATTTCTCCGTGGAAATTGGACTCCAGCCGATTTGCTCTAGGTCTTCTTCGCTTCCTTCTTTTCCCCGATACAAATTGCTCCTTCTTCTTCTTTCTTTCTCCAAAGGTTTCGCATTGTCCGGGCCTTCATCTCCCTTTGTCAGCTTTTATCTTTTCTTCTTTCCTCCAAGTCTTTCCCACTTCAGTTTGATGTACCATACGCCTCGATTCTTCTCCGTATACCGGTGCATCTTCATCCGGGTTTCAGCAGGTTTAGAGCCAGTTGCCCTATTTGTGTTTCCAGGTTCTTGAGGGAGGCATTAGTGGTCTTCTGAAAAATTTGAGAATTGGCATTTGAGGCTTCCAATTCTGCAAACTTTGTTCATGGAGGTTTAGCAACTTCGCTTGTCTCCCCATGAACTTACTGGGCTTCAAATGGTCAGGGTTCTCCTCCGACCTCGGTAATCGCTTCTATTTTCACCCTCCTTGTCGCTGTAGTAAATCCCAGTAATGGCCGACATCCCTACTGGCGATTCTGTCTATGCCCTGGGGCCTCAGGAGGCCCCTCCACCATATGAAAATTTTCGGGTTCCTCGTCGGGATGATAGTGTGTCGGGCAGACAGATTTGGTTTGAAGTGATAACTTTAGCTCTCCCAAGTACTTAACCTCCTTAGCATCATAAACAGCTTCGATACCTCAGCACTTCCTCTCAATAGTTCCTCTAACTCAAGCCTCCTATTTCATGAACAAGGTGCATCTTCCTCTCTGCTTGTCCATTCTACGCATGACGGCATCTAGCTTTACTCTCCATGGTCACATTCGCTTCGCCTCCATGACTCCTCTTCCTCTGCCAATTACTCTTGAAAACTCTGATGGAGCTTTCATATTGCATTTTGCCAGGTCCTCGATCAGATCTCTTGCCTCTTCAGCACTTTTACGTTTGAATGCTCCACAACATGAAGCATCACCCTTAGATGTATCATTCAGAGCATGATACACTATGTCCATCTGGGTCTTCAGATCTATTCCATCGACACCTCTTCAACAACCTTTGAATCTTTCCAAGCTACGTAAAGGCTTTAATCTTCCCTTGCTGAAACACAATTATCTCCTCCTTCTCTCGAGGAGCAAGAGAATCTACCTGCAAGCTTCTACAAGCTCCTCCCAAGTATCAACAGAGCCATATGGCAGAGATTCATACCATGTGGCTGCTGCATCTCTTAGAGAAAATGGGAATAAATGCAATTTTATGACCTCTGGTCTCACCCCATTCAATTTCACCGTGTTTGCCATTCTGAGAAACCTTCCCAGATGCTCACTGGTCTTCAAGGATGACCAGCAGAACCGGTTGTTACTTGAACCATTGTAATCGGCGGTCGCTTCAGCCAAAATTATTCGTGACTGGGTCCGCAGTTGTCCTGGATTGGGTGCAGTACCATCCTCGAATAATAGGTTAGTCTCCAAAAGTCCCTCCATCAGACGTTGATCGAGGCCTTCCGCCAGCCGCTCATTGCACTTCGCATGGTCCTGGCTTTCATCCATATCGAAGTTTTCCGACCTTTTCGCCTTCTCAAGCTTCGAAAGTGTTCTTCTAGTTCAAGATCCGCCGGAATCGACCATATTCGTTTCCTATGCATTAAAGTTTTCCCCAAATAAAACACACTTACATTAATAGGATTAGTCAAAAATAACAAATATTTTCAATACGGGCTTGTTAAAAATAGGTGCTAAAAATAACCACCGCTCCGAAACTATTTTTGTTCTTTTTCTTTAAATGTCCAAATTAGCATTTCCTTCTTCGCCGTAATATCGATCTACTAAAACTTTCGATCACCCAGAATCCCCATAAACTTGTCGACCGGATCCATTTGATGTACACAAATTCTATGACGTTATCACCAAAGGACTATCTAATCCCCAGCAATGACGCCTAATAAACTTCATTAACGGATCGAGTATGTTCACAAGTTCATAACACAATTACCTGTTGACTATTATCTAATCTTTGGAAAACTGCGCCATAAAACTTGTTGACCACTTCTATGAATTGATATGGATCAAAACACCTATTCAAATTTATGACTTATTACCCAAGGATTATTATCTAGTCCTCAGTAATAAAACCATTAAACTTGAGTGTGAGTTTCTTTAGCTATAGTGTTGATTAAAAGATATTTTGTAAAGAGTAAACCATTTTCTTTGTGGTTTTGATCCAAGATAATCGCAAGTGCACAAGATCGAACAAGTAGTAAATTGATTTATGTCCAGATATCGATCCCAGCCGTAGATCTCAAGAATTTTTCAATCAACTACCCCAACTACTTAAGTTCCATACTATTCGACTTTATAATATGATATTGGATTTTTCCTTAAAAGCCCGAAAATAATGAAGGTTGAACGAAAATGAATAAATAACAAAATGAATTTAATATTGAAATATTAAATAGCAAATTTTAGATCAACAGCTTATTCTAAAGAAAACATTGAATAGTCACTATTGTGAAGAATCAATTCCACAAATTGCACTGTAACTTTGCTTTCTCGAATCCTCAGATTTTAAAACTACCAAGGAATAAGATAAGGTGGACTGATCTCTTAAACCTCACCGCTCATTATCTCACCTTAACTGCTTTCTCGAACACAAGGTTAGATAACTACTTTTAAATCCAGCCTTGTTCTCGGGGTATTTTTCTTTCTCAATACTTCATACAACATGGACCTGCAAACCTCGAGCGCCCTTAAATTAGTCATTGCAGAGGTTTGCACCTGTGACCGGTTCCTCAACCTCAAAATTGTAACAACTTACTTCTTCCTTTGATTAGATCCTGGCTAACACGGGATCGAATTCACTATTCGAATTGAGGTGAACTCTCGGCATACTTAAATTAATAACTCACTCAACTCATTCTCAGTTACAAGTGAGAAGAGGATTTATTGATTTAAGTGTACAGAGCACATTAGATCAGCAATATCAGGTTCATATACCTTCCCGAAATCACTCCTACTTCTCAGAATCCCATCGAGTATCCCAATCCGACGGAAAACTCGTTATACAGACCACGTCGATCAATCTGTGAACAAACAAACCAAGAAGTCGATTTAATATCCGAAGTTCATAATGTATAAAATAACATAGAAAGATACTTCTCGACAATAACGTCAATTCAATGGAAGCCGGGTTTCTAAATCATCGATTATACCATACATCGTCATTGATCAAGAAACCATCAGGAATCTGGAACTCGGTGTTCGAATCCCAAAATTTGTCCTGAATTCAAAACAAACTGCATACAATAATTTTAAGAAATATAGATCTGCATTCAGCTAAATCCTTTACAACTAACGTTCGAATCCAAATTAGAATGAAAATACAAACTAATCTAATCTAAAAATAAATGGAAAGAAGAAAACGAAAGAAAAATAAAAGAAAAGAAAAGAAAAGAAAAATAAAAATAAAAATACAGGAGCCTTCAGCAACCTGGGACTTATTTCGTCGCCTACAGCTGCTGCTTTCTTCAGAATTGTGATATTTATAGGTTCTCAAGTCAGCCCTAATTTGATGCTTTTCTCTTTTGGACTTTAGTTAATCGCCCAATAGAGCCGATACCGGGCCGCGACATCGAGCCCGCCGCGACATCTATTTTGTCGCAATTCTTGTCGCAGGAGCCTTTAGCGTGGTTGGCGACATGTCTTATGAGGGCCGGTGTCGCGACAACTCTGATCTCGTCACACCTCTTCCTCGATTGAACCGCCACGCCGCGATTGTGCCATCGGACGCCACACCTTCCGGTCCTGCAGCCGGCGTCGCATGTACCGCGTCGGCGCAACTTCTATTCATCACAATTGTCAGTCGCGACATTCCATGTTGTCGCCGACCTCAAGTCTTCCGTAATTGTTGTCACGATAACTTTCTCCTTGTAAACCGATACGCTGGACGCTTTGATGAGTTGTTGAGCGTCGCGACGCATCCGCATCGTCGCATATCAGGTTCCTTCTTCTTCACTCCCGGTTGTTTAACTTGAGTTTCTTTCACTCCCAAATTTCACTTTGTTTTCAATTGCTTCATTCATATTGGAGTTTCACGATAACCCGAATATGCATTTTGATTGGCCGCCAAAGCTTCATTACACATCCGGGTCCTTTCATCTTTGTGCTTGTTCTTGCCGCCACCGCTTCATCCCATTATATCGCTTCTCGCCAGCATTCTGCCTTTTTACTGTGTAATTTCGCTTTTGAATTCTACCGCATTGTAAATTTGGTGAAGTTTATTCCGCATTCCCGTATATAAATCATTTCTTTATATAAAAATTAATTTAAAAATGGATCAAAATAATTTGTACTTTTAAGCTCAATAATGTAAGTACTAAAAGTCCGTATATTTATCTTCTCCGCTTTACGGTTACAACCAAGCACTGGATACATACTGCCAGAACCTCCCTTTTCATCCCTAACTCACAATAATATTCCGCGCACTGGGATATCTTTGTACCACGGTAGTATAGCATGTTTTAACTATGGCTTCCCCAATATCTCAAATTTCTTTTAACTCTTCACCACGAACACAAAGTCTAGAACCAATCACCAAGGCTCCATCGCGTTTTAATAGCAAAATCCGACCGTTCCTTCTTCTTCGACCTTCCTTCGCTCATCAAATAGATCTTCTAGTCAGGTTTCTAGAATTTGATCTATTACAAGTATCACTATAGCAGTTTCTGGCAAAAGTGCTCCCGAAACATAAGTTACATCCCAACTCAACACCCAACTCTAATTCACCTTCAATCTAAGAAGTGGTCTCAAGACAAAGCCAAAGAGCTCAGAGATTTCGGCCAAGGCGTCCGTTACTACGTCGCCTACCTTGATGGTAATCAATAGTGCAATCATACAATCCCAAGCACTCCATCCACCCCTTTGCCTTAAGTTTAACTCTTCGGGTGAACAAATATTTAAGGCTCTTATGGTCGGTAAAGACCGCACGCTGCCCCGCATAAGTAATGCCTCCACGCCTTCACGTAAAAACACCAAAGAAGTTCCAAGTCAGCGTGGTAGGATAATTCAACCTGTTTCTTCAACTGGTCTGAAGCATACGCCACAACTCCCTTGGCGTTGCATCAACACACAACCAAAACCCTGATAGCTACACCGAAACCCCGAACCCCTCGCTGCCTTCCGCAAATGTCGAACAGTGGTCGATGTTAACCTTTCCTTCGTGTTTGGAAGCTTCCTCACACCACCCACTCAAACTTAACTCCTTTCCCCGTCAACCCATGAAGTGGTCCCGCTTATCTTGAGAACCCTTCTAGAACTCCGCGGTAATACTCCTCGCTTAATCTTAGGAAGCTTCGCACTTTGTCACCGTGAAGGTCAGTTTCCTCCCACTCGCCACGCTTTCACTCTTCCGAGGGTCCACATAAATGCCACTGGCCACCACGCCAGAAACCCACTCGCCCAACCAAAACTCACATTCATGAACTTGGCATACAATCATGCCGCCTGGGCATTTGTAACACCAAACCCAAATGTCTCAGTGCTCTAACTGGCTTCCTCGCCACTAAGATATCGTCGGCGAACACGACAAACCGATCCGCGCATATCGCAGCACCCTGCTCATCAAATCCATGAAAGTCACAGGGTATCGTGAGTCCGGAAGACATCACTAGGAACTCATAATGCCCATATCTCGTCTCCACGCCGCCTTGGGAACGTCCGATTCTCTTAATCCTGAATCGCTGTAACCTAAACCCTGCAGCAATCTTAGAGAACACTTTTTCACCTCGAGCCGATAAAATAAATCATCCATCCGAGCAATCGAATATTTATTACGAATGGTAATTTTATTCAATTGTTCATAGTCACACACAACCTCCAAGTACCATCCTTCTTCAAATAACACCGCGCCTCCCTGGCAAGGTGAAATAGATCGACCTAATAAATCCCCATCCACCAGCTCTCAGAGGTCGCCTTCAACTCTTTCAACTCGCCGGTGCCATTCGAAGGGTGGGTGGTATGAGATGAGTCGCATTTTCGTGAACTAACATGGGAGTCTCGGTTTCGCCTCGAGGTAGACCTCGGGAAGATCGCCGTAGAAACACATCTAGGAATTCTCACTCATCGTACAACCTCCAATCTCATCACCATGGGCGAGTGTCAACTATGAGCCAGGTACCCCACACTCCAAGAACTATCCAAATAGAAATGGCGTAAATCAACCGAGGGTGCTCGCCTCCGTCTCCATAGAAGATTACTACTATGAATGTCCCCGGTCGTCTATGCATCACCTCCTTACGAAACAATCCATCGAAGCATAGTCGCCAAGCTAATCCATCCCAAGAATCACATCCAACCTCAGACTAGTCACATCAAACCGCCTCCATATCTGACTTCAATAGAAACTGGGTTACCCTTAAGCATCCGGCTAGGCTATAGGACTCTCCCCGTGGATGCAGTAATCTCCCGCCACAACCCAAAGGAACCGAGTCACCCGTAACATACTCACGGAAATAAAAAGAGTGTAGCCCTAGATCGGCTACGCCACATGCATCGCCACCAAAATAGATAATGTATCCGCTACCACGCCGGGTGGCTAGTGCTCCCGACCGGTCATCGCGATAAACCCCGCTCAGCAGGTCGCCCTTCTGGCCCCCGCCGCCCGCATCGTGCGCATCGTTGTCCTTGCATCAAGGAACCACCCGAGAATCATTCGCTCGCGTATCCGTCCTGCCCATGTCCACTAACCCGGGCCGGGAACCGGTTAATTTGATTCAGACCCTATCCGTTGGAACCTCGATAGGGCGGGCCTTGAAATGAAACCGCCTTCTAGCACCGGCGCGTATACTCCCACCGGTAAAACCATCATGTACTTGCCACATACTGCCAAGGTGAACGAAACCCGCCGGCCTCGGGCAGATCCCTAAAGGCCATCGCCATCGCCACCGTCGAACCAGAGCCCGTGTGTCCAATTTCTAGTCCGCTACCGGCTGGGCAATTCACGCCCACTCATCGGATCCTCTCGCGCCAAAGTCCCAGAGCTGAAACTACCCCTCTTGGACGATCCTTGACTAAGGTTCCCTGAAGACAATCCATCGTATAGCCAACGCCTCGACCGGGCGTGATAGAATCGCTTCTCTACTTAGAGAGCGACGCGCTTCATCACCGCAGATGATCGGACCCCGGATGCTCAAAGCCATAGTCTCAACCAACCCGTCGAAACCTCCTCTCTTCTTACCGACATCATCCGCAACCACCCTAAAGCAGAATCGATAACTCTTTGAATCACAACAGATTTAAACCCGCCATACCACCCCGAGTGAGTGTCTCGAACCCCAAATTTCTCTTGGTCTCAACAAAGGTCGGGGTAAACTCACGTGAAAGGCAGCTCAACCGTGGCCCAGTGTGACCTTTCCTAGTCCTTTCATACGCCCACCACTTCCTTGCATTACCCCCGAGCTAAAACCCAGCTATCCTGACTCTGTCCTCATCCGAACACTGCATACCCTCGTCCAGAATCTTCTTTGTGTCATCTAGCAAGGATAGTGCCACCATGGGATCCGTGGCGCCATCAAACCCCACTGCTCCAAGTCTACAAGCCTGATCAATAGTACTACCAAATAACCCACTCCTCTCCAGTGATCGAGCCAGGCGCTCGACAAGATTTTCCTCATAGCTAGGTGCACCCGAAAGCCTAATCGGGCCACTGGCCGGACCTACGCCTACCTCTGGGCGCCATCCGGAAGGAGAACTGTTCCCAAGAATCAAATAGCAGAATCAGTCCCAATGATAAGGTTAGGAAGGTATACAAAACAATGGATGAGTGGCATAGCAATGTACAACCCCAAGGAATTTAGAAACCTAGAGCTCTAATACTGCCGACAGTGATCTCGACCCTGAAACCCCCAGTGCCCCCCGGTGGTCCCGCCTAGTGGAGCCCATCGGCATAATCCCTAGGAATACAAAGGACCCCACCTAAAGGAGAAGTAAACACATGAAGTAACACAATACCCCAATTAATATAGAAAAATCCACGACCGACCTATCCAAATGTAGGTCATAACCACAACATACATAATCGGGACCCATATGAGTTTAAAACTAATATCAGAGCATTCTACGAGTATTCGCACTTAGTGGTTACAAAATAAAAATAAATAGGTCCAACAAATCAAAAGACGCATGGATGGGGTAGAGTAATCAACAGCCTCGTCGCTTAAAGAGCGGTGTTGAATCGGGCGCTGCAGCCCTCTACGAACCGCTTCTAATCTAGGGAACATATTTAAAACAATAAACGGAGAAATAAATCGCTGAGTGGCATAATTTATACGTAAAATAATGCTTTATCTTTCGAAAATTTCTTCTCTCTTTAAGACCTCACTTCCACTCTTGTAATGTTCTCGCTTAGCAACCATTTCACAAAAACCCAACTTTTACTAAAACCCCCATACATGTAAGTCATGTGCTCAACAAATTTAAATTTGACACAATGTCAAGAAAACTATAATCTGAACTGCACTCAACATAGAGCCAATCATAAAACATGTATAACCACCATGTAATAAAGTAACCATGACATGCACCATAACCATAAGTATTGAAATAGTCATACCATATTCAGAAAATCAATAGCATACCATCCATGTACCCATCATAAACCGTTGGTAAGCCCGACCTCACGACATCGTGGCAACTAATAAACCTGTGGTTACACCCGGCCATCACTGCAGCAACCTGTCAGCCTGCGCGTAGAAAACCCGACCATCACGTGGTAACAATAAAACCTCCAGGTAGAACCGACCATAACGCGCGGGCAACTAATAAACCTCCAGAACCCAGCCATCACGTGGCAACTAATAAACCGTAAACCCGCACATCACGCGGGCACCTAATAAACCTCCGGCAAACCCCGGCCATCACTTTGGCACCTTAATAAACCTCCTGCTAACCCGCCACGCGTACACCTAATAAACCTCCGCAAACCTAGCCATCACGTGGCACCTAATAACTGCAACCCGCCATCACGTGGCACCTAACAAACCTCCGGGTGAACCTAGCCATCACGTGGAGACCAATAAAATTGTTCCCTTGCTCACATGTACTTTCCCGACAATACCGTATCAGAGTCATTCCACAAAATCTCAAGATCCATCTTTTTTTAAAACCATAGTTTCCAAGGTGGTTTATAACCTCAATCCACGTACCCAATATTCAAATATCACAGACTCATCCATGAACTCAGTACAATTTCCAAACAGTTAAAATGTTGACAAAATGCACATGAAATGATAACTTGTTTTATATGAGACCAATAATCACATTTGTATGCAACCAATCATTTGATCAAAACAGTATATATGAAAAATATTTAATCATAATAGATATAACAACATACTATTCAAATCATTTAAAAAAAAACATATAAACCACTACGACTCATAAACGCCACCCTTCCGAAGATCGCTTCCGTGCTCAACGTGATCGTCTCGTAATATTATAAATAAAATACCAATTTGTGCTCCAATAACAACCAACGACATCGTGGATTCCTGCGCCTGTATCAACTTTTAACTACGACCATTCAAATTGAACTCCGATATGTCCACTACACACACGCTTCCTATGTGCCCGATACCCAAATTGGGCTTTTCACCCTAGTTAATTTAAATCGAACCATCCAATAATTCCTAAACATCCACTCACTAATCCAACTTCAATTTTTCCGACTTGACCAATCGCAATTTCATTTCACCCCAACTTCTCGGTAATTACCCGAAACAACCTAAAAATGGAAAACTAACCAAACGACGTCCAAAATTTACAAACCACATATCAATGGAAAGCCTAAGAGACCAGGAACTCATCAGTACCATTACCTTGGTCCAACAACGTGGTGGTCGTGAAAACTGATCGTACCTTCAACTCAACTTGTTTTCACAGACTTTCAAACAAGAGGAATTTCCAAAAAGTGGGACCACTTAAATGAGTTCAGGGGGTCCAAAAATGGTGGAAAGGATCTATGGGGTGGCCTGAAGTGGCCGAAAAATCGAAAAATAAGGTGATGAACGGAAAGGGCCGTCGCCTTCTCCGGCCAGATCCCGCGCCTGTGAGGCCTGGCCGTGGTGCCACTCGCCGGCTGTCTGCATGTGGCCACCCTGCCCGGCCAAAAGATGTAGCAGTCGTGGAAGGCCGGCAGGCTCTCTCCTTTGGTCCACCTCACGGCCGCAATGGTCAAAATGACCCAACTCTGCCACAAGTTTGGAGAGCTTAGGGTTTTGAGTTCAAGATGGTTTTTGGGGGCTAAGGTTTCATTCCGCATCCAAAGTTATGTTTATAGTGCCGTCACGCAAAAATTTGAAGAGGCTGATTAATCGTTAAACACCGCCGCTTGAAATTACCAGGCTATGCAACTTTATCCGTAGGTTGACGGGACGTCGACCAGTCTATGAACTCGTATCGACGAGGCCTACGAAATGGTGTCTTAGTAAACCCAAAACTATTCATCCTCAAAAAAGTTAACTTTGGCCCACATACTAAGTGTTGGTCAAACTTGGTCAAACCTGGTCAAATTTAGTCAAACTTGGTCAAACGTGTCACAAACTTGTATTATTTGGTGCGGGTCATTACATGACGATTTACTAAGCTAGCAAAAAAAATCAGGGAGAAGATCTTATAGTATTTGCATAAACAAGTTGCCATAATTCTTCGTCTTTAACTCGTCAAGAGATAGATACGTTAGGAGGGCACACAATCCTAGAGACAAGTCTCAAATCGAATGCATCGAGGCCTTTGGTGAAGATATCAACAAGGTGGTGTAGTGTGAATGTGCTTGAGTTCTACCACCTCGTCAAACCATATGTTTGATAAAGTGATTTCTAATATGCTTCTACTAGAATGTTGAATTGGGTTTTTGAAGAAATTAAATACACTAATGTTCTTACAGTATAGTGTCATACTAGATGATGCACCATCTTGTGAGACATCATAATCCTTCAACCATTTTTAAACTCAAGATGCTAAGAATGTTCGCTACTAACGATCAGGTACTCTTCTTCACACATATGCAACTCTTTAATCTAGCATTAGATTCATGAGTGTACCATAGTTCAAATTTTTTGGTTTCTCTGACATTTGCATCTTTAAGTCTAGGTACCAAACCCCAAACTTCATTCCTTGTGAATTGGCCTAGCTCTTCTTGCATAATAGTCAACCAAAGAATCATCCTCCAAAGGCTTTTCGATATTCTTTTCGCTCTATTTCGCAGAGCACACTGCCCAATCATTCCTCTATAGTTTACTTTGAAATTCTCTTAAGTGTCCAACACTAGCTTTAGAATTCCACAATGTTAGAGGCTGATCTTCAAACTCGCTTGGAAGGCTCAAGAACTAAGACATCAAGGGTCGATCACTCAATATCTCCTCGTCAGCAGGATGAGTCACCGGGGATGGTGGATCACCTTCACTACGTGAGCCGGGTTTTGCTATTAGGTGATGTATCATCTGCTGAGACATTGTTAATGTTTCTGTTGTACCAGTTGAGTATGAGGAATTCAACATTTGAATCGTTTGACCTTATTGGAGTAGATTTGGATCCCTGATCATCAACCTCCACATTAACAGATTCCATGACCGTGGCCGGGTCCGTTGCGCACTTTGCAGCTCAAGTGTTTAGTGGAATATCCTCTAGTATGCCTTCGCCGCTTTTGGCATCAAAATTACTCCTTTGCTCCTTTTGTCATTGAGGATAAAACAGTACTACCAAACCGATGAGTGACTTGTGCTAGGTTTCTTACCTCTCAGATTTGCAAGGTATCATGCTTGTTCTCGCAGGTAGACTCTGTTTAAAGTATAACATGTTGTGTCAAGGCTTCGGCCCAAAGTTTTACTTGAACATTTTTTGCTTTGAGCATAACCCGAGCCATTTCTTGTAGTGCTCGTTTCCTTTCTTTTCTTCCACCTCGCTCGCTTAGGTATCTAGAGTAGAGAATCATGTCTATCCATGTTTATAGTAGAACATAGTGTGAAGAGAGCTTTCAAATTCCTCTTCACATGATCACTCTTATCCTAATAAATTTTTGAGTTTGCTTGTTCTTTTCTAATGATCAACTTTAGAAACAATATCTTAAAGGTATTAAATGTGTCAAATTTCTCTCTATGAAAGCTTACCTTTGAGAATCTTGAGTAGTCATCAACATAGACAAACACATACCTTTACCCCCCTATGCTTTCCACTTTATCGTCCCATTTAGTCCATGTGAAGGAGTTCTAGACTCCATGTGAGAAGGATGTTGCATCATCTTATGAGACATCTGAATTTGTTTCCTAATTTGACATGGACCGCACACCTTTTTAAGGTCAATCTTCATCTTTTAAATTCCTAGAACAGCATCGGCTGCAATAGTTTCACTAAGGCTCAGGATCGATGTATCGAGTCTTCTATGCCAAATATCTCAATTTTTTTTAACAAGGTGTTGCACAAGTTCCGTAACATGTCAACATATAGAAATTTTTCGGGCGGATCTTTACATGTGTTAATATTGTTAGTGACTCGAGCATTTGTGTTCCTTAAAATTTGTCAAATAAATTTTGATCATATAGTCGATAAATGCTCGATAAGATCAATCTTTCCCATCTCAAGAAGAACATTATCTGGAACTTTTAGGAGGCCACTACCAATCACAATACCTTTTGCACTAGCACCGAATGTTACAGACTCTAGATTGAAAGGGGATGTAGATTGGTTAGAAATTCTTTATTACCTATCATGTGCCTAGAACTTCCACTATCAAAAAAGTACCATTTTCGGCCTCCACTCGAGAGATGTACGTGCCACCAAGCACCTTCCATCCTTTGTTACCACCCAAATGTGTTTTGTTTTAGAGTGTTGCTTATATTGTCCCACCTTCTAATCCACAAGAAGTCAGAACATTCCCTTTGGATATGTTCGAGCTTCTTACAATAGTATCATTCGAGTCTTCTTTGTCTCTTCTTGATAAATCATTCTTCCTACCACCTTGTGATGGTAATTTCTCGTATGTTATAAACAAAGAATCGTGGAGGGTGTAGGCTTCAGTTTATAACCTTCTTCCATGAATCCTAGACCTTTATGGTCTTTTGTTGTCCTTCCCATCAATAGAATCCGATTCAGTCTGGTGGCCAAGAATTCATCATCCGCATAATTTTCTTAATTTGTTCCAATTCATTCAAAGACTTTTCCTTTTCATTATTCAGACATCGACTCTGCTTTAACGAGCTCATTTTCGCTTCTCTCTACACAAACGAGGGATTTTCAGCGTACTCTCTATTTTCATTTATAGTCTCCACCACCTTCTCATACATTATTTCGTAAGAGTGGGCCATCTCTTTGTCGAGATTTCCACCAGATCCCTACTTTCCAAATCAGTCGTTGCACGCCTGTCACAACACCGACGGACTAAGTGCACTACCGAGGCAAAGGACTCCATAGGTTGATGGATCAATTGGTGGACCAGATAAATAATTTATCAAATCGCTCGAGCACTATTCCGTCGGTGAGGAAAGATCTGCCTAAGTACACTTATTCATCAAGCATCTCCTCTCATTGCATGCTTCGCACTCATCATCACCCATGTGTCACATTCTAACTCGAATATGTCCATACACCTCTTCACATTTCATGCAGACCGTGAGATCCCAGGTATATGTTCTTTGTACCAAGATTAGCTCCTTGGTTTCTGTTTATTTTATGAGAAACATTGAAGAGGTAAGAGGCAAAAATCATATTTGTGTATTGAGGGAAGGTACCTTTCATTCTCTTGTTTAGATTCTTCACCACCCAACAACACTCTGAGACAAACAGTTAGATAATCCACGGATCTCACTCAATAACTTAGAGTGGCCCGCTCTAATACTAATTCAAAGAAAAATTGTTTTGTTTCTGAAGATGTTCTACTCGGGCCAGATCAACCGCATGCAACATCAAGTTCTGATCGAGATCTACCAATGATTTTGAAAATAAATAAAAAACACGATATTTACCCAACAAACATGCATGGCATAGCAGATCGTTTCGCGGCGCTAAATGGCAAAGCCTACGTCCACAAGGTTGAGCCCATATGCAAGGAATTCTACTATATATTAGTTAGGTTACACGTTGGTCTTATGTGAGACAAGACTTCCATTTTCTCACAGTTGAGTCTTCTCCTAACTCTCTTATAGTGAACCATGGAAATAAGCTCCCCTTATTCTCCTATACATAGTCATTTGAACTCTGCTTCCCACACACTCCTTCTCAACAAGGAGAATAAACACGCTTATAACTCAAGACATGTAGCAAGATCGCAACAGCCACTTTCACACGTGAGTAGCTTATCTAAACAATTCCTTCGTAAAATGTCTTCTTCTTCAGACGTGCTTCGCTTATTTGCTTCAAACTATATCCCATATTTAAAATCCTCCTAACGTGATCCCCGCCAAATATTTTGTATCCCCATGTTTCCTAATATATTCAACATGTCAACTCCGTAAGATCTTGATTTTATCTCCCCATATTCATTACACCTAATATCTTCCCTCCCATAACAATCTCACCAATAAGATCCAAATTCGAGATTTGATCCACCCATTTCCGATCGGGTTTAAAAATAGTGCCCACAGCTCCACTCCCAAGCCCAAGGTGTGAAACAGTGATTAAAAAGTGGAGATTCATAAGCAAAGCTCTAGTAAATGCCCGTGCTCTGGCACAGCCCAAACAGAGCCCGCTCATCCACCAAGGGCCGACATACTCACTCCGACAACCCAAAGAGCCCATATCCCCGTAGAATCAAATCAAATCTCACCACAAGTGGAAGTAGATAATTTCAATAACCCTCTAATTATCCCTTATTAACTGACAAATGATAAGGAAAAAGAAGATCCCACATCCAATAAGAAAGAATCCCATCACCATCCAATCGAAAAACATCTACTATATATACCAGCCACCCTATCATTTGAAAGAGACGCTAGTAAAAATTCATCCTCTAAGGCCGATCTTTTCTTCCTCAGCTAGAACCGACTTCAGTATCGAGAGGCAAATCCAAGAGTCCCCGCCAATCCTCTTTGTTTCTTGTTTTCTTCCAAGAGGAGTCCAACGTCCGTAGCCAACGACCGCCCGCCGATTCCAACACGCCGAGCCCGGGGCTCGGCTGAAAAGCACCGCCGACGCCATATACGGAACGACAAATCTCTTTACAAATAGCCGACCGCAATTGATGGTATCAACCTAACGCAAGGTGAGCCATGCCAATCCCCCAAGGATGCAAGACCAGCAAGGTAACTCAGATAGCGACCTTCTGCAGGCGCGCTGGAAACTATACACGATAACATAAACGAGATGGAGACACTCCGTCTCACCAACCAAATACTGATATGTGTGCAGAAAGCAATTCACTGCATACATACGAACACCCACGGGGTGAAGCAATGATAGGGGCTCGTAGCGGTTGCACACCACCCCCCAGGGAGTAGCATCCACACCCCGCCCTCCCCAGAGGTAAATGTTAATCCTTAGCCGAGCCAGGGGCACAGCTCACCGACCCCTGTGAGAAGAGCGCAAACGAGGCAATACTTCTAAACATCAAAAACATGAACCAAATTTCCAAGAAGGAAACGTGGGAGCGATCATGGAGCAGAGGTTTATGGCATCCAACAGAGCTCAAATTCCACATGAAGGAAGTCAGAAAAGTGGTCGAAAGCTTCGGGATCATGATAAATTCCTGGGGTGCAAAGAAATCGAGTCCCCTGCTCACACCGAGGTGCTACATTTCCTTCCAAAGAAGTTCGTGATGTCGCGAAATAGAAGCCGCTCGATGGAACGAAGGATCCCCGTCGAACGAATCTTAATACCTACAAAGAACCGTAATGGAGTTTGATGGATATCGCATCCCGCATCTGCGTAGCTTTCGCATCACGCCTAAAAGGTCCGACGCTGGCTCGCTTTAATGTTCCTACCATCGCCGATCTCTCTTCATTTTTATAACTTCTCCATCGCATTCGCCTCACACTTCATCTTGTTTAACATGGGCTGTGAAGCCGAGTTATCACCGCCGACCATGCGTAACCCGCAGAAAGCTTCGAGGTCTTAGCGTCCAGGTTCAACATCAGTCATTAAAGGTGTATGTACTTCGCGACGAGAAGTCACTATCACCTCATTCATCGTCGTTGGGGAGTATAACTAAAAGAGACTGATGCGTTTTCCGTCTTCAAAGAATCTCAAAAAGTATGGTTGGTGGTGTTCGCCAGCTTTTGTAAAGTACACACGGCTAAGCCCTCACGTCCAAAGCAGAAGGGTTTCTTCAACCCACAAGGAGAGGTGCCAGGATCGAAGGCCAAATGGGAGAGCAAGCCCAAGAGACAAAGAGAGATGTGAGATCGTCCCCAAGAAGAGACAAAGAACGATCCCCAAAGAGACGAGGGAGCGTCGTGAGGATCGGCCCCTCGGGACCACCTCACCGAGGTACCACAGCCTGCAGATTCACCCGACGCTCATCCCCTCGACAAACACAAGATCGCTGTGTCTTCGCGGCGAGGTACAAGATGAAAATTCCTAAGAGGGCTATCTCGTATGAGGATCTGACCCAACCAAAAGAGAGATAACACCAGTGACCTGTGGAGTTCCATGTGAATCACCGAGCATCGAACAAACGACACATGCGCTCGTGAAGGAAATAAAATTCGATTTTACGGGCATTCTCACACCGTACAGCCTGGTTGTCGGATCAGCGCAAACTACCACCACTCTCGCAGCTAACCCCACCCAACACCAACAACCCTGGGAAATCCATGTGATCTCAAAGAGGATTTCAGCAGTGCGTGTGAGTCCACCAACCAGGAAGGCTCATTTGCGTAGCATCGCATCAAAGAGAGGTGATGGAGGTGCAGCAGCTGTCCAAACCCTCGACCACAATCGCCATAACCTTCTCGATTCAGCCCTGAGGGTGTCAACACCTCATTTGCACGACCCTTTGGTGATAAGTGGCAACTGGCTAACAAAACAATCCACCAGTCCTTGTCGACACCCGAGTCACCACATCATCTTCGTGACGGCTTGACAAGATGGGCATCTGGAAGTGAGAAGTCGGAACTGGCCAAGACTCCACCGCGAGGATTCTCTTCCTCGGAGAAAAAGTGCCACCGCTTCGGGGTCAATACAAGCATGCTCACTTCGTGGGACCCCCATGCCGTGCAACAACGACAAGAAGATTTTCCTCATAAGATGCCCCCCGCCCTATAACGTACACAAAGTGCACTCTCAACGCCATAAAGGCCATCCTTCCGCTATCACATGGTGATCAAAGCTTCCTACCACAAACGGAGTGTGGATGTCTCGAGGCAGACCAGCGCATGCGCCAGTGGAGTGCATCAAAGATCAATGAAGCAAAAAGCTGGGCCGACAAGATATACGTGGCGAGCTCAACATGCGAGAACGTGTAAACACCGACCCGAGCCCTCGTAAGAGTCGATCACTACTGTGTGGACGATCACCCTCGAACACCTAGCTTCACGCCGGCGTCTGGGCTACGGAGACCCCGTAAGCCTCCTTATCCACTTCCCCGAAACGTAACAAGGATGTTTTCGCAGCTGTGAAGACATTTGGGACGCACCTAATAATAATCCTCACTCATGATTAAACGCCGCTCCATCCTTCAAACTACCAAGCAAAAAAGAAGAAATTTCACCTTAAAAGATGTAAAAGTGATTAATGCAGAAGCCGCGAAGTTCTCCAGAAGGCGGGCCGAGAAGTGGAATAATCTCGAACGGCTCGGCCAACGTCGCATCACAAAAGCCGAAGATAAAATGCATGTACTCAGACGATTTCAATCGATCGCCAACTCGAAAGCATGCCCTAAAGATACTTCCTCACTCCTGACGACCTCATAGTGATGCCACAACCGCCATGAACTCCTCAGCCTTCACGGATGCTTTCTGGCCACAACCGTATTAGCACGGATCCCGACAACCAAGAAAAGACCATTCCCACTCACGCGGCAAGGACCTATCATATATAGTAATGCCCTCGGGGCTAAAAACGCAAGAGCTACCTACCGTAGGTCAGAAACGTGGATGTGTTCCGTAAACAAATGTGACGCCCACGGAGGTATATATAGACGCCATACATGTTCAGTAGTCAATCACTACGAGCTCCATGTAGCTCATATCCGACCACATTCCGCATCCCGAAAGAGTACAACATGAAGTCAATCTGGTCCAATGCTCTTTCGAAATCTCACCAAAAATTCCTTGGTTTTATAGCGTTAATGCACCGAGTGAATGTAGGCAACCCAAACAAGATAAAGATGTGCTCACATGCCGCCGCTTTTCATCAAGCATAAAAGAAGTCCAACGCATAATCGAAGGGACAGCCGCGCTGCCGCTTCAGGTCCGGTGGCCGATAAGTGTCAACCCTTCTTCCAGGTTCTGAAAAAAGCCTTCCAATGGGACGCACACTGCCAAGAAGCATTCACAGCGTTAAAAACTTATCCAAATCTCCCATTCCGTAAGCCCTCCGAGGGAGAGCCCTTACCATGTACCGGTCTGCTTCAGATTTTCTCTCAACCAAATACCGCCTGATCAAAGACAAAGACCGAGTGCAACACCCAGTCTACTATTGCAGCCGAGCTCTGAGAGGAGTAGAGGAGAGGTATCCGAAAATGGAGAAATTAATCCTGGCATTGGTAACCACAGCCTGAAAACTCCGCCCTTACTTCCAAGCTCACACCATTGAAACCCAATGTAGAATACTAATGAAGCAGTCCTACACAAACCAGAGACCCTGGGAAGACCACCGACACAGCTATAGAGCCGAGCGAGCTCGACATCATATACCAATCCAAAAAACAACAACAAAAGGGCGATTCGCGCACTTCGTCATGGAATCACCCACCTCTGGCAGGCTTTGCCGAACCCATTTCAAAATAATCTCGACCTTAGACATTTATACGCCGGGAATTATATATAATTACTTTTAAAAAAATTAAAAAATTAATAAGTGAGAACAACTAAAAAAATATTCTTGAATGTTATAAAATAGTTGCAAAATTGTAACTAGAATTGTAAAGAGAGAATAAAAGAGAATTATAGAAATGAAATTTTAGAAAGAGAATGAGAGTTATATTTCATGGTACTCTATACAATGGTACTCTATTCAACCTTGAAGGGAAGAATACAATATTCTTAATTTGTTAGGATTGCTTCGTTAAAAACCTTGCTAGTAAAACCCATGGAAAAAGAGTACAATGCACTAACATTTAATCATGCTCCCCCTCATGTCAACATCCTTAGGCTGATGCATTCCGGTCTTATATATTAACTTCTTGAATGTTGAGATTGGTAATGACTTTGTAAATAGATATGCTAAATTATCACTGAAATGACTACTGACATCAATTTCACAATTCTGTATGGAGCTCGTGTGTGTTAAAAGAATTTTTGGTGAAATGTGCTTGGTCTCTATCTCCCTCGAGCATGGTTCCCTTTGATTTGTAATGCATTACTTCATTATCTTCGAATAAAGGGTTGTTTGGTTATCTTGATGTGACGAGAGTCCACACCAGATTCTCGAATATGGGTGGATCATAAATCTTAGCCATAATGCATTCACGACTTACCTCATGAATTTCAAGAATCTCTTAATGATTTGATGACGGGCCACCATCACCTCGCGACATATTTCCATGAGATGATATTCCATCAGAATTAAAACATAATTGCCAGGATCTACTTACGGATCCAAAGATAATCTTGCATTTGCATATCCTAGTACCTTTTTACTCATTTGAGTAAAATAGTCCCATATCACTAGTTCCGCGAAGATACCGCAATATATTGATTCCATTCCGATGTCTTCTGGTTGGAGCATAACTGTACCTGACTAATAAATTAACATAAAAATAAATATCTGGACGAGTATAATTAGCAAGGTACATAAGTGCACTAATAGCACTAAGATATGGTACTTTGTGACCAAGTAATTCCTCACCCTTTTCACAAGGACGAAATAGGTCATTTTTCACATCAAGTGATCGTAACAACCATGTGGTAGCTTAACGGATGTACTTTATCCTTATTAAACGCTTCAAGATTTTCTTAATCTATGTTGATTGACGAACCAACACTAATTCGGGAAATGCCCGATCTAAGCAGTCGAGACAAAATTTTATTTTCCAAGATCTTTCATTTCAAATTTCTTTTTTCAAATATTTCGCTGGTTTTGTTAGCTCTTCAAGAGTCCCAACAAGATTTAAATCATCAACATAAACAACAATAATTGCAAATCCGATTTCTGATTTCTTAATGAAAACGCATGTAATCTGTCTATATGTCCAACAAGTCCCAACTTGTAATTGCAACATAAACTCGTTTCTTAAGTTTACAAGGTCCCAACAAGTTACTAATTGTAACACCCCGTCCCGAGAGAGTGTACAATACATGATACTGTAGGGGTGTATAAGAGTACCGAGTGTCACAATCGTAGTATTCGAGATGAAATTAGGAAATTATAAATTTTGAAACCTAATTCGTACTTAAAACAAGGGCATAATTGTCATTTAGCAAAAAGGATATGTAAGGCATAATTAAGTGTTAGATGCACATAAGAGAATTTCAATAATGATTAATATTTAAACGCCGAGGACAAATTTATAATTAAGAAAAGTCAGGTAATAAAGTATAATTAATTTCAAGTTTAAATAGTAAATTAATAATAATAAATTGCCATAATTTTTCAGCAAGCTTGAAATTCTCTAGATCTCTGATGATCTTTAAACTGACCGCGCCGTTCTGTCTCTGGCTGAATCTAGTAACCCAGAAAGCTTTCTCACACCTGAGACAAATGAATATTTTACTGAGAATTTCGCAGGCGACGGCTAGAAACAAACTAAACCTGATTTTAGAAAATCTCGAAAAATCGCAAGATATGTTAATATTCATTTAGTGATAGCCGAATCAAACCGGACAAAATAAATCGCTTCGATACCGAAACTGACTAAGAAGGAATAGCGGACATGGTCCCACATAAAGAATTAAAAAAAAAAAAAAAAAAACAAAACATCAAAAGACAAAAAGCAGCGGCAGTGAGAGATGAGATGCAGAGAGGCAGTGGCGATTTGTACTTTATTTTTCTTTTATCTTCTTTCTCATATTTATGAAAATCTAACCGTCGGATTTCATCTGATAAACACGAAGTCGCTTCACGCTACGCAGGCCACACACATGTAGCATTTAAAACACAAGTGATTCCAACAGACCAGTAGAATACGCTTAAAACCCAAAATTTGGGCTTTTCTCGCATCTACGCATTCTAGTTTCGCCGAATTTTTCTGACCAAATATTACTCACGCGATTTCAGAGTCACGCTGCGACACCAAAATCTTTACTTTTGTCATTAATAAGAGGCGGGAATTTTCCTACTAGATATTTTCGAGCCTAAAGGCTATATAATGGTTTAATATTCTGGGGAGCCATAAATTCAAATTCCAAAATTTCAGATTGAATTTCTTGTGACTTGAAAGGAATTCTTGGTGAATTCTAGACTATTTTCTGACAATCATTGAATTCGGACTGTTTTCTCTCGATCGCTTTTGGTTAAAATTTCAGGATTTTATTCAATCGTCCGACAAAATTTTCAACAGCCGTGTTTTGGGACTATATTGAAAAGTCCCTTGGGCCTAATCTAGCCATATGCCCGACCCAGATTGTTCTCACATATTTTCACCAAGTGTGCAAATCAAGCGCACATACTGGACGCCAAGATCTAATACATCAGCGTGTAGGCTAAAAGCAAAGGCGGAGCTAGACCGTCAAGTATGTTGTGGTGCTTATAAAGAGGGAGCGTTCTAAACTCATTTTCCCAAATACTAGCCACAGACATATTATTATTATTATAAATTGTTGCACCCAGATTTCGCTGTTTGGACGCAAAACCATTTTCAAGTAGTTAAATGATCAAAGCAAGCAAATGGTTTTTGAGTTAAACCATTTTAAAGAAAAGATTGGGTTTTAAATTGTAAAACCATACTGTTAGTAAGCAAGCGCATAAACGGTTTTGAATAATTAAACCATTTTTCAAGCAAGAACTGTTAGAATGGTTTTGAAATAATTAAACCATTTTTCGCTAGCAAGTAAATGAATGTAAAGTGTAAACCATTTTATAAAGAGCGTTGTGCTGCTAAAGAAAGTTTGCGAAAATCGTGCCTTCCCTAGTTCTAAGCAAGCAACCGGTCGTGAGGTATTCCTCAGACGCGTACTCCGCGGGGCCAAGCAGGATCTCATACATGCATTTTAGTTTTCGGGCTCTGCTCTAGGAAACTTAGGGACATACATCATGCATTTAAAATGGCACGTGGCACCCATACTTAAAGATAGGCTTATGAGCTCTTAACTACATATGACGCGCACCCAGTCAATTCCACCATATCTCACCTGAAAGGTGGATGCTAACTGTGTCCTTCCACCAGCATCTACCGCCAAAGCCGGTTCACCAGTGGCATAAAGAAAATAAGCTCCGCGCATTGATGTTTTATACATAATATACGCTTTGAAAAATCAACCATTTGCCCCTATCGCCCAGCTTCCGAGTAGCTTTTTAGCAAACGGTCAGCCAAGCCCTAGATTTCAAACGATCGGTCGGTTCTCAAGCTCCCGCTGGATTTTAAAGAAACTGGCCGTTCGTGATCCCGCTTTATTTTCTTTTCAAAAGCACGGCTGGCTCGTGCTCCCGCTTTTATGAAAAAGTTTTGAGAAACTTTTGTAAAGTTGTGTGCCATTCATAAAGGTTTTAAAGTAAACTTTTCAAGCAATATAAGTTAAAGAAACAAGAGAAGTTTTGAGAAGTTTTATAAACTTCTAAGCAAGCAAGAAATGAGAGTTTTATAAGCTTTTTAAAGAAAAAAGAAAGCAAAGCAAGCAAGCAAGTATTAAAAGTTTTATAAACTTTTAAAAGCAAGCAAGTACAAAAGCAAGCAAGCTAAGAAGAGTTTTAGAAACTTGAAAAGCAAAGAAAAGCTTCTGGAAAATATTTGTAAAAGAGAGTTTTACATTTTTGAGATGTTTTCCGGAAAAGCAAAACCTTTATAAAAGACACTCATCGAGCCTGCTTAGCCCATTATTTCAGATTTAAAAACTATTTTCAGTACAAGTACGCAAAGCACGAGCATAATGTGTGGTTTGTCCCGACATTGTACAAGTGCCGGTAATTAAGAATATTGTGTAAGGAAATACTTTGAACTTGTATAATGGAGCATATGTATGTACATGCAGTAGTTTTGTGAAAATGTGCTAAGGCCGGTCAGCTATATTTCGATATAAGGTAAATCGATGACACAGGATTTGGGATACAACCCTAGAAGGTACCGTTATGTCAAATTTTATAAAATCATAAGTTTAAAAGAAAATTTTTTATAGGAGGTTTTAGCAAGCAATACTATTCGCTTCACAAGAGCCAATGTTGTATGACCACGATTTCGCGAGTGGCTTGGCACGCCCGCCTATCAAAGGGGTGTGTCAAGGTGGTATCGTGAGCAGGTCGTATATAATAATCCCAGATTACGAGGTAAAGATGATACCACGCAAGGTGGTATCAGAGTATAAGTATTGGCAACCATGCATGTTCAAACTTAAAGTACATACATATCAAGTACTTCAAAGTATTAAATAGTTGATTTTAGAAAATACAGCACTATGTCAGGAAGAGGACGTAGAAGTCGTCCTAGAGAGCTATTCCAACTGGCTTCGAAATGGGCCCTGAAAATTGCAGGGAGAGATGAGCACATAGTCGTTCCACTCACCGCCCCATGAACTCGACTCAGCCAGCTCAGCCGGACTATCGGGGCCACCAGAGGGAGCTCATGCCGTGATTATTTACTTCAAGCAGAGCAAGTGGCACAGATTGGGTACAGATAGTAGTCATAGCCACTGTCAAGATCTCAGCCTCCACCACCACCCAGAGGTTATTGAAGAACCTGGGAGGCCAACAGAGCATGAACCGGGCGCCAAGCCATATGACTAGCAGATCCGTGCGCCCTAGTTATGGCTAGATACAGTAAACAAAGTATACGGAGTTAAGGCCGCACAAATGAGCAAAGAGTCTTGTTTTCCGGGCTTGTCTAATGAAGACAGCATAAAGATCGGGTGGGATGCCGAGAAAGGAGGTATCCTCGACGGTATGCATGGGACCAATTTCAACAAGAATTCACACCGATTCTTTCTCAAAGTCATAAGGATTCTAAAATCGAGGAGTTCTTCAAATTAGAACAAAAGAACATGTCAATATCGAATATGAGAAGAAGTTCTCTGAATTAGTTGTGATTATTCCCTATATTCAAGCGATGAAGTCCTCATGCAAAAGGTTTTTATCAGACTACAAGACAAGATCGTGAGTGCATTTATCAAGAGTTCTCGTAATAGATCGGGACTTTGCAGGAGGCCGCTTCCGAGAGTCGAGCAAAGTACCACAAATACAGACGTAGCAGTGTGAAAGTAAGAGCAAGAGGAGCGCACTGTGCACGTCCCAACAAAGCTCAGACAAGACAAAGAGAAGAGGAGCAAGAGAAGAGGCTATAGAGGCCGAGGTGCAGTCGAGGAGCCATCTCTAGTCGTGGGATCGAGGCCCCGCTTGCTAGCATTGGCACCTGTGAGTATTCTTCCGTATGTCATATATGCCTAAACGAATTACGGATAATGTAGGAGATTCAAAGATAGGTGTTTCATCAGGTCAGAAGGCTATTTCATTAGGAGTGCCCTCACCGACGGGTGTGGAAACACGCAGCCGCCCAGCCACCCTAAGATCACAGAGATGACACACGTAGGTCGTCTGGGGAGAGCTTCCCCAGCAGAGGGGCCGCACACCGGCAAGTAGAGGGGGCGGCGTCGTGGTAGAGGCGCAGGCAAGGCCCTGTGGATACGCACACAGCCCCCGCACTCAGCCGCAGTATATGTTGTGACTCAAAGAAGATGCAGATGTGCCCGTATGTGGTCAACGGGTATTATTTCTATCCTTGATCATGATGCATATACATTAGTCGACCCAGAGCCACACATTCATTCAGATCCGCTACTTAGATCGCTCCAGATGTGAGACCCACTATTGAGGGTCAGATGAGTTTCCTCTCCACCGAGAGATCCTGCTATTCCTCGTACGCAGTAGCCGTAGATACAGAGAGTTCCGATCGGGGACAAGAGAGTTCCCAGCCGGATCTTATAGCTTTAGATATGAGGGACTTCATGTGGTTCTCAGACGGATTGGCTGTCTCACCATGTGAGCCACATTATGGTTATAAAAAGGAAGAAGTCGCATAAGCCAGTGAATTGAGGTAAAGTTCGGGGGAATACGCAGAGAATTATCTCCAATATCTCACTATGACAAATAAGCAGAGAATGTCGCGTAAGGGTCACGTGGCTATTCGCCACATGGTAGTGAAGGTAGAAGGAGGCAGATCGTACGCCAGAGATCAAGCTGAGAGACAGAATCTTTAGATTCCAGATGATATACTGGGCAGGATTACTCAAAGAGAGGTGGAGTTCACCATTGAGCCTGATCCTGTGGATCGAGCCCATTTCCATTCCTCCTGCAGGATGGCTCCCGTAGAGCCGAGAGAGCTTAAGGCTCGCTAGAAGAATTGCTATAAGAGATTCATTCGACCGAGCATATCCCCATGGGGAGCTCTAGTTCTCTTTGTGAAAAAGAAAGACGGAGTTTAAGGTCAGGTATGATTATGTGCAATTAACTCGTGTTACCATCCGCAATCGCATCCACTCCCTAGGATCGATGAGTTATTCGATCGCCTGTGGGTCCCAAGTGTACCCAAGATAGATTCGAGGCTCAGGGTATCATCAGTTGAGGGCGCAGGAGGGATGTTCCTAAGATCGCATTCAGACACGCTACGACATTATGAGTTTCGTGATGCCATGCATACTAATGTCTGCAGAGTTTATATCATTTAACCAAGTATTCCAAATTTATTTGGATAGGTTCATAGTTTTTATTGATGATATCCTAGTGTGATAAGGTAGTTCAGAGGAACATCTGTGAACACCCGAGGATTGTATCAGACTTAAGGGAAAGATACCAGATGCCAAGTCGAAAAGTGTCGCTTGCTCGACATGCATTCCTAGTCAGTGTGATTTACCGATTTGGTGAGTGATCCCTGCAAATGGCAAAGTAAAATTGGAAACCACCAAAGAATGTGTCGCAGGTCGAGCTCTTTGGTTTACAGGTATTATAGGAAGTTTGTCGAGGGGTTCTCCAAGATAGCAAATCGACGACTGCCGACAAGGAAAGATGTTAAGTATGATCGGTGATGCCCGTCACCAGAAGTTTCAAGAGCAAGAGTAGATCGACTTCAACCCAGCTTCTAGCTTTACCTAAATGGAAGAGATGGATTTGTGGTTTTATAAGTGATGCTTTCTGTGCAAGGCCTTGTCAGGTTTTGATGCGTAATGATGTGGTGATTGTGGCCATGCCTCTGCATGCCTAAAGAAACATGAGGAGACCACCTCTACACACGACTCTAGAGCTCGCAAAGAAGCCGGGTTTCGTACCTAAAAATATAAGTGGAGACATTATTTATATGGTGTTCACAGGATCTTTACAGATCATAAAAGTCTTCAATATATTTTCACCCAAAAAGAGTTAAACCTGAGGCAAAGAATATGGCTTGAGTTGATTAAGGACTACGACTGTACTATCGAGTACCATCCAGGAAAAGCCAATGTCGTAGCAGATACCTTGAGTAGGAGACCAGAGAGTTCTTTCGTCTCACATGAGATCGTTATCTTCCAATTACTGTGGATTCGAGAGCTTTAGGTGATAGTGGAGGTCGAGGATTCGTGAGCCTCATAAATTACATTTCATGTTGGGACTCTCTTAAGGATCAGATTCTAAAGAGGCGCAGATCTACAGATGATTAAGCTTAAGGAAGAGATGTAAAAAGGAAAGAAAGCGAGTTTCAAATTGTAGATGATGGCATGATGTTGAAAGGACAGAGAATTGTGCGTGCTGCAGGCGCGAGCCGAAGAGAGACATTATGGAAAGCACATTCATCCAAGGTATAAGCATGCATCCGTGCAAGCATTTCAAGATGTACGTGACTTCGAAAGAACATTACCGTGGAACGGGATGAAGAAAGAGATAGCGAAGTTTCGCTTCCAGTGCCTAACTGGCTGCCAGGTGAAGGCAGAGCATCGTGAGGGCCCGCGGAAGGCTACGCTACTCTGGCCTGTAGCCATGGAATTGGGAAAAGATTACTGATTTTGCATGCGTCTTCCACCTCAGAGGCAACATGGATGCAATATGGGTGATGTGATCGACATAAAGTCTCGCCATTTCTACTGCCGCTTAATGGTGAGGATTCTTAGAAAAAGTTAAGTCAGAGGTAGATGAGATAGTGAGACCCGCGGGGTTCCGCTGAGAAGCTTCGTATCGAGACCCTGTGTTCACATCCGTGTTTCGGGGCCTAGTTTGCAAACAGCCAGTACTGGGCTTTCATTTCAAAGATAAAGAGATTTCATCCTCGACGATGGTCACAGAGAGGACTATTCAGACGGGAGGATATGCCGAGTCAGGTGATGGAATTCAAAGGAAGCCGGGATACTCACTGCACTAGTCATTTGCCAACAAATGTACCTATCAAGCCAATATAGAAATGGCTCCATTTCGAGGCGTCAGACATAGAAATGTAGACTCCAGCAGGGCCGGGATGAGGTTGGTGAAAGAAGACTAGTAGGTCCCGAATTCAGCGCTGCATCACTTCAGAGAAAGTGAAAGTTGTTCGTGATAACTTGGAAGATAAGAAGAGATGCATGCAAAGTTATGCGGACAACCGTCGTAGAGACTTACAATTCGAGATGAGTGACCAAGTCTTTTTGAAGATTTCACCTTGGAAAGGTGTGTTGAGATTTGGGAAACGAGGGAAGCTTAGTCCGAGATATATAGGACCTTATGAGATTATAAGCAAAGTACGGCCAGTAGCTTACAAGTTGAAGTTACCCCCAAAGTTATCAAGGATTCATGATACATTCCATGTATCGATGTCGAGGGGAAATATATCCCAAATCCTTCACATGCATCGAGAGCAAACATGCGCTTAAAAGAGTACCTCCTTAATTTAGCGAGGAGATAATTCGTGCAGATTGTAGACCGCAAGGAACAGGTGTTAAGAAGCAAAGTGATTCAATTAGTTAAAGTCTTATGGAAGAATCATGAGAGGTGAGGCGTACTATCAGAGCCGCAGGCTCAGATGCACTGGCCAAGACTTCTCACTTATTCTTCCTGATGAGGTATTGCTTCCCTTTCTTTCGAGTTTAGTTTATTCATTTCGAGGACGGAATATGTTCCTAAGGAGGAGGATTTTGTAACACACCGTCCGAGAAAGTGTCTGATGTAATCTTGTGGGAGTGTATAAAGTCACAGGAGTGTCACCTTTGTAATATTTTGGAGATGAAAGTGAAATTATAAATTTTTGGAAATAGGAA
This sequence comes from Tetrastigma voinierianum, assembly GCA_016808115.1. Taxonomy (NCBI): domain Eukaryota; kingdom Viridiplantae; phylum Streptophyta; class Magnoliopsida; order Vitales; family Vitaceae; genus Tetrastigma; species Tetrastigma voinierianum. The sequence continues at coordinate 349,571 of JAEQBH010001104.1, forward strand.
TTTGGTACTTAAAACAGAAATCTGATTGTCATTTAGCAAAAAAGGATATATAAGGCATAAGTAAGTTAGAGATGGGCCATAGTAGAATTTCAATAGTTGGATTTGCAATATTTAAATGTGGAGGACAAATTTATAATTAAGGAAGAAAGTTGAGGGGTGAAAGTATAATTAATGAAAGTTTAAATGAAGTAAATTAATAATAATAAATTGCCATAATTTTTCGAGGGGAAGTCTCGAAAATTCTACAGATCTCGGATAGCCAGAGACAATTTGCGCCGTTAAGTTCGTCTCGCGCGGGGAAATCTAGTAACCTAGAAAAGTTTCGTTTGAATTAGAGACCGGTCGGAATATTTTGCAATTTCTGGCGATGGGTTTAAGTGAAACACGGAAAGCAAGGGATTTTAGAAAAATCTCAGAAAAATTGCAAGTATATAAAGAATATTCATTTAGGATAAAAGGAAATTGAAAGCGAGGACAAAATAAATTGTTTAGTGAAACGGACTAGAAAGTGGAATAAAGGGACATGTGGGTCCACATAAAGAATTAAAAAAAAACAAACAAAACATCAAAAGACAAAAGCATGGCGATGAGAGCGTGAGATCTGAGAGAGAGCGTGAATTTTGAGTTTATTTCTTTTTATCTTCTTTCTGATTTATACAGAAAATGGGCAAGTCGGTTCATGGATATTACGAAAAAGTGCTCTCTGCGACCCCGAGGGCTGCGCGTGAGAACTGCCAAAAAAACAGGATTTCACCGAGAATTCAGGTAAATATCACGAAAAACCCAAAATTTTAGTTTTCTCGGATCGTCATTCTAGTGGTCGAATTTTCGGACCAAGTTTAAGTTACTCTGTGACGGAGTTACGCGTGGACACCCAAAATCTTGGCTTTTGTCAAGGTTGAAGGGTGGGAAATTTTCCTACTTGTATTATTTCGGTACAAAGGCTATATATTAGCTTGGAATATTCTTAGAGCCGTAAGTCGATCCCAATTTTAGATTGAGTTTAGGAATTTTTAGGAAATTTTTGAAATTTTGGGACTATTTTAGGACCAGTCAGGGCTGAATTGTTTGTTTGACATTTTTGGTTAAAATTTCAGGATTTTATTGGCTTGATCAGGACAAATTTTCGATGTTTTGGGTGTTTTAGACTATATATGGAAAGTCCGCTACAGTCTAGAATCTAGTCATATACTGTGAATGGCATTTGGAGCCCATATTTTCACCAAAGTGTGCAAATTTCTTGGTTGTGCTGACGTGTGTGATCTAATGCATGGTGTGTAGGCTAAAAAGCGGCGGAAAGTTGTGGAGCGCACTTCGAGTTTAGCAAGCAAGAGGTGGAGTGTTCTAAATCATTTTTCCCCGAATACTAGTGTATTATTATTATTATTATTATAAATTGTTTACTGTTTGGTATTTCATGGCTTTGAATGCCAAACCATTTCCAAAAATAACAATGAATTAGAAGCAAGCAAATGGTTTTTGAGTTAAACCATTTTGAAAAAGAAAAGCATTGTAGTTTTAAATTGTAAAACCATAATTAAGCAAGCAAGCAAGTAAGTAAATGGTTTTGAATAATTAAGCCATTTTTCAGAGGCAAGCAAGCGAGTAAGTAAATGTAGTTTTGAATAATTAAACCATTTTCAAGCAGAGAAGCAAGCAACTAAGCGAATGGTTTGAATAATTAAACCATTTTCAAACATGAAACAAGCAAATGGTTTCAAAGTGTAAAACCATTTTTATAAAGAGCAAAAGCGAAGCAAGCAAGCGAAAGAAAGTTTGTGAAACAGGCCTTCCACTAGTTCTAAGCAAACAGAAGCCCGGTCAGGAAGGTATTAAAATGCGTGCCGGTGGTGTTAGGATCTCATACATGCATTTAGTTTTGCGGTGGCAAACTTAGGACATACATCATGCATTTAAAGGAGGCCGTGTACGTGCGAGAGAGTATATGGATTATGGCTCTAACTACATATGGTGATGGCGACCGGTCAATTCCACCATATTCAGGAAAAAGGTGATCGCAGGACCAGTCACTTCCCGACACGATGCTTGACTTCCACGTGTTCACTTTAAGTCTGATGAAAAATAGGCCTCCGATGGTTGATGTTTTATAAGCATAATATCTGATTTTGAAAAATCGACCATTGGTTCCCGATCCTGGGGCTTAGGAGAGTTTTAAAGCGACGGTTGAGCGAATCAGATTTAGATTTCAACGATCGGTTGAGCCAAGCTCACGAAGTGGGATTTTAAAGCAAGCGGTTGAGCCGAGGCTCCTTTTTATTTTCAAAAAGAATGCGTGGTTGAGCCCGGGCTCCACGTTTTTATGAAAAAAGTTTTGAGGAAACTTTAAAGCAGAAAGGTTTGTAGAAAGGTTTTAAAAACTTTTCCAAGCAATATAAAACAGAAAAAACGAAACAAGAAGTTTTGAAGTTTTATAAACTTCTAAGCAAGCAAGAAATAAGGGAGATTTTATAAGATTTTAAAGAAAATAACAAAGCAAGCAAGCAGTATTAAAAAGTTTTGCCAAACTTTTAAAAACAAGCAAGTACAAAAGCAAGCAAATAAGAAGAGTTTTAGAAACTTGAAAAGCAAAGAAAACGGAAAATATTTGTAAAGAAGGAGTTTTACATTTTGAGATCATTTCTAGGAAAATAGCCTTTTATAAATATTCGGCATTTGAGCTCGTTTAGCTCATTGTTTTTGTATTTAAAACTATTTTCCAGTCTAATGATGCAGACATTTGGAGCATAATAGGGTTTGTCCTGACATTGTACAAGTGCTTCTGTTAATTAAGAATATTGTGTAAGGAAATACTTTGGACATATAATGGAGCATATGTATGTATGGTAGTTTTGTGAAAATGTGTTGTGTCTTGGTTGCCATATTTTGGATATAGTGTAAATTGGATGTATACAGGATTTGGGACATGTCACATGTCTGTTCATTATCTTCTTGAGAAATTTTATAAAATCATAAGTTTAGAAAAAGAATTTTTATAGGAGGTTTTGTGAAGCAATGCGGCGGCTTCACGGGAGTTTCTAGTCGTTAGAGTATGTACAAAGGATTTAAATAGTGCCGGCTACGCCACTCCTTGGAAGGGGGTGGGGGTGTGTCACTAATGGTTTACTTGAGATAAATGACATATTACATGCAATTATGAACTTAAAGACTACATCATTTATCCAAGATTTGAATCAAGAATCAAACTCAAAAATACCATGAAGACCTTGTAAACTTAGGAATCTATGTAAGATGAATGAAGTGGTGCACTTTAGAAATAACTATCATTCCACAGGCATTCCTCATAAGCTTCGGTTTCAAAACCAAAATTGCATATCTTTTGAGAAACTTGAGTTTGAAAACCGTAAAAACCCCTTAGACTTTATAATCTTAAAATGAACTTGATGTTTATCTAAGGTTTAGAAATAAAAAAACATCATTGAACATCTAAAAGGTAATTTGGTTCAGCCTCGGCCCGGTCGTAGGTTGTTGTAGACCATGGAAGCAGTCGATTGGATGGTTGATTAATTACCGATGAAACGATTGACAGTTAGTGACCCATTTGGATGCGGGTAACGATCCATTTTTATGAACCTGGCAAATTAGGCCGATTAGATCACAATAACCATCATTTTGAGTAGAACTGAAACGACGGCCGGATCCCCTAACGGTTCTATTTCAACGGCTATAAATGGCTAGTATATAGAAAACGGTCGATCGGTTGACATCTTAAATGATGCCGAGTTCCCACTCTATAAATAGAGTATGGGGGACCACTTAAGAGGTAAGACACTTGTTGAATATCCTCTCAACCATCATTTCCCTTATGAATAATTTCTCAAACCAAGATTGTGAGTGCATTCAGTACATTTGCATATTTTAGAGTGCACACTTGTGTTCATCCAAGCTTGAGTTATATTTGGGAAAGATCTTGGAAAGCTTGAGAGTGTCTCTTTGTATAGTGAGAAAGCTTCAGAGTGTATATAACTTGAAGGATTTGTGAAAAACCATTAGACCATAATCCAGAGTGTAAAGAAGCTTAGGTTAAAGCTTGCCACTAGTGGAACCCTCACCCAGGTGAAGGTGGAGGAGAAGTGGACATGAAGCAGTGATGAACCCTTTATAAATCCCGGTTTTGTTTTCTCTATCTTATACTTTTATTTTTGTTATTGCATGAAATTTAGATTATTTATTGTGTGCAGAATTTTTGAGAAAACCAATTCAGCCCCCCTCTTGGTTAGGTTGCTAAGTCCTAGTGAACTTTCAATATTCACTAAGGCGATTGTACCACATGCGTCCGGATTGTTTTAATCCATACAAAGATCGTTGTAGCTTAATTGAGTACATGCTACGAGGTTATGTACTAACTGCTTCATGCAGTTTAAATCCTTTAGGGATTTTCATGTGTATATCATTGTCTATGGATCCATATAAAATATCACGGTGATAACATCCATGAGGCGCCATCTATTCCTTGATGCTAAACATCGAAAGCGAAATGTGATTGCATCCATAACAAGAAAATATGTTTCCTCATAGTCAATGCTAGGTCTTTATGAGAAACCTTTGGCTACTAATCGCGCTTTATATCTTATGCTATTATTATTTTCATTGCACTTTGTGTAAATGCCCATTTGTACTGACAAGCTTTACAACACGGGCCTACGGACTATAGGTCAAACACTTCGTTTAATTAATGCAATTCTACGCATAGCCTCTTTCCCATTTGGCCAATTGTTTCTTTGTTTACATTCATCCACATTTGTGGTTAGAGATCATCATATCATTTTTGTATGATATCACAGAACACTGAAAGCAAAAATATTATCCATAACAAAAGTTTTCGATCCCATTTTCAATTTTGTGCACATAACCTTAAAATCTCATAGTTTTCAAGTGCCTTTTGCCTCTTCTAAGATGTTGTTCATTTTTGCACCTCTTCAAGGGTTTGTTGTTCAATATGTGCCTCTATGGTGGCTCGTTGTTCACCATGTTCATCTGCAGGGGCATTTTGCTTTGCTTTTGTTCTTCTCTTCCAGGGAGCTACGTATTTTAACCCAATTTAACAAGCGAATATGTTTCCTCTTAGTCAATGCTAGGTCTTTATGAGAAACCTTTGGCTACTAATCGCGCTTTATATCTTATGATATTATTATTTTCATTGCACTTTCGTATAAATACCCATTTGTACCCAACAAGCTTTACACTTGCAGGCCTTTGGACTATAGGTCAAAACACTTCTCGTTTTATTAATTAATGCAATTCTACCCGCATAGCCTCTTTCCATTTTTGTCGTTTCTTTGTTTACATTCATCCATTTTGTGGTTGAGATCATCATCATCATTTTTGTAGGATGTCTAGGGCCATGGAAATAAAATATTATCCATAACAAAAGTATTCCGATCCCATTTTCAATTTTGTGCACATAACTTATTAAATCATAGTTTTCAAGTACCAGCACTCCTTCTAAAGATATTTGTTCATTTTTTACCTCTTCAAAGGGTTTGTTATGTTCAATATGTGCCTCTATGGTGGCTTGTTGTTCACCATGTTCATCTGCAGGGGCATTTTGCTTTGCTTTTGTTCTTCTTCCCGGGGAGCCTCGTATTTTAACTTGATTGGTCTCCCGCTAGCGTGTTTGGATTCATTTTCTTTATGTCCTTCGGGGTCCTCTCAATCGTCTTTGGGCATTCACCAGCTGGGATAATGTGACTTTGTCACTTTCTTTACATCAACGAATGCATATGGTAATTGATTTGCAGATTTTGTAAATAGATGATCCTTTGAACTTCCAGGTTCACGTTGGTTGTACAGAGATCAAATAGAGATAATGTGGATACATTCCAAGTAATTTTGCAAATCGTTGATACGGATTGACTTTTCTTCCCCTAATGGTGGGAATACAATTTCATAAAAATAACAATCTGCAAATAGAAACCTACAAAAACATCTCCCGTTAAGGATTTAAAATATCTTGTGATAAAGCAGAAATCAAAACCATAAATCCCAAGTCTACATTGTATGGGCATTATTTAGTACGTTGTGGGGGTGCAATTGGTACATGGGCTACACAACCAAAAACTCGTAAGTGGAAAATATTTGGTTGTTTACCTAGTACAAGTTGTGAAGGGGAGTTCTCATGGTAAGATGTTAGTCTAATTCTTATTAGACTTGTAGCATGCATAACAATATGTCCCTAGGTAGATGCTAGTAATTTGGTCTTCACCAACAATTGTCTAGCTATTAATTGAAGACATTTGATCAAGGACTTCTCTAAACCATTTTAGGTATGAACATGAGCAACATGATGCTCAATATCCCAATTGACATACAATAGTCATTGAGAGTTTGTGAAGTAAATTCACCATCATTATCAAGTCTTATTGTCTTAATTGGATAATTAGGGAATTGTACTCTTAATTTGGTCATTTGTGCAAGGAGCCTAGCAAAGGCAACATTTATTGTAGAAAGAAGACACACATGTAACCATCTAGTGGAGGCATTTATTAGGACCATAAAATAATGAAAAGGTCCACATGGTGGATGAATAGGTTCACATATGTCCCCATGCATTCTTTCTAAAAAGACTGGTGATTCAAGCATGATTTTATTAAATGATGGCCTGACTATTAACTTACCTTGTAAACAAGGATCACAAGTGAGGAAAGATCTTTGGTTCTTTGTGGATGCCCATGTAGAATGTTCTATGATTATTTTGTCATTGAATCCAAGTGACTGAATCTGTTATGCAGGTAAAAATCTTTGGGTCATTGAAATTACAGTTCTATTCTGACTATATGACTCAATTGACTTCGTATGATATAACCCATAGGAGAATGCTGGGAGCTTTTCCGCAACAATCATTTTCCTAGAAATTATGGAGGTAATATATAAATATTCTTTATTACCTTCATTCATAGTTTCAATATGATATCCATTTTTGCTGATATCTTTAAAGCAAAACAAATTTCTTGTTGATTTGCTAGAATATAATGCATCATTAATATGGAATCTAGTTCCATTTGGTAGCATTATATTTGCTCTTTCGGAGCCTTTAATTAAATCTGATGTACCAGAGATAGTACTTACACTGACATTTGTTACTATTAAATTTAAAAAAATATGTTTTTTCTCGAAGGATTGTATGCGTGGTTGCGTAGTCAACAAGACATATATCACCGTCATTCATCTTGAATTTCAATAATACATAAATTTAGATAAAGATAAAGATATAAATAACAAGATGATATTCTTATTAACTCAAAATAATATATATAGGGTATTTAATATTTACATTTTCATCATCCACTAAACAATTGAAATTATCACTAGGACCTTAAAAAAAATCCATATCAAAATAAGGTAGGTCTAGCCATTTACATTTTCTACTTTTTTTCCTTTTTCCTTTAATGATGCTTGATATAGATATACTAGATGTTTGGCCGTACAACATATACGAGATCAGTGTCCTTCCATTCCACATCTATAGCAAGTCTCTTCAGGCGCCTTAAAGGAGTTTTTATGTACATTCCCCATTCTTGATTTTCTAATTTGTCTTCATCTATGATTTTTTTCTCAGCATAGCTTCAATTTTGATTCTTATTTTCAAATAGATCAAAGTTATACTCCTTGTTGTTTTAAATCTTGCAACCTCGAGATGCATCAGTCATATGACTTTTAGGTAAAATCTTTGTTTTGGTGGTCAAATATATCATTCAAGTCATTCCACAGAGTGAAATGATCTTTTATAGTGAGATACTCATTTTTCAAATGCTCGTGGAGATGATGTCTAAGGAAAATTAATGCTTTGCAGTTCTTTGGGACTCTTGATTTCTTTTATTGTTTCGAATTCATGGAAGTCGGATGTATTTGACATCGAAATCCATGATAGATAATTTACCAGAAATAATCCAAGTGCCACCAGCTCAAGTTTTGTGAGATTTTGACATTTTGGTAAACTTTTAATATATGATGAAGAAAAAAAATTGATAATAATATAATTTTACCTTTCTTTGGAGAGCGGTCGTCTTGATAATGTGTTGCAAAATAGTAGCAGAATTGTAACTAGAATTGCAAAGAGAGAGATTAAGAGAGAAGTATAGAAATAAAATTTTAGAGAGAGAATGAGAGTTATATTTCATGGTACTTGATACAAGGGATAAAGATCTGATTATATATAGGCATTTTAGTTGCCTATTCATTCATGTGAATGAACAAGTTCATTCACATGCTCCATAACATTGAAAACATTATGTTTTATATTTTAAGAATGAAAAACAGTTTACTATCTTCTGTTGCTAAACATATTTTTCGATTATTTCTTCTCTTTTATTACGACAACAAAAAGAATTGTTTTTAGGAAATGGCAAAGCGATGATTTGGAAAAAAACAACTTATAATTCTTGATCAATATGAGATTAGATATTAAAAGTGGTGCATTTCATGAATCCAAATTCCGGGAGAAGGTAATATATATTAAACAAATCCAAAGTCCTTAATGCTCATCTCCTACACCTAACACCTTTGTATTAAAACACTACAACTCAACCTTTTAATTTTTTTATTTTTATTACAACACTACACCTTTGTATTACACCTTATTTTTATTTTTCCAACACTACAACGTTGATTTAGAGAAATTAGAATATTTTTATCAAACATTACAATTTTCTGTTTTATGAGTGATAAATGTGAGCACCACATATGAATATATATAGATATATGTTCATTTTAATATTTATTCTCCCCTTCCTCTTAATGAATGAATGAGAATAATTTTTCTTCTCTTCTTTCAGTTTACTGTAAAATGGCATTAGAGCATCATTTCTTGCTCTTTCCTTTTCCTTTTACCTTTTCTGATGACATGCAGGCCATCAACAAAGCAATAATTGGTTCATCAATTGACTCCATCTCCGCCATCTGGCGGCATAGATCCAGCAAAGTCTCTCCTTGGATAAATGTTAGCCCTTATTTCATACACAGTGGAGACCATTCTGAACTCGTTCTAATGTCACATTCAGGTCTTAATTACAACATAATGGAGGTCTACTGTCGAGAAATATGTCGCATATAGAATGGAGGACATTCACTTACTGGTCTTAATTACAACATAATTGGAGGGTCTCTTTGTCAGAAATATGTCGCATATAGAAATGGAGGAAGGTACACGATAACATGAGCGCGTGTCTTGCTAAATAAACTTGAGCTATCGATTTGCCTCCTCTATTTGAGACCTTGCTTTCTTCACTTAAGCATCTTCCCATAAGATTATTTCATCTTCACAAAAAAATTGCTCCTTTTGTGGATTGTTGAAGGTTTTGTGTTGGAGCAAGCTGGTCAATTCATACACGGCCGATGTTTACTTGAATGAGTTAATCAATAGAAACTTGATTCAAGTGGTGAGAATGAGTGTTAGTGCCAAGGTAATATATGGAATCAGGTTCACCGTTATTTTCATCTAAATGCCGATGGCGAAGTATTTATTCTGACTTTGAGAGGTAATACTTGATTGAACCCTTTGCCTCCATACTTATGGTTTCCGTTATTTTTCAATTTAGGGCATGGGACTTGTAGAATGTGTATAGGATAATTCCCTAGTTGTTATATTATTATAATATTATTTTTTCCTTATTCTATTATAAGGAAGATGTTGGGAATATCCTATAAATATTTTTTGGGTCATGAGGAAAAAATCATGAAAGGGTCGGTATGTGCACATATGAATGGCTTGCCAAGGGTTGACAGTTTGTGTGATATTTTCTGTTATTGGCAATGGGCATCCTAGGGTTTTGTGATTTTTTTTCTAATCGTTGCAATGCTTTGATACTCCAATTTTGATACATGTTTCAAGAATAGTGAAATATTTTCTATCATCCATGGATGCTTAGCAATTGTGCAAACTTGCCAAACAAGATGATGATGGATTTTCTTGTTGGTGAGTGCTTCATAAAGGTATATTCTTACTTCAGGGGTAAACAATTATTCACTAGTTTGACTAAAAGTGATAAAGAAAAACTCATGATAAAAAACTAACAAAAAAATTCTGGTAGCTTTTGAAGATATTAGAGAAACCTTATCTGTTTTGCCTATAAAAAATCTTTTAACATTATTATTTTTTTAAAATTTTCAAATTACAAATATTAGTGATAATTGGTACTTGCCTTGCAAACTCTTGCTCTTTCTTGTACTTTCTGTTTTTGTGGAATTTTTGGTTCTAAATGGCCTTGTGATATAATCACAAAAAGATAGATTGGTTCCTTTCTCCGTTCAGTTTACATTTAGATTTAGGGTCCTGGTTGGGAACTTTAAGTCTGTTTGCCCTTGAAAACACTCATGATCAACTTGATTTGTGTTTGGTTTAAAATTTGTTTCTGGCTTTCATTCAAAGTGTGTTTGATTGATGTCAAAAAAAGTGTTTGATTAAAAAAACTGATAACTATTTTAGAAAAATAAAACTTATAAAATCTTGTTAAGTTTAGTTTTATTTGTTCACAGAGAAAATGGTAACCTTGTTATCTCTCTCTCTCTCTCTCTCTCTCACACACACACACACATACACACACACACACACACATACACACACACACACACACACACATATATATATATATATATATATATATATATATATATATATATATATATATATATATATATATATATCTTAGTCATCTTCTCTGAAAGTGAAAGAACCAGTAAGTCTGAATAAACAGGAGACTAAATGTCTCACATTCTATGACAAATCACAGAATCCTTGACTGTTAGGCTATATTTATTTCCCAAAAATTTTTTGAGTTAAGAAGTTAATAAATTATTTTTATTTTTATTTCAAATTTATTTTATTTAACTTGTAAATAGAAAGATTAAATAGTTCAAATATATATGTATATAATTTTCTATTTACTTTTTGAGAACCAAACACAACCTTAGTAAGGCTATGAAGTGACAAAATTTGGTTTCTTTTTGGTTTGGATGATTATGATTTTTGTATTTGGGTTGTACAGGGTCCTGAATTTGCTGTGATTGTCAATTCATGCATCCAAGAAAGTTGCTAACTTGATCCTCCCATCGGCTTTGTACTGAGAAAGAAAATAAAAAGAGCCTAGAGCAGCTTCTTCCGCTTCAAGCTGTATATAATCAAGCGTATGCCATGAGAACCAGTTAGTTATGTTGAATTTTGATCATTTTTCCAGTTTTTTTGGCCTCCCAGAAGGTTTTATTCGTTTAATGAGTTAGAAAACTTCTTGTGGTGGAAACCAGACCAGTTCAAGTCATTTTAATGGCATTGTGCATTTTATAGATTAAGTAGCCTGTTGTGAAGGATTTGAAATTCATAGTCTAATAATAATGTTAAACTGTTGATTATTTTATGCTATCACATATCATAATTCAGTTTTTGAAAATTGAATTGGGTAATAATGGGTTAAAGATCATAACGTTTTTTTCTTAAAGGATGTGTAAAGGTCCAGACAAATAACGAACTCAAGAAACTTGTGGTGATGATTGATGAATGTTAATGGATTGGGGATTCCTCTTGTGAAACCTTGATGCCACCATATGCTTAAACTCAAGCAGACGTCTCTCACCCTCGCCATCCTTTTCTTATTCGGAAGGTAAGGCACACTTCTTGGTCTTCGTATCAAATGCAATGAAATATGACTATATTATAACAAATTGCTTATTTGTAAAAAAAAAGGAAAAAAATTAACCTCATAAGTGCATTACAAACAATAATTTTAATTGGACAAAGAAGCATATCATTCATAGTACATAGAAAACACATCTTGTATGAATTCAGAATTATTGAGTATCATTTATTTCCAAAGAAATCTAATAGTGTTAGGGTTTAAGATGACTATTTCTTTCTTCATTTGAAAAATTCTAGGGTTCTATTCACTTAAAAACAATTGAGCTTTGGTCCAATGAGTTGACTAGAGCGAAGGAGAAAATAAAACCATGGACCTATAACAAGTTAAAATTAAATCATCCCATAAACGGCCTATAGTAATTAAGATGTTCAATTACACAATTAAAATTATAACATGATTATGTTTATTCCATAATTAATAAATTAATCCAACATATGGGTAGAAGGATTCCTTAATTCGTAACTTTGATGGCACGAGGCGTTTTTAAACTAAAGCGTGTTTACCATGGCCGGCCTTTTGCTAAAGGTAAGGAACACTTCGCTTCATACCATTGGCAATGAACAGACTAGATGTGCACGCAAGGGTGTTCGATGGAGCCTCATGGATATATATAGGGCTCCGAGCTTGTTAAGTGTATCAGATTCGCCAAATCAATTCAAGGACGCGTGTGAGACCGAGAAGAACATTACATTACGATGGCGCACAGAGGCTCTTAGTCTCATTTGTCGTTGAAAGATCGCGACAAGCTCATTCAAGAGGCTACTTTCGGGTGCGCGAGCAAGGCGGAGAAGCCGAGAAAGATCTCAAGGATGCAGCGATTTCGAGGAAGCGACAAGAAGCAAAGTTAAGAAGATGAGAGCGCGAACCGGGTTTCGAAACCGAAGTCGCTTACGATGGCGAGGACATCATAGACATGTTCATCCCGACGCCGAGGCCGTATGAGAAACTCCGTTTTCTCGCCGCTTCAAAATTGATAAACCTATGGGGTTGGCGAAAATTGGCTATCCAACTTAGCCTCCGAGACATCTCAACAAAGTGGAAGAACTCAATAAAAATATCTGAGAAGGAAGGAGCCGCTCAAATTAATCGATGTCGCAGGATCTAAGACGCTCCTCTCCTCATGTGGAAGAACATAAGCCAAGCAGGCCTGAAAGCAGCTGTGACGAAATGTGGTGGAGCAGCCTAATCCGAGGATGAGACCAAAGATGTCGCGCGGATTTCCCAAGGGGTGGTATCGCAAAGACAACCCTTGCTAAGAAAGTCTATAATCATACACAAGTTCCAAACACTTCGCATTGTCGTGCCCTCGGGCTTATGTGTCCCAAGATTTGTAGACCTAGAGACGTTTATATGCGATTATTGAACAATTGGTTTTTCGTGATCCACAAAAGATTAGCAAGTATTGTGATGGTGGAGAAATTCGGTAAGAGCACGACCGGGGATTTCCTCATGAACATCCAAGGAGAAAAGGTACTTGATAGTTCGATGATGTATGGAGCCGAGAGATTGGAATTGCTTGGTAAAAGTGAGCATCAATCCATCCTGACACTAAATGTAATTCTGAATGGGTAACCCAGTTAGACATTTCACAACCTCGAGACAAAGGATGCTACTTTGCATGCATGCTCGCCTACCCCCCAGAAATGCAACTTCTTTCCAAACAAAAGAGCTAGGACTTGTTTTGCCTAAGGCTTTTCCTGATCATAGGATGCAGAGAGATATCCCCAGATTGGAGCACTACAGAGACGGGTGGACAAATGTAATACTTACCTTAGCCATAGTAGTACTGGAGGCTCCACTGGCCAAGAAATATGTCACATGTAACGGAGGAAGGTACATGACAAAGAAGGGAATGGGAGTAATGATGCTTGGCCGAGCTTCGAGCTACATCGATTTGCCCCTCTTACCCGAAACCCCGCTTTTCACTTAAGCCTCTCTGCAGGATTTCATTCCACAAGAAAACCTGCTCCTTTTCTGGTGGATCGCCGAAGGTTTTGTACTCGCCTGAGCAAGCCGGTCAACAAAGCATGAAAGACACGGCCGAGGTTTACTTGAATGAGTTAATCAATAGAAACTTGATTCAAGTGGTGAGAATGAGTGTTAAGTGCAAGGTTATGCAATGCCAGTTCTTTATGACTTGTGCGAGAATCGCTATCAGCAAAGGCAAAGAGCATAATTCTTTCGAGCCATTATTGCGCATCCTCTCTCCCCTCCTCCTCCTCTAATTCTCTTTATTTCATCCAAATGCCACTGACAAAGCATTATTTATTCCCGATACGGGAGAGGTATGCTTCCGTTGAACACTCTACTCCATACCTACTAGGCCTCTCTGCAGCCAATTTAGGCATGAAATTTGTAGAATTTCGCAACTAGATTTCATTGGAAAATGCTTCAAAGTTCTCGTGGTGCTAGATTTGAAGGTGTAGAGTGTAGTGTCACTAAGTATAGCTTGGGACACTATTCATTTAAGGCACTTCGGGATTAAGGCATACCGGTCTTAAACTCCGCTTCCACTATCCATCGCAACCTAAGGAGTTTGCATCGATGTTAACAATCTTAAACAAGTTCCAAATGTGATATGGAAGATTCAAAACACGAGATATCTTTACATGGAAGGGCAAGGATGATATTCCACTTAAAATTGATACATTGGAAAATTTCAAGTTTTATCGTGCATAACCTTCAAACAATGGCAGAATACCCAAGCAAGTTAACTTTGCCTCGGGAACCGAAATTAAAAGGAAGATATGAGTCGGTAGAAGGGGCTGAGTTTTCAAGTCCATTGCCAAGCCACGAAGTTCAAATCTCAGACGCTAAGGCACGTAGGAGCCTAGCTTCGTCCCTTGCCATGAACTCTTGCCTCCATCTCTCTAAGTTGGACATAAAGGGACACTTGCAAAAATTGACCGAAACCTTTCAATTTCCTCCGAATCTTTCACAATTGACATTGGAAGCGTGCAGGCTAGATTGTGATCCTATGTCCATTTTAGAGAAACTACCAAAATTGTTAACTCTCGACTATACGGGCATATCTTGGAACTAAATGCATGTTTCAAGAAACGGGTTTCAACTCAAAGTACTTCAACTTTCGAGTCGGGAGTAAAGTGATCAAGTTGAATATAGAGAATGGAGCAAATACCATGGCTTATGCAACTACACTTTCATTTTCAACAAGGACTCGGAGCTTCGATAAGTCACAACTTGGTGGAGGTGAAAATTAAGCACAATCCCAAAATCCCTTTCATTTCGACTACGCATTTTTAGAGATTTCCGACCAGAAAATGTCACTTGTATCAGGATCATTCATAACCACCTTCACCCATCTACTTTGGACCCTTCAATTTCCAATTTTGTTATGCCTTATTACATAGCTTCGTTAAATTAACATATATGTAGTTCTTATATGCTGAAAATTTTCATATATCAATGCATGTAGAAATGCAATAAACATCAAAAAGTGATGAATATGTGTTTATAAAAGCAAAATTACTACCTATCAATTATGTCTTAAATTAACATGTAAGACCAATGTAATACTCATGTTGTTAAAAAGTTATATCATATTTGAAAATGAAATCGTGTTGGGAATCTTAACACCGTACTCCCTCTTGAATTTCAGACACATCGAGCCTTTTATGCCATAATCTTTCTATCACATCTTTTTATTTTCATCGCTTTTGTGCATGTGATATCTTAATAGCATCTGAGTAGAACCAATTTAAAAAGTATTATAAAGGCAAATGTTTTTCTCTATCCAATCCATACTAGGAAAATGGCACTACAACCTACTTTCCAATAAAAAGTAAGATGTTAAAATAACTTAAATTAATTAAATTCTTCAAGATAATGTAAAGATGATTTTTGTTTTTCTTAAATTATTTTATTGCTCTTTTAATCGCTCTAACATCAGCCTTGTTTGGTTTTCTATTTATTTCTGTGACAATCAGAAATGGTCAAACAAAATTTTGGATACGCAGTAGAAAAGGTAAGCCTGGAACTCTCTCTCAACTCCGTTGATGACTGGTTGGGTGCGCAAGGTATGTGGTATATATATATATATATATATATATATATATATATATATATATATATATATATTGCTTAACTCTTGCACAACAAGATCCTTCTACACTATTAGATTCCTACTACATGTACGTATGTTTAATTACTTCAATAATTAATAAAGGCTGGGCTAGCTAGTGATTGTCGACATGTGTCAGAACAAACATCGTATCGAACTCGCCATGGTCGCTAAATGTTAGCACTTCTTTATCACGCCGGAACTTACACATGAAAAAGGAAGTTAAATGATGACCAATGATTAGACATGGCTCAAAGTTCGGGTCGAGTTCTACTAGTCCACAGTCCCCTAACGAATCGCATCGAATTGTTATGTGCTCTATATAATTTCCTTTTAAAATGATGTTTGGTTTCGAAAAATTCAAAAGAACCCTCTTTAGGAAGGGATTGAACTCCCTCCGATAAGTCTACCATGTTTGACTCTAAGTTTATATCATCCGGTCATCAAATAAAATAGTGCTTTTTTTGCAAACAAAACAATAAGGGGCGAAATAGGCATCGGAGTCTCCCCTAATCAATTAAGTCGAATAAAGAGAGCTCCCGCAATAAAATAGTTGTGATCTCTAAACTTTCCTTTAAGTAGCTCCAAAATCGTGGAGGTAGACACTTCCGCATTGATTATTTTCTTCACATCCTCGGGAGATGCCCTTTCACATGCTTCTCTAAACTGTGGATCAGAATATACACTCAAGGTGCCTAACTCATTCTCTTTCTCTACTCCCTCGCTCGCTTTTGTCATTTACCAACATATTACTTTTCAGCTAATTAAAATGATATTTATATCCATTTCGTGACCTACTTAAAGTCAATGTCAGGATTTCACTTTTAACCGTGAACAAGGGTGAGTATTTAGAACTTATTTTCATTTAAGATGATTGATGGGTGGCTTAAGAAGAAAAATTGTATTCAAACCTCGTCGGGTCCGCTTCGATACCCATTGCTCAGGTTTTCAGGATGGGAGGACAAAGAATAGATAACAATAATGCATTGTTAGACTCGCTTAACTGCACGGTCGAACTGGGCTACACCATCCATTTATGATCATACTCCCATCATACAAATTGTGTTTGATGAATAGTTTCAATGGCGCATCTAGTAGTCATTGAGTCATCACCAATGTCGCAACCATAGAGTATACTCAAATTTCTAGAAACCCAATAACCTTACTCTGATACCACTTTGTTGGAAGGAAGATGAAGGAAAAACTTGAAGATAAGAGAGACTAGATGATGAGGGGGAAGATGCTAAGGCTTCTTGTTTTTGGCTTGATTACAAACTTAAGAGATTACCCTTATTTATACTAGTAACACCTTCTCAACCAATAGCTAGGATTGGTCCAACACAAATATAATCTAATGGTTACAAATGAGTATCTAGAATTCTTCCTAGAAGTCAAACCTAATCTCATTCTGTAGAACTTAGGAAATATCTAGAATAGACTTCTGGGTTGGGCTATCTTATGTTTTCCGTGACTCTCGGGGCTTTTTACTAAACTCCTAAACCCAAAACTTGATGACCCAAAATCATTTCAACTAAGACCCAAAATACAAATCAAGTTTATATTTCAACAGTAGGCACATTGTCAAACCACAAAATTTATGTGTATTCTTTTTATTTTTCTTCTTCGATTCTTATCACCATTCTCGTCGATGCCTACCGCTTTAATCCATAGATTGATTTTAAATGATGGAGCCTAACTCGATCTGGATCACCTGGTTCTTAAATACCACTAACTCGGAAAGAGCATAACTTCACGGCAAAAAGACTTCAGATAGATTCTACACTCAAAGCATCACTTACGTAAACCCATTCACTCTTGCAGATAAAATAAAAACCAAGCGCAGACCGAGAAAGCAATAATGGAGTGGCTTCATTACAAGAGAAGGAGACAGAGCGAAACATGGGGTAGACATGGAAGACCTCAACAACACCCCACACCCTCCCATTACTAGCCATTTTCGCCCTTGTCATTCTCTTTGCTGGCTACTCTCCAATTACACAAGCTCTAAGGCCCTAAGAGTATGAAACTCCATTTATGATCAAGTACTTCCTACTGCTACAAATCGGGTTTGGATGAATAGTTTCAATAATGGCGATCTAGTAGTCGTAGGTCGGGATACACATCCGTAACATGAAATCCATTCACGTAACGTACTAAGAACTTTGGTTGGCTCTAATTTACAGAGAACATGAAGTCCATTATATCTACATTCATCTCCTACCTTCATTCTCTCTTTTCAATCGGATGAAATCAACAAAGTGGTTCGTGATTAGAGTATATTTAAGATTTCTTTATCGCTTTTTGCAATTACATTTTTGTCCTTATATTAGTATATGTACCACAACTTTTTCAATATCTCAAGTCTTTTTATAATGTGGTATCAAGCTCTCAAGCTTAACAACAAAAATAACCTAACCCTAGTCGCTTGCCGCCCCATCACAAGCTGCTGTGATCCATCGACTAATTCACCAGTTGCAACAACCCTCACCTTCTTCACTCTGCTATAGAATGTATCATACTTTATTTGTGTTGCGAAACTAACTAGGAATGTTAGATTAACATACTAGTTGTATATATCTAGCTCTTTGTATTTATACATGTTTTTAGATCAATGAAAACTAAAGGAATTCATTTATCAAATTTCTATTTGTTCTTTTTATATAGACGTGAGTTTGCCTGGGTGTCTTAGTTTCGCTCTACATTTTGCAATTTATTCCCTATCGATTGATTTCAAATTCATGAACGACTCTATTTGGTTTATTCACTCTCCACACGCAGACTGTACTACACGCGAAGGAGTTAAAGACATTATATTCAGATAACCCAAATCCTTTAAAGAGTTCGCATTGTTAGCTAATTGTATCTCATAATCCGCACCCTTAAAATGATAGTGAGCATGTTTTAAGGCATTCAAGACCTCACCAAGGAGAGAAATTTCACACTACCAATAAGGGTGCGAACACCCTAATCCACCCGACTTTATTCCTTTTCACCTCGATTTTGATTTAATTGCATAAAAATCGAAACATGATCGAAGTCATAGTCATGTCTTTACCAATATATATGAGGTTATAACTGCAAAAACGTACATACTAGTTTTGTGTGGCATTAAACAACCTCTAATATAGGATGTTCTAGTTTTGGTTAGATTTGTAGATTTAAAGAACAGCTTTAGTTTGATTTATGTTTTTCTTTAATAAAAATATTTTTCTTCTTGCTTTCAGGGATGGCTTGGATTTATGCTTGTATGGTGGATTACTCAACATGCTCCTGCAATCTCTAACTCTGGAGAAGCGGATTTTGGGGTTCCAAACTACGGTGATGAGGGTAAACGATTTCAACACCAAAGGTAATTACTTGACCTCCTCGGGCGGGATCTTTGATATGTCTCGGATCATTGTCAAGGTCGAGAGGAGACTCAACTCATTAAAATCATGGGAATAAATATTATTGCTGAGCTTTCCATGCCAGAATATTCGCTTCTCGACACTGCTAATCCCAGTACATCGAGTCAGTTGTCCAATTTATCCTTCACCAAATGCTAATGAAAATTATCTCTTTCAAGCCAGATTGAAAAGAACCTAGTTGGAAGAGCCGAATATGGGTTGGAGCCGTATGGGTCGCCCACTCGGGGCCCAAAGTTTCGAGGTCGGGCTGGTGAAATCGTGGCCTCAATAAAAGTCGAGCCTATCGTCTCGACCGACAGCCCGCATCCCATTGTGTTAGGGTCCGCCAGCCTCGAATAAGCCTCGAACATGCCTAATTTTTTAAAGATATTTATGTTATTTAAAGAAAATTAATTTTTTTCTCTCTTAAATTCATGTTTTAACCTCTAGGTTGTGAACTCCTGACATGATTCCTCACTGTTGTAGCTTAGTTATGTTATGATAATATTTAGCATTATTTACTTGTTTATATTTACACTCTAAGTATTATTATATTGTCTAGGTTCTATCATTTTGTGTATTAAATGCTATTACTTATTTCCATGTTGTTATTTTTATTTAAAGAATGGTAAAATAGAAAGATGTATTTTAGCATTTTTTAATATTCGCCCATTTCGCTTAGCAACCCGTGTAAAGGCTGGGTCATTAGCCAAAATATGGCTCACTAAAGTGGGCCGAATTAGGCTCGACCTCATTCCCGTTTCCCAAATCTAGGAAGCCCAATGCACTTCAAGAGGTTAAACTATGCTTAATACGCCTAGAATCTCGCACCAAAATAATTTCAAGAAGAAGAAGAATTGTGTAAATCAACAAGAATGGAAATCCCAAATGAAGCAAAACTCGAGGCCTCTTTCATTTATTCTCTATATTTTTAGTTAATTACATTTATAAATCACCACAAAATCATACAAACCAAAAATAGATAAACATATAATTAGGATAAATTCATCGAATAAGTAGAAAATCCATCCCAATGGATGACCCTGTGAGCCACTAAGTACCTACAAGTAACTCATGTGTCACCTCTAGGTGGAACTAGGTCTTATAAATTTTTGTGGTCTGATTCACCTACTCTCAAGTCCGATGGCCATAAAAGTCGGGCGCCAAGTGACACTCGTAACATTCGTATTCGGGCTCCTTTCCCAAGACCGCGACGGGGCCCATGGATTCTTCCACGATGTGCTCCTCCACTGTGGTCGCCACCACTCAACAAGCATCTCTAGCCACCTGCCTCCCTTGTCCCACAATGAAATAGTGTCTTTCAGAGTTTTTGCTCGCAACCACACTACCTAGGTTTCGCCATGTTCCTTGATTCCTTCGACTTTAAGTAACATTCAGAGGTGTTTTGTGGTTTATGGGTCCAAAATCCTTTCAGGGGTGGTGCTTTCTATGGAATAGTGGTTATTTTCTATGTAAAAAATCATATTTTTCTAGTATTTTTTTAGATTTTCAAATCGCTTGCTCAGCTAGATCCGTCTAGACTGAAGCAAGAAACCCTCAAGTGGAGTTGTGTATCATTATTTCCATAATGCAAGGCATGTATGCCGTGATTGTAGGAAGT
Organism: Tetrastigma voinierianum; assembly: GCA_016808115.1. Classification (NCBI taxonomy): domain Eukaryota; kingdom Viridiplantae; phylum Streptophyta; class Magnoliopsida; order Vitales; family Vitaceae; genus Tetrastigma; species Tetrastigma voinierianum. The sequence goes on from JAEQBH010001104.1 coordinate 370,304, forward strand.
TTCAAAATAGAACTCAAGGTTTTTGGGTGATAGTTCATGAATCATTGAAGGTGCCTCTACCCTAGCAATATGTTTGTCGGATATGTAAAACTTAACACATGCCTTATTTCTTTCCTCCAATCTGGCCATCAATTTCGGTTCACATATCACATGACAGGTAATTCCAGTTTATTTACTACGTTTCAGCCACAACCTTCTACCTCTACTGTTAATTCCTTTGTGTCATCAGTCAGACAATTCATCCTACTCTCTAATCACTTTGAACTTATTATATTTACCACAATTCTCTTTTAATTTTATTTATGTGAGTAAACTCACTCGTACACTTAATTGCAATATCTCATTCTTTCATGATTATTGCCTTATTCAAGATCTTTCGACGAAGAGGATTATTGGTAAAGGACGCAAGTCCAAGGGTCTCTACATTCTTGAACTAGAGGTGCTAACGCCTGTTGCTTGTTCTGAAGTTGTTATCCCATTCGAATTACATTGTCGCTTGGGTCATCCTTCTCTCGTTGGAAGAAGTTATATCCTGCTTTCTGGGCCTATCCTCACAATCAATGCGTTACTTGAGTCCTAGAGTCAATAAAAGAGTTTCCGCTCTTTGTGAGTTAGTTAATTGCGATGTCTGAGTCCTTGTCTAGTTTTCATTTCCATCGGGTTTTAAATATTTTGCTACCTTTGCGGGATACTTCTCTCGTAACTCGCTTAACTTAATGCTAAGCTCCTTCTAAGTTTTTTCATTTAAAGTGTCTTTTAGCTAACATTAACCTGCGTCATTCAACTCGATAGACCACATGCAAATAAATAGTTGTGATTAATCGAATTTTACTCTTGCAAAACATGAGATTTATTTTTTCCTACGATCATGACACCATACTAAACCAGAAAGATATTATGTATCCTGACATTCCAGTACAGTGTTTTCCCAAAAAAAAACTGTCCTTCATCTCCATTATCTTCTGTTTGTTAGAGAAGGCCAAAGAAAGATATAGTAGTACTTGGCTTAGTAGATGGTTAAGCATCTTAAGAACCACTATGGAAACTTGTGATCTAGGCGAATACTTTAGTGTGTCAATTCCATAAGGAGTAACGTTAAACGTATGTTAGCCCACTTCCAACCCGCTTCTTAAATGACAAAGAAGCACACCTTGCTCTTTCACACCTTAGAAGAAGATATTATGACCCAGAAAACAACCCGAACATTTTTCCACCACAACAATTGACGACTTGCTGCTTGAAACAAAATCGTGGAGAAGATCTTATAAGATTTTGCATAAACAAGTTGCCATAATTCTTCGCCTTTAATCGAAGAGATGACATGCTAGAGGGCACACAATCCTGTGAGACAATCTTAGTGTCTCAAATCGGAATGCATCGAGCCTTTGGTGAAGATTTAAGCAAGTGTGGTGTGGTAGGAATGTGCTTCGAGTTCTATCACTCGTCTTCAACCATATGTTTGATAAAGTGATTTAACATGCTCAGCTAGCGAATGTTGAATCGGGTTTTCAAGAAATTAAACAGACATGTTCTCACAAAGACAGCTGTCATACTAGATAATGCACCATCTGTGAGACATCATAATCTTCAAATCCATTTTTAAACTAAACGAAAGCAGAACAAAGAAATTTACCAACGACCGTACTCTTCTTCCGCATCATAAACCCTTTAACCTAGCATTGGGAGTCATGATGTTCATAGTTCAAATTTCAGGGTTTTCAATGACACAGATCTTTAAGTGCGACGCCTTAACCCGCACTCTAAGTGTCAAGCGAGGGTGTCATCATTTTTTTTTTTATAAACTTTATAAATTTTTGCTCTGTTTTTCAATCATATAATGTTAAACACTTAACTCACTATATCCTCGTAGCAAATGACATAAAATATAAGCCCATACATAAGTGTTTAACATTTACAATATTTTTACATTGCCTGTTTACAAACAACAAAACTGATATTACATATACAAAATGTAATCGAAGTCTCGCGAGCACCCAATGACGTGCTGACCTGAGACCGATGCTGATTGTTCTTGGCCCTCTTGCCTCGCTTCCGCACCTACACCTGATGAAAACCCGTTGCTTTACGCTTTAACCGACCGACCACTAATAAGAGTCATCTCACTTTACACATTTACATATACATATAACATAACATATAATTATGTCATATACACATGCTTATATATGTTCCATACATATAATTTACACATGCTTATGCAATCTTATACTTTCTTATCATATCATGTTTCATTTCAGGTCGTTTACATTTTCCTTCTTGTTCTTGTCAACATGTACTTGTCATCACATATCATCATTATTAAAGAATGCTTATGCTTCTCATATCATGTCATGCACTTTTATCATTTTCGAATTATGTGCATATACTTGTCATTTGTTTCCATGTTTGCCTGCATAAAATCTTTAGAAGTGGATAAAGCAACCATAAGGGCCCAAAGGCGTCAGATCACTGTGATGTAAATGCTGGTCTAGAGGTGGCCCGGCGTATCATCAGACGAGACAACGACCATCTATAAGGGCCCGAAGGCGCCTCAGAATGACCTAAACGAGGCCAACTCGATCATTATGCCGCAGATTTGTTTTTCCCTAATGTGCATGCTCATCTATCCTCTACCAGTTCTAAGAAGACAATCCACGTATTTTATGTTCAAGACATATCTCATATCCCGACCAATTATTGTAACTGCAATCCCATGAGATATTTACAATCATTTATTTGTATTATTGCATTTTTTTCATATCTCATTATACGCATTTAATACCTATGGTTACCATGTATGCTTACGAGCTATTTACTATCATTCCAATTTCATCAAGCTATATATGGATGGATCGACTCAAAGTGGCTTCCATAGAATCCAAGAACACCCGAAAATAGTTCTGAAATCCTTTCTGGACTATCCGAAAACAATCCCGAAATTTCAACCCGAATTGTCCGAAAACAGTCCTGAAATTCAGCCCAGATTGTTCGAAAATAGTCCCGAAAATTCCTAAAAATTCCAAAAATTTTGGGACTATATTTTACGGCTTTTCATGGCCTCTAAGCAAATCCCAAGCCATTAAATGACCTTTAGGATATAAATAACCATGAGAATTCCATACTTCTCGAGTTTGACGCAAACACTAAGATTCGTGCCTTACCGCCACAATTTCTCGCCGTGGTGGATCAACTTTTCGCTTCGCTTTAATAAAAATGTACTATCCGATTGTGATCTTAAAGAGAAGTTTCTCTCTAAAATCTCTCTCCTCACGCCTCTCTTTCTCACGCCTCCTTCTCGGGTCCGCTTGATTTTATCTTCTTTTTCTTTTTGTTTTATTCTATTTTATTTTATTATTATTATTATTATTATTATTATTATTATTATTTGATACATAGCTCATATTACCTCATTCGGTCCATTTCAATTTCGAAATTTTTTAATTTTCACTAATTTTATTTTAAATGAACTTATCTCAAGTCATTTCCTGACTTCCGATATTTTCGTAAAAATCTCGTCCCTGAAGTCATTGACGACTTATCACCTAGAAAATCGTAAAATATTCCGACTGTCTCATAATTCGACGAAATTTTTTTGGGTTACTAGATTTCGCTATGTGAATTTAACGACGCAAACTGCTTCATCATCCGACATCTAAAATTTTCTGCGCTCGAACCATTTCAAGAATTTATTATTATTATCTTTTAACTAATTAAAGTTTCCATGATTTGTACTTTCACCCCTTCAATTTCCTTAATTGCAAAAGTGCCACAATTCTTTGAAAACTTTACAATTTCCTACTTTGACATACAATCTTTTATTCTTATGTCATTTGGGTCCTTAATTGACAATTTACCAATTTACCCTTGACTTTTGTATTAATTCCGGGTTTTTTTTATTTTATTTTTAGCATTATTTTATTCCGAAAAAAACATACCTTTACTTTTATTATACCCAAAACATGTTATAAAACTGTCGTATAATTGCGTTACATTGGTCTAGGTACCAAGCTCCCAACCATTCCTGTGAATCGTCTACTCTCTTCGTATAACAACCAACCAAGAATCATCCTCCAAAGGCTTTGATATTCTTTGGCTCTATTTTTGAAGTGTAGCACACGTGCCCAATTAATCATCTCTCTATAGTTTACTTTGAAATTCTCTTATGTCTGAACACTAGCTTTAGAATCTCCAATAATGTCAAAGGCTGAATGATTCTTCTAAACTCTTCCGAAGGCCCTTAACTACACGCTGGTCGATCACCAAGATCTCCCGCCGGCAGGGATGAGTCACCAGATGGTGGATCGCTCACGACAGGCTGGTGTCATATTAGCGATGTATCATTTATTGAGACATTGCTAATGTTTCGTTGTACTAGCTGAGTACGAGGAATTCAGATTCAATCTGACCTTATTGGAGTAGATTTTGATCCCTAATCATCAACCACCACATTAACGGCCTGGTATGATCGTGCTGGTCCTTTGCTATAGACTCTTAGAGGCCTGAAGTGTTTAGGAATATCCTAGAAATATGCCTTCGCTGCTTCTTTGGCATCAAAATTTATCTTGGTCCTTGTCATTGAGGATAAACAGGTACTACCAAACCGATGAAAGAATTTAGGTTAGGTTTCTTACTCTAGATTTCATAAGGTGCATCATAGTTGTTCTCGCGAAGGTAGACTCGTTTTAAAGTATAACATGTCAGGTCAAGGCTTCGGCCCAAAGTCTTACTTGAACATTTTTTGCATTACTTAACCCAAGCCATCGCAGCGCCAGTCTCTCCACCCCGCCTGCCGATAATCTTAGGAGTAGAGAATTTATGGTCTATCCCATGTTTATTGTGTAGAACTCATCAAGAGAGTTTCACCTTCCAGCATGATCACTTATCCCACTTGGTGGTTCTATCTCAACGTGATCATCCCAGAACAGATGTTACAATAACCCGCTCGATCTTTATGAACTGGAGCAGCTCACCAAACACAGCACCCACACACCTCAATCCCTAAGCTTCACTTACATTGGTCCCATTAGGCTCCAGTGCATGGTCCCATATCCAAGGCAAGAGAAATAAACGTCGCATCATCTCATGATATCAATCCGCATCTGCTCCCACCTGGACACGGACCCGTACACCTTTAAGGTCAATCTTCATCTTTAAATTCTGCAGGGATCGGGCCGTAATAGTTTCACTAAGACTTAGACTCGATGTGGCCGAAGCTCCTATGCCACATATCTCACTTTTTAACAAGGTGTTGCAACAAGTTCTCGAACATGTCAACATATAGAAATTTTCCATGATCTACATGTGTTGAATATTGTTAGTGATCGAAAGCATTTGTCTTTAGTAAACGAGCCAATAAATTTTGATCATATAGTTGACAAATGCTGATAAGATTGACCTTTTGCCCATTCACAAGAAGAACATTATCTAATTTAGGCATACCTGGAACTTTTAGGAGGCCACTACCAATCACGGTACCTTTTGCACTAGCACCAAATGTCACAGACTCTAGATTGAAAGGGGTTGTAGATTGGTTAGAAATTCTTTATTACCTGTCATGTGCCTAGAACTTCCACTATCAAAGTACCATTTTTGATCCACCTTGAGAGATGTATAGGCCACCAAGCACCTTCCATCATTTGTTACCACTCAAATCTATTTTGTTTTAGAGTGTTGCTTCTATTATCCCACCTTTTAATCCTTCAAGAAGTCAGAACATTCCCTTTGGATATGTTCGAGCTTCTTGCAATAGTATCATTTGAGTCTTTGTCTTCTTGATAAATCATTCTTCCTACCACCTTTTGTGATGGTAATTTTTGCATGTTGTAGCAAAGAATTATGGTAAGGTGGAGGTTTAGTTTCTAACCTTTCTTCCATGAAGCCTAGACCTTTATAGTCTTTTGTTGTCCTTCCCATCAATAGAATTTGATCTAGGGTCTTGGTACAAGAATTCATCATATATCCGCATAGTTTTCTTAATTTGTTCCAATTCATTTAAAGACTTTTCCTTTTTTATCTTCTAAACACATTGACTTGTTTGATCGTAGCCTTTTTCTACACAGTTGAGGGATTTGCTTGAGCAGCCCTGTATTTTCATTGATAGTCTCCACCAGCTTCTCATACATTATTTTGTAAGAGTGGGCCATCTCTTTGTCGGAGATTTCTTCATCATCCCACTTTCCAAATCAGTTGTTGCATCAGTTGTCACAACATCTGATGGACTAAGTGCAGTCATTGAGGCTCGCGAATTACAGTTGATGACACTGCGGACCGATGCGCAAATTCATCGATCGTTTGAGCAATATTCTGTCAGAGAGACGGGACCTATGCCACTTATTCATTACAGATCTCCTCTCATTGCATGCTTCGCATCTTCATCATCACTCCATGTGTTATTCACATCTCAGCCTTGAATATGTCCATACCTTCACATTTCACAGACCGGATCCTTAAGATACGTTTTACCAAGATTAGCTCCCTGGTTTCTATTTATTTTATGAGAAACACTGAAGAGGTAAGAGGCAAAAATCATATCTGTGTATTGAGGGAAGGTACCTTTCATTCTCTTGTTTAGATTCTTCACCACCCGACAACACTCTGAGACAAACAGTTAGATAATCCATGGATCTCACTCAATAACTTAGAGTGGCCCACTCTGATACTAATTCAAAGAAAAAAAATTGTTTGTTTTGGAAGATGTTCTATCTACTCATCAACCCACACATTTGCACGGTCCAGATCCATCATCAGATCTTCTGAAAAACAAAACCCAGATTCACTCTGTCAAACATGTGCAGATATAAGATCATGGTCGGCAAATATCCAAGGGTTTGTATCTATATGCAAGTTAATCTAATTATACTCAATTAGGTTACACGTTGGTCTTATGTGAGACAAGGCTTCCATTTTCTCATAGTCGAGTCTTCTCCTAACTCTCTTATAGTGAACCATGGAAATAAGCTCCCCTTATTCTCCTATACATAGTCATTTGAACTTTTACACGCCCACACACTCCTTTTCAACAAGGAGAATAAACATTGCTTATAATCAAGACATAGAGCAGTACTGCAACAGCCACTTCACACGTGAGTAGCTTATCCAAACAATCTCCTTCGTAAAAAACGTTTTCTTCTTTCTTTTGCACGCAAAGCTTCTGTCTATTTGCTTCAAACTATATCCCATATTTAAAATCCTCCAACGTGATCTCGGGCCAATATTTTGTATCATCACACTCATAATATATCTCAACATGTCAACTGTAAGATCTTGATTTTATTCCATATTTATTACAATTGAATATCTTCCTCCCATAGAAATCTCACCAATAAGATCCAATCTTTGAGATTTGATCCACCTAATATTTCCCAATAGCACTCCCTACTCTTCCTTATCCATCATAGTGAATATTTACCTCGACTGCATTTGCTCTAAAATCGACGGCTAAAATATGGTAACTTGTGTCACATAGCTCGATCCACCAACTTCAGGTAAATGTCAGCTGTGACACCAAATTTTACTGCTGTAAAACATGAGATTTATTTTTACCTAAAATTATGGTAAGAAATATCTCCAACATTATGTACGTTTGGTGCTGGGAAAACAACACTTCTTTATCTAGTGTCTTTCCCAAAGATCATTCAACCTCCACTACAAGAAAATCACTCCTATGGAGCCCCAACTTCTCTAAACCCCCTCTCCCATTGCTAGCCATTTTTTCCATCGTCATTCTCCTGTTGTCACTCTCCCATTACACAAACTCCAAGGCCCGGTTGTTCGAATTTGCTAACAATTAATTAATCTCTAGCTCTTCCTCTTCTTGTTGCTCATCCTCTTCATCTTCATGAGAGTCTCCTCCACCAATGGGAGGCTTAGTTTTCAGGATCCACATCCACAGCATGGGTCCAATCACAGAGCTGGGAGCTTTCCTTGGGGTGTTGCTGTCCTGGTGGTGGTGTTGGTCTCTTACCAATCCGCATTTATATAAGAATGAAGTTAAAATTGATTTCTTATGAGTAAAATTATACACTACTATTATTTTAGAACTTGATCAAATATAGAAATAATAAATTTATAGCAATATATATGCATCCAAACTTGAGGATCTATCGTGGAGTTAGTTCCACATAAAACATTTGCCTAATAAGTTTCAGATTTACATGCCTACTACGCTCAGCTCCTATGCTCGCGGTACAATTGCACGATGATGATAAGGATGATGTTAGATGATCACAACAGTATTATTAAGAATAATAACTTGCCGAGTAATCAAGTGGGGCTTTGGTATTATCAAGAATAATAACAACTTGCCGAGTTTTGTAACTAGAGTTTGTAACTAGGTTGGGCATTGTTATTATTAAGAATAATAACAACTTGCTGAGATTTGTAACAAGAGCTTGCAACCAAGTGGGGAATCAACGTGATTAAACATTTATAAAATTAATAATAATAACTTTTTTAAATAGCAATAATTTATACTGAAAATAATAATAGATGATGAAGTTATAATTAATTAGCTACTTGGCTCAACAAAATGTTATTGAAAACTATATTACAATAAGTTGGCGATGAAGTTATTGACTGCACACTTTGCTTGAGAGTCAATTTTAAATAATTGAATTGTAATTAATTTTTTTAACATGAAGTACACAGATGCATTGAAACCATTAGCTAAGGATGTTGCTAGCTACACTTTATATACTATGGGTGACTCGCCTGACTCCGTAGTGGCTGAAGGTACCTATGTGTTAGGCTCGTTTGTTTAATGTTTCGAAAACCGTTGCCTAAAAACAAGTAGAACACATAAACGTAAAAATAAGAACGTTTTTTTAGAGAATACCAAATGATTTTTTTTTTCAAAACTATTCTCAAGAAATGCTTTTAAGAAAATAATAGTGGATCAAACAAGAACAAAATAGATTAAACACCAAGATTTACGTGGAAACCCAAATAGGGAAAAAGGCTACGGGCAAAGGAGCTATAAATCCATTATATAAAAAATGGTACAAGGATAAGAGAAGGGAAGAAAAAGAGAGTTGCAATGTACTCAGCCTCTCTATATCTCACACACATTATGAATCCCAAAAAATATAGCATATTTATATATACGTGTAAAAACCCTAGTCCATTAAGCATAAGTCAGAGAAGGCCTAAATGCGCGCTTGTCATGGCAAGCGTGTGCTTGCCACGGTAAGCCGGCAGTGGAAGAGCTCGCTTGTCATGGCAAGCGAGTGCTTGTCGTGACAAGTTAGTATGAGTGATGCTTGAGAAAAAGATCGTTTGCGCTTGCCGCGACAGTCAGCGGGTGTGCGACAAGTCCCCGCTTTGAATTCATTTTCCTTCATCTTTCGGTTCAAGAATTCGGGTCACCAATACTAACAATCTCCACCTTGTTGAGAGACTTTATTAAATCTAATTTTAGTATTATGTATAATTAATACACAAAAAAATATATTTATAATAACTAATAACCTAATAACCATAATTTTTTTAAAAAATAAATAAAAAACACTATTCACACTAATTTTTATACATAGAATTAAAAATAAATTTTAATAAAAAAAAATTAAGAGGGGAGTTCAGGATGGATTGAGGAAACTCCTTTCTCTTCAAAATGAGGGAGGTGGTAGGTGGAGAGGAGGGAGACAAGAGAGGAGAGAGCCGGAAGGAGTGATCTAAGAAATGAGAGATTTAAGAGTATTACATTAGTGTTTCAAGGGTATTACAATAGTGCTTTAAGGGTGTTATATTAGTACTTTATGGGTGTTACATTAGTACTATAACTCCAATGAAAGTTTTGTGGGATGGGGGTGTGGTGAATGAGAGGAAGAAGGGAGGGGAGATTCAAGAGAGAGGAGAGAGAAGGGAGAAGGTTTTATTGCCATGTTGTAACTTGGAAAAAAAATGCATTATTGTTATTCTTGATCAATATAATATTAGAAATTAACAGTGGTGAGGAAGCTTACAATTAACTAGGAAACAACATGTGGTCTTTTCTTCGCTGGCAAGTGAATTGTCAACTATCGAATAATTATTTTATTTATTTCCATGTTGCTGGTATTAATTGTACATGGGTGATCATGATCGAAATTAAGTCCAAATCTCATGCTTCGTCATTTACATATCATAATATATAATTTTTCCCATCCTTTGATTGAAGGGTGTTTCAAACCATCTGCATAAATTTTACAGTATAGCTCCAAAATTTTTGAGTGTTTCCTTGTGGATCGAGAATCGGGCCATCACTAAGGGAAGTCATCAGAGAGAGATAATTAGGATGGCGATGAGGCTCGTTTTGTTGAATGACTAGTCCTAGGAGCTGCTGACATGGAGCTGAGTAGATTGAAGTAAAAGTAGTCAAATAAGTTAGTCATGTGGAAGATTTACCTATTTATTAGAAAGTATTTGTTGGTTTGTTTCTATTCTTTAGGAAGCATCTATAGGCAGTGTGTTTGTCGCTAATTTTCAAGTTATCTACGGTGTAGAAAATTAAGTTGCATTTTTTTGTTTTCCTGTCTTAAGCTAGCTGTATAAATAAGTGCTTTGAAGCTTAATAAAATATGACTTTTTCTCTCAATCGTTCGGTTGCTTCCTGAGAGTGTCTACACTTTGTTTCTATCAAATCAAACAAATTTGTATCAGAGCTTCTTATCATTCTCCCAACTCCAACTTTCTGATTCGAAGAATTTGACGTCTCTACTAACTATTACTTTGTTGTTTTCTAGAAGGTAAATTCTATAGGCCTTTACAGCCTATTAAAATCCCAGCTTTTGCTTCTTATCCAATTTGTCTCTCTTATCATGTAAAATATAAGAGAAACGAAGACAAACAAATGTTTTTAAATTTTGCAGCCTTGGTTTATAGCCATACCATGCTTCCAAATGGAGTCTTTGTTGCAGCTATTGCGCCTATTCACAGAAGACTACTGTATGTGCAAATTTCAACCTAGAATTTCTTTGGTAGCCCTTTATCATGCAGTAAACACCTTGTCATTTCCATAAGTGTTCTATTTTTCCTCTCAACGACTCCATTCTACTGAGGAGTATAAGGTGTTGTAAGCTGGTGCTCAATGCTTGCAGCCTCACAAAATTTGTTAAATTTCTCTGAGTTGTATTCAATTCCATTATCACACCTGATCACTTGCATTTTACATTTGTTTTGATTTTCAGCCCAAGCTTTAATACCATTGAAATCTCTAGTGACCCACCTTACAACGTTGTTATTTTGAATTTTTAATCCATAATTTAATTAGGGGGAATCAAACAAATCCATTTTTCAACCATTCTAAAAACATGATGTCCTTCAATTTGAAGGAAAGGGTTAATTAAATAATCTTGCAAATTTTGAAAAATTATAATGGCTTTCTCAATAATGAGAAAAGAGTTTGGTTGAGCCTTTTTACATACTACTTGATTTATGTGGTTCCAAACATTAAATATAATTATGCCAATCTTTTCCATAAGATAATTGAATAATTTGCAGTTAATTTTATAGTTTTTATAAACCACCTATAGATGTGACCACAGATATTTGCATAATGGAGCTTCTCAGACATAACTTCCACAGATATTCCAAAGAATGGAGCTTCTCTTGAACGGATTTCAACTATCAACAGTTCAAGAACAGATTTCTGATGTGGAAGATCGAGCTATGCCGCAACCACAGAGCATACTTATAACTTCACTTGAACAAATTTCAACTATCAATAGTTCAAGAGTAAATTTCTGATGTGGAAGATCGGACTAAGCTGCAACCACATAGCATACTTATAAAAGAACCTAAAGCTCTGATATCACTTGTTGTGTAGACGCACCCAAATAATGCAACAAGTAGAATAACTAAAGGCAGAGAAGATAAAGAGCATACAAAGAATTTAATGAGGTTCGGTATAAATACTTACGTCCTCGAGCTCCAATGAACAACTTTCACTAATCAAAGAGAATTACAAACTTATGACCACAAATCAATTTCCTAAGAAATTGAACCAAAAAGTAAATACCCAAGTAATTGGGTAATACTACAAATACCCTAAAGTGGATGGGGAAGATATGCAAATATTACAAAAAGGGAAAAAACCTTTTATAGGCTAAGAGGTAAAAACAAAACCCACTTTATCTCTTTTATCTCTAAAATGATGATCTAACTGAATTGAGGAGGTTGAATATAGAGAAAAGGTGCGATATATGCAGTGGCGGACCTTAAATATAAGAGCGGGGGTTTAAAATGCTTAAGGTTGTGTTTGATTTCGAAAAATACTAATGATTTTCTCATGTTTAGTTGTCTATCAAAAAAATTTAGGTTGTGTTCAGTCTCAAAAAAAAAAAAAATCTAATGAAAGAAAATGCAAAGGAAAATAATTTTCTCAGGTTTGATTGCCTACTAAAAAATTCCAAGAAAATCAAATATAAATAAAGTTACTTAGAAATTTAAGTATTTTAAAAATTATTTAATCTTTATATTGATGAGTTTAAATAAATAAATTTGATATGAGGTGGCAAATAAAAATATTACATAGAATTTAATTCTATTTTTATTTCTACTTTTATTTCCTTTTTTTTTTCCTTTGATTGGAACCAAACATAGCCCTAAAGAAAATCAAATATAAATAAAATTACTTAAAAACTTACCAATTCTTAAATTATTTAATTGTTATATTAATGAGTTAAAATAATAAATTTTGTTTGAAGTAGTAAGTAAAAATAATATGTGAGATTTAACTCTATTTTTATTTTCCTTCATTTTATTTTCCTCCATATTTTCTTTCCCTTACATTTTCTGGAAACCAAACATAGCTTAGACTAATTTCAGGAGGAGCAAATTGAATTAAAACATATGGCTAATATAAATATTTTTTTTTACAAAATTTGCAAGCCTTTGCTAGGTCCGCCCTTGCCTATGGATACATTAAATTTGCTATCAATGTAAACATTTAACAGGGAAATCTATTTTTACAAATCTTTTTAATTGATTAGCATTAGGAATCCAAGTTAAATAACTTGATAAATTAAAATAAAAATATTGAAGTTTTAAGTTTTGTAATGTGAATTGTTTAACATTTTGTTTATTGCACTTACTCTCTAAATCTTTAATTTTAAACTCATAAATTATAGTTTATCTAATTTAGAAATAAAAATTTGCATAGATCCAAGATAAATAACGAATACCTCAAAATTTTTTTTTGAAAACATCAAATACCTCAAAATAGGGGTGTAAATGAATCCAACTACTCGAATTTGGCTCAAAGTTAATTGAGTCGAGCTCGAGTAGTTTGTCGAGTCGAGCTCAAGTATCATAATATCTAACTCGAGTTGAAAGGTTTTTGGTCCCTTCACAAAATAATAGCCAGAATAGCATATCAAAGAGTCTACTTTTTGGTGCGATGAGTGCTCCTTTTATAGGCCATCCTGGTGGCCACGTGTTGGATCGTACCGGTAGGAGTTAGAGATCGTTAGGTGGGGATCTGCACAACACTCGAGTATAGGTTGAGTGCTACAGTGGAGTTGGTTCCATATGGCGTGAATTGCAGTGATTACCAACATGACCTGATCGTTGCACCACCACCCGCCCGCCAATCTCAAACCATCCAGATCCCCATGTCCAATGCCATCCATGCGCTTCGCTTCGTCTTTATCTGAGGTGTCCTCTCTTCATCCTCAGCCGGGTTATCCGAGGTGTACTCGTTTATCTTTCCCGTGGTCATTTCAGTCAGCATCCTTCCTTATATTCTTCTCTCGCCAGTTCAAATGCTTGTAACTGGTTAGATCCCAGATCATGCGACTCAATCTGTCCGCCCTGGCTCCCACAACCGCTAACTACATGGCACGTATCCTAGATCCTTATCCCACTCCACTAGCTCCCTAGCGTCGTTTGCCATACTGGAGTTTGAACGATGCTAAACCTATCATCGCCCGCCAAAGGGCCAAAAAGGCACATCTCCTAGAGAACATCTCAGGGAGGCTTGTAGAGACTTACACTGCTCGAGGCCAAGGACTATCCAGGGCCAACAGCCTAAGGCATCATATAATGGAGTGTTCTCTAGGGAATTGCCTGAGTACTGGGCTCATCTCATGGAGGTCATCTCATGGAGGTTGCTCGAGTATAGGGCTCATCTCATGGAGAACATCTCAAGAAGGTCGTCCGAGTACTAAGCGTATCTCATGGAGATCATCTTAAGGGAGTTGCCCGAGTACTGGGCTCATCTCATGAAGGACATCTCAAGGAGGTCTCCTGAGTACAGGGCTCATCTCATGGAGAACATCTCAAGGAGGTCGTCCGAGTACTGGGCTCATCTCATGGTGAACATCTCAAGGAGTTCGTCCGAGTACTAGGCTCATCTCATGGAGAACACCTCAAGGGAGCTGCCCGAGTATTGGGCTCATCTCATGGAGGACATCTCAAGGAGGTCACCCGAGTATAGGGCTCATCTCATGGAGAACATCTCAAGGAGGTCGCCTGAGTACAGGGCTCATCTCATGGAGCATCGTAAGGGAGTTGCTCGAGTACATGGCTCAGCTCATGGAGAACATCTCAAGGAGGTCGTCCGAGTACTGGCTCATCACATGGAGAACATCTCAAGGGAGCTGCTCGAGTACAAGGCTCATTTCATGGAGGACATCTCAAGGAATACCAAGCTAAGTGAGAAGTTTGCAGTGTGAGCTACTTCGCAAAAATTTTCATTTAACATCCCCACAACGTAAATATTTATTTAACATCGCAAGTAAATCTATTGGAAATACTTTTTTAGACATAGAGAGTTCTAGGGCCGAGGCTCTATCAAGCCCCCTGGTGATTGTATTTTGTATGCGCCTTTGCATCCATCATCGGCGATAATAGGTCCTTCCCAAATTTGGTTGAATTTCCTTATTCAAAGGTCCACATGGATGAGCTCACCTTTGTTGAGCGCCCTGGGCTTGACAAGCCTCTGTACTTACCGAGCGGCTCAACGTTGGTACTTAATTATTCGAATGATAGCTCATTCCCTTTTTTCCTTAAGCTCCTCTAGAGCCTATATGAGTTTGGCAAGGTTGTTGGAGCGAAGCAAGTCGAGTCCATATTCGATTAGCATCCAAGCTTCAGCACCAAAGGCTAGGGCGTATGGTGTCTCCCCTGTTAGATGCCTTGGAGTTGTTTAGTAGGCCTAAAGGGCTATTGGTAACTCGTTTACCTATTTCCCTTTCGCCATGGTTAAGCGCTTTTTCAAGTATCCGACCAGTGTTTTGTTCATGACCTCTGCCTTCCCATTTGATTAGGGATACCGAGGTGATGAATAGACAATCTTGATCCTGTACTCGATACTGAATTGCTAA
Source organism: Tetrastigma voinierianum (assembly GCA_016808115.1). Classification (NCBI taxonomy): domain Eukaryota; kingdom Viridiplantae; phylum Streptophyta; class Magnoliopsida; order Vitales; family Vitaceae; genus Tetrastigma; species Tetrastigma voinierianum. The sequence goes on from JAEQBH010001104.1 coordinate 385,603, forward strand.
AAAGCCTTACCAATAAACTGCCACCCATTGTCCGAGATCAAGGAATGAGGAACCCCGAACCTACACACTATGTTCTTTTGCACAAATTGGACGAGCTGTGTTGTCGTGACCTATGCATAAGCCTCATCCTCCGCTCACTTGGTGAAGTAATTGGTAGCAACCAACATGAACTTCCGCTGGCCTGTAGCTAAAAGTAGAGGTCCCACAATATCTATCCCCCACTTATAGAAAGGCTAAGGGCTTGTCACGAAATGGAGTGCTTCGGCTGGAACATGAATGACATTTCCAAACTTTTGGCACACATCACACTTGCGCACAAACTCCTGAGACTCCTGCCTCATCGTTGATCAGTAGTAACCTTGAGTTATAATTCGGTGGCATAACGTCCGTCCCCCAATGTGCATTCCGCATATGCCTTGGTGAACTTGCTTAATTACCTCTCGACCTCTCTGTGGGGCAAACACTTTAAGTACAGCTTCGAGAATGAATTCCTATACATCATTCTATCGATGAAAGAGTATCTTGTCAAGCCAGCCTTTACCTTGACAGCCCGGCTCTGGCTTCTCGCTGTTCCATGTGACAAATACTTCACGATGGGAGTCACTCCAAGATGGTCCAATCCCATCGATCTCCGCGTTTCTAATTCATTGTGCCTTGGATGGAAGGTTGATCCGTGACACTTATCACGACGTTACACGGGTGGAAAGCGTTAGTTTCCATATTAGCAAGTGTGTATGTGATTTGATTTTCAATCCTAAGTATGTACGTTACCTAGATACATTTAAATGAAGCCAGCAGGGGCTTGGCTATATGTAGGCACTATTCCATTCTCTCATTCTTAGCCAGACTCTCCCCGCAACAGGCCGCCATCACCGAGTCACAATCGAAGATCTATGTCCGCTATCGAGATATTTCGCCACCGCAGGGCCCCACATGACCCGCCTCGTATTCGAGTTCATTGTTAGAGACTGTGAAGGCGAGTTTGATTGCTTGTGTAATGGTCGACCTGTCAGGTGATTTTAGGATTATCCCGGTGCCTCCGCCTTGAGCTCGGGATGATTTATCAGTTTTGAGTACCCACTTTTCGTTATCCACCTCTTACTTTCGCACTTTTGATCTCTCCACAATGAAGTCGGCCAACACTTGCCCCTTGATAGCAATTTTGGGCTGATACTCTATGTCGAACTCGCTCAATTCCACCACCCACTTTAAGAGTCTCCAACTGTCCAGCCAGGAGTACTGCCGGCCTTGATCGGTGAGCTCGTGAGCACCCACTATGATGTGGGCCTCAAAATACTCGCAAAGCTTTATTCCATTCCCGAGAGCTAGTGCCACCTCACCAAAGTCCGAGCACATGACTCGACTAGCAAACAGAGGGCCTTATCGACAAAATAAATTGGCTCGCTCTCTTTTGAACTAACCTGGCCAGAGCGGCACTAACTGCACTCTCCGAGAAAGACAAGTACAGATAGAGTTCTTCCCCTTCGATCGGCTAGGAGAGCGATAGAAGGGAAGCAATGTATTCCTTTATGGTTCGAAGGCTCCTTACCGCACTCCGCCCCAAACTCTTGCATTCATCGCTTTCAACGCTTTAAAATCAGCACGATAGGTTTAACCAAATGGCATTACCCTATAGCAATACATGTCGTATGGGGTTATGAAAGCTGTCTTTGCCTTTTCGGGATTTGGTTAGCTCAAGTAGGCGTCGAGGAAGGATAAGAGCTCATGGCCTGGGCCATCGTGATCAACAACTGACTAACTGGGAGTGGAAAGTATCCTTCGAGCAAGCGTCATTCAAATTTGTATAATCCACACACACTCGCCACTTGCTGTTCTTTTTTGGAACAACTACCATGTTGGAGAGCCACTTGGGTACTAAATCTCTTTAATGAGCCCAACCTCTAGTAATATGTTCACTCTTGCTTTATCACCTCTTATCGAGCCGGATGGAACTGCCTCAATTCCTACTAGACTAGCCTACAACAGCTTTGCAAGCTCAGCCGATGCTCGGCCAACTCGGGAAAAACCCTTAGCATATCAACATGGGACCAAGAGAAAATATAGAACTTCTAGAAGATGTCAACAACTTCAGATTTAAATTTCATGAAATAAATCCAACACATTCTTGTGTGATCATCAATGAAAGCAATATAGAACTTACTGCCATTCAATGATGGTGTTCTTTGAGGTCATTCTGGATATTGTTTATAGATGGTGGTGTATAGGCTCACTCACCTCACAAGTTACTCAAGAACAAAGCTCTAATACCAATTTGTTGGTTTTGATAGAAACAAAGTGTAGACACTCTCTTGAAGCAACCGAACGATTGAGGGAAAAGGTCATATTTTATTAAGCTTCAAAGCACTTATTTATATAGGTAGCTTAAAACAAAAAAGGAAAAAAAAATGCAACTTAATCTACTACTTGCAGATAACCCCAAAAAATAGCAACAAACCTGGTATCTATAGATGCTTCCTAAAGAATAGAAACAAACCAACAAATACTTCCTAAGGAACAAGTAAATCTTCCACACGACCAACTTATTTGACTACTTCCACTTCAATCTGGTCAGCTCCATGTGCTCCTAGGACGTGTCATTCAACATTTTTTTTTTTTTTTTACCAACTGAAAAGAAGATCAACTAAGGGATTTTCATGGTTTTTCACAAACTGGGTTTTCGCTACCTATAGATGCTTCCTAAAGAACAGAAACAAACCAATAGGTTTCCCTTTGCTGTTGAAAGGATCGGTGACATGCTAATTCAAGAAGCAATTTTCCTTAAGGGCGTGCGTGGGAAAGTCGACAGGCTGCAAAGAGATCTAAGTGCGATGCAATGCTTCTTGAAAGAGGCGGACAAGAAACAAGAAGAAGATGCAAGAGTGTGTAACTGGGTTTTTGAGATCCGGGAAGCTGTTTACGATGCTGAGGACATCATAGACATGTTCATCCTGAATGCTGATCAAGCCTTGAGGAGAAGAAACTGTTTTCTCAAGCGTGTCTTGAAAAAGTTGATGAATCGCCATAAGGTTGGCAAGAAAATTGAAGCCAACCAACTTGGCCTCCAAGACATCTCAAATAGAAGGGAAGCACTTGGAATAAAAAATATTAGAGAAGGAACTAGCCATTCGGTTCAGAAGCTGCAGGATCTAAGACGGTCCACTCCTCGTGCCCAAGAACATGTTGTTGTGGGCCTGGAAAAGAAGCAGATAAGCAAGTGAACCAGCTGATCGGTGGAGATCAAAGACGTCGCGTGATTTCCCTAGTGGGAATGGGCGGCATAGGCAAAACAACCCTTGCTAAGAAAGTCCATAATCATACAAGCAGTGGGGAGTGCTTTCTAGGATTGTCGTGTTCGGGCTTACGTGTCCCAAGATCGAGACCTAGAGACGCTTATATGTAAATTATTAAACGCTTGTTTGTACATCCACAAAGAGCAAATACTAGAGATGGTGGAGAAACGTAAGAGCAAGAGTTGGGATTTCCTTCATGAACATCCTGTAGGATAACGTGAGTATTTAATAGTCAGGATGATGCAGCGGAGCCCCGCCGATTGAGTTGTCTTGTAAAAGGAGCAACGATCCCGACGCTTTGGAAATGTGTCTTTGATGGGGTAATGGCAGCAGACATTTACAACTCGACATAAGGATGTTGCTTTGCATGTAGATGCTCATTATATTCCCCAGGAAATGCAACTTCTTTCCGAACAAGAGAGCTGGGACTTGTTTTGTGGAAAGGCTTTCCTTGATCATGTTGATGCTGAAAGATATCACATAGATTTGGTGCAACTTGGGCGAGAGATGATGGACAAATGTAATGGCTTACCGTTAGCCATAGTAGTATTGGGAAGTTTTCCGTCGAGAAATATGTCACATACAGAATGGAGGAAGGTACATGACAACATTAATGCATATCTTTCAAAAGAAGGCACCCAAACGGGAGTAATGATAGTGTTGAACTTAGCTACATAGATTTTCCCTCTTATTTGAAGCCATGCTTTCTACACTTAAGCCTCTTCCCAGAGGATTATGTCATCTCCACAAGATAATTGTTCCTTTTGTGGATCGCTGAAGGTTTTGTATTGTCGGAGCAAGCTGGTCAACAAAGCATGAAAGTCACGGTCGAGGTTTATTTGAATGAGTTAATCAATAGAAACTTGATTCAAGTGGTAATAATGAGTGTCAATGCGAGGGTTGTGGAATGTCGGGTTCATGACCTTGTGCTAGAGTTGGCTATTAGAAAGGCCAAAGAGCAAAACTTCTTCAGAACTCATGATATTGCAGATCCTCTATCCTCTTCCACCAGCAATCCATCTTTATTTTCACCTAAATGTTGCCGACAAAGTATTTATTCTGACATGGAGAGGTATGCTTCCATTGAACACTCTACTCCATACCTACGGTCTCTCTTGTTTTTCACCAGTCGTGGAAACTTGTAGATCTTGCAACTAGATTTCATCAGTAAATGCTTCAAAGTTCTCAGGGTGCTAGATTTGGAAGGTGTAAAGGTAGAAAGCCTACCTAGTATAGTTGGGAAACTGATTCATTTAAGGTACTTGGGATTAAGGCATACCGGTCTAAAACTGCTTCCACTATCCATTGGCAACCTAAGGAGTTTACAGACATTGGATGTTAACAATCTTAAACAAGTTCCAAATGTGATATGGAAGATTCAAAACATGAATTATCTTTACATGGAGGATCAAGAGGATGATATTCCACTTCAAATTGATACGTTGGAAAATCTTCAAGTTCTATCAGGCATAACCTTCAAACAATGGATACAAAACAATTCAAGCAAGTTAACTTGTCTTGGAAAACTCAAATTAGAAGGAAGATGTGAGCTGGTAGAAGGGGTTGAGTTTTCGAATTCTATTGCCAAGCTATGTGGTCTTAAATCCTTGTACCTTAAGACATCAGGTAAGTCTATCAATATTTCATCCCATGCTATGAACTCTTGCCTCCATCTTTATAAGTTAGACATAAAGGGACCCATGTAAAAATTGCCTGAAGCCTTTCAATTTCCTCCCAATCTTTCATAATTAACATTGCAAACTTGTAGTCTAGATTTTGATCCTATGCCCATTTTGGGGAAGCTGGCTAAATTGTTGGCTCTTAGATTAAGGGCTAAATCATATCTTGGAACGGAAATGAATGCTTTTACAAATGGGTTTCCCCAACTCAAAGTACTTCAACTTTTCAAGATCAAGTTGAATATAGAGAATGGACCAATGCCATGGCTTATGCAACTACAATGTCCTTTTCGCCAGTTGACCTTTTGGAGTTGATAAGTCGCCAACAGGAGGTGAAACTTGTTTTACACGATGTTCTGTCTAAGACTCCGTTTTTTTCGCATTTGCCAACATTTTTATTAAACTTCCGATTTCACAAATGTCACTTGTATTGGAATAATTCATGGTAACTACCTTCATCCATCTACTTAATTTGGACCACTTCGATTTCCAATTTTGTTATGTCTTATTATATTGGTTATGAAATTTACATAGAGTTCTTATATATGCTAAAAATTTTCATAAATCAATGCATGTAGAAATGCAATAAACATCAAAAAAGTGATGGAATATGTGTTTATAAAAGTCTTAAAATTGCTACCTATCAATTATTTCTTAAATTAACATGTAAGACCAATGTAATACTCTTGCTACATTTAAAAAACAAAATCATCGCATATTTGAAAATGAAATCGGTGTTGGGAAAATATAACACCGTACTCGCCCTCTTGAATTTGAACTCATTGAGCCTTTTATGCCATGATCTTTCTATCACATCTTTTTAATTTCATCGGTTTTGCGCATAACCAATTTAAAAAAGTAAAATGAAGGCAATTGTTTTTCTCTATCCAATCCGTACTAGGAAAATGGCACTACAACCTACTTTAATTTCCAATAAAAAGAAAGATGTTAAAATAACTTAAATTACATCTCTTCAACATTGTAACGATGATTTTTGTTTTCTCAATTATTTTTATTGTTCTTTTTAATCAGCCAACATGTCTTATTCGGTTTTCTATTTATTTCAGGACAACCAATAGAAATGGTATCCGTGAATATATACATGTTTTTTATCGCTTGCTTTGAATGTGATTTCAATCAAGTTATTAGATACTAGTGCTTTAATTTCCATAACAAGATCCTCTATTTACTATTAGATTCCTAGTACATATAATGCATGTTTAATTACTTCAACTAAGTAAAGGTTGAGCTAGATAGTGATAGTCAGATATGTGATGCGACAGGTCTAACATCAGAGGGCTCAACAGAGGCTATCAGCTATTTTCTTAGAACAATGGAAATCTACATGTTCATGGAAGCTAATTAATCATGACCAATGATTAGACATGGTTCAAAAGCTCAGGTTGGAGTTCTACTCAGTCCAAGAAGCTCCTGAATGAACGTACTGAATTGGTATATATTTTTATATGAGTTCCTTCTAAGGTTATGTAGCATGGTTTCCTGAAATTTAAAAGAACTTTCACATGCTTCTCCAAAATGGTGACTGGAAATATACACCAAGGTGCCTAACTTCATCTCTCTCTCTCTACTCCTCATTGCACTGCCTTTTTGTTTGCCATTTACCAGTATATTACTTTTGATGATGCCTTTTTTCAACCGATCAGCCGGGAGGTAGCGGGGTCAGCTGGGCCGGACTCCGGACTGCGCATCGGGCTGGACTGTGCACCGTCGTTGCTCTCCCCGCAAAACAAAGAAAGAAGAAGGGCTGGCGGGGCTTCGCCCGTGCCGCCCGATGCCTAAGTCGGCTTTTATGAGAAAAGATAGGGCCGCCAGAGGGCGAATGTGTTGCGTACCTTTCACCGATGGGGTGGCCTGGTATTTATAGTATATGTTTTCCCAGTTTGATGGTGGTTAGGATTCTTTCCCATTGGACGGGATATTTCTTGCTATTATCGATATCAGATTTGATTTGGGATATTGAAAGAGCGGTTTATTTAGAATTATCCTTCTTCCTCATTGGTGGATTCTACTTTTAACTATGGATGAGTCAAGAGATCGTGGAATTATCTTATTTTCCTTGTTGGTGAGATTTAGTCAGATTTTGTAGATAATATGTTATCGGGATTATTCTATTTTTATCGATGGGATTTGGTTTGATTTATGTATCGTGAAGCTTTCAATTTCCCATAATCTACTTTTGGGCTTATGACTGGCCTTCATTCTCGTCAAGGCCAAAGGCATGAATGTTTCAATGGCGTCGCTTTGGTTTGGCGAGTGGGCCCGCGAGCCCATTTTTCAACCCTATCATTGCCCCCAAATTTCATGCATTTGTGTGGCAAGGGCTGTAACGCTTTCAGATCGGATGCAATTTCCACGCACCGCCTGGGATGGGTTAGTTAAGGCTTGGTCGTCGTTATACGTCTTGCGATAATGATGACTCTTTGGTTTTTGCGCTCATCTCTCCCACTTCTTTCGCTTTCCTTCCTGCTTTCTTCCAAGCACATCCTCCTGGCCTTGTGTGCCCCTGATCTTGAAACTTTTTCTTTGCTTTTAACGAGTTCGGACTTCCCTCTTCCTTAGTTTCCATCTGAACCTTTTGTGGAGAGTCCTTTTCTGGCGTCTTTCCTGGGATAGCTTTTTCCGTTTTATTCCTGGGACCGCTGTGTTTTTCTCTCTTTGGTGTCTTTTCGGGCGATATCAGCCGAGGCGTTGTGTTGATCGTGCAAGTTTCGCTCTCATTACTCCGCATCACCATGGGTCCGGGTCACTCTTCTTCTCTGCGTGATTGAGGTGACTTTCATTGCTACCGGTTCCGCTGATCCGATGGCGCTTCCAACCGTCTCCGACCGGGTCGACTCGAAATGTCTAGGTGCCCCCTTCCCTTGTGATAAGGGTAAGGGAGTAATAGACCGTATTAAGTGATCCGAGGGGTCAGAATACCTAAAATCCGCTGTTCAGCATGCTTTGACTGTGGGGCCTAGCAAGGTTGGTCCCCGATGGGCCACTTTCGCCAGGGCACCGACCCTCGCATCTGAAGCCTGGTCCTCTCGACAGCCAATCTCCCATGCGGGCCTGCATTCTAAGATGGCATGCTTCTTTGAAGTAGCTTTCGAGCAATGGCTCCTCGTCCTCCTGCATCCCTTCATAAAAGGGGCTTTGAAAGACTTCAATGTCCGTCCTTCTCAATCCGCCCAATGGTTGGGGTATTTTGTCGGGGTTCATTGTTTTCTTTAGGACAGGGGCTCTGTTCCCGCATTGCTTGTCTTTATCTTTTTAGTGCGATGGAAATTGCCAAGGGATTCCTCTATTTTTCCAGGCGCACTGGCGCTCCTCTGGTGATTTCCGATCTTCCCTCTTCCCACAGGCTTTGGAAGAAACGCTACTTCTTTGTTAGCGGCCGCAATTGGGAGTATAACCCTCTTGACAAGGATGACACCCTGGGCGTTCCGGTTGCTTGGACTACCCCCAAGAATCTGCGTGAGTGTCGCGTTGTTTTTGGTATAACTTGTATGAGGTTGTTGGATATCTCTAATTCTGCATTGTCTACGTGCCTCTCAGGTGCTCGACCCGATCTCAGCCCCGAAGATAACGCTATAACGCCGGGCGTTGGCCGAAGTGTCCCTCCACGTCCCTATGCTAGCTGACTGTCGGATATTCCCGGGCCTCGAGCCCGAGGTCACCGTCACGCTTTGAGGCCTCGCCTCCTTCCACCATGAAAGTCTCTCCCATCGTTCTCCGCCGCCAAGCCCACCAAAGGAGAGCTTCCGGTTCGATCGGGAGACGTCATTCTAAGCCACCTGAGCGTGAAACCCGAAACCCCTGACTCGCTGAAAGATCGACCGGCTTTGGTCAAGGTTTCGAAATTGGGGGCGTCTTCCTCTTCTCCGTCTTCCCATGTCCGAAGCCGAGCAGCCGCCGCCCCTACCGAGGTTCCTAAAGTCTTTGAGTTCGCAGCTCGCTTCCGGTCTCGCTATGTAAGGCAAAAGGTCCCTGCAGGGGCATTGAGCAGCTGGGCCGGGCGGTCATGCCCATCACTGTCTGGAATCCGCCTGCGAAGAATGTTAGGCCACCTTCTCCGAGGGCGGAAGAATTGAAGAGGAAGGACTCCGAAACTGGCGGAGATGGCGACTCCTTGCTTCTCAATGCCGAACTTGCGGCTGGCGCGGTCTCGTCCATTCTTAAGGATTCTGACCTCAAGAGGTCGAGCGTGCTGCCCGTTGATGAGGCTTTGGCTCTATCCCTCCAGGGGGTCGCCTCTGTAAGTTCCCATATCTTGTCGCGGTCTGGCTTCCTTCGAAAGCCGAGTGTCGATCTTTCGCGGTCGGGATAATGATTTTTACATCGACGGGCGTGGCTACACATTCGCTGGCTCGCCACAAAGGCCAAATCTAAACCAAGGCCATGCCAAAGTTGTCCGCTTACAAGGCTAGGGTGGCTTCCTTACATCTCAACGGATCGAGCCGCTGGATCGGGTGCGCCGTGATGACCGGTGAGGCAAAGGAAGCTTAAATATGGATTTAAAGCATACCACGCTTTCCAAGACGCGCGTTCGATCCGGCGTAGAGAAGATGAGGCCCAAACGCTTGAGAGCGTCAAGGCGAGCTTCTCGGAGGTTCGTGATACGGGCTGCACAAATGACTTGTTAGAGGCCGTGGACAAAGGTACCGCCCAGCATGAGCTTTAGATGGTAAGTGACGAAGCTTTTACATCCTGTGGCGAAGGCCAAGTGGAGTCTAAGGAAGAGCTTCGTGCGATCAAAGATGAACTGCGCGATAAGACGACACTATTGGACTGGGCTCGTCGTGAGGCTTCCGAGGCTGTAAACTCGGTGGAACGCCTGACTGAGGAGTGCCGTGGGCTGCGTGGGGACCTCCATCAACAAATAACTCTGGTTGCTTAGCAGGATGAAGTTATAGAAGACCGAGACGAGGTCGCGACTCAATGGCTTCTGTGGCTCGCCTCTTCGTATGGTTCGTCATAATGTTTAATTCCGGCCTGGACTTCAACTTCGACATCCCTAGCGACGAGGAGGCAGAGGAGTCCCTCTCCGCAAACTATTCTGGAGAACCGGATGCTCCCGTTGAGGATCACTCCCCTTCGTCATCTTCTAATACATGATTTCCTATGTATATCTTCGCTCGCTTGTCGTCGTTCTTCCTCTTTTTTTTTCTTTTTTTTTTGCTGGGCTTAAGACCCAAGACATACATAGCCTTTTCCTTAATGAATACTCATTTTTTATTTTACTTTTTTCGCCTCTACTTATGCTCCTTGCGCTGTTCTACTTGATCCGACCGACTTTCGGGTCGCATAGCCCGAATTGAGCGTCCGAGTTGAAAGACAAATATTTTCTAGTGATATAAATTTTATTGCTTTCCAAATCAAGTACTTTACCCTTTTGTATCCAAAAGGATTATAGAGAAAAACTGATGCCCTAACTCGTGAATAAATTTGGTTTGTCAAGTTAACAAAGTTAATCATAACATAAACACACAAAACAACGAAGATGTGAGTATATGGGTTTCTTTTCATTTAACAATTTAAAGGAACTTTTGTTGGACAAGAATGGTGATGGTGTTCTATTAATTAAGTGAACTGCAGTTAAAACACATTCACCCCAATAAACAAAGAGGAACATTCTATTGGAAGAGAAGTACAGCCGACAAGGATGTGTTTTCTTTCAACAACAAAATTTTGTTTAAGAGTTTCCACACAAGAATGGAAAGATAGAATTCCTTTTGAATTAAAGAAATCATGGAGCACTAACTCAAGAGCAGTACCTGATCTAACGGATTTGTTGGTACTCTTGTAGTGTGTGGAAATCAAATTATAAAATTATGGAAAAATAGTTATAACATCTGATTTTGAAGTTAAAAGATACACCCATGTAGCTCTAGTACAATCATCAACAATGGTGAGAAAATATATATGACCAACTCATATGTTAACATGGAATGGACAACAAACATCAATATGGCCTAAAATAAAAGGATGTGAAGACATGATTATTTGAAATGAAGGGCAAACGTCTTGCTCACAAATGAAAATTTCGATACGTAGACAGTTGATAGAGAATTCGGGAGATCGAGGAATCGGGCAATCGTCGTCTCAGCCACAGCCCATAGTTTGACGTTGAAGCTACAAACTCAGGTAAGCAATTAATTGTTGTACTTAATCTGTGGTGAGTGATCCATGTGATGGGGATGAATTCGTAGCAACTATAGCCTTTGATGAGCATTTCAGTATTCTCGCGATTAAAACAAAGAGAGCCTAATGTAAATGGGTCAGCCATTTGATTTGAATGGGTCTGATTTGGGGTTGTACCCAAAAAGGAATCATTGTGTCTGCACTCGTCTATGGTGTGTCCAACCAACCCACAATGGTACACTACTACGATCTCGCCTAGCTTGTTGCTAGAATGTTACCTTTTGAGAAAATTGGTTTTTGAAAAAATTATCTTATTGGAAGATTTTAATTTAATGACATTTTATTATCCTTTGGATGATTTTATGTCATTAGAATATTTTGATTTTACAAAATTAGTTGAATTTTCTTGTGAGCATATTCAGGACAAGTAAGATTCATAAGCAGATATTTTGAATATGTCATTTACATGTGGGTTTGTATCTCTACATGTGAATGGATAGCAAACATCTTTGGTCCTGAGTTCGGGGATTTTACAACAACCATATTTTGTAATCAAGAAGAAGCAGTCATGGGAGTGTTTGATTACTTTTACCTCTTATAATTAAGTAAATCGTATTTACGCTCTTTTTTATCTGTTTGACCTGTTATTGATCCTTTCTTCTTTTGAATTTACTACAACAGTGGGAGTTTATGTTAGAGTTTTGTACGGAAATACACTGTTTGGGGAAAAAAAAAATTACTGTGACTTTCAAAATAATTCCGAAAATAGAGCTTAATGCCGGAAACGGTAACTCCGGCATTTGAATATAGTAGAAGCTTCAGAACCCGGACGGGCAGATTCGTTTCGCGAATTGTCGCCGCCGAGAACGCGGCATCGATTAATGTGGGTCGCCGCGAAACCATTAACGCCGCCGACATTTGAATTAATTCAATTGTCAGCCGTTTCAACGGCAGAATTCAACTTAATTCAAAGTCGCCGCTCGAACTGGCTGCAATTGGTCAAGCTAAGCTCTCACGGCAGGCTTTTTCCCCATTTTCCCCTTCCTTTGCCTTCTCCCACTCCTCTCGCCTCCGATCCGACCGCCGTCGCTTCGTCCCTCAATTTCTTCTCTTCTCCTCTCGCCGCTTCCTCCGATTGTTCGATCCTCCTAAACGCAGGTCGCTCGCCTCCTTCTTCGCCCCCCGACTCGTGTCGCTTCCCATTCGCTCTTATTTTTTGCAATTGCGTTTGGTCATAATGTTTGGTCGCGCCCTCGATTTGTTTTTGCCATTGGGAAATTATCGGACGGTCGATTGTGTAATGAAAAATTTACTTATGCAAAGCTTTAGCTTGTTCGTGACCACCCGCTATACCAAACGCCAGCCGAGGTCGTTTTCTTTTATCGCTTTTCTTTGTCGCTTCTCCGCTATGGCTTCTTCAAAGGCGAAGTTTTGTCGGTCGACGATTTCGAGCTTGAGTCGGGCCGCTTTCTCTCATTCGCCCATTATGCGTCAAGTAAAGCATTCGAGGTTTATTTTGACTATTTTCATTAGTTTCCATTTTATTTTCTTGCTCGATGGTGTGATTTTTTTGATGTTCGAGTACGGTAATGCAGGCAATGGAGTTATCTAGTTATACTGACTATTTTTTCGGGTGTTATTTTCATATTGTTCATAATTGCAATCGCTATATGATAATCGACGACTTTTATGGGTTCCTTTTGAATTTGGTGACAAAAATGGTCTTTGAGGGTTTCTTGCCTGGTCTGGGAGGGAGCATGTGTGACGCCTCCCGCCACATGCCACTACCACTGCTACAAATGTGTTTTTTATGTTTGGTTGTTATTTGGGTAAGTGGGTGTCTAAAGTTCTACTTCTACACACACACACACACATACATTTGATAAGCAATAAAGAAAAAAAAAGAAAAGATAAATAAACGATATTAGCAAAAACCTACCAAGCATACTGGGGGTATACAAGCAGCCAGAAAAAAGGAAGGCAAACAAAAAACCTCACCGCCCCTCAATTTGAAGCCAACCACTCCAAAAAACCTATAAAAGAAAAAACCTCATCCCCTAAGTATGATATATTCCAACTCCACATATTATAGACAAAAGAATACTTTAGCCTTTGCACAACCAATTTCCCTTCCTTAAAAGCTATGTGATTTTGCTCCCCTTCCAAATAATCCAAAAAATACATATAGGTATAGAGTTTCAAATAATCTTCCTCTTTCTGCCCACAAAGGAACCCCTTCAGCTAAGCAAAGCCTCCTGGAAAAAGGAAGACACTATACTATGTAGTACATTGAAAGTATACTAAAGATGCCAATAAGGTCGCTCTAGCGAGAGTACCAAAAAACACCTCTCCCTTTCTCATTTAAAGTCCATCTAATCTATAAAATCATTAAAGGCATTGGAGCTTCTCCTATGTACAAAATAACCCAAGACCTAAGATTGCACAAAAAAAGTGTGTTTAAGCACTTAAACTATTTGTTCTTTACTTTCAAACATCCTTTGATTGCTTTCCTTCCAAATCATCTAAACAATGCATAGGGAACTTTCCTCCCCATCACCCATCCTCTCTTTTAACGTTGATTCCCAATCAAAATTTTGCTCCTACTAGCTTTCCAAACTAGAAAGAGAACCTGCTTCTGAAACGAGCCATAAATTCCAAACAATGGCTCCTAGATAAGGAATTGAAATGCCTAAAATCCCCCAAATGGAATACAACAATTTGATAAAGAAGACCCCATTCCTAGAATCCATCCATGCTACTTATCCTTCTTTTCCCTTCTCTGTCTCCACTTTTCTTGAAGTCTCATGAAAAAAAAGAAAGAAAATAAAACCTCCATCCAAATTTTTAATACCAAGTGTCCACAAAACAAAGATCCCAACAAACCCCCACCTTTATTGTCCCACATTGCCACTAAAGTCTCACTTGAAGAAGCTTAAACAAACAAAGAAATGAATGCTATACATAAGACTCCATCCTTACCAATGATGAAAATATTGACAAACCTTTATATATTTATTCGGATTATACGGATATATTGAAAATATCAGAGGGAGAGAAATTGTTTAAAATTCTTAAAAATGGTCAAGGATATAGATATGGTCAAGAATAACAAGTCAATTAAGACGAATATATCAATACTTGGAAATAATGGTATCAAAAATCTGTTAAAATGAGAGGCAAAAACTCCCAACCCGTGTCTCTCAATTATCCTTTTAAAAGTTTTAACCTACCGTTTTGAATTGGAAATAGCCAACTTCAATTTCAAAAGTTAAGCCTTTGATATTATACATAAAAAAGGAAACTGAAATATTATTAACTGTTTGATATATTTAAAGACCTTACTAAAAGGGAGAATATATCAATAAACACACACACACACATATATGTATATAATGATTCTAGTGTACATTGAACATAAACAATTTTTTTAGGATAACTTTGAAAAATTTTTATTTTTAATTATTTTGAGGATTTTGAAGAATAAAATTTCAAATGTAAAACTACATTTTAATCATTCTTATGTTAATATGTTATACATTTTATATTAGTTTAAAAAGACACTTAGATATTTTAGTTTATATTTTAGAATATTCTAATCATAAAGCATCGCTACTTTATTTATAAGGAAAAAAAATCTCTCTCTCTCTCTCTCTCTCTCTCTCTCTCTCACACACACACACACACACAAAACATACCTTTCCTCACTCAACAGACCTAGAACAATGATTGAATTAGACCTGAGAAGGGTAATGCCCCCACCTTTCCCACTTTCTCATCGCTTCCACCCCTCTGGTCACAATATCGCGTCCCTTCTTGCAAAGCACTTCGCCTCACGCCACACTTATTTTTTGTAAATGGGTGTTTGGTTGTTTGCTGCTTGATAAACGCTATCCCCAACGCTATATCATTGATTTCATACGATCAACAAAATGCATTTAAATCTTATGATGATTAAGCCGATGTGTTGCTTGCCTTTGTTTCTTCCAGCTTTCTTCACTTTTTAAGCGATCTTCCTAGTCAAAAAGTCAACCAACTATTTGTGTCTTTGACCAATAAATAATAATAATAATTAATAAAGCATGGTTATGGGTAATAGTGTCATCTCCATTTGAATGGGCCTTGTGCCTCATCACTATCCCATTCCCAGAACGAGCAATTCAACGCCTATGGGCCCAAGTGGGGCTTGACATGGATTGACGGCTTCATTTATTACTCCTTCCTAACTCTTTGGCCCAATTAAATTCCCAACCCCTATCGCTGTATCTTATACACGGCGTACCGCATGCAATGCCACCCACTATATAAATTGAAAGATTTGAAAAATCAACTCTTTACCAAGTCATTCTATGATCTTGATGATTTGAGGTAGGGTGTAACCGAGTCGATACAGAGCTCAACTTGAGGTCGGGGTCGAACTTACTCGATTAAAAAACTAGAAGCTCAAACTCGATTTAGTTAATCGAGCTTGCTTTTTTTTTTTTCCCGGATGTTTGAAACTTCATTCAAAAAATAATCGAGCTACTCGAACTCGACTGAAGAAAACTCAAATCAATTAAAAAATTAATATATAATTATGCTTGAACTCAACTCGAAATTGACGCGATTAATACAATAGTAAAACTAGATTTGTAAACCCCGAGAAAATCCAATTTTCTCAAAAATGGCAAAATCGTAATTTCGGTAAAAATCCGAAATTTTTCTACATCTCGGATGACGAAACAGACTTCACCGTTGGAATCGTCTCGCGAAATCTAGCTACCACGTCGAATTTCACTGACTCGAGACAATGGAATTTGCACGCTTGGTGCAACGAGCTACGGCGACACTTACAGATTTTGTTGGCACATTGTGGTGCCACGTGTCGGGAAGCTCCTAGTTCATCAACTTGAGCTCATGTGGGTCCCATGTTGACATGGCATGATGCCATTGGGCAGGAAAATCAAAATAGTGACAAGAGGGACATAAGTGGAATTACGGAAAAGAATAAATGAGATAAGACAAGATAGCCAATAGTGGTTGTCTTCTCAAATGAAAAAGGAGCCAAAAACGTGAGGGGCTGGACATTTCTTACAGTGAGCTTAGGTTTTGGTTTTAGAGAGAGAGAGAGTGCCACTTCTCTCTAAGATCCCTAAGCATCTCGACCGGTCGATTGTTTCAGTCGAGAAGAAAATTGTTCTACAAGCATCGTGAAGACACAAGGTTATTCTGGCTGAGTTTTTGACAAACTCCATGAGGTAAGGGTTTCATCCTCATTTGTTTTACACTTTATTTAAGTGTTTTGTATGTTTGAGTTGATTGAGGCCAGTGAGTTAAGGATCGGTTTCCAAATTGAACCGGCGTGGAAATTTTTGGGATATTTTTGGTCGGCTTAGGGACTGATTTATTATTTGTATCATAATTTATATAATAAATTGTGTTTTGGTGAGTAGGAGACTGAAATGGGTGCGTGGGAATTCGGTTCCACCAAGAGGAATGGGAGTGTAGGAGTATACGCCGACGTTCTACATGTTCAAGTTGGGACTGCTAAAAACAGCCCTTGTGTTTGTGTGTAATTTGACCAAAATTTGTCTATATGTTGTGTGCTTGAGTTAAGTTGAAATGAATGGCTTGGTATGTGTGGAAATAGATAGGTTTAAACATGATTTTAGTAAAAGACACAATGACACAATTATATGGAATAAATTGTGCTTGTAAGCCATTGAGATGATATTGTAAACTGCCTGGCTTTAGCTAATTTTAGAGTCAGTTGATCAAAGAAATTAATAGGTTAATGCTTGATGTGTTAACATGAGGCCACAATTATATGGAATATAATTGTGTGTGTAGGCCATTGGAGATGAGACTGTGATTTGTTCAAGTGAGCTAAATTGGGTGATGGTTGATGTGTTGAATTACATGTGTGTAATTGTAGCTGACAAAATATGCATATCGACATATTGTATAAATGGTTTTGAAAATGGCATAATGAATTTTCATATGCACTATAATCTGTAGTTAGTGAGTGCATGACATGGATTTTTGTAAAACTAGCATGTTTGCAAAAGGAATTTCACAGATGATATTCCCGAGAATTCACAAGGGCCACCGTATCATTTCGTGATGAGGACTATGACTGCTTGGTGCTCACCAACCACCCGCCTCGGAGGGTAGTCCCATATTTTTACCCACACGTTCGGGTAGTATATTTTTCTAAGAACAAGTAGATTTGAGTTTTGAAATGATTATTTCATACATGTTTAGTAAGTGTGAGTGAGTTGGTGAGGACTCGTGGATACGGGGTGATCATGTAGACATTCAAGTAGATCATTGCATTTATTTGATATATGCTTATTTCGAAAGCATTGCATATGCACTTAGGTGGATAGTAGCCCACTTAGGGTGATTCCACTACTGAGCATTAGCTCACCCTGTCGAGGGATTATATTTTTCGTGCACAGTGGAGCCGAGAAGACAAATTTCATTTGTATATTGATTTCAAGAAGCTTGCCATGGGCTTTTACGGTTTTCGGGACACAACATGTATTAGAATCAGATTTTAATATATGTTTGTATATATGTAATCAACTATTGAATTATTGGGAGATAATTGGAGAATAGTTGTGATATTTTTTTTTATGAGTATTGGTTTAAGAGCCCGCAGGCATATTTTTATCGTGTATGAGTCTCGCGACACAGACGATAGAATTCCCGCAGGTTGACGGTAGTCAACGGACACCCCGGGTTTGGGGCGTCACAAGATTAATTAAACTCGCTAACAACTCGAGTTCGGGTATTATGATACCCCAAATTCGACTAATAAACTATCAATTCCACTGCATTAATCTTTGAGTTCAATTCAAGTAGTCGACCTACTTATACCCTCAATTCGAGGTAATCATTATTTATCTGATATATTCACTTGTTTCCCTAGACTTTAATTTTTAATTTATGAGTTTAAAATTAAAGATTTAGGTGGTGCTTGTTTTTTTTTTCAATAATTAATATAACTTTATTTCCGAGTCGTAAGGGCTCCCCACCCTCAGCCCACTCCGACGAGGGTGGTCCACTCACAAAGAGTAGGGCATGTCCCTTGCCCTTTCTCTTTCACTCCCGTGAGAGCTCTGAACCCAAGACCAAAGGGACATATTGAAACGGGGAGCACTCTCACTACCAAACAGGAGCGGAACTACCCTAATGGGTACCCAAGCTCATGGTCCCGTGTCTCGAGCCCCACTGAGGCGAGCAGAAACCCCGTGAGCTGTGGGATAGCCCCGTGAATCGACACCAACCCTCCGTCTGAGTGGGGCTGGGTGAGGACTCGTGATATAAGGCGCTTTAGCAGGTTCGCTCGGCCACTCGACGAGTCCCCACTTCACATAGCGCCAGCCATTGGGGCAGCCATGGTAATCAGACCATGAGCGACACCATTCCGTTCCCACTCACCAACTCGTGCCAGCTCCGCCTGGCAGCAGGAACCACCTCACGGTATCTAAGCTCATGGTCCTGCCCGAGCCCACGAGGCGAAGAAAAACCCCGTGAGTTGGGGTGGGATAATTGTGGAGCGGGACCACCCTCGTCGAAAGGGCCAGGGTAGTCTTTACAGCTTATCGTCGAATAATACTTAATAGAATTGGGTATTAAATTGTTTGTTTTTAACATTGAGTAGCAAAGTGAATGGCACCGCGACGAATATTGCTCCCGCCCCGCCGCTCTTAATGCAACTGCCTGGGTTTAACCTCTAATCGCTTTGCATGGTTCGAAGTTTATTTTCTTAAACTTAGACTGGGTTCGGCTATTTCAAGAATATATCCTGGCCCAAATGTAACCCTAATTATATTTTTAAAAATATTTTTTTATTATTTTATTTTATACTTTAATATAAATAATAATAATAATTAGAATTTCCTAAAAATATAATGATTTTTAATAAATAATTTATAAAATTCATCATATTTATTTTTTATGAATATATTAATTTTAATATAATAAAATAAAAAGAAAATATAAAAAAAAATAAATAACAAAATTAAAATGTAATGAGGCAGGTTTTGGAATTCACATCCCCGCCTCAAGCCCGTTTAATTTTTAAATTAGATAGGTTTGGGAATTGAAAAAATAAATGAGTCGGACGTAGATAAACATCCCAAAACTTCCCGTTATCATCCTTAATAGTGAGTGTTGCTAGTCATTCTTCTTATTAGGTAATGATGGAGTTTTTCTTCTTTTAATGGAAAATGACTTTTTCTGAATAGAAAAAGTCAAATATTTTCACTTTTTCTATTTAGAACTTTTTTAAAAATTTCAGGAATAAGTTGTGAAATTTTAAACTAAACATCCTAATGTCGAAAGCTATTAAGCCTGCACTAAGTCAAAAACAACAACCTCTAGTGTAGCGTGCAATAAACAAATATCACAAACAATCACATTACAAAACTTAAAACTTAGGTAATTTTAGCTTTCAACATTATGTCAAAAACAAACAACCTCTTAGTAAGTGCAATAAACAAAATATCAAAACAATTCACATTACAAAACTTAAAACTGTAATTTTATTTAATTTTATAAAGGTTTAACTTGGTATCGTAATGCTAATCAATTAAAAAATTTTGTAAAAATAGATTTCCCTGGTAAATGTTTACATTGATCTCAAATTTAATGTATCTACAAATAGGGGCGGAACTAGCAAAGGCTTATGGGCAAATGCCCTCTCAAATTTGGAAAAAATAATTATATTAGCTACATGTTTTAATTCAAAGTAATATTAAATTATTTAAGTAATTTGTGCTTTGATTTACCTCTCCTCGAAATTATATGCTATGTCGCCTGGTTTCCTTTTAAATGTAAGGAAAAGAAAATATGGAGAAAATGAAGGAAAGTAAAAATAGAGTTAAATCTCATATATTATTTTTACTTACTACTTCAAACAAAATTTGTTATTTTAACTCATTAATATAACAATTAAATAATTTAAGAATTGATAAGTTTTTAAGTAATTTTATTTATATTTAATTTTTTTTAGGACTATGTTTGGTTCCTGATAAAGTTGAGGGAAAATCAAAGGAAAGAAAAGTAGAAGGAGAAAAAAAATAAGGAACATAAAAA
Source organism: Tetrastigma voinierianum (assembly GCA_016808115.1). Taxonomy (NCBI): domain Eukaryota; kingdom Viridiplantae; phylum Streptophyta; class Magnoliopsida; order Vitales; family Vitaceae; genus Tetrastigma; species Tetrastigma voinierianum. The sequence goes on from JAEQBH010001104.1 coordinate 405,797, forward strand.
TAGAATTAAATTTTATGTAATATTTTTATTTACTACCTCAAATCAAATTTATTTATTTAAACTCGTCTATTTAAAGATTAAATAATTTTAAAACACTTAAATTTCTAAGTAACTTTATTTATATTTGATTTTCTTTTAATTTTTTTAGTAGGCAATTAGACATAAGAAAATAATTTTTCTTAGCATTTTTTTCTTTTATTAGTATTTTTTGAAAACCAAACACAACCTAAATTTTTTTATTAGATGTAATTAAACATAAGAAAATCATTTTTCTTAATTTTATTTTCTTTCATTACATTTTTGAAATCAAACACAACCTAGCATTTTCGCCCCTCAACTTATTTTCTAAGTCTCGCCATTGCATATATCAATTTTCTCTATATATTCATAAACTCTCGATTCAATTAGTTCAATATTTTGGAGATGAAGGAGGCACCTTGTGTTATATATTTCTGTCTATATGCAAATCTCACCGGCTAAAACTCCGGTTTTGCTTTTACCTCCTTATCTATAAAAGAGTTTTCCTTTTGCAATATTTGCATGTCTTCCCCATCCACTCTTTAAGGAATTTGGTAAGATTCTCAATTACTTTGGTATTTACTTTACCAAATTTCCTGTAAACATTTCCAGTACTTAAGTTTAATTTCTTTATTAGTGGTGTTATTCGTTAACGCTCGAGGATGTAGGTATTTATATCAAACCTCGTTAAATTCTTTGTGTGCTCTTTGTCTTTTTTGACTTTAGTTATTCTACTTGTTGCATTATTTGTTGCGTTTGTATAACAAGTGGTATCAGAGTTTTAAGTTCTTTTATAAGTATGTTCTTTGTCATCAAAATCCCGTCGACAAAGTATTTATTCTGACTTTGAGAGGTATGCTTCCATTGAACACTACTCCACTCCATACTGCTCTCTATATTTCAATTTGGGGGAATTTGTTTAATATCGTTAACTAGATTTCAATACCAAATGCTTCAAAGTGCTAAGGATTGCTATCAAAGGTTCAGGAACCGAAAATGTACCAAGTATACTAGAACCGATACATTCTAAGGTACTTGGGATTAAGACATACTGACTAAAAAATGCTTCCACTATCTATAGGCAACTTAAGGAATTTGCAAGATTCTCTGATATAAATAATCTTAAACGAGTGCGTATGTCACGGAAGATTACAAATTGTGAGAGAGGTCTTTACATTGAGGAGCAAGAAGAAGACGATCCATTGAAAATTGATACGGTCTAAAATCTTCAAATTCTATCGTGCATAACCTTCAACCAAAGTGGATTTAAATACCTTCTGAAAGCAAGTTAACTTGTTCCTGAGAAGTTTAAAATAGAAGCAAAGATGTGAGCTATGTAAGAGGTTTAGTTTCAAACTCCATCGCCAAGCCACATAGTAGTCTTAAATCCTTGTACCTCAAGGCAGCATCAGATGGTCTAGCATTCCATCCCTTGCCATGAGCTCTTGCCCCCATCTCCGTAGTTGGACATAAAAGGATACATGCAAAAATTGATCAAACTCAATTTCTGAATCTTTTCTCAATTGGATATCGAAGCGCAGGCTAGATTGTGATCCTATGCCCATTTTGGAGAAGCTCAAATTTGTTGACTCAGACTAAGGGCTGGATCATATTCGTAAAGGAAATGCATGTATCTCGCAAATGGGTTTCTCGATTCCAAATACTAACTTTCTTTTGAGGTTGAAGGAATCTGGTCCGTTGAATATATTGAAAGTGCGCCATGCCATGGCTTATGCAAATAGAGTTTGATAATTTCAAAACAGAGATCTTTTTGACTTAATGAGCTGCTAAATTTGTGAGGTAAAATTTTCGCTTCCTCGTTGTCGGCTATGATACTGCTCACAAAATCGAAGATTCCTTTGGGGTTTCACGAGGTAACTACCATCACCATCTACTTTTCGATCCTTCATTTACCAATTTCGTTGTACCCTCAACATATTAGTTATCAAATTATTTCAAGATAGCGGGAAAGGTAGGTGGAATGCATATATACGTCAAAAGGTAAGCCTGAACTCCTCTATCCTCATTGATGGTTTTTTGGGTGTGTATATATGTTTTATTCTCAGAATTAATTACTTTGATATGGTTTCAATCAAGCCACTAGTAATTTTTGGCAAGTATAGTCCCCTGCCTGACATATTTTAGCAATGATGCAATACTTACTATTAGATTCCAATTACATGTATGCATGTGTTTACTTCCTATACATAAAAGTTTAGCTATTGATACGTATGTGCTGCCATAGGTCTAACATTAGCAAGCTCCAAACAGGCTTTGGAACAAGGAATGGTTTTCTTTAACAATGCAAAGAGTTGAATTTTGTTTGAACCCGTGCAATTGAGCATTGGCAATGTTCTAGAAAATTATTAACTCAGAATCATTGTATTATAACAATTCTATGTAACAAGTCATTGATAGTTAATTGGTAATCGATTTATTATCAAAATTTCTAAATAAAGTTGCATCATCTTTATATGGCAATACTTTCTCTTGTCTTAATTTTAGGGAATTCATTTGATAATTAACTTTTCATATCCTTGTATAAGGAGCTTGTCCTGCTTTTTTCTTGTTCATTGAATTTATAATGTATTTCGGGTCCATCCTTAACATCGCTTTTCCCTAGTGGATGGTGGTTCGACTCTAAATGCATTTCAAGAGTACCGCTTCAGATTCGTATGTGTCGCTTCCGCTAAGGAAAATACTGCACCGATTTTGGTAGGCCTTGTGTGTTGTGGTGCTTTCTTTGGTGGATGCCATCTTTTGGTCTCTGTAATTTTACATTATGAAACTTTAAAACTTGGTTGGCTCATCAAATACCACTTATGTTGGGAGGATATAGGTAATTATTATAATACTGGGAACATTCACTACCGCGCTTGTATGATGTAACATAAGCTCCCATCACAGAAAATCTAAAAGAAGAAAGGATCACAATAGCTTCAAATGTATAAAAAGTATACAGCATGCTTAGTTGGCAAGAGGTAAAGTAATCAAACACTCCCATGACGTTTTCTCTGAATAATACAAAATATGGTTGTTTGTAACATCCCAAACTCCGGACCAAAGATGTTACTATCCATTCACATGTAGGGCTCTAAAACCCCACATGTAAATGACATATTCAAAATATCTGCTTATGAATCTTGCTTGTCCTGAATATGCTCACAAGAAAATTAAACTAATTTTGTAAAATCAAAATCTTCTAATGACATAAAATCATCCAAAGGATAATAAAATGTCACTAAACCAAAATCTTCCAATAAGATAATTTTTTCAAAAACCAATTTTCTCAAAAGGTACATTCTAGCAATGCCGGAGGCGCAGGATCAACCGTAGTGTACCAATTGTGGGCTGGGCTGGACACACCATAGACGAGTGTTACAGACTTCATGGATTCCCTTTTGGGTACAAGCCTAAATCCAAGACCCATTCAAATCAAATGGCCCAGCCAGCTCTATTAGGCTCTCTTTTGTTTAATCACCCAGAACCCTAAATGCTCATCAAAGGCTACAGTTGCTACGAATTCATCTCCATCACATGGATCACTCACCACATATTAAGTACAACAATTAATTGCTTACCTGAGTCTGTAGCTTCAACGTCAAACTATGGACGCAGCTAAGACTCAACCAATTGCCAATTCCTCAATCTCCCAAATTCTCTATCAACTTTGTCTTCACATAGTCGAAATTTTCATTTGGCCAAGCAAAGACGTTTGCCCTTCATTTCAAATAATCATGTCTTCAGATCCTTTTAATTTCCTTAGGCCATATATTGATATTTGTTGTCCATTCCATGTTAGCATAAGGAGTTGGTCATATATATTTTCACACCATTGTCGATGATTGTACTAGAGCTATAATGGGTGTGGATTTTAATCAAACAGATGTTATAACTATTTCCATAATTTTATAATTTGATTTGAAGACACTACAAGAGTACTAACAACCGCTAGGATCGTGCACGCTCTTGGAGTTAGTGCTCCATGATTTCTTTTTAATTCAAAAGGAATTCTATCTTTCCATTCTTGTGTGGAAACTCTTGAACAAAATTTTGTTGTTGAAAGAAAACACCTACACATCCTTAATCTGGCACAAGCACTTCTCTTCCAATAGAATGTTCCTCTTAGTTATTGGGGTGAATGTGTTTTAACTGCAGTTCACTTAATTAATAGAACACCATCACCATTCTTGTTCAAAAAAAGTCCCTTTAAATTGTTAAATGAAAAGAAACCCATATACTCACATCTTCGTTTGTTTTGTGTGTTTATGTTATGATTCAACTTATTAGCCAACAAACCAAATTTATTCCACAAGTTAGGCATCGCTTTTTCTATAATCCTTTGGATACAAAGGGTAAAATTACTTGATTTGGAAAGCACAAATTTATATCATTAGAAATGTTGTTCTTTTCAACTCGTGACGCTAATTCAGTTATGCCCAAGAAGCCGATTCAGATCGCGTAACAACGCAAGGAGCACAAGTAGAGGTGAAAAAAGTAAAATAAAAAATGAGTATTTATTAAGGAAAAGGCTATGTATGTCTTAGGTCTTAAGCCCAGCAAAAAAGAAAAAAAAAGAAGAGGAAGAACGACGACAAGCGAGCGAAGATATACATAGGAAATCAGGTATTAGAAGATGACGAAGGGGAGTGAGCCTCAACGGGAGCATCCGGTTCTCCAAAATAGTTTACGGAGAGGGACTCCTCTGCCTCCTCGTCGCTAGGGATGTCGAAGTTGAAGCCCAGTCGGTAACATTAGCAAATTCTTCCTCCGAAGGCGAGCCACCTGTAAGCCCATTGAGTGTGCCTCATCTCGCCCCATAACTTCATCCGCCGAGCAACCAGAGTTATTTGTTGATGGAGGTCCCCACCACTCTCAATGACACTCCTCACAAAGGCTCAATCGAAGCTTACAAATAAGCCTCACGACGAGCCCCGGGCCCAGTAGGCGCCCGTCTTATCGCAGCTCATCTTTTTTGATGGCATCGAAGCTCTTCCTTAGACTCCCCAGCTCGCCCTGGGGATGTAAGAAGCTCATCCTCAACCATCCTGGCCTTCCACACGGGCGATCGTTCTCGTCTCCGCCTCTAGTGTCATTTGTGCAAATTTAACTCACCCAAACCTCCCGGCTCGCCTTTGGTCAGCTTCGTTACTTCAGCCTCATCTTCTACCTCGCATCGGCACGTGGCCGACGTGGTATGCTTCCAAATCGCATACTCTGGAGATTACAAACATGAGATATTCTACATTATATAAGAAGAAGATCGATCATTACACTGATATACCTAAAATCTTCACCATCGTATAACCTTCAAATCCAAGGGATTCTAAACAATTTATGTTAAATTTGTCTCTGAGAAGCCGAAAATGTATAAGATGAGTCAGGGAAGAGGTTGAGTCAAAATCACTGCCAAGCTATATAGTGAATCTTAAATCCTTGTACCTCAAGGCATCGACGAGTCTAGCATTCCATCCCTGCCGCGAGCCTTGCCCATCTCCGTAGTTTGACATAAAAGGACGCATGCAAACTGATCAAACCTTCAATTTCCCCACCCTTCTCACCGACACTGGAAGCGTGTAGTTAGATCAGATCCCATGTCATTTGAGAAAGCTCCAAATTTATTGACCTCATCATATCGATCATATCTTCTGTTAAATGCATAATTCAAGAAATGGGTTTCGATCAAATACTTCAACTCTGAGAAAGAAGGAATTGGTCCTGGGTTGAATACATTGAAGCTGCCAGATGCCTGGTCATGGAAATAGATTGATGACTCAAACACCATCTTGACTGAATTGTCGCAATCATAGAGAAAATTTTCCTCATGGCTTGGCATGATCCTGTCTCACAAAAATCTAAAGATTCCTTTGGGGCTCAATAGAGGTAACTACTCATCACCCCATCTACTTCTTTGGATCCCCATTGTCACCTGTCACCCCCTAAATATATTGGTCATCAAATGATCAGATAGCGTGGTAAAAGGTGGAATGCACATATGTCGCCAAAAATATGTTTCTTGAACCTCCATCTCTGATTATTTTTGGTATATATGTTTTTATCTGCAATCATCACTTATTAAGGCTCAACCAAGCCACCTAGTAATTTTTGGCCAAGTATTAGTCCTGGTTTTCTGATTTGCATATTTAGCAATAATGCAATACTTACTATTAGATTCCAATTACATGTATGCATGTGTTTACTTCGGATACATAAAAAGTTTAGCTATTGATACGTATGTGATGCCAGTTCAATAGCAAGCTCTATAGTGCCAACAATGAATAGACTTTCTCGAACGATAATCAGTAATTTGCCTCAACCCGTAATCGAAAGCATGGAGAATGTTCAGAAAATATTATTACACTGTAATCCGATCAGATACATCAATTTATGTAACAAGTCATTTGGATAGTTTATTTGCAATTGACTTCATTATCAAATAATAGTGTTGCACGATTTTTATGACGGGCAATATTCCTTCACTTTAATTTTAGGAATTCATTTGATAATTAACGTTTTCATATACTTTAATGAGTCAGTTCTATTTTTTTCATATTCATATTGAACTCAAGTAATGTAATATAACCATCCTTCATAAATTTTTTCCAGTGGATACTGGCTCTGAATCTAAAGAAATTTCAAGAGTACTGGTTTTCTGTATTTTTTTTTTTGATAAGTAACTTCATATTCTATTGTGGCCGCCTGCCACAAAATACTGCACCGATTTTGATAGGCTCAAGGTGTGTGGTCTTTTCGGTGATGCCATCTTTGTTCTTTGTAATTGACATTATGAAACTTAAAACTGCTGGCCTTCAACATATACCACATCGCTGTGTTAAGATAGAGATATATAGAAAAAGATTATAATGTACTGGAATATTCTACCATCACATTGTGAAGATGCAATATAAATTCCTAATTGCTTTTAGTAAAATTCAAAAGAACAAAAGATCAACAATCAAAATGATAAAAAAAGGGGCAGAATATGTTATTTAATTACAAGAGGTAAAGACTAATAATCAAGACATGTTTTCTCTAATATAAATATATTGTTCATCTTCGCTTTAATCATAAACTCTGACTACTCAAATATGTAATTGATAGTGGTGGTTGAAGATTATCTCATCCAAGGTTTTCATTAAAACAAAGATTTGGGAGAGCCATTACATTCGTGGTTCGAAAATCCCGTCGAGTTCCAAGACTTATCGTAGTCCGGTGACGACTTACGTAGTCAGAATCTCACCTCTGAGGTATCACTGAGTCCGATATCGATACCTGCATTCATCAATAAATCCTCAGACTAACTCCGCCAAACTCGAATGGATTCGCCAAGATTCCGAAGTTAACTCGAGCAAACTCTGCCTTCGAATGAGAAACCATTCCCACCAACTGCTTTTATCTCATCAACAAATAAAAACCTATTTTTTTATAAGTAAAATCTAAGATTTCTCTGTAAGTACCAAAACTATTTTTACCCATCGCCAACAAAATAAAACTATTTTTTTCTTCGAACTGAGATTTCGCTCAAAATTTCAAGAGAACTGAGAAGAGGAAGTCCAACAGCTTGCCGTTAACTAGAACTGAGCTTTGCAAAGACTTGAGAACCGAGGGAGAAGAAACCGCTTCACGCCTCAAGGTGTACGCCTCCTCTTCTTCTTCCTTTTCTTCCTCTCGTTTTTCCTCTTTCATTTTTTCATTTTTTGCTCTATCGCCGATTAGGAATGCAGGAAGAGGGTTTGCCTTTTTTTTTTTTAATACAAATCAAGCAGTCTGTTGGGTACATTTGGGACCAAGCCAGGCGTCTTTTGATCCCAAGTGAACCAAATAGCGCCTTTTTGGTCGAGACAGAGGACTCGCTCGGCTCCATAACACCTGATTAGTGTTTAATTTAAAAAGAATTGATGGCCTAAAGCGATACAGCCGTTTCTTTCCACAGAAAGGCTAAAACTACATCGTTTTGGACCTAAAGACTATATTTTCCGTATTCAAGCCTCCTAGGTCCCATTTTTAAATATAAAAAAAAAAATATTATTTTATTAGAATTTTTTAGTTTACTTAATTATTTATATATATATATATATATATATATATATATATATATATATATATATATATATACCATATATATATATATATTTCTAATAATTTATATAAAAAGAATTTTAATAATTTTTAGAGTATTTTTATAACAGTAGATACACGATCGATACGTCTCGGGACCAGGTTAAGTCGGTGATCAAATCTAGCCACTTTATTATGATTGCTCATGAAGTAGCATTCTTCAGCCAGTAGTCGTCATAATCCACCAACCCACACTATTCTGACACGCAGCTTATCTCTTTTTATTTTTGTTTTTTCGGTAATGGACTATTAAGAATATGTTAGAATATTTTGCGAGATGTGTATATCTTTACATTTCATGAGTGGGTGGAGCAGGCTGATATGGCTGCCCCTTACATATATTTGTTCTATTGGTTCGTAATTCCTTGCTTTTCCAGACATCGTCGCGGGGACCCTTCATCACCCGATCCGTCTTCGACTCATACCATTCAAGTATTGTCTTCTTGAACAAGAAATTGAGATCTGTTGGAGTGTACCCATTGTGGGTTGGTAGGATTTTTGTTGACAAATTATTCTGAGAATTCATGGATACCACTTTTTTGGGTGCGCAAATCCGGGCCCATTGAGATCAAATGGCTCGGCTTGACTCACATTAGGCTCTCTTTTGTTTAACACTTCTACATGCAGAGTTTACATAAATCACCCCGAAATACTAAATGCTCATGAGAGCTACGAGTTGCACTCACGAATTCATCTTCATCACATGGATCACCACCACAGATCAAGTTTTTCTTTGTTATCCTTTTGGATACAAAGGGTACAAATTACTTGATTTGGAAAGCAATAAATTTAATAATTAAGAATTTAACAATCAAACATATCATTGTGCCATCTTCTTCACCTTCTATCTATAATTAATGAGAAAATCTAGAAAGTGTAAATAGGTATCTAATGCTTTGTAAAAAAAATATTATGAATATCCTGAGATTATGTAGATATCTAATTACTAGGTCGAAGATCATTGATCACAAATTCACCTTGGATAGAATGCAAATCTTATTATTAAGGATATAACTCTATCTTAAAGCTGATGAGATGCAAATCTCTTTATTAATTACCTATTGAATGGAAAGACAAATAAATATCTTGAATGTTTGGATACAAAGGAAAACTTATTAGATTTTCAAATACTTCATAATATAGTAAAAAACCATTTAATTATATATGTGGCTTATTTCAGAGGGTCAGTTGACTGCCGTCGACCAAATGAATTCTACATGTCTCACGTCATGAGAGACGCGTGCGCGTATAAAATGACCACTTGGGAGGGCCTCGCATCATACTCATAAGTGTGTATTTTATACAAAAATTGATTTAATTACAATATGTTTACAATTGTATTTAGTACAATTTATACAAAAGTAGTCTCTTGCGAATTTTACAAAATACAAGATAAGGCTATCTTGGCCGTTTCTTCGCCTCTAAGGTCCAGGATGCGTCCCATCCCCAAGTACGTCTTGAGTACCCAGAAAATATATTCCCACGACGGGGTGAGCAATGCCCAGTAGTGGAATTTCCCTACTTAGGTTACTCGGCTAAGTCTGATACAATGGCACCTGAAACATCCAACACATGCTACAATATATCACTCATGCATATATTAACAAAATTAATTCATCATCGTATTCGGTTTATAATAATAACATAAACTTAGCTCACATGGAGCTAAGAGCGCGGTCGTGATCCATCTTGGAAGCGTCGCGACATCACCTGAACATGTTATTTTCTCATGGCTTGATAACACAGCACCACACACAAATCGTGAAGCGGTCAGTGGACCGTCAGAAACAACTCTAGAATTTCTTGAGTCGGTCCAAATCTTTGGGCGAAACCACGACCATCCAGGCTCAGCCAATCCCCATCAGTACACATAACCCTTAAGCGAAAAAGTAAAAAGCGAGTAGGAGAAAAACCCACCTTTTCGGAGTTTGTCAAACTCCTAATTAAGTATTACCAGCGCGTAGCCGCATCGTGGGAAGCAACTTTTGCTTCTTGTCTCAGGCCAGAAATTGTCAGATCGCTGGAATTCTAGAGAGAAGGTGGAGCCTCTGCTCAAAAACCCCTCTCTTTCTCTTTCTCTCTCAGTGCGCTCTCTCTTTGCTCACTGGCCCGGTTGGGAGGCTGAGTCGAAGGAAAGTCCTCATGCCAGTGTCCATTTCTCATTGAATGTGGGATTACACCTTATCATGTGGCAACTTAGATTTCCCTCTGTGGCATCGTGCCATGTGTCACTATGACCAGACTTAAGCTCGAGTTTGACTCTCCCATAACCGACGCGTGGCGCCTCTTGGGCATCATAAAGTGCCCAGTGTCGCTCCCTCGTGCCTCGAAAAATGTGAAATTCAAGCGTACGAATTTGTGAAATTCGGCGATGGTAGCTAGATTTGTGAGACGATTCTAACAGTGAAGTCGGATTTCGTCATCAGAGATCTAGAAAATTCGGTTTTCAGCGAAATTACCATTTTATTCTTCCTTAGAAAACATGGATTTTAAGGTCTCACATTCTCCCCCTTAAAATTTCGTCCGAAATTCCACGCACCTCTGCATCCACGTGCATATGCGACCACTACCTGACACGATTCACAGCAGTGTGTAAGCGGCCTTCCCAGTCACGATCATTGACAACTGTGAAGTGATCAATAGAATCCGTATCACTGAATGATATCCATTCACCGGGCCCTTCTTAGGTTCACGACACGAATGAAATTTCCATTGGTATCCAAATCTCAGTCACTCTCAGCTCCTATCACTCAGGCTCTAAGCCTCGTGATAACCACGATAGTTTGTTTTCATCTCGGAGTCACCCCCAGGCTCATCCTCAGCTCTAAGTCTGGGTGATAGCCATATCCTTATGTCCTCTGCCTCGAGTCTCTCAGGGCTCCTGTCCGCCCGACTACAGAGTCTGGGTGATAACCATATCAAGTAATATCCTCACCTCGGAGTCTCTCCCAGGCTCACATCCTTTCAGCTCACAAGTCTAGGTGATGCTTGGTGTCCTTGTGTTTTCCTCTCGGAGTCACTCCAGGCTCTATCACTTTCAGCCCTAAGTGCAGGTGATAACCATTTCCAAACGAAGTATTTGTTTTTAGGCGTGAATGACCCTCAGATATAAATAGTGGACGTACTCAGAGTAATCTATTTTGTGGACAACTCTCCAGATGTATATCATATAGACTGACCCTCGGATGTATATCAATTGGACAACCCCTCAGAAACGATTGATATTATATGGACAACCACTCAATGTGTATCATATGGACAAACCTCGATGTATCATATGGGCAGCCCTCAGAGTATATCAATTGGATAACCCTCAGGCGATTGATATTATGGACAGCCCTCAGATATGCCATCATATGGACAACTCGAGTATCAATTGGACAAACCTCCGATAAATAATATTATTAATTGACCCTCGAAACCGATTCTCTCGAGAAACCCCACCGTACCTCACTCTATTGTTCTAGGGTGCTACTAGTGCATATGAATTGCAATAAGAGCCATTTCATTTTCTTAACTTGGTCACGACTCATTTAGATGTCGTCTTATTAGTCAAACTACTAATCCTTCCCTACAACCGTGTACTCCCGACACACCATCAAACACTTAACACAATGTCGATCTCAACTATGCACTCACACCCATTATTGTCTGATATTCTTGTACGTGAGCCTTGATAATGCCATATTGCGGCACCCCGAATCGGGGTCCACCATCGTAGGAAATCTACGAGATCTCTAACTCCCACAATCCCGAGCCTATCGGGTCAACTCTGCGCCCTACCTCCTGGGGAAGAACACCCATCACAGGGCTTCTCACAAAGGCCTTAACACCTCTAAGCCCGATTCCATCGCACGAATCTGCAGCCGAATGAATATGATGCATCCCATTTAACGTTACTTTTTAACCACATGAGCAGTGCTGCGTGAGCAGTGTCCATGGCAGTGTTCAAGCCGGTGGCGTAAATAGTCTGGCTGAATCAAAAGCTGGGTTGGGTGCACGGTCGCACACCTGGCCAATCCCATGGCCAGCTGCCGGCGGTCTTGGTCGTGCGCTGCGCTAGCGCCATGTCGCGGCGCGTATTTGCGCCAGCGGCCCGGTAGCGGTCGCGGCGGCAAGCGTGTGTGGAGTCGGTCATAGGCGTGATCGTGGGCGCGTCTCGCGACCTCCTTCCCGCCCGGTGGTAGGGTCGCGACATGGTTTCGGTCGCGTTATCTGGGCTTAGCCGATGTCGGCGACACCGCTCGAGAGCCCGATCCGGTCGCGACCTCGGTAGGTCAGCGACCGCAGCTTCTCTGCCTTGCTTCTTTGCCAGTATCGCGACGTAAAATGATGTATCAGCGACATCATGCCTAACCTAACCCTTTGCCACCCTTGCCGGCGACTTCGTAATGATCATCGCGGCATCAGTCCGCTTCGGCCAACTGCCACCACATTATCGCGACCTGCAGCGATGATGTGGCGACATCAAACTACTTTCGGCCCCATTTACGCTGCGTCGTGACGCCATGTGCGACCTCCCTTCGCGCCACCCATGCCATAGCCGTGGCGACATCAAGCGTCTGAAACTTCGACCTTATCGCCCAATCCAGCCCAGTCGCGGCGTCCGTTTCTGATCGCGACCTCCGCATGGCCGATCAATTCGCGACCTCATGCTCCGATATCGCGACCTGAAGATCTAACTCATTGAAATATATATATATATATATATATATATATATATATATATATATATATATATATATATATATATATATATATATATATATATATATTTTTTTTTTTTTTTTTTCATCATCAAGTAACCTTCCATGCTACTCCACAAGCCCTTCCGGCCCCTTACAAAACACACTACTTGATGATGCGATGGCTTAACCCTCAAATCACCTAAAAATTATATAAAATTTTTAAATTATATAATTATCATTTTAGGAGTTTAATTAAAACCCTTATTCTTATTGCAAAAGCGGAATAATTTTCGGATTTTCACAAAATTATTTGTTCAAAGCTGGAGCACTTTCCAAAAATTTTTTTTTTTCCATTTAATTCTGGAAAAATGGTCCAGAATTCTCCTCAAAGCCTCTTTGTACAACACTAACCCTAGTGTTCAACCTCAAATTTATTAGAATTTGATTTCATTATCCAATAAACCAATTAAATTTATTTCTTATTTTCTTCTTTGTTCCAGTTTACACACTGTAAACTCCTCAAAAAAATTTTCTAACACCTATGTGCTATTTGCCTAAGCACACAAACATGCACATCATACATACAACATGGAATACACACCATCATTCATGTTATGCATATTTTTCACACAACATAATCATCAAATCACACAAAACACACCAAACACATGCAAGCCGTAATACCAGTTTGTCAGAAGTGATTTCTAGGTAATCTCATACCTAAACCCGACATCGAACCACACTGTAGTGGTGATGTTCTTGCTCGACTATGGCTAGGCCCAGATCCTCGATCTCTGGGTTTTCATATACATACTCTGCATCAAACCACCCCAGTGGTGATGGATGCCCGAGCAGGCTCCTGGGCGTATACCTGGCTACGTCTTAGATTGTGACGCCCCATTTCGGGGTCAGTTGGCTACCGTCGACCGCGGAATTCTACATGTCTCACGTCATGAGGCACGTACACGTGTAAAAATGACCACTTGGGCCTACGCATCATACTCATAAAGTGTGTATTTTATACAAAAATTGATTTAATTACAATATGTTTACAATTGTATTTAATTACAATTTATACAAAAATGGGTCTCTTGCCCAGAATTTTACAAAATACAAGATAAGGCCATCTTGGTTTCTTGCCTCCTAAGGTCCGGATCGTCCATCCCAATCGTCTTGATTGCACGAAAATATATTCCGCAGTGGGTGAGCAATGCCCGATAGTGGAATTTCCACACTACTTAGGTTACTCCGCTTCTAAGTCTCGTCTGATAGCACGCAGCATCGACCACGTGCTAATATATATCGCATATTAACAAAATTAATTCCATAAATCATGTTATTCGATTTATAATAATAACATAAGCTTACTTCATGGGCTAAAGGCCGCGGTCGTGATCCGTCTTGGAGCTGTCGCGACATCACCTGAGCATGTTATTTTCTCATAGCGATAACCGCGACACCACCTGAAATCAAGCAGCGGTCAGTGGGCCGTCCAAAACCACTCTGAGATTTCTTGATCGGTCAATCTTTGGGCAGAAACCCCGCAGCCATCCAGGCCTCAGCAAATCCCGTCCATTTACATAACCCTTAAGCGAAAAGTAAAACAAGTAGGAAAAACCTACCTTTTAGGGTTAAAGCGAAACTCCCGGTCACGGTACCCACGCGTAGCCTTGCGGGTGGGGAGCAGCACCTTCTTGTCTCGCCGGAGGCCGTGATCGAATCAGGTAATTCTAGAGAGAAGGTGGGCCTCTCTCTCTACAAAACCCTAACTCTCTTTCTCTCAGTGCGCTCTCTCTTTCCCTCCCCCAATCGGTTGGGGGAGACTTGGTCGAGAGAGAAGTCCTCTCTATACCAAGTGTCCATTTCTCGATGGACCATGGGATTACACCCTTATCCTTATCCATCTAACTAGATTTCCTCTAATGGCACCGTGCCGTATTATGTCTATGGCCCGACTTGGGCTGAGTTTAGTTCTCCACGTAACGACCGTGAAGCCTCTTCAGGCCACTTTCGCTAAAGTGCAGTAATCAGGCACTCCTCGTGCCTCGAAAAAGTGAAATTAGTTGTCTCGGAATTACGCAAGAGCCCCACCCCTGGCCCGCTCAGAAGGGGTGGTCCCATACAGTATCCCCACTGGCTCACGGGGTTTCTTTCGCCTCAGAGTGGGCTCGAACGCGCAGGACCATGAGCTTAGATTACCCATTCGGGAGTAGTTCCACTACAGTGACTCTGCTTGGTTGGTGGTGGGAGCACACTCGAATAGGTATCTAAGCTCATGGTCCCCGAGATCGAACCAGCAACACTGAAGCTAGAGAGATAACTAATAGTGAGACCACCTCGCTCGGAAAGAATGAGGCCCAGCAAAAAGCAGCCTTTTTGTAAGGGTCGGCTCCACCCCAGCCGCTCAGGCGGGGGTGGTCAGCTCCACATTTGCTCACACTGGCTCGCGGGGTTTCTTTACTTTCGAGTAGGCTCCGAGCGCGGAATATGAGGCAGATACCCATTCGAGGTAGTTCCCGGCTTTGCAGGCGGGCTAGTAGCCGGTTGGTAGTGGGAACACCAGTGGTATCTATGGTCGAAGCCCGCCGGTAGCCACAATGACTGGGGGTGGCATGATGAGACACCGGTGGGCACCGAAGTGGGGCCACTTCTGGTAGCGATTGGTAGTGGGAACTACCTCGAGATGAGTACTGGCTAATGGTCGGGGTTCGGGGCCGCGGAGTGAAGAACCCGTGAAGTACAGGGGATAGCACATTAATTATGGACACCTTTGCCTGGTGATGGGCAGAGTTAGTGTGAGCCGTTACAAAAGGCGCCTTTTTTTGTAAGGGCCCCACCCAGGCGCTCAGACGAAGGTAGTCCAGCTCGCCATTTATCCCCACTGGCTTAGCCAGTCTTCGCCTCAGTGGTGAACTGGGACCGAAAATGAGCTGGGCTGCCGGTCGAGTAGTTCCATTCTGGCATTAACTTGGGTTGGTAGTGGGAAGCTTACCTCGAGATGGGTATCTAGCTCATGGTCCCGAGGTTCGAGGCCACGGAGCGAAAAGAAACCCTGTGAATTTGAGGGGATAACTGTGAGTGGGACCACCCCTCGTCGAAGTGGGCCAGGGGGTGGGGCCCTTACAAATTCGACGAGGTCGGCGTGATGGCTAGATTTCGCGGTGATTCAACGGTTAAGTCGGATTTTAGTCATCCGATATCTAGAAAAATTCCGGATTTTCAGCCAAAATTACCATTTTATTTTTCCTTAGAAAACATGGATTTTCCGGGGTCTCACAATATAATATGATATTTATAACACAAAACTACCAATTTCAGGGAAGCAGAAAGGTGAATTTAGTTACCATGCATGCAAAATTCCAGGGAAGACATTTTGGAGAGTTCTCATGAAACATAAAAACTGGGGGATGAAAATGAAAAACTCAGACGATTTATATGAGTGCAGTCTGTGATTTTGCCTCCAGTAAGATTTAGGAGATACTTGAAGGCGTCATGTTCGTTTCAAAACGATATTGTAATTGCATAAGCCATGGCATATATGAATCACAATGTTAAGCAAAA
This sequence comes from Tetrastigma voinierianum, assembly GCA_016808115.1. Taxonomy (NCBI): domain Eukaryota; kingdom Viridiplantae; phylum Streptophyta; class Magnoliopsida; order Vitales; family Vitaceae; genus Tetrastigma; species Tetrastigma voinierianum. Next base: position 422,182 of record JAEQBH010001104.1, read on the forward strand.
TTAATATATATATATATATGGAATATTGCCAAGAAACATAAAGTAAAACAAAAATTTGGATCAATCTAGATTTTAGATGGGTTACACTCTAAATCTCAATCACTTCAACAATTTTAGATTACATCATCCATAAATGCAAAATTTATAATTGATGTATACCTTCATATAAATTTTTTTATATTATAAAATAATAGGCAGTGTCTGAGAAGTTCAAAAACTTTGTTTGGATACATTTTATTTTAATTTTTAAAAATCATGCAATAATAATGTATAAAATATTAAAGTTCCTAGAAAGATAACATAAAAATAATGATTTTGACATTTGTTTCCAATTGGAATTACGATGTTGTAGTATATGTTCTCATGGAAGCTTAAATTGATCATTTCAGCATGGCCTGCAACGGCACAACCACTAAATCAAACCTTATTGACGATTTTGAAAACTATCTCCAGAAATTGGGATGTTAAAATTTTAAGTTTAAATATTTAAAACTTTTGACTTTTAAATGTAATTGGGAAGAGGACTTCTACTCGATCGAGGGACGGGGTTCCTTTATTCGACATCTCATGTTCTTTTGAGGTGGGCGGCTTGCATATCTGTGAGTGACCTTGAATAATGTAATGGGCCACTTTGAAGCCCGTTTTCTATTTTCTCATAAATTAATTCTGGTACAAAGTCATTGTGTATTTAATATTTATTTCCTACCAAAAAGTCAAAAGTCGACCAACTATTTTGGGCTTACTTGACCAATAAATAATAATAATAATAATTAATAAAGCATGGTTATGGGTAATAAAGGTTCATCTCGATTAATGGGCCCGGGCCCGTCACTATCCCATTCGATTGTTAAATTCAATGCCCATGGGCCCGGTGGCTTGACATGGATTGACAGCTTCATTTATTACTCCTTCTAACTTCTTGGCCCCGATTATTTCAACCACCCTATCGTTATATCTTATACACGGGCGTGCTACATGCAATGCCACCACTATATAAATTGAAGATTTGAAAAATCAACTCTTTACCCAAGTCATTCTATGATCTTGATGATTTGAGGTAGAGTGTAGCAGAATTGATCTGAACGACTAGAGGTGGAGTCTCTGATGACTCAGTGAAAGCTAGCTCAGAATAGTTTAGTTAGTGACGCTGCTTTTTAGGATCTTTGAGCTTCATTTCAAATAATCCAGAACTCTCGAACTTCGACTTAAGAAAACTCAATCAATTAAAGAATTAATATATAATTATGCTTGAACTTAACTCGAAATTGTGCGGTGTCTGATAGTAAAACTAGATTTGTGAAACCAGAGAAAAATCGATTTTCTCAAATATAAAATCGTAATTTCGGTAAAAATCAAAATTTTCTAGATCTCGGATAATGACGGACTTCAGATTAGGTCGTCTCGCGAAATCTATTTGCAGCGTCAATTTCGTCAAATTAAGAGGCAGTCGGAATTTGCACATTTACCGACGAATAGCGTCGGGCGGAGACGGCAGGCGTTTTTTAGTGGCGCCACGGTGCCACGTGTCAAACAGTTCGATCAACTTGAGCTCAAGGTGGGTCCCACGTTGACACAAGGCATGATGCCATTGGGTAGAAAAAATCAAAATAGTGACAAGAGGGACATAAATTGGAATTATGGGAAAGAATAAATGAGATAAGGCCAAGATAGCCAATAGTGGTTGTCTTATAAATGAAAAAGAACCCAGCGTGAAATTTTGGACATTTCTTACAGTGAGCTTAGGTTTTGGTTTTAGAGAGAGAGAGAGTGCCACTTCTCTCTAAGATCCCGGGCGATCCGACCGTCGGATCGTTTCGAGTCGAGAAGGAAAACTGTTCTACACATCGTGGACTACACGTGGGCACCGGTTTCGGGAGTTTTTGACAAACTCCATGAGGTAGGGGTTTTATCCTACTTGTTTTACACTTTATTTAAGTGTTTTGTGATGTTTGAGTTGATTGAGGTTGTGAGGGGCCGTTTGATCGATTCCGAATCTTGGAGCCGAGTGGAAATTTTGGGATATTTTTGGTCGATCCGGATCGGTTAGGGACTGATTTGGCTATTTAATATCATAATTTATATAATAAATTGTGTTTGGTGAGTAGGAGGCCGGAATGGGTATAGGTCGGTTCCACGAGAGAGCAGATGTAGGAGGAATTAAATTTGCCAGTGGACCGACCCACATGCTCTGTTTTGGGAGGCGGTAAAAAGCAGTCCGGGTTTCCTCAATGAATTGGACCAAAAATCGTCTATATGTTGTGTGCTTAAGTTGTTGAAATGAATGGCTTGGTATGTGTGGAAATAGATAGGTTAAGACATGATTTTAATGTGTTAACACAATGACACAATTATATGGAATAAAATTGTGTTGTAAGCCATTGGAGATGATATTGTAAATTGTTCAAGTGAGCTAATTTGGGGAGTTGGTTGATCAAAGAAATTAATAGGTTAATGCTTGATGTGTTAACATGAGGCCACAATTATATGGAATATAATTGTGTGTGTAGGCCATTGGAGATGAGATTGTGATTTGTTCAAGTGAGCTAAATTGGGTGATGGTTGATGTGTTGAATTACATGTGTGTAATTGTAGTTGATTGAAATAATATATATTGACATATTGTATAAATGGTTTGAAAATGGCATAATGCATCACTGAGAAAAAGTTAATGATGAAAGACATGTTTAATGCGTCATTGAAGTTACAATGACGCTTCCCTAAAGCGTCATGGTCTCGCCTGTCATTGTATAAGTTTACACACAATGACGCTTATTTTGAGCGTCATCTTTGTGAATCAAAACTATGACATTCATTTGAAGCGTCATTCTCTACTTATAATATTTCAATCTAATAACTTAACTATGACACTTAGTTGAGTGTCATTGATTTTTATATGTTTTTGTTTTAGAATCATGACACTCATTACAAAGAATTAATCATCATTTTTATCACATTAAAAATCCTATTTTCGTTAATTTCATTGGCTATAAATCTTGTTACTTAACAATATAATTAGTAATGTACACATAATAAATAATATAAAGGAGAAAAAAAGATCAAGATCATGTATGGATAAAGCTACAAAGCTATTGATATATACATTGATCCAAGAATTACAACAAATTTCGACAAGTTTCATGAATTCTATGGGTACAGGAGCACAAATTGTTCTTAATTTGTTGGTAGTGAAGGATCTTTCTATGGAAGTGCTAAGCCCATCAAAATCACCATAAGTCCATACATTCTGTTCAAATGTGAAACTAAGTTTAGATATAAAAAACCAACCAAAACAGCACTACAATGGTGATAACATAGCATAGTAACAACTTATAGAGGAGTATATACATTAAAAGCTAAATCACATTCAAGGATATATACATTATTAAAGCTTAGAAAGATGTTATTACTTAATATGTGAAAGAATCAACTAAGACCTCTCCCTTATCATATCTTTTGAAAATCAGCAAAACACCAAGCAAGAAGAAGAATTTCTTGAAGGCAATCTTTATTCAGTTTTTTGAAAAACACCTTATAATGTACAACTATGCTCTTATTTATGGCATATTCTGTCTGATCGTCAGCATATTCCTTACATCCAGACTACATGAAAAATATAGCAAGGACAATCCTGATACATTACGCATACAGCATCACGTATCGAACCATCCACTCCTCTATTTCTCAAGAGCTTTTCATTGCTTTAATACATCCAAAACCGTTAAAGCTTGAAGTAACAACTAATTAGGTTGTTAGACCTAATTCTTAACCCTCTAACATCCCTTAATAAATTGCTCCCAATGTTTTAACAAGTCTCTTCTAGGCTTGTTATATAATTATTTGGGGATGAGAAGGAAGAGAATCATCAACATTATTATGCATAAATATTTTGTCTTCATATGTCTTGCTATCATTCATTCATGCACTTGTTATGGCAAACCTATAGTGAATAAAAGCAGTTCTAATATTTTGAGACCTAATCATGGTTTTTCGCATGAGGTATAGTTTGGTGGAAATTCAACTTCAATTATGTGGTCAATTATAGCATTAAAAGGTGTAATGTTATAGAAGCTGACAATACAAACATCCTCATTCAAATTGTCATGATTGCTCCCAATATAGTGTACTTTTTCTTAAAATACCTAAAAATTGATCCAAGGATGCTAAGCTCAACTTGGGTGGCTTATGAAATAGATTTTGGATCTTAACGAAACACTTGATAACCATCTTGAATGTTTCTTGCTTCAGAAAGGCAACTCAATTGCCCTTTCATACTGTGTTCTGATGGTAGTGATCGCTCCATGGACAAACCTGAGAGGAGCTACTAAGAGAACTATTAAATTTACAAAAAGAAAAAGAACAGATCATGGAAACTAGATCAAGTTCTACTTCTTCCTGTAAGAATTTAGAAGCATGAGATTCTTACACTTATTGACTCTACATGTTTAATATGTTTTCCTTTCAAATGACATTTTTTTTAATTCTTATTTTCCAACTACTTCCCCTTGGAAATTATTTGGAAAGCCAATTGGATATGAGGTTAAAAATTTTAGATGCTCTAACGTATATAATTAGTATTTGATTGACCAGCAGTTCTTATACTAAATTTTTAGATCCAAAACTATAGTTGTAATCAATATTTTTCTACAGTCTTGATAACAGTAACTATTAGTCCATCTCCAAATGACTACATAATAGTCATCTAAAACATTATTGATTAGCAAAAGTAACTTTCTAGGAAAAAGGTTGGAAGCTTAACTATGCATTGTGATAATGGTACTTCATAAAGTAGCAGCTTATGATATAACTGAATTGTGATATCAATTTTAGGAAAATGGTAGAAAAATAGCAAACATGTTAATAATTTTCATAAATATAATATGACATCCATGAGAATTAGAGATGTAGATGTGGGAATTTCATTGGATAGCCAACCTGCATTTTTTTTTGATCCAATAAAATCAAGTATTATAAAGGAAAAAACTTGGGAGTACCGCGGGACGTGGACAACGGGAAAAGCTAAGCCAATGACAAAACCTACTTACTGACCAGAGTGAGGAAATCTAAGCGATTTTGAATTAGCGTTGCTATATAGGTTAGCCCCGAGTCCATAAATGTGACGCCCCAATCGGGGTGTGCGTGACCTACCGTCGACTGCGGGAAATTCTAGCCATCTCGTATCACGGGGCATACTGATAAAATAGCCACATGGGGCCCACGTAAATCCATACTCATATAACAAAATAATCAACTATATTCTCATAGTTTTTTTCATGTTTGTTCTACAAAAAGATTTATACATATTTACAAAATATTTTCTTAAAGCGCGTTGAACACTGTACCGAAAAATACGCCTGCTGCGTACCGTCTCCTGGATAGTCCTGTACGAAAGGGGTCCCACGACCAGGGGTAGGAAGGCAAAGCCAGTGAAAGTTTTCCTACGAGGATTTACTCCCGCTAAAATGCATATGCAGTAGCGCCATATAAACGATCAATCACATTTCATACCGATTATTTTCTATATGGAAATGTCTATATCATGCATGAGATGCAACCCCTCATACTTTCATGCACGAGTCCCGACCAACTCCCTCACACAGAATGCGAATGTGAAATGAACTAGTCACACCTTTGTTAAACCATTGGAAAACCGCCGATTTATTTATCAAAAGCGATTTTTGATTCTTTTCCTTTATTTTGTAGGCCCGCAGTTTCGGGGTTTGCGTGTTGAGCGCCCGCACGCCTTTTCAGCATTTTTCACGAACTTGCATCGTGAGTTCATGTCTGCTTCGTGAATAAGATGTAGGGACTTTTCACCTGGGGGATCTACTGACTTGCTCATGAAACATGCCAATTTATCATTTTGATCATTTACACTTTCGTGAATCTCTACCTTGGACTTTGTCAAATTTTCCCGAGGTTCGCGACCAGCTCATAACAGATGCATGAATAAACCTTACCTGTAGCGCGGCACGACTGTTGTGATGTGGCCCGGGTGCATATGAAATGCGTGATGCCCGTCGTTTTTCCTCATATTCACATTGCATGAATAAATGATACCGTAAACCATTTACACACCATGGATGAGTATAATTTATACATATAATCTACCTCCATGCAAAACATATTAATACATCACAAAGCATGCATAAATATCCCACATTTCCAAACTTAGCATGTTATTCGACAGCGCTAACATCGGTTGGGTCTGACTGGGACAGTCAACGAAATTTCATTTACTTCCTGAACGCGAACCATTTGGTTCCAATCCTTATCATCATCAAACAACCATGATACCCCTAGAAACTCGGTTTCTAATTAAAATCTAACTTACGGTCAGGTGCAGCGGAGTGCGAATCATTACCCATTAATTCCAAGCTTGGGTAATCTGCATGACTCATGGCTCGCGGCAAACACTAGTATAAAGCTTTGAAATTTAAAAAGTAATAAGTAGGAAAATATCACCACCTCTTGGGAAGTTGAAGAAACTCCCGAACGAATCCGCAGCGTTATGCTCTCGGTGTAGAGGCAGCCGCTTCTTGTCTCGAAGAATCCGGCGGTCGGATCGCTATAAATCTAGAGAAAAGGAAGGCGATTATACAAAAATTGAAGAAACGAAGCCTTACTGCATCCCATTTCTTTTCTTCCTCTCACGTTTTCTTATTTTTCTTTCTTTTCTTCTTTTCTTTTTCTCTTTTACTGTACCGTTTATTTCATTTACTCTTGGTTTCTCTGCATTTTCTTTTCTCCTTTTTCTCCTCATTTTGAATCATTATACGTATGGAACAACGCGGGGAAATTTCCCTCCTCTCTATTCTCAAACTGATTATTGGCACTTCCTTTTTATTTTCGTTTTCTGCTTTTATTTTGTAAAATTCATCTTTTGTAGCGTATTAAATGCGTGACCGATGTGAGCCATGGAATCCATTTCCCTTTGCCAGAAGCAAATTGTGAGGCGACTCCTTTTTGTGCCAAGTGTGCATAATAGTGTAAGTAGCATCTTCTTGTCGCTTGCCATGTGTCGTTACGACACCCAGCCTCGAAAAAGCGTGAAATCTAACCACCTGGAATCGCAAATTCGATGTAGTAGGCTAAATTTCACGAGACGATTTCAACCGGAAAGTCAGTTTAGATCATGTCAAGATAGAAAAATTAAATTTTTAGCAAGAAATTTCTTTGCATTTTGAAAAAATTGGATTTTCTCGGGGTTTCTGATAAAATTAGAGATAAAACTAATTTTAATGTCTTGGTACATGGTAGCCTCGTTTTGAGCAGCCGTCTGTTTAGCACGTGAGGTCAAAGCAGATACGAGGGCTGCTTGTCATATTTTTAAACCTTTCCCATGGCGACACCTTGCCATGCTAAAAGGTATGAAGGGCCATGGATAATAACCTACGTGATCACATCTAATACAAATTTTCCTTCATCCTAAGTAGTTTGCAATAATTTTATTCTCAACATGGGAAATTTAGGTTATACCAAAAACCCGACTCATTATGAAATAAGAAACGAGTGTAGTTCCTTGTTTGTAAGGAAAATTATGGTAAAACAAAATCAAAGAAAGAAATTAAAATTCCATCTGAAAAAAACCTTCTCTTAACATAGCCGTTTAAGCTTAGTTAGGGTAAGTTACGTATTTCAAATAAAGCATGCATAAAATACAATGCTAAATCTTCTAAACCTTCTCATTTCTTGATATATATATATATATATATATCAAAAAGAAATAATTTATAAGCAAAATTGAAATCTCTGATCATATATGATTACATTATGTGAAAGTGGAGAAACTGATTTCCTTATTCGCAAATAAACCAAAGAAAAAAGTGATGAAGGACTTTGAAAACTCAAAGGAACCTCCTTATATAGAAAGATTGTTTCAAGCCCCTGTTGCGGAGTTTAGAAAACAAAACAATAACATTTTTGTTTGGGAGTTCAGAATACTCCAAACAAACTTTATTTTATAAGAAAGTCAATAACATTTTTTATTCTTTCTTGGTTTTGCCTATCAATACCATTTTGTTTTGTTTTTATTAAAATGTTAAGGTTAAGAGCTAGTTGCTAATACTGCAAACCCATTTGCACCCTTCTCAAATTTATTCTAGGTATTGCCTTTGTTTTGAGTATGGAATAAGAATCATATTAAACTAGGTTGTTATACCTATGAAATAAGAATTGTACGTACTAGATTACTCTGGTATGAATGAATTTTTTATATAAAATAAATAAATAACATAAGTTCATAGGAGTATTTATTTTCTCTATGGTATTTTCTTTAGGAAGGAGTACTAGGAAAAGAAAGAAAAAGAAAAGGATAATATGACTTTTCTTAGTTGGGTGCAATTTTGCCAATAGCTTAAGATTCTTGTTGTTCAATCTGACACCCTAATCATCACCAAGTCAATAATGTACTAAAGTAAATATTCAAATATTCATTCCTCTTTCTATATGTTCTTTGTAGTTTTCTATTCACGTTTGGCAATAAAAGAATTTTTATTTTCAAATATAGATCTGAAATGCGAGTGAAAATCTGTTGCAAGTCACATAAATTCAAGAGACATAGAGCCTTTGTTCTTTACTGTTGGTGCCTTCGTGAAAATATCTCTCGGATCACGCTTTGTTCCATGATTCGAAACTTGTGATTTTAGAGTTTCACTCAATAAATAAATCTTAAAACATAAATTATTCTCTTTTTTTTGTTAGTCTTCCCAACACAGTGATTGGCATGCATGCCAAAACATCCTCATTGATAGGCAAGCAAATAAATAAATTAACGAGTTCTGTAAAAAAATTAATAGTTGCAGAAAATGAAATGATTAAGCAAGGAAAGAAATTTATCCATGGACTTAAAAATGGAAAATCATGATATGAATATCTTTTATGTTATTAACATGTAAGTGGACATTCTTTTTTATAGATAAGCATGTAAGTAAACATATCTTAAAATGATGGTAAGCATAAAAAAACTACATGTTATCAACATGCTTATGTTCCTTTGTCTACTGCGAAGGAAGAAGAAAAAGAAGAATTGAAGAACCAAAATCCGATTCATATGTTTCTTCCTATCGAAAATTTAACGAACTCATATATAAAGGGATAAATTTTACGCCAAAATTTTGAAACTTGCTTCAAGTCTAACCTCCTAGATTTGAATTTTAAAGGAATCAAATGAGATGAAATTTGGCGATGCTTGTCCCGACCTTTGTAGGCTTACGATTGAGAATCATCACTTTTGGGAACCAAGGCGACGAAACTTCTCTAGGGATGTTTTCGAAAAGTCACTTGGCTGCACCCCCCCCATCAATCAATTCACCTCTTGAAATCCTCTTTACTGTAATCCTCTAAGAAATCCACCATGACCATTAACCTTATTCTCGTCTTCTCTAACAAGCCATGTGGTCGTAATGGACTTTCTATTAAATGATTTATTTGATTTCCATTCTATTTAGAAAACTTTGGAGCAAAGCATATTCCTTCCCGGTGGACCCGTTCCACATGGCTAAGAAATGGAAAACTTTGGGTATCTTTTACGTTTTTCTCGTATCTAATTCCATGGCGGGAAATGCTCGAAATTTCTCCACGATTTTCCTTTTGTTTTCCTAGTTTTTCTTTTCCATTTCCACCAAAAATCCTTTTTCAAAAAAAATATGCAAAATTATTAGAATTATAAGATATAAGCGAATCCTAATTATATCAACATTAATGCACTCCAATCCAGATCATAATGAAGATCAGTTTGTTTTATGTATAGTCATAGTACCAAGCAAAAAGAAACAAATAAATATTTATAAAATAAGCATAAAGTTAGAAGGTACCAATTGACCTTTGAAACAAAATTTGTTCATGACTTCTTATTTGCACACCAGTCTTTGTTCCTATATGTTTTGCGGCGCGCAAAATAAAAATGGGAAAGGAAACCATGGTTTAAGTAAAACAAATATATGTTCTCCAAGTAAGAATAAGCATACTTAAGGATAACATTCCATGCTAATTATGGCAAGTTAACTTCAAAATATACTTCAAAGACTCTATGGACTAGATTCAGAAATTTCTAAACAAAGGTTACTCTTGTATACAAGTTGCAAACCGACCATTATATAAATGTAAGAAAATTAAAAGAAATGTGATAAATTGAGGTTGGAAAATGTTTATTACCCTTCTATGTGTTGTGAGCTAAGCCCACATAAAGTTTCGAGGCCTCCGGAAACCTATTATGCACCTTCTTCGTCCACTGCTCACATTGCTTGGTAATAGTTTATGTTTCCTTGTATGATGTTGACCAAGATTTGGACAAAAAGCCCCGAACAACAAACCAATCTCTTCCATATTTGGAAAGAAACATAGTAACCCACATTGGGCAAAAACCAGCGGCCCGGCGACAAATTTACCACCATAGTAGGTCGAACCATTTTAGAACTCGTGACCCTCGGATAGCTCGACGATCGTCGAGAAAAATCCGTCCATAAGGCATTAAAGTCGATCTAAATGAGAGAACACATAGAGGAGACGAAACCATCTGCATCCCCGAACATCACACACGCACCCTTCTTGTGAGGCAAACTGACAACGGCTGACATAACACCAACCATAAAGCGGCTGAGCAATCGGGACTGACAAAGCGAAATTGTAGATTGCAAATTCGGGAGATGGACTTGATGGACGATCACACTTCCGTCGAATCTCAGACCATTGGCGACACCACGGCGGGGGAAACCCATTGACGGCGTTGGATCGGCGATCGCTACGGCATATCATTGCGGACCGTGCGTCGGCCCAGACAAACCATCGAGCGACCTCCGCTTGTCGGCCCGGAATCTGAGCGTCTCGTCAGCGGCGCGCGGCGACTGCACTTCAGAAATAGCGCCATATCCACCATCTTTGGATGCGGAATCCAGTTCGAACCATGAAGACCGGACTCGCGACAGCGGTTCGCATGTAGCCGTAGGCGGCATATCCCTTCCTAATCGGATCACGGAGTCCACCGCTCAGCTGGATGCGGAGATCCGGGTTCGTTTCCTTTCAGAGCCAGAGGCGAAGGCAGCGGCCGTAACGCCCGTCGCCCTTCACGGGTGGTATCGACTTGATGCCTTCGTGAGGAACCAAGCTCAGACAACCATTAATTTTTGGATCAGGAACTCGTGCTTCAGACCCTCTTAGCTCAAGGTCATGAACCCCAGGGAGTCACCGTCGTCTTGGCGGGATGAGAAACATCGCGCCTGATCACGCGCATCAAATACCAAAACCGGAGGGCCGGTCGACCAGACCCATTCGTAGATCCGTCTAATTCTAAAGAATTTGCATGCCCAGATCCACTTCGTCGAAGGCGGGATTTGATTTGAGTTCGGTGTTGCGCAGCCGCTCTTCGGATACGAGCGAAATGAGTGCGGTGATAAAACCGGAAGCGTGCCAAAATCATCTGCGATGATGGGAGAGGCGGATCCGGAGCCGGCGCTACCTGCATCGGCGTCGGTTATGCTGGAACTATCACCATTCGGGGTTCGATTAAACCCCTTAGAGTGAAGACTAAAATCGCTACCTGCAAAGGCATACTTTGCTCCATGTTGGCCAGACGGATCCCTTTGAAGGGATCGGAAGTAGACATAGCCCTTATCAAGGCGAAACCATGACATGTTCGCTTTCCTCATCCTTTGCCCTTGCTTGGAGTTTTTGTTCCTGAAATCAACTTTTTCTTTTTCTTTCACAGTATACCTATCTCTCAATACCCTTCAAACTAGCGCTCAGAGGAGAACTCCACCTCTGTTACTTATAGCCCAATCCAACCCCTACTTTCCAAAGAAAGCTTCATGCTTGATGACTAATCTTGCTCTATCTTCTTTAATGTCACCTTTGGGAGCTTTGAAATCACATCTTAGAAAAGATCCCCTCTTCTCTTATTAACCCTCTTCATACTCTGTTCTCTTTAGCAACCCAAAAATCAGGGACCTGAAAAAGTACGGTTCATTAGCCCTTTTTTTCACCCTCTCAGGATCATCCCCTCAAATAGTCCTCACTTCTTGCTTCTCCTCCCAAATACCCTATGCAACCCAAAAATAAGCAACCTGAAAAAGTACGGTTCAATAGCCCTTCTCTTCTCTGCTCACCCTCTCAAGATCATCCCCTCAAATAGTCCTCACTTCTTGCTTCTCCTCCCAAATACCCTATGGAAGATGTTGCGGGGTTTATCAGGTTCTCACAACGGGAAGGTAGGGCTTTAGATCAATTTTTTTATATTAGAAAATAAGATTATAATAGATGGTGACGCTCCAAATAAATGACAAGGTTTCCAGTTGTTACAATGAAGAATTCAAAAAGCGTAGGAGTCTTCAAATTAGTGTTATTCGAACTTAAATATAACTAAATAAGTCACATATAACAATGACACTTCTAATAAGCGTCGTAAAATAAAAAAATTACATCGAATAATGGCGTTGCGGTTAAAGAAACGTCATGATCGTCTAATCACAAATAAAATGATGACATCTTTCTGGAAACGTCATGGAATGAAGCGTCATAAACATTGATTTTTGTAGTAGTGCATTTTCATATGCACTGGGTAACCTAGAAGTTAGGTGTGAGTGCATGACATGGATTTTTGTAAAAACGGGCATGTTTGCAAAAGGAATTTCACAGGATGATATTCCGGAGAATTGGGTTGGGAGATGGGCCAACAGATCATTTCGGATGAGGACCATGACTGTTTCGGAAAGCTCACCAACCAATTCGCCTCGGGTAGTCCCATATTTTTACCGACACGTTCGGTAGTATATTTTTCAAGAACAACAAGATTTGTTTTGAAAATGATTATTTCCTCATACATGGCTTAGGCAAGTGTGAGTGAGTCGGTGAGGACTCGTGACATGGGGTGATCATGTAGACATTCAAGTAGGATCACGTATTTACTTGAGTGTGTGTTTATTTTGGAGCATTGCATATGCATAGGTGGAAGTAACCCGTTTAGGGTGATTCCGCTCACCGAGCATTAGCTCACCCATTAATCGAGGATTATATTTTTCGGTCACGGGGGCACTCGAGGAAGGCACGGCTCATTTAGAGCGATTTTGAAGGAAAGCCGGTTTGTGACTTTGATGTTTTGGACATAACATGTATTAGAATTGTAGATTTTAATATATGTTTGTATAAAAGATGTAATCAACTGAATTATTGGGGAGATAATTGGAGAATAGTTGTGATATTTGTTGTTTTATGAGCCAAGGCATTTTTACTCGGAGTATGAGTCTCGCGATCTGAGGTATATAGAATTCCATGAGGTTGTGAATTAGTCAGCGGACACCCCGGGTTTGGGGCGTCACAAGATTAATTAAACTCGCTAACAACTCGAGTTCGGGTATTATGATACCCCAAATTCGACTCGACAAACTACTCAATCTCGACTCGATTAACTTTGAGTTAAATTCAAGTAGTTGGACTCATTTATACCCCTAATTTGAGGTATTCATTATTTATCTTGGATATATGCGAATTTTATTTCTCAATTAGATAAACTATAATTTATGAGTTTAAAATTAAAGATTTAGGTGGTGTTTGTTTTTTTCTTAATACTGAATATAACTTTATTTGAGCTTAATCTTTGAATAATAGCAATAGCATTAAGTATTAAATTGTTGTTTTTAACATTGAGTAGCAAGTAGGAATGGCAGGGACGGATTATTTTTTGTTCACTTAGCCTCGCTCTTAATGCAACGGGTTTGGTTTAACTGTAATCAGGTTTTTAGCGGGTTTGAGTTTATTTTCTTAAATCCGAGACGGGTTCGGGGCGGGTTCAAGTATTGTTACTCCCGTCCAGCCCTAATTATATTTTAAAAATATTTTTTTATTATTTTATTTTATACTTTAATATAAATAATAATAATAATTAGAATTTCCTAGAAAAATATAATGATTTTTAATAAATAATTTATAAAAATTCATCATATTTTTATTTTTTATGAAATATATTAATTTTAATATAATAAAAATAAAAAAGCAAATATAAAAAAATAAATAAATATGTAAAGTAAGTAAATGAGGCAGGTTTGGGAATTTTCACATCCCCGCCTCGCCCCGTTTAATTTTTTAAATTAGATAGGTTTGAGAATTGAAAAAAATAAATGAGCCGGATCGAGATGGGGCTGCCCCATCCCAAAACTTCCCGTTATCATCCTTAATAGTGAGTGTTGCTAGTCATTCTTCTTATTAGGTAATGATGGAGTTTTTCTTCTTTTAGTGGAAAATGACTTTTTCTGAATAGAAAAAGTCAAATATTCACTTTTATTAGAACTTTTTTGAAAAATTTCGACGATAGAAGTTGTGAAATTTTAGAAGCGAACAACTTAATCTTTGAGAAAGCTATTAAGCTTCCAGCATTAAGTCAAAAAACAAACAACCTCTTAGTGTAAGTGCAATAAACAAAATATCAAACAATTCACATTACAAAACTTAAAACTTAGGTAATTTAGCTTTCAGCATTAAGTCAAAAAACAAACAACCTCTTAGTGTAAGTGCAATAAACAAAATATCAAACAATTCACATTACAAAACTTAAAACTTGGGTAATTTTATTTAATTTATAAGGATTATTTAACTTGGTATTATATTTAATCAATTAAAAAAATTTGTAAAAATAGATTTCCCTGGTAAATGTTTACATTGATCGCAAATTTAATGTATCTACAAGTAGGGGCGGAACTAGCAAAGGCTTATGGGGGCAAATGCCCCTCTCAAATTTGGAAAAAAAATAATTATATTAGCCACATGTTTTAATTCAAAGTAATATTAAATTATTTAAGTAATTTGTGCTTTGATTTACCTCTCCTGAAATTAATATATGCTATGTTTGGTTTCCTTTTAAATGTAAGGAAAAGAAAATATGGAGAAAAAAAATGAAGGAAAGTAAAAATAGAGTTAAATCTCGTATATTATTTTTACTTACTACTTCAAACAAAATTTGTTATTTTAACTCATTAATATAACAATTAAATAATTTAAATTGATAAGTTTTAAGTAATTTTATTTATATTTAATTTTTTTAGGACTATGTTTGGTTCTACGATAAAGTTGAGAAAATCAAAGGAAAGAAAAGTAGAAAGGAGAAAAAAAAAAATAAGGAACATAAAAATAGAATTAAATTTTATGTAATATTTTTATTACTACTCAAATCAAATTTATTTATTTAAACTCGTCTATTTAAAAGATTAAATAATTTTAAAACACTTAAATTTCTATGTAACTTTATTTATATTTGATTTTCTTTTATTTTTAGTAGGCAATTAGACATAAGAAAATAATTTTCTTAGCATTTTTTCTTTCATTAATATTTTCGGAAAACCAAACACAACCTAAATTTTTATTAGACAACTAAACATAAGAAAATCATTTTCTTAATTTTATTTTCTTTCATTAGTATTTTTTGGAAATCAAACACAACCCTAGCGTTTTTGCCCCCCCTCAACTTATTTTCTAAGTCTGCCATTGCATATATCGCACCTTTTCTCTATATTCAACCTCCTCGATTCAATTAGTTCATCATTTTGGAGATGAAGGGAGGCACCTTGTGTTATATTTTGTCTTATATGCAAATCTCACACCGGTTAAAAACTGGGTTTTGCTTTTACCTCCTTATCTATAAAAGAGTTTTTCCCTTTTTGTAATATTTGCATGTCTTCCCCATCCACTTTAAGGAATTTGTAGTATTCCCTAACTACTTTGGTATTTACTTTTTTGGCTCAATTTCCTAGAAAATTGATTTGTGGCCCTAAGTTTGTAATTCTCTTTTATTAAGTGGGGAGATTATTACGATTATCGCTCGAGGATGTAGGTATTTATATCAAACCTCGTTAAATTCTTTGTGTGCTCTTTGTCTTTTTTGCCTTTAGTTATTCTACTTGTTGCATTATTTGTTGCGTTTGTATAACAAGTGGTATCAGAGTTTTAAGTTCTTTTTATATAAGTATGTTACGTGGTTGCGGCTTAGCACAATCTTTCATACGGAAATTTCTTTCTTGAGCTGTGATAAGTTGAAATATGTTGAGTTAAAGTTATAAAGTATGCTACGTAGTTTGCGAGGCGTAGCTCGATCTTCCACATTAAGTATGTTCTTGAACTATTAACATTTTTAAATTCGTTCAAGAAGCTTCGTACTGCACCGGAACATCGAGGATTACGTCTTATAAACTCCATTATTTGAATATCTTGTGAAGTTACGTCTAAGAGGAGATTGGTTTATAAAAACTATAAAATTAGCACCGATTATTCAATTATCCTATGTAAAATTATATTTAACATTTGGAACCACATAAAATCAAGTAATAGTATTTAAAAGGCTCGACGAACTCTTTTCGTTATTAGAGAGACACTTATAATTTTCAAAATTTGCGAGATTATTTAATTAACCCTTTCCTTAAAATTGAAGGACATAATGATTTTAGAATTGTTGAAAAATGGATTTGTTGGATTCCTTTTATTAAGGATAGTTTCAAATTAAAATTATGGATTAAAAATTCAAAATAACAGCGTTGTAAGGTAGGTCATTAAAGATTCCAATGGTATTACCAAGATTCACTACAAGAAATTTGGTTTTCTATGTCCAAAGTTTTTACGATCAGCTAATACTAGTCATTGATTCCAATTTTCTATGATGAACTTTGACAATTGGTCGTTAATTTTAATAGATAAACAATTTAAATATTTTATTTATTTATGACCAATAATTTTATTTATAGCAACCATTGCTCAGTCATAGATATTATAACACTACAAGAAAAATGACCTTAGTTGACAGTTTTTCACCGTCATTGTAAGGTAAATATGTCAAGCTAGATGATTATTCGTATGTCATTTATGCAGTGTCAAAGAAAAGTTAGAGGTACCTTGACATTTAACATGATAAGATTGTTTCTATTTTTCTGATCTTTGTTAATAAAATTTATGTCAAGGTTAAATACCTCAATATGTCAAGGTTTCTAGCTAATGCAAATGTCAATGGGCATTAGCCATCTGTTAAGGTTGTTTATGAAAAATGTAATATTATTTTACTATATTTTTTCATTTTTGTTGGAAAATGAAACTATTATAATAAGAAGCTTGTTTTCAAATTAAATTTGATATCTATTTAATTATGATAATAACAACTAATTTTTTTAAATAAGCGCCATTCAAGAAGGAATTATTATATATACATTTGAATATTAAAAACCTGATGCTTAATAAATTTTCTTGTTACTCTCCACTTTCTATATACAAATAAAAGAATAAACAAAAAAACATAATTAAAGACATTCGGTAAAGATAATGTACAAACTTAAATTAAAAATAGAATTCCATAAGAGTTGGTCACCTAATTCTTCCTCATCTCTCCTTCTTTTGGATACCTAGTAAGATAGACACAGCATCAATAAGAAAGAAGTAAAGCAACAAGTACCAAAATTACTTGAAATTGTAAAGTACTTCCAATTCCAAGAGTACATCAAACCTATATCCAATTTGTATAGACCTTATTTCTAGCATTAATCTTCAAGCAGGCACCTCCCTTAATATAGATTGTAAAATTTCTTATAAACCTACATCAAACCTATAATAAAAAAAACCAGGTTAACAAAACGAAAAACTAAATAAGAGATTAGACATCTAACTACATTAAACATTCCTAAATGTGAATTATAAGTTCAATTATTATGGTTTTTTAATTGTGTACCTATAACAATAAAAATATAGTACTACTTTTTAGTTCTAAAAAGGAAAAAAAAATCCAAATATATCTTTCATTTAAATTTAGCGTATAAATAGATAAACTCACATTATCCAAGAAATCATTATAATCAAATTTGATAAAAAAGTTAAATCATCTTAATCACAAATAATGAAATATCTCAATTCAAATTCATAGAGACCTCACTAAGTATTAATTTCATGCACCAAATGTGTTTAAGCAACCAAAATAAATAATTAAAATGTTCTCATCAATTCTAAGAGGATAAGGATATCGTATGTGTAGACTTTGTATTTATTTTAGTATCAAAAAAAATGCACAAACTATCGACTAAGCTTAAATTTATAAAAAATTTATAAGGAATAAATTAATTAAATAAATAAAAATATCTAGAAATAAAAACTATCTAAATTAAATAGAAAATCAAGCATATTAGGAAAATTTTTGTCCCGATATGCTATTGTTCTTTTCTAACTAAAGTGGCGAAAACATATTTGACCTGAGTAGTATCGAGAATGCAATGATAAGGTTCATAGAATTGATATAGATAAGCGTAAGGGCTGGCGTATTTCAGACGAGGGGTGGTGCAGTCTGTAATTTATCGCAGCTCATGAGGTTTCTTTAGCCTCAGAGTGGGCTCGGACACAGGACCATGAGCTTAGATACCCATTCGAGGTAGTTCCGCATTCCTGGCCCATTTCATTTCGGTTAACCAGTGAAACTACCTCGAAAATAGTATCTATTCAGCGCCTATGGTCGTCGAATGGGCTTTTCAGTGAAACAAACTTCTAAAAAAACCGCCGCTTATATCGCGGTCGCCGCCAGCGCTCAGGCGGAGGGTTGGTGTCGGTCGGGCTATCCCACAGCTCACGGAGGACGAAATTCTTTTTAAGGGAGGAGAATGTAGACGAATTTCCAGTTTACGGAATAAGGAGTAAAATGTCGTAATTTTGATTACAAAATTATATAATTACGGTTAAAAGTCGAAATTGTTCTCTAGATCTCCCGGATAATGAAGCGGATTGCAGATTGGAATTGATCTCGCGAAATCTAGCCTAGCAAATAAAATTCGCCCAATTCTTTGAGGCAGTCGGGTCGGCACATTTTTCGAGGCATGTCGGCGTTTGGTCTTAGTAAATCAGTTTTTCAATCGGCCAGCCACATATAGCATGTACTCATGTACCATAAATTAGTATGAGTAGAGGAAATGATGAAAATGGACGAGCGAGGTAGTGCGAATATCGGTCTGTAAAATAAGGACATAAAGGTGTTCTTCAAATCTTAAGTGACTAAATGACAAAATAGCAAACATGACTCATATGCTTCAAAAGAGCGAGGGGAAAAACGTGAAATGGAATGGGAGATGCGATGAGGCGTGTAAAGCCTGGCTGATTAGATGTTATAATAAGTCGATGATAGAAATGAGGTAGATTAAAATTTCAGCCTTTCGGACGTCATTTGGCGTAAATAAGTGAAAAGTACCGAAAATTATGTCCGGGTGCCATAAGGAATAGTGATTTTCTTATTTTATCGGATGGAGGGACTAGGAATTTTAAGAAATTTCGATTCATGACTTTGGACGATATTTAGAAAGAATTGGAGATTTAAGTGAATAGTGATTTTCTGGCGAAATTTGGAGCTGCGATATTTTCGGAAATTGGGCGAAAATGTTAATCATCTTTGAAATAATCATAGAGTCTACTTGAGGCGGAAATAAAGTGAAAGCGAGTCCGTTTGGATAGTTTCAGTGTCCCGAGCGTAATTCGGGTAATATCGCTATTGTCGGGATTCTGGAGTTTTAATGATTTTAAATCGATTTCGGTGATTTTAGAGCTGAAATTCAACGTGAAGGATTTTAGTTAGAATATTTTATGTTCAAATTTAAATATAGGCGACTATAGAATATTTTGACACCTCAATGATATAAAACCAGTAAAATGCGAAACGGAGATAAAATCTGCTATAATGGAGATATTTAATTGTACTAGCCAATCAAAATCTTTCTTAATGGCTAAGTTATGATTTAAATAATCGGTAAATGACTTGGTCTCATAAAAATGGACCTATGAGGCTTGGATTAAAGGGTAATTCACTTTACAATAACCAATTGAATTCTTTGACTTAAGGAGGTAATTTTGGAAAGTTGGAATTTAAAACAAAATTAGGGATTTAAGTCTCAAATAGAGATCACGTATGAGAAGGAGAGAAAGGAGAAAAGAGAGAAAGAAAGGAGAAAGGAAGAGGAAGAGAAAGGAGAAATCGAGTTGGGGAGGTGGTTTCTTTGTTTTTCAAGCTTTCAAGTGATCTTCAAGTGGTAATCAAGGAGAGGCCAAAGAAACTCAAGAAACAAGTAAGTTTTCATGGTGGGAAAGTTAGGGTTTGATGTTTCCATGTTTAATGTCTTAAATTCTGGTATGGATGTTAAATTGATGGTATTTAAAGGTTTTAATGTTGCTGAATTTAATATCAATTGAAGAAAGCCATGGTTTAAGTTAGGGTTTTGACAAAATCAAGTGGTAAGGAGTTAGGGTTTGATATAGTGAATACTGTGTGTTATGTGAAATGGGTATAATGCATCAGATTTAAGTGTTTTAAAGTGAAAAGAAAAAATGGAAAGAGAGAAACACATTTTAGTCAATTTTTAGGCAGCAGTCTCAGTACAGGAAATGTCCTGTTTTCTGTTTTGACCAGTTTGGTATTTTGGCCATAACGCTCAATTTTGATCCGATTTAGTGATTTAAGTTGCTACGTAAAATAGACTTGAAGAGAACAAAACAGAAGAAGGTATCCTTAAATTATGATCTAAGTGGCCTAAAAATTTACTCAAAGTAGGACCATGTGCAAGCAAATTCTGGTTCAGTTTTGAACATAGATTGGCGGTTATTTGGACGTAAAGTGAGTTTCGATTGCTCCGGGTGGGTGATTCCAATTGGAATAGAACCCTTAGCACCTTAGCTTTAAATGAGTATAAGGACATAGTGTCAAAATATGAAGTCAAGACCTCGTAAAAATGAGTAATACAAACTGTCACTAGAAAAATCGGTAAAATGACTAGTTGGCATGAAAATGCCATAACTTTAGTTGGATGATCCAGAGGATTAGGATTGATTCAATTCTAAGTAAAATAGATTCCTAGAGGAATAAGAGAATATAGAATGAGTGTTTATGGTGGATTAAATAAAATTATAGTTAATGTGTAATTGTGATTTTTTTCTTGGAAAGGTGAAAAGGACTATCGGGGCCAGGCAGGAACTGGCAGGGAAGCAAGCGGGATTGAGCGGTGGTATGAGAGTGTAAAAATGATGTTTTACAAATTGAGTTTAAAGTGAGAGCGATTTTGATGTTAAAATGAAAAGTTTAATAATACATGTTATATTGCCTAAATGAAAGTTTTGATATAAGAAATGAAAATTTAATGTACATGTTTATCTTACCTTAATATATATATATTTATATTAAATTATATATGTATGCATATGTTAAGAGCATTATGAGAAAGTTTAAAAAACGTGTAAAGAATGCATATGTATATTTGCATATATATATGAGTTTTCATGATAAAGTAAAGTTTAAATGGATATATAAGAAATGTATTTTGATAAATGTTTCTCGATGGTTACCTAACCCCATATAATTTATTATAGTGATATCGTAGAAGTACCTTAGCGTGTAAGGATTTAGAGGGTAAAGTTATAGACAGCGGCTTTGCTTTGCTTCCGGTGGCGGGCGTGCGTCCTCCACGAAATCAGTAGTTACCTCTAGCGACTAGAAACTCTGGCTTGGCCGTATTGCTTGCTAAAACCTCCTATAAAAAATTTTCTTTCTAAACTTATGATTTATAAAATTCGTGACATAACGGTTTGCATATAGGACTATGTCCCAAATCCTGTATACATTCAATTTACACTATATCCAAAATATAGCCTTGACATACCAACACATTCCTCACAAAAACTACTGTATGTACATACACCTTATGTTCCATTATACAAGTTCAAAGTATTTTCTTACACAATATTATTAATTACATTACTTGATATAAATGTCGAGGAGAATCCCTAATCACTCATTGTCCAGGAATTAATACATTGCACGGAAAATAGTTTTTAAATACAAAATAATGAGCTAAACGAGCTCAGTGAGTGTATGCTTTTATAAAAGGTTTTGCTTTTCCGGAAAACATCTCAAAAATGTAAAACTCTCTTTTACAAATATTTTCCAGAAGCTTTTCTTTGCTTTTCAAGATTCTAAAACTTTTCTTAGCTTGCTTGCTTTTAAAAGTTTATAAAACTTTTAATACTTGCTTGCTTGCTTTGCTTTGCTTTTCTTTAAAAGCTTATAAAACTCTCATTTCTTGCTTGCTTAGAAGTTTATAAAACTTCTCAAAACTTTTCTTGCTTGCTTGCTTTATCTTGCTTGAAAAGTTTCTTAAAACCTTTCACAAACCTTTTGCTTTAAAAGTTTATCAAAACTTTTTTTTTATAAAAACGGGAGCCTGGGCTCAACCGCATGCTTTGAAAATAAAACGAGGCACAGGCTCAGTTTGCTAAAATCCCACGGGACTTAGCTCAGCCGTCGTTTTGAAATCTAAGCGGGAGCGGCTCCAGCCGTTCTTTAAAAGCTTCTCGGAAGCACAGGCGGCCAGGGAACCAATAGTTGATTTTTCAAAGCGTATATTATGCTTATAAAACATCAACCCTTGGAGGCCTATTTTTTGCTTGTTGTACCCTAGTGAACACGGGCTTACAGAGCGGCGGAATGCGGTGGACACAATATCCGCATCACCTTTTTCGGTGAATATGGTGGAATTGACACAGGTCGCCATCACCATAATTTAGTTAGACTCGTAGCCTTATATCTTTTTAATGCGTCTGCAGTGCTATTTTAAATGCATGATGTATGTCCCTCGTTTGCCCAGGCCGGACAAAACTATAATGCATGTATGAAATCCTATTTTACCGCAGGTACGCGTCTGAGGATACTCGGCCGGTTTCTTTGCCAAAACTAGGGAAGGCCTTGTTTTCTCAAACTTTCTTTGCTTGCTTGCTCTTTGAAAAATTGACTTTAATTTAAAACCATTGCTTGCTTGCTTGAAAAATGGTTTAATTATTCAAAACATTTACTTGCTTGCCCGAAAGATGGTTTACAATTTGAAACCATTTACTTACTTTTCAAAAATGGTTTAACTCAAAACCATTGCTAACTTAAAAATGGTTTAATTATTCAAACATTTACTTACTTGCTTGCTTGAAAGATATGGTTTGAACTCGAAACCATGAAATACGATTGCAAAGCAGTTCATAATAATAATAATAATACAGTTAGTATTTATTTGGAAAATGAGTTTAGAGCAGCTCCCTTATCTTTGCTTGCTAAGCCAAGCACGGAGTTCCGCAAACTTTCCCGCCTTTGCTTTTGCTTTACTGCTTCCGATGTATTAGATCGCGCAGTGTACTTAATACGGCTTGATTTTTACTTGGTGCTACAATTAAAATTTTCGAGGAAAATATGTGAATTTAATTGCCATTCACGGGGCATATGACTTGATTCTAGACTAAGGGACTTTGTATAGTGCAAAACACAGCTTGTTAGAAAGTGCAATGAATGTTTGAATAAAATCACTGAAATTTTAACGTGTCAGAAAGCAGATCAAGTCGACCGGAATGTCAGAAAATAGTCCCAAATTTCTAAAATTTCTAAATTCCTAAACTGATCTAAAAATTTTGGGGTAGTTGTAGCCTCCCCAGAATATTCAGTAATTATAGTCTTTAGTTCCGAAATAACCTGAAGTAGGAGAATTTCCCTTTTTGCGGAGTTTGACAAAAAGTAAGATTTTGGTGTCAGCGCGTGGCTCTCGTCGCGTGAAACAACACCTCTTGGTCAGAAAGTGTGGGCCATTTAAGTGGCGTAGATTTGAGAAAAGCTAAGAGTGGGTTTTGCGTATTCATAATTCTTGTTGATCTGTGTTTTAGTCTTTGCTGCGTGGCGCGTCGAGCACTTTTCGTGTTTATCTGGCCAATCAAACGGTCCAGATTTTGTAAATACGAAAAAGAAAGAAAGAGAAAAATAAGCTTAAAACTCTCAACTCACGCGCTCTCTGTGACGTCCTACCGTGCCATGTTTGTTTGTTGTTTTATTTTTGTTTGCCTTTTTTTTTCTTTTTCTTTATGTGGGACTACACATGTCATGCTATTAATAACGATCAGTTTAAACTAAACAATTTATTTGTTGGTTTAAATTTCTTTATCACAAATGAATATTCTTTAAGTATCTGCCATTTTGAATTTTTCTAAATCGTTTCGGGGTTTTCACTCTAAACTCGTCGCTAGAAATTCGTAAAATGTTAATTTGTCCTCGGAATTTGAAACTTTTCTAGATCACTAGATTTCGCGAGACGAACTTACGCAGGCGGGTCGAGTTTAGGTCATCGAGATCTAAGAATTTTCGAGACTTCCACTGAAAAATTACGGCAATTTATTAATATTGTTTTACTATTTAAACTTCATTAATTATACTTTCACCCCCTCAGCACTACGTAATTGTAAATTTGTCGTGACGTTCACGTATTGCAAATCCAACTTTTAGAATTACTCTTATGGTCCATCTCTAACTTGTTATGCCTTACATATCCTTTTGCTTAATGACCATTGTACCCTTGGTTAATACCACAAATTAAGTTCCATAAACTTTCATTTCCTACTTTAGTCTCCAAAAATACTACGATGTGACACTTGGTACTCTTATACACCCCTACGATATATTATCATGCACTCTCTCGGGGCCGGGGTGTTCACGAATCTCCTCCTTAGGAACATTTCGTCCTCGAAATGAATAAACTAAACTCGAAGAGGCGTACCTCATTCGGAAAGCCAGTGAGACCCAGCCCGGCGTATCGAGCCTCACGGCTCCTAAGTAGTACCTCCTCTCACTGATTCTTCCATAAGACTTTAACTAATGGAATCACTTTGCTTCTTAACTCCTGTTCCTTGCGATCTACAATCACCTTACGTATATCTCCTCATAAGTCAAATTCTCCTTTAAGCACCCATTTGCTCTCTCAATACATGTGAAGGATCTGGGATATATTTCCTCAACATTGATACATGGAATGTATCATGAATCCTTGACAACTCTGGGAGTAGGTCACCTATCTCGGGTGTAAGTCTCGACCGGTTGTCGCGCCAACTTTTAACGTCTATCTCTTTCTATCTTGAGTTATCACGAACAACTTTCCGCTGCTGAGTGATGCGTACCCCAGTTGGGACCTACTCGTCTTCTCTCACCAACCTCATCCCATCCTGCTTTGAGTCCCTCATTTCTTGCCGCCTGGCACCTTCGAATGGAGCCATATCTATCTTTGGCTTGATAGCTATTGTTGTAGGCAAACTCCATTAGTGCTAAGTGAGGTATCGACTTCCTTTGAATTCCGGCCCACAAGCTCGGCATATCCTCCCTAGCGTGCGAATAGTCCTCTCATTTGTCCATACATCGAGGATGGAAATCTTTGTCTTTGAAATGTAAGCGATACTATGTTGTTTGCAAACTAGGCTGAAAACACGGATGTAGACACAGGGTCTGTCTGAAACTATCGGCTGGAACCCCAGCTGAAGTCTCACTATTTCATCTACATACAACATGACTTTTCTAAAGAATCTCAACATTAGCCTGGTAGGAAATGGCGAGACTTTGTTAATCGATCTGCTATCTTATATCGCGTCTGTTTGCCTCTGATCGTGGAAGACACAGCTAACAAAATCCATAGTAATCTTTTCCCATTTCAGCTGGGATAGGGAGTAGTATCTTCCCCGCGGGCCTCGATGCTCTGCCCTTCCCTGGCGCGAGGTTAGGCACCTAGAAAAAGCGAAACTTCAGCTATCTGTAGCCCCATCCCATTCCACCTGTCATTCTTTCAAAGTTAAACACATCTTGTTTTCTTTGGATGCATAGCATACAGAGATGAATGTGTGCTTTGCATAATGTCTCTTTCGGCTCGCCGGACTACGCGCACGTCTACGTCACTCCT
This sequence comes from Tetrastigma voinierianum, assembly GCA_016808115.1. NCBI lineage: Eukaryota > Viridiplantae > Streptophyta > Magnoliopsida > Vitales > Vitaceae > Tetrastigma > Tetrastigma voinierianum. The sequence continues at coordinate 447,906 of JAEQBH010001104.1, forward strand.
TTATCATGCCATCATCTTTAATCTAAAACTCTGCTTTCTTTCCTTTTTCTATCTCTTCCTTAAGCTTAATCATCTGTGGATCCAGTGGCGCCTGCTAGAATCGGTCCCTTTAAGCGATCTAACATAAAAGCGTGGCGACAAGGCTCCACGAATCCCTCAGCCTCGATATCACCCACAAAGCTCCTCAAGATCCACCCGATAGTGAGAAGACTACGATCTCATGTGAGACGAGAACTCTCTGGTTGCCTACCGAGGCATACGCTACGACATTAGCTTTCTGAATGGTACTCCGATAGTACGGTCGTAGTCTTTAATCGGCTCGAGCCATCTTCTTTGTCTCGGGTTTAACTCTTTTGGGTGAAAATATGTGAAGACTTTTATGATCTGTAAGATCCTCTGAGGAACACCATTTAAGTAATGTCTCCATATTTTTAGGAGTAAGCCACGGCTGCTTCTTGGCTCTAAGTCGTGTGTGAGATAATTCTCCTCATGATTCTTTAGGTTGTCTGAGGGCATACGCCAATCATACATCATTACGCATCAAAACCTGACCAAGGCCTTTTTAAAAGCATCCATATATACAATCCATAACCCATTGGGTAAAGTGAAGCGGGAGTACGAAGTCAATCTACTCTTGACTCGCAAAGCTCTTATGAGCATCACGATCATAACTAACATGCTTTCCTTGTCGGCAGCGATCGGTAGGGTTGCCTATCTGCGGAGAGCCTAAAACGGCTTCTGTAATACTGCTAAACCAAAGGAAGCTTAGGCCTGCGACACATTCTTTAAGTGCTTTCGATTTACCACGGCTTATTTTACGGGGATCCATGACCTAGAATGCCACCTTTATCAAGCCAAAACTCGACACTTGCTCAACTTCGCATACACTCATCGCCCCTTGGGGTCTCGCAGAACACAATCTCGGGTGCTCAATGTTCCTCCCAACCCACCTGGTACCCAGATATCATCAATAAAGACTATAACGAACCTATCCAAACACTACCGAATACCGGCTCATCAAATCCATAAACGCCGCCGGAAAGTATTAGTCAAGCCAAACTAAGATCACCGTAAACAAACTCATAACGTCCGTACAAGGTCCCGAACGTAGCCTAACATCACCTCCCGCACCTCAACCGACGACATACCCGACCTCAAATCTATCTTCGAGTACACTCTGGACTGAGCTGATCGACAACTCATCGATCCTAGGGAGTGGATACCGGGACATGATGGTAACTTTGTTCACCGTCGACTACACACAAACAGAAACTCCCATCTTTCTTTTTCACAAAGAGAACTGGAGCTCCCCATGGGGATATGCTCGGCCGAATGAATCCCTTACTTAATAATTCTTCTAACTGAAATTTTAAGTTTCACCTCATAGAGCCATCCCATAAGGAGTGAAATGGAAATGGGCTCACCCCCGATCAAATCAATGGTGAACTCCACTCCTCTTTCTCGAGGTAATCCCGCAATATCATCTCGGGAATACATCCGGAACTCTCTAACAACCGACCTCATCCACCAGTCCCCTTGTTCCGCTTCCACCACATAAGCTAGATAAATCCTCGACAACCCTACGCAGCATTCTCTCACATTGCCATGGCGTAGATCATACTGAAGATAACTCTCTACATATTCTCGAACTTAACCTCCACCCTAGGCCTATGCAACTTTACTTCCTTTTTATAATAATCTAATGTGGCTCTATGGCGAGATAGCCAATCCATGCCGAGAACCACATCAAAATCCCTCATATCTATGCCACAAGATCCGCCTCGAAACTCCCGTCCCTCAATCGTAACCCCTTACTATCTCCGACTCACTCATTCGAGAATAACCTGATCTCCAAATTGGAAGGGAAACTTCCATACGACCCTCTAATGGCCGGGTCTCTATCTCGGAACGATCTAAGAGAATGGCTTATGCAAAATGAATGCGTAGCTCCCGGTCCACCACTATATGCATCATGATCAAGGATAGAAGTCACTACCAGTGGACTACATCCGGAGTCGCAGATCTGCATCTCGCGCCGGGTCACAAAGATATACTCGCCCGAAAAAGTAGGCTCAACAGATCCCCGCACCGCCGCCTCACCACTACCGCCTACCTACGGCCGCACCGCCCTCTCGCCGAAACCTCTCCCGGCTATCTTGAGTGCTCATCTCGTGCTGTAAGGAAGCGGCTATCGATGTCTCCGCACCAATCAACAGGACACTTCTCATAAAATGGCCTTCGCCACAAAGGAAACATCCACACTATATCTCTTACACTCCCATGGTGTCGCCCACTATTATGACATACTGAGGAAGACTGGTGCCACCGTTAAAGAACTGAGCCTCACCCATCCCCACTGGGAGGTAGCTCCCACCCGCACTTCATCCAAACTTCTTCTACCCTTTGCTCCTTCATCAGACACCTGTGAGCTTCCATAAGCGCCTGTGCACCTCTCTTCCTTCTTGCTCACCTAATACATAGCCGTCAGACACTTTGCTCAACTCTCGTGAGTTGCCCCAACTTAAGTCCCCAAATCTATTATGAGGGAATCGTTGCATAAATGCACTCCTGGTCTGCAGGTTTTCGCAATCCTACTAAAACCTTGCACTTCATGGCTTCACGCCTTGAATATATGGAACCAATCTAACTAGTTCGAGAACCTCTTTCTCATAATTCGACACTAACATGTTCCTTTTTCTCGTTTCAACCCGAAGAATCATCAACTAATCCTGCGACTCGAGGAAAGAACCCATCGCTGAACTCGTTGAAATCGTCCCATGATATGCTACATAGATACCTCCTCTCCACGGCGTCCCACCAATCCTAGCCTGGCCTTCATTAGAAAACCGGAAAACAAGACCCTTTGCTCATCCTGCGCACCATAACTCCATAAACCTTATTTACTTCCTACCAGCCATAACCAGTCGCTTCGATCACCAACGCCGTCATACGGCTGGGCGCCCGCCGACTTTCTATCGACCTCCCGCTCTTCCATAACCCTCTCTATGTGGTGGTGGAGGTTGGGCGACCGGGCCGTCGGTCGCTATGGTTACCATTTTGGCGCCATAACTGCGCCACCGCGGCTTCCCGTGAACAACCCGGCGACGAGCCCTTCCTGCGGACGCTGCACGGTCCGCACCGACCGCCAAGGCTCGAGGTCGATCCAGAGGCTGTAAGGGAACCAACTACGTGCTCACCCTCTCAGTACTTCGTGACGCTCGACACTCCGGCAACTACTCTCCTAGGACGACTCCCACGCCCTCTTCTCGACATAGTGTCAGAATTACCAAAATCAACCGCTTACTTCGACTCACTTCATATGGTATGTACTTTAAGTTTGAACATGCATATCGCAATACTTATGCTCGATACCACCACGCGGTATCATCTCTCCTCAAGTCCTAGGTTATTGCAATAACCCCGCCTGCTACCACCTTGACACACCCCCACCCCCTTCCAAGGGCGTACGTCGCCACCCACGAAATCCCCGTACTGCCACCCTCTAACGACTAGAAACTCTGTGTCAAGCCGTATTGCTTGCCAAACCTCCTATAAAAAAAAATTTTCTTTCTAAACTTATGATTTTATAAAAATTTCTCGCAAAGCACAAACGCATATAGACATGTCCCAAATCCCGTATACATTCAATTCATTAATTATATCCAAAAATATATAAACTCAAAGATAACACAACACATTCTCACACAAACTACTCTATGTACATACATATGTCTAATATACAGTTCAAAAGTATTTTCTACACAATATTATTAATACAACACTGATATAAATGCCAGAGAATCCTTAATCCGGCCTCCAAATGGGTCCTGGAGGTTCGTACCGAAAATAGTTTTTAACACAAAATAATGAGCTGGAACGAGCTCGTTGAGTGTATGCTTTTATAAAGGGTTTTATTTTTCCAAACATCTCAAAAATGTAAAACTCTCTTTACAAATATTTTCCGTGCTTTTCTTTGCTTTCAAGATTCTAAACTTTTCTTAGCTGTTTGTTTTTAAAAGTTTTCTAGTAAACTTAATAATTTTTCTTGCTTGCTTTGTTTTGCTTTTCTTAAAAGCTTATAAAACTCCTCATTTCTTGCTTGCTTAGAAGTTTATAAAACTTCTCAAAACTTTTCGTCAGTTGCTTTATCTGGCTTTGAAAAGTTTTCCTTAAAAAACCTTTCACAACCTTTGCTTTAAAAGTTTATCAAAACTTTTTTCATAAAACTGAGCCCGGGCTCAACCACATTCTTGAAAATAAAACAGAGCCCGCTCAACCAAGCTGGCTTTTAAAATCCCACGGAGTTGCCAACCGACGCTTTGAAATTCAAACGGGAGCTTCGCTCAACCGGGCCGCTTAAAACTCCCAGTTCACGGCGACGTGAAACCAATGGTTGATTTTTCAAAACTGTATATTATGCTTATAAAACATCAAATCCACCGGGAGGCCTATTTTTGCTTATCAGACTTGCTTAACACGAAGCCCTGGCTTAATCGCGCTCTGGGAAGCGACCTGTCCTGATCACCTTTTTTTTTTTCCTATGAATATGGCGGAATCGACCGGGCCATCACCATAATTTGCCAGCTCATAACCCAGAAGCACCCCCATGCCACCGCCTCCTTTAAACGCACGACGATGCCCCACGTCACGACCGCGCAAAACCATAACGCATGCATGAAATCCCACCAATCGCAACGCACGGATACCTCTCGACCTGGCTTGCTCGCTTAAACTATGAAGCCTTGTTTTCAAACTTTTTGCTTGTGAAAAATTGTTTTACAATTTAAAACCATTTGCTTCGTTGACAAAATGGTTTAATTTTATTCAAACCATTTACTTACTTGCTTGCTCAAAGATGGCTTACAATTTAAACCATTTACTTACTTTTCAAAAATGGTTTCACTAAACCATTTGTTGTTATTAAAAATGGTTTAATTATTCAAACCATTTACTCTACTTGTTTACGCCTGAAGATGATTTGAACTCAAAACCATGAAATGCAAAAAACGCTTCATAATAATAATAATAATACACTAAGATTTGGAAAATGAGTTTAGAACACTCACCCCTTTGCTTGCTAAACTTGTTATCGCCCAATAACTTTCCCGCCTCGCTTTTACCTCACACACCGATGGTTAGATCACACACGCCACGATAACCAAGCAATTTGCACACTTTGTGCTACAATTAAAATTTTCAGAAAATATGTGGGCCCCAAATGCCATTCACAGGCATATGACTTGATTCTAGACTAAAGGGACTTTCCATATAGTCTAAAAACACCCGAAAAACATTTCTGAAAATTCTGTCCGGACTGTGAATAAAATCCTGAAATTTTAACCAAAATCGTCCTAAAACAAATTCCAAATTCAGCCCTGGACTGTCCGAAATAGTCCCAAAATTTCCTAAAATTTCCTGGTACCCTAAACTCGCCAAAAATTCAGGGGATCGAATTTATACTTCTAGTTAATATTCCAAGTTCATTATATAGCTTTTGTTCGAAATAACACAAGTAGGAAAATTTCCCACTCGGTCGACAAAAAGCCAAGATTAAAAGTCCACAGCTCTCGTCGCGCAGCAACTTACCTATCGGTCCGAAAAGTGCTGACCACTAGAATGACGTAGATCTGAGAAAAACTAAAAATTTGGCTTTTCGTGATATTTACTTCAATCTCGCGGAAACTCGTGTTGGTACTCAATGCTTAGCCCCTCGTCGCAGAGCACTTTTCGTGGTTTATCCCGACGAAATCCGACGTCCGATTTGTAACCAAAAGAAAAGAAAGAGAAAAATAAAACTAAAAAACTCTCAACTCACGCGCTCCGTGGACGCCCTCGCAAATTTGCCATATAAGCCTGCTTGTTGTTTTATTTTTGTTTGCCTTTTTTTTTTTCTTTTTCTTTATGTGGGACCCACATGTCCCTTTTTATTCCTTCTTGATCCGTTTAAGCCCCGAAACAATTTATTTTGTTCCGGTTTCAATTTTCTTTATCCTAAATGAATATTCTTTAAGTATCTACCATTTTTCGGAATTTTTCTAAAAATCCCGTCAGTGCTTTCACTTAACTCTGCCGCTCTGGGAATCAGAAATATTCGACCGTCTCGACCTAACGAAACTTTCTAGGTCACTGGGATTACACGAACTTAACTACAAGCAAATCTGCTTTCTCACTATCCGGGAGATTCAGAGAATTTCGAGACTTCCTCAAAAAATTCAAGTACTATTAATATTGTTTTTACTATTAAACTTCCATTAATTATACTTTCACCCCTCAACTTTCCTTAATTGTAAATTTGGTCATCAAGATTACATATTGCAAATCCAACTTTTGAAATTCCTACCATGGTCCATCTCTAACTTTAATTATGCCTTACATATCCTCGCACGACCATCAGACTTGCCATCACCACAAATTCGTTCCATAAACTTTACCTCCTACTTCTTGGCCTCCAAAATACTACAATGCGACACTTACATTTTATACACCCCTACAAGATACTATATACTCGACACTCTTCTGACTGGGTGTTACAATAGGTTACTAACTCGAGGGAGGGAATTAGTGTCTAGAGTAATATTCTTACACGTGATAAGGCGGTTATATCTTAACCCTACGCAGCTGCCAGCTTCTCCAAAGATAGCGGTTATGACCGAATGTGACTGCCTCTCACCGTCGCACTGAAATCGTTTCTGTGTGTTTATTTCCCTGGGTTCCATCAGAAGGAAAGAAAGAAAGAAAGAAAGTTTAAGGTATAAATGGATTTTAATTGTATAAGTATGTATTAGAAGGAAAGAAATAAAGTTTAAGGTATAAATGTTTCAAAGCATAAATGGATTTTAAATGTATAAGTATTTATTGAAAGAAAGTTTAAGGTATAAATGTTTCAAAGCATAAATGGATTTTAAATGTATAAGTATTTATTGAAAGGAAGTTTAAGGCATAAATGTTTCAAAGCATAAATTGATTTTATTGGTATAAGTATTTATTGAAAGAAAGTTTAAGGCATAAATGTTTAAGGTATAAATGGATTTTAGTTGGATAAGTATGTATTATTTTGGTATATACTCAAATGTTATTATAATGAAAAATGTACAATTCACTAGGCTCCTTAGCCTATTCTTTTCATATGTTTCAAAAACATTTTCGCACCCCAAGACAGGGCGCGATAGAGGTCACTCATGGGCAGCGAGTCGAGCCATCACGAGACGAAGACCTGTGGATTTCATCAGATATATAATTTTGTATATTGTTCATGTTGAATATTTTTATGCATATATGTATATGTATAAAGTTGAAAGGAACTACGTGGCTTTGATCCTCAAAGGACGAGGTAATTAGGCGGCTCATTAAGTCCCGCCAAGCCCAAAATGTTTTGATAAAAATGTGCATGGAATTTAAGAGGTTTGAATGTTTTGACGATTTGAAGTAAACAAATGTATATGTATGTATATTGTGTTGATTGGGTTGTGACTAGAAGTCCTTAATATGGAAGTATAAAATTGGAAGTTTATAAGTGTTTTTAAATGCTTTTTCATCAGGTTTTTGTAAATTTGGGAAAGTCCGAAAAACAGAAAACTCGCCAATTTTTCTGAAAATCCAAGTGTTTGAAAACAAAAGAAAAGAAAAGAAAAAAAATTTATCACTTCGCTCGCATTATTTTCTAAAGATATGTTAAGGATTGTAAAGGTTCGCCCATGGATTTTATTCGACTGCTTTAAGGAAAAGTTTCTATATCCATTGAGTACGAGGTCCCCTCGGGTTCATGAGGTTAATCCAGGTTGGGATCCTTCAAGGCGTGAGAGGCAAAATGAGATTCTGCAGAGTCTCCGACTTCTCTCTCTAGAAATACACGCCGATCGGACCGTTGGATTCGTGGGACGAGCAAGAAGGGAAACGTTTCACGCAGAAAGGTGCTACGCTGTGGACCTGGTTTGCAAGTTTTTGACAACTCCAAGAGGTAGGATTTTCTCCTACTTCATGCTTTTTTATCTCATTTTTAAGGGTTTTTCCATGTTTTGGTTCGAGGTCAGTGAGGGGTTATTTGGATTCGTCCCAAAGCTTCGGGGACCGACCTGATTTGAATTTATTGAAACCCAATGTTGAAACAAAGGTCAGCACGGGCTGTTGGGTGTTTTACTCTAAAAAATTCATGATTTAAATCATGTATTAATATGAAAAGGCCTGAACGGGTCGTATGATTCGGGCCCCAAACATGAGACCGAATCAGGGAATTTTTGAAAAGAGCAGTAATGGAGCAACTGCGGATCGCTTCCACCGATGTTAGGGGCTGTCTGCGTGATTAGGCATTCAGCATTAAATGTTTGCTTGGTATGCATTGGGCCGGGAATGGCCGTGGATTGCGGGTTCACTAAGTGAACCGATGTTTTGTGATTTTCCGGGAATAGTAAACGAGGGTTTCACTATTCCCGGAATAGTGTTCTAAAAATGTATATTTTTGTGAAAATATGTGTTGGTCGAGTGATTTAAATTAAATTACTCGTATGACTGGTCAAATTTCGCGTAGCTAATCCTGATGTGCATTACTCAATTTATGACATGATTTTGTGAATTGGTTGTTTTGTAATGATATGCATGTTTATGTTATTTACGTGAATTGGGATCAGACGGACCGCACATGTATTCCATATGCACCAACATCCAGACTATGAGTTAGTGCATGAGATGAGTCTAGAATAAGAAAAGGTTCGGAGGGTAGTCTTAAAATATTAAATGGTTCGGAGGCTGTCTAAAAATGTTAATTATCTGAGTAGCTCAAACTAAATAATATATCAACCGTCTGAGCGCCCCGCTTGATATATATTCATCTGAGGGTACCCAAACTAAATAATATATCAACCGTCGGAGCTACGCTTGATATATATTCATCGGAGGGTAGTCCACATTGAACAATTAATAATATATATCACCGTCTAGAGCGGTCCAATTGATATATATTCATCGGAGGGTTGCCCACTAATAAATGATAATTTCATACGCAGGTTTAGGCGAGTGTGAGAGAGCCTATGGAGACTCCTGATCCGGGAGTTGGTCATGTAGACATTCAAGTAGATCATGATTGTCAATGTTTGCTTAAATTGGAACATTGCACCGCACTTAGGTGGTGAGTAAAGCCCATTTAGGGCGATTCTCCCACCGAAGCTTTAGCTCACCGTCGCTGACTCTTCACGCATGTGGAGCCGCATTTGAGATATGCTCATCCTGCATCATGACAAGAAGTTCCTGACGCGCTTGGCTTGACGATATCTACATGTATTAGAATTTTCCTTAATTTTAATATATGTTGTATAAGAGTAAAACATTTGAACTCTTGTAACTATCATGTATAGTCAATTCATAGTTAGTATGTATTATGAGTGTATCGCCAGGCCCAAGTGGTCAGACACTATGTGATTTGATCTCTGGATATATTGAATATATTGACCGGCTTGGGACAGTTTCATGCAAGATATTTTAATCGTAGAGCTCCCCGCATAAAGGAGACTCTCGCTCGATTTTCTAAAGTGGCGCTGCAACCTCGACCTCCACTTGTATTCACGGCCGACAGAATAATCCACCCCCTGCTTCATGTCACAATAACAATCCACAACTATGTAAATTGAGAATGATACATTGCAAACTAAAGTACTTCTCCATTCGATAGTAACTCTGAATTGTAAAAAGACATAATTTTGCAACATATAAAAATTATCTATTTAATCAATTTTTTTTCTGTAGAAATCTATAAATGATTTAATCTTTTTCAAGATAAGGCTTTTAAACCGAATATCCTTCATCACAAGATAAAATCAACAAATCATCTAGAAAATTTTTATCCTTCAACATAGATCCGCCAATTCTCTCCACAACTTGATACATATTTTAACTAGAATTTAGCATTTAAGAACTGAATTGAAAGATCAAATAGGATTTAAATGTGATTAAGAGATTCATAGTAAGGATCCATGGCAAATTCCCTAAGAAGTAGAAGTCGAATAAAAAAAAATCTTACAAACCATACACAATTATCAAGCCATATAACTATATTAGAAATTATTAAATATTCCATCCGAAAGCACCAAATAAAGATGATAATTAACAACACAATTAAATCACATGATTAAAATTGTTCAACAAAACAGCCTCTTCAAATAGGATACTTAAAACTTTCCATTTATTAGTTCCTTTTTCTTACTGTTTTTCAACAAGCAAAACAGAATTAGTGGTTAGGTGAGGAGCAACAGGAAGCCTTTTATGTGATAGGGAAGACTATAATGCACATGGAGAGAAGGCATGGTGAGGTCAGGTAATGGATGATGCAGGAGCGGCCGAATTGTGTCCTAGACGCATACCCATGAAAAGTAATATATGTAGAACTTTATGCATGTAAATAAGAAAATAATTGTAGAGAGGAAATAAGTAAAAATTGCAAACTGTATATTTTAGCAAAAGAAAAGAACACAATAATAAGTGAAAGCTTGAAAGTGGAAGCAAAAATATATTTAAAACACCATGTTAATCAAGATAAGTGTGAGGGAAATTTTCTTTCTAATGTTTTGCATTAACTTTAATATTTTATATTAGTCTCCTCTCACATGATGCCTGTTTGAGCCGATAATGAAATGCAAGGTGTGGTTAATCGCAAAATTAAAAACCGAAAAGAAAAAGATGAATGACAAAAATTAATAATGAAATAATAATAATAAGAGAACTTTTGGGAAAAGGGTGGTTTGAAAGCAACAACATCACCATTGATGAATTGATGAAGAATCCATAGATCGCATCCTTTCTCACTTAAAGGCATGGTGCTATGACCATGTTCCTTGGCAGCCATGGAGAAATAAAAGCAACTTTAATGGCACATAGAAAGGCATAAAAACATGGTGTTTACTAGTGATGATGATTAAGGAATGAAGAGATTAATACAAAATATGATTCATGACCATCTCATGGGAAGTTAGTTTTGAGTTTGTGCTTTTTCAACTGTTCTCCATTCACTTTCCATGACCTTAGTAATATATTTTCTTATCAACCAAACAACTAGGGAACAATTCTACCCTACTTATCATATCTATAACCTTTTGACTCAACATAAAGTGAGAAAACATACATGTTTTTTTTGTCACACACATAATAAAAACCTGAAACGTAAATACTTTCTTTGATATGATCTTTAATTAGCCTTCGATTGTCTCCGTTTCTAATCAAGGATAATGAGACACCATACACAGCCTATTAAATTAGAAACCAAAAAGGAAGAGAGCTTTCACCGTGAGATGAGGAAAGACTATGGCAAGTTGTCAGAGACATTGATAATGAGATTGAGCCATATTAGGCTCCCAATGCCCATTAACAAGGATCTCCCGAAACAAAAAACCATCACCACCACCCATTAAGAAAAAATAGAGAATTCTCACATTATCATAATCCATCAAACAAACAGAGAATCTTCTAATCATGCATGTTAGCGAAGCCCAAGTGGGTAAATGTCACCATACATGACATTCCAATCAAAAAATCTGTAAGGGTCTTCAGCATCAACCATGGACAAACCCAAGAAGGTGGCGTAAAGGAGGAAGAGCAACATGATGCCACCCTCACCGCCCCCAACCACAAACTTCTTTGCCATTGTTTTATCTTTTTTTCTCAAGAAAATGAAATAGACGGAATGGATGAAATAGGAAGAAGGAATGAATGAAGTGAATGTTTCTGAAACTCAAAGAGGAGGAGGTTGGCTGCATCAAGTTCCAATAGAACTTGAGTTGATTAAGAACCAACAAGTGCCTATGTTTTTCTCGAAGCTTAACACAAACCTAAATCAACTTATTATTCATGAAATCAAGGGACTAAAAAGCCAATCAAAAAAAAGGGTAACAAATAAACCCCACCTTACCTTTGATTCTCATAAGAAAATGGGGTAGCAACTTTCCCCGCTTTCCGGAGAGTGGAGGACCAACTGAACTTAGTTTGGTATAACCTCATTACTCTCGTCTTGGTAGAATCATCACACCTAAAAAGCAAGGCAAGCTGAGTAGAAGAACACCTAACAAGCCAACCTCAGAAGGGAAACCTATCATTGGGAAAACCATGAATCTCAGAACCAAAAAGAGTATTGACGACGTTATCGTTGAAGTCTCTCGTCCATGCGAGCATCTTCATCACTGCAAGAAAGTGAGAAGGGGCAAAAATAAGTAGTAGAGAGAGCCAATGAAGAAACAGGGAAGAAATTGAGAAACCAAGAGTGACTATGGAGGAAAGCAATAACCCCAGAATGAATAGGCAGCTTATTTCTAAGAGGGAAGATGGGGAGGACGCACTTAAGTGGGGTGGAGAGAAGGATTTGTTGTCTCAGGGTTTCGAACGGATAAGACAGGTTGAAAACAATGTCTGATTTATCAACCAATTCATGGAAACAAAATTAAATTTTGCCCTACATCCTATTTATAAAATATATTATAAATTTACATTTCCAATGTATAATTTATAGAATAAAATTCTTTCTTTTCCTAATATATATAAATTTGTATTTGCTGACTTAAAATGTTAAAAATGAAGATCAATCCATGTACCATATAAAATTAACTTTCTTTTTTTGAAATCGCATAACATTAACTTAAAATTATTTGATTAAAAAAAACTTTTTTTTTTGAGAAAATTAATTTAAAGTTTCTCAAGGTATAAGAATTTATTTCATTCTTATTTCACACCAACCAAAAAAGGTTTAATCAATTTGATAAAAAAAAGTTAAAATTGATATCATGATAATTAAAAACAATTAGTAAATAAGCATTCATTTTGTTACTCAAAATACTTTTTATCATTTATATTATTTAATAAGTAAAGTATCAACATATATATATATATATATATATATATATATATATATATATATATATCATTGAGTACTATATGTTGATTTATAATTATCTATCAAGGTTATATCTTATGTTTTCATGGAATAATTCAATATATGTCATTATTAGTATAGATGTTGTATATGTCATAATTGTTCATTTAAATAGATAATATTGACATATATTGCCTAAGTCAACATAATATATATTAGCTGATGATATTTTTCTTGTGGTGTAACTTGTGACCAAGTATCGATTGTTGTAAATGTGGTTAGTATTTATGATAAATCTCATATTAGTCACTGCACAATAAGATATATAAAAATATTATTATAACTCGTCTGGAAGTTTGATATTTTATGAGGACTAGTTATTTTGGTCTCAAACATCTTATAATCAAGATCGCACTTATCATCAAGTCATCAGTGTAATAATTAAGACTAACTTTATGTTAGTCTCAAAAAAAATTATAAATTTTATGAGAAATATTGTAACACATCTCTAAAGGCATATTTTTTGTGAGCAATGGTGAAAAGCTGCCTTCACAAATGTCCTATGATCTATGATCACTCATTGATTTGCCATAGATGAGTACACTCACAAACTTATGTTAGCCTCAAAAAAATATAACCTATAAGAAATATTATAACACGTTCTAAAAGTATGATATTTTGTGAGGAGTGCAAAGTGGTCATAAGATACCCGATCTATGACTACTATTGATTAGTCGTAGAAAACATATTAATTGTGATGAAACTTATGTTGGGGTCTAAAAAAATATATAATAAATGAGAAATATTATAACATGTCTCTAAAGTAATGATATTTTATGAGGAAAAGTAAAATTGGTCACAAGATACTCTATGATCTATGATCACCATTGATCACATAGAAGGTGTATTATTACGATACATCTTATAAAGAAGTAAAACTCATATATTCTACTTATAAATAATGTAAGTTATCTCAAAAAGTTTGATATATTATATAACTAAAGATAGGTGTACAAAAAGTTATATTATTTGCATAGTCATTGGTTGGCCCAAAAATTTTATTATTTGGTAATTAATTTTTTTCACATCACATGGAAGACTTTAATATGAAAATTCTATAATTAATTACCTTGAAATTTTTAGTATTTTTGGAGGACCGATAATTTGTAGTTGTATAAATGTCTAATAATTTGATCACTATTTGTGACTTTTCTCATAATACAATTTTTCTAGTTTAAACAATTTTATACATAAAAGTTACCTTCTTAAAATACACACTTCATGAGGCTTTTTAAACAATATTAAAATATTATTTCAATATAAACCACTTACAGAAAATATTTATAAAATTATTTTATAGCTTTTCTTAATTAATTATATGTTTTTCCATGTACTTTATATAAAAATAATTACAAAAATATCTTTAAAATAATTCAATTTTTTATGGGTTTAATCTATTGTAATAATTAAGTTTATAAAATATATTACCACAAATTATTTTGATAAAAATCTATAAATATTTATTATTTTAGTTGGACAATGATATAAAATTAAGTTTTTAAATTTTTATGAAAGTTTATATTAACACCTTTTTAAACTATCTAAACTCCTGAACTCATATCCTTGTTTTTTATTAATATTTTCATTTATAAGATAATTTAAAAATTATTCAATGATTAAGTGCAGAATAATAGATAATGACTAGAAAACTATATTTATATTAAAAAGTTTAGCAATCTCTTTTCTTCGCTTTTCATATCATAAAGGAGTGCATAGAAAAGACTGCATGTTTAAGCTAGATAAACATTAATTTAAGTGCATTGATATAAATATGATTGATTTGAAATATTAATAAACCCAAAATATATTAGTAATTAGTACTGGATTTTAAGGATAAGTAACATGATTTGAAGTTTTATTCACTTTTCCAAAATTCAAATACGTGACTTGATTTTTTAATATAACAATGACGAGAGGCATTGTAATTGTCCTTATGATTTTATTTATTTTTTTAAATTTTTTCAACAATTAGTATGTAACTTTAGAATATATATTTAATTAAAAATCTTATAAAATTATTATTATCAGTAATCTTTTAGAATATATATTTAATTAAAAATCTTATAATATTATTATTAATAAAGAACTAATTTTTTTTCAACTACAAAAAAATATTAGTACTAATTAAAATTTTATAATAATATTCTTATACTCCAAATATTTAATTAAAAATCTTATAATAATTCATTATTAGTAACTTTGTTTTCAAATACAAAATAATATATTTAATTAAAATTATAGTATTATTATCATCTTTGAAATTTATTTTCAATTTCCATTTAAGCTACACACAAATCATAATAGCTTTTTTGAAAACGTAAATCATAGTTAAAAGTAAAGAAAAAATTCAATAAAAATACATGAAAACAAATAATCCTTATTTATCCTAAGAATGCTGTACCAATTTTTATTTTATTAAATTAATAAATATAAATATTCGTAATAATGAAGGCTCTAGTTTAGATTATTATCTCTAAATTAAATATTTAAATTATCACTCTTCAAAAAGTAAATTATCTTTACACTATTAATATTATTATCATTAAAAGAAATGACATAAAGAGACACAAGCCCTAGTTTTTTTCAATGCCTTCTTCTCCAAAATATGTACAAACGAGTATTGTGTTTGGTACTTTAAACTAGAAGCAAGTGTAAGTCGCACAACTTTTTTCGGTTAATGATTTAATTTTTTGTTTGGCTTGCATTATTCTTCTTTCCAGCAAAGCTGACTGTAAGAAATTTTTTGTCACATAAAAGATTGAAATGAAACAAGCTTAGAAAGTGACTGCTGAATTTCTTTGTTCATTCCATTTTCTAAACATTACTACAAAGACATATCTAAGGATACTTATTAAATTATCATTATTTAATATATTTTATCTTTAATTTTTTTGTGATGAGCATCATTATTACCGCTTCCGAAACTTTCGATTCAGATTCCAAAACTTATATATTGTCAAATAATTTCTACTTATTTGAAATGCTATCATTATGGCTTTATCGTGGGTGGCCATTGTCCTTCTATTAGAATGAGTTCCTTGTTAATTGTTATATAGTTGTAACCACGAGCCACAATGGACATGCAAAACATAAACATTATGTAAGGTTGACTTTGAAACATTAGATATTCCAAGAAGCATAATTTGCTGATAGCAGCAATTTTAAACCAACATGGCTCTTAGATGCTTCATTGCCTGATACATATAGGGATTCAAGGTGACCTTAATTGGGTTTTCGAATTTTTTAATATATTTACTCACTTTTCCTAAAATTTTGTTATTTTAACTAATTTTAATGATCATTGAAATTGACTATAAAGAATATTCAAAAGGTTGTGCTAATGTTTTTCGAATTCCAAACCATTATAAGTAGTGAAAGAAATTTTTGTTTGCTATTCTTATCAGGTTACTTAGTTTTTTTCTTCCTCCAATATAATACTCAACCTCACAATTTTGATTCCATTGAAGCATTTATTTGGTTGTGAATATGATTAATTGTCATTTTATTCTTTTGAGAGTGTTAGAAAATATTTGCTTCCTTATAATTAGTAAAGATGTTCTTATAGATTTTGAACATGAGACAAACTATCTTGGTAATTTTTCTTGCAAGAATAAATTTTAGAAAGGAACTAGTTGTAAACTCCAAAAGCATCCTTCTAAATGTATTATAAAACTTAAATGTTTTTTGCTTCTCATTTAGGTTGTATTTATATTAAAATTAATTTTTTTCCTACTACTTCACACATATTTCTGAAGTTATATAATAATATTATGTCCATGACTTCATTCACCATTGAAATAAATTATATGGAGTATCTCAACTAGTTGTCATATTATTGTATCATAATATATTGTAAAGCAGATTACATGGCCCCCGGTAGAACACCTATCACCAACATTGCTTGTCCATCATCCAACATGATTGCACAAGGTATTATTTTTTGTAAAACTATCAAAGGTAATTGTTATGATAGGCTTGTTTCAATCAATATAATCTCTTTGTCATTGTCATATAGGAGGTTCATCAACAACAAGAAAGAGGCGAGGCCCATCTTGAGGAAAAGGATTATTAGATACTATTAGAAAATTGGAAAGAGAATTCTTATATCATTTACTAAGAAGAAGGGAGACCGCTATGTGCTTATGCTTTCTGCAAATTTGCTAGTGAAATTGGAAAGTTTGTGTTGAGATTAATTTTAGACCATTTATTTTTTTTCTATGAAATGAACTACTGTGACCATTTACTTACCCCAGAAATATTTAAATTATGTCTAATTTTTTTCATCAAGAAAATTATAAACCATGACCAATTGTTCACCTGCAAACGTGGAATTGCAACCACATACATTCATCGTAGAAAGAAATGTGACCACATAAATTTATTGTAGAAACATGAAATTGCGATCATGTTAATTCATCACAAAACACAAATTTGCAAACTATGAAAATTCATCGTAAAACCATGAATGGCACCATATAAATTCATCATAGAAACACAAACGTGACCATATAAATTCATCGTGAGAAACACTACCAAGACGGCAAATTATCATAGAAACATGAATTTGCGATCATAAATTCATCATAAACAAACAATTGGGACCATGTAAATTATAAGAATAAAACAATTGTAACCATATGTAAATTCATCATAGAAACACCAATTTATGACCATGTTAATTCATCGAGAAACACGAACGCATCATGTAAATTCATCATAGAAACATTTCAATGCATCAACAGTTTTCATTGCAAAATATATCATGATCACTATCGTAACACCCCGTCCCGAGAGAGTGTACAGTATATGATACTGTAGGGGTGTATAAGAGCACCAAGTGTTGGTAGTAGTATTTTTGGAGACTAAAGAGAAATGAAAGTTTATGGAACCCGGAATTATGGTATTAAAACAAGGGTATAATTGTCATTTAGAAAATGATATGAAATAGAATCAAAGAAGATGAATAAAATAGAAATAACCAAAGTTGACTTGTAATATTCAAGAGAAGAGTGACCAACCTGCAATTAAGGGAAACATGAGAGTATAAAAGTCTATGAGACAAACCAAAACCATTTTTGGTCTCATTTTCTGGGGCAAACTGGAGGAGGGAGCAAGGAAGAGAGAGGAAGAAGAGGAGAAGAATAAAAGAAGAAGGAGAAGGAGAAGGAGGACAAGGTCAAAATAAGGTATGGAATTCCTTATGTTTGGATTTTTGATATGAATCAAAGCCTGATGAAGACTGCTTCTCCTTTTAGTCTAGGTTTCAGGCAAAGAGCCCAGTACAAAACCCAGATGTTTGTTGGGATTATGAGAGTTTTCCCACTGGTGTAAAGTAAGGATGGAATCATCAAAAGCATGTGTTTTAAAAAGAATTGGTGACCTAGGTTGAGCTCTCATCACCCCATGCTTTGAAAGCCAAGTCTAGCACTATTTCAATTGTTATGAGTTGTTTTTAGATGAATTTTAGCAAATTTTTATAAATAATTATAGGTTAAGATGTTAATTGCAGCAAAGTGGCAAAAATGAGGCAAAAACACAAATTCTGAAAAATTTGGTAACTGTCTGCTCTAGGTACAGAATGTTCGCTTTTCCTCGCTTTCGACCGCAAGATTCATATTTCTAATTATGAACTCATTCATTTCTGAATCCGACTTGAGTGATTCAAGTTGCTGGTTAAAATAAATTTGCAGACCATATATATGGAAATAGGTACGCCAACTGATTATATGGCCTAAAAATTCACTAAAGTAGGACCATGTGTAAGCCACCTCCGTCCGGTTCTCGCACAGAAATGCTCGTTTCTATTTCGACCATTTTGGTCGATTTTTAACCATAACTTGCTCATTTCTGATCCGACGGAGTGATTCAAGTGGCTGTTAAATAGGACTTCAAGGTGAATCAAACATAGAATAGGCACCAAATTCTGATTGTAAGGTCGGCACCTCATCAAAGAGGGGCTGTGTAAGCCACCGTCAGTTCGCTTTGAATATAGATTAGCCTGCTGCTTCTGATAACGTGAGCTTTGGTGCGTTCGATTTGGGTGACTCAATGGAGAAGAACCTTTAGCAATCTTAGCTTTAAAATAGTACAAAAAGAGATAATGTCAAATATGAAGTTAAGACCCAGGAAAATGAGTAATACAACCGCCCTTTTGGTGTAATCGGTATCGGACTAACAGTGCTTGAAAATGCTACAACTTCTTTACTGGGATGATCCGATTGATCGATTCCAATTCTAAGTAAAATAGATTCATAGAGGAATAAGAATATAGAATGAGTGTGTATGGGGGATTGGAAATGGAAATTATGGTTAATGTGTAGTTGTGGTTTTCTTGAAAAGGTGAAAGCGAATTACCTAAGGGAACAGAACTCGACTTAAAGCAAGCGGATTGAGCGGTGAACGGTGAGTGAAAATGATATTTTGAAAATCGAAGTTTTAAAAGTGAATATTTTAATGTTAAACTGAAGTTTAATGGAAATGTTTATGCATGTTATGTATGTATGGAAATGTTTTATCTTGCATCAATATATATATATTTATATGTATATTAAATATGTATGCATATGTTAAAGTATTAAGTTTTAAAATGTATAAAGAATGCATATGTGTTTTAATGATAAAAGTTTCAAGATTAAATGTATTTATAAATGTATTTTTAAAGAAAATGTTTTACTGATATACCTCAAACCCCTATGATCATATAATCTATATCGCCGAGGTACCTTAAGCGTGTAAGGATTTAGAGGGTAAAGTTATAGTTACTAATCGAGGAGGGAATTAGTGTCTAGAGTAATATCCTTACACGTGATATGTTATGATCTAACCCTATGCAGCGTGAGCGATCCAGCTGTAGTGGTTATGACTGAATGTACTCGGGTTCTCACTGTCAAGACCGAAACTGTTTCTGTGTTTATTCCCGGTTCCATCAAAAAGAAAGAAAGAAATAAAGAAAGAAAAGCTACTAAACAAATGTTTACAAGTATAAAATGGATTTTTTTAAATGTATAAGTATTTATTGAAAGAAAGTTTAAGGCATAAATGTTCAAAGCATAAATTTATTTTAATGGTATAAGTATTTATTGAAAGAAAGTTTAAGGTATAAATGTTTAAGGTATAAATGATTTCCTTTAATTTAAGGTATGTATTATTTTGGTATATACCTAAAATGTTATTTTAATGAAAATGTACACTCACCGGGCTCTCAGGACACCCCAATCTCGGGGTCCCCGCCGACTACCCGTCAACCTCGTGCGGAATACAAGTGGAGGCCCGGTTACCCGACCGCCACCTTAGAAAATCGGGCAGTCTCCTTTGTACCTGGGAGCTCTACCCAAATACATAACCCGTATAAACCCGTACTGGCTCCGTCCCAAACAGTCCAATACAGGTCACAATATACGCACTACCACTCAGCCCATAAACAATACTCATCATACTACAACAAATTATATCCAATAGTTTTTAAAAGTAGTTATAATTTTATTTTATACAACATATATTAAAATTAAAAAAATTTACTACATGCAGATATCGCAGCCAAGCCAATCCGCTTTTCTTCTAATCTCGCCCCAAGATCAGCCCGTCCCCGCACGCCCCGGCGACCAGAAAAATAAAGGGGGTCCGACGACTGGGCAGCTAAAGCTCAAGAGGAGAATCGCCCTGCTGGCTACCACCACCAAGTGCAAGCAATGTCTAAAGTAAACACACACTCAAGTAAATACATGATCCTACTTGAATGTCTACATGATCACCCCATGTCACGAGTCCTCACTCCACTCACCACACTCGCTCTGCCATGTATGAGAAAACAATCATTTTCAAAACAAAACTTTGTTCTGAAAATATACGACCAAATATTCGCACAAATATGGGACCACCCGAGCGAATTTGGCTGAAGGAAGCCAAACAAACATGGTCCTCATCCAAGTGACTGCTGGGCCCATCTCCCAACCCACCCCTCCTAATATCATCCTTTGAAATTCCTTCGCAACCATATCCGCTTTTTATAAAAATACCTTCTGTCAGTGCACTCACACCCCAACTCTAGGGTTACTCAGCCAGATATGAAAATTTATTATGCCATTTTCAAAAACCATTTACACAATATGACAATATGCATATATTTTAATCAACTACAATTACACGCATGTATCCAATGATATCAACCATCACCCAAATTATTTTTACTAGCAAATCATAATCATCTCCAATGGCTTATAACACAATTTAATTCCATGTAATTGTGTCATTGTACTAACACACTTAATGTATTAACTCTGACCTAATTCCACACAACGCAGCTTCATTCATTTCATACAATTTCGAAACACACAACACTTGGAGGCAATTTTTTACCTATTTCACACAAACCCGGACTGCTTTTACATCTCCAAAACAGAGCAGGGGAATGTCCACGGTAGCTCCACACTTCCTACACAGGTTCCTTCAGGAACCGATTTCATTCCCGCCTGCCTCAACATAAAAAATAGAATTTATTCCATAAATTCTAACACAACAGCTCACAACAGTTTCTGGCATTCACGACAGCCCAAAATCTCCAAAATTCCACAATTTTGGCCCCATGTTTTGTGGGATCCGATCCTAGCCGGCCCATTCCCTGGGCCTTTTCCATACAAATACATGCATTTTAATTGCAAAATCTGGAATTTAAAACCCAACAGCCCACTATTTTCTGGATGGTCACGCCCCAAATCCCAAAATTTCTAACAACTGGCCCTGCTTTGGATTCATCAACGGCCTCACGCCTCAAACCAACCGAAACATCGAAACCCTTAAAAATGGGAATAAAACGCAAGTAGGGAGAAAATCCTGCCTTCTGAGTGTTGTCAAAATCAGAAATTCGCATCACGCTTAGTCGCCCGCGTAGAACGTTTCCTCTTGCCTTCCTGGTCGAAACGGTCCGGACATGAGATAACCTGTGAGAGAAGGAGGAAAGCCCTCTAAAAATAAACCTATAGCTACTGCATCCAAATTCAAGCCTCTCACGTTTTTTGTCTTGGCTTAAGGTAGGAGAAGAGATGAGTGACTATTGGCTTTTATCCTCAGCCTACTTAAAATCAAATCTATAATTACCATTTTGTCCATTCTTTTTCTCGGGATTTGATATTCTATGACTACTCTCACCGTCCATTTTTCATCATTTCTCTACTCATACCACTTATGGCAGTACTTGTTATATGCGCTTTCGTCGATCAAACCGATGCATTTAAGACCTGAAACGGGACAAGCCAAAACTCACGACCGATCGTTCTCACAAAATCGAATTTTACGGCTAATTCAGATTTCACCAGACAATTCCAACTGATAATCCGTCATCCGAGATCTAGAGAATTAACACGGATTTTAATCCGTAATTACAATTTTGAAAATCGTACATTATTTTACTTTATTCCGTAACAATTTCGTCTTGACATTCTCCCTTCAAAGAATTTCGCCCAATTGGCAGGACAATCATATCACGACAACACGTGACCCTGGTACACAAACTCTTACTTGGTGTAAATCGCTAAATCTTCCAAGGTCACAAATATCGATAATCCAACGACTGTTAACTCAATCCATGCCATGTACATGATTCCATTTACCGAGCCCTTGCTACCTCAACACCCAATGTACTTCCGGCGGTGGTCCTAACTTCAAGTCACCCCGACTTATCACTCAAATCCTCGCCACGATAAATCCGACAAGCAGGTTTTCATTCATCACATAACTCTTCACCACACTGCCTTGAATTTCTTACGTAAACTGGATATCTCCTGGCCTCTTACGCCCAACCCTGTGGATTTCACCCGAGGATTTCATTTGTTCCTTGGTCAAAGTTACTTCCACACACTCACCATGAGTGGTGAATGACCACGCTCTGGGCAAACTGACCGTCTCGGGCGATGTTACCGTGCACACGGCCACGCAATGTCACACCGTGGACAATCAATCCCGATTCCACCATGAGCGCACCTTAGAGATTCTCATCATAATCCCTGACTCACTGTGGTCAACTCTCACCCCACACCCTGTGGAAGCAAACATCTATACTTGGTTTCTCTCTAAAGGCCTTAACTCTAAGCCCAACCAATGTCACGTGTCGAGTATGACAACTCTGGGCCTAGGTTCACTACATCACAACTGATGGTTGTCAACTCATCCATGTCAACCCCGACAATCAACAAACCAGGGTCTACCAACTTAAGGTCCACCACGCCCGACGCGCACTGATCTGCCCCACTTCAATCTAACACTCCTGACCCCTTCACCAGGTCGGCCGAGCGCCAGTATAGCACCGGTGAAACTTCAGAACTAGTTCTCCGACCGCACTAGGGTGTGGAGAACGAACTTATATTCTCCTCGTCTACTCTAATCGGGACCCGGATTGTCCCAAAGCCTGATCCCTCGTCTGGGGGAAATCCCGTCACCATACCAACCCGGCCCTGGGTCCCGAAACCAGTGTGAAACGTAAGTCTTCTCGCTCATCCCCGAACCAGGAGAAAGTGACCCCTCTCGTTACCAACACCCGTATCCCGAGTGTTCCAAGCATCTTCGATCTCTCGCTCTATGGTCAGGACTGTCCCAACCATGGAGTCCATATTCCGTAGGCGAAGTCCCATGATCCCACCCATGGACAACTTCAAGCTCCCGGGCCTCAATCTTCGTAATACCCCGCCAATCCCAAGAAACTATGTATCTCAAGATTGACACTCGGGCTTCTCCCAACTCTACACGCTTCAACCTTTCTAGTCGACTAACACTTCGGTGTTAATACCCACGTGTCTCAAAATTCCTACCAAGAAGCTAAAAACTCGCATTTACCGAATCCTACGCATAACCTGATGGTCTCTTAACACCGTGAACAATCCTCAAGTGATACCACGTCTTACCGATCGGCAGATCAAATGTCATCTACGACTACGATAAATCGATCTGTAGATAAGGTTGAACACCCTATGCAGCAGGTCAGAACACGCCATGATCGCCATCCAGCGGGGCATCAACAGAACTTAGCGCCCATAACGCCGCCCTGCAAATGTCGTTTAGGGATATCCGTTTCCCTAACTCTTAGTCGATGATAACCAAAGGCGTAAGGTCTATCTTGAAGTAGACTGCCGCTCCTCTCAATCGTCAAATAAATCATCGGGCCCTTGGTACGCCTATCACCGTATCCCCGCCTAACCGTCAGAAGGCCACTGCACACGAAGGGTCTTGCCTCTTCGGCAACTAGAACCGGCGCCCCATGGTGAAGTGCTCTGCCTAATAAAACCCTTTGTCCACAAAGGCTCTTAGCTGACTGAAATCCCACCAACCTGCCCTCCATGCAGTCATAGAGATGGGCAAAGTACCAGTGGTATAACTCACACCGAAGTCTACATCCCTATGTGGAGGTAGTCCAGGTAGTCTATCCGAAAACATCCACACAAACTCGCACACTACTAAGTAGATCTAAGTTTGTCTCACCGCCCTCAGGGTGTAAGGCTCGCTAGCCAACCCGCTAACCGCCTCCCTCACACTGACTGTATACTGCCTAGGAAAATATCGTGTTTCTCGTCGAAATACCACAGAGGTCACCCGTGGTAGGCTTTAACCCTCCCACGCTCACACAATCGATGACCCACCCCGTGTTATCACCCGGTCCAATCCTCAGACATCCTGGAACTCCAGAACATGTCCTGATAAATCCTCGTGTCCACCACCGGAGTAGAGTCCCCAAGATCTCTAACTCGCAACCTCCGACATGTCATCCCTATTCTCGCACTAACCCTGTGAGAACTCACGCATAACTGCTCCTCTAAGGTCTCTAGAGGTCCTGCCTACTTCACCATATATAGGCCTCATTCTCTAGTTAGAACGCAGCTAGCCTATCCCGGTCAAAGGCGAGGTACCCCATAGCCTCTAACACTTCTGCTCTACATGAACCAATGGTCTACCACCACCAATCCTTCCTGCAATGTCGATGATACGCCTCAAACCTCTCAAGGCTTAGATCTTCCCTCGTCACCCGCAGGCTCAACCCCGGTGCTGGCAGCATTCATCAATACCTATAGCCTGCAGCAAAGTCCGTCGATCGTAATGACCGGATTGCGTTCCCACCAAAGGCCCCGTGGACATTCTCCTTCACGCCCGCCCTCTACTACAGCCATTGGGAAGATCGGTCCATGTAATTTTCATTTCGCCTAACTAGCAATGCACATGCCAATAGATTTTAACACAAACTGCTGAATCGCACCCTGTCTACTTCCTAAGCAGCAATCTTGAACCACTTAATTCGTTTTATTCAAATAAAATTTTAGGCTCTTGTTCATTTCATTATCCAAATCCTTAAGGTCGTAATCCCTAACCTTAGTATTCACCCTTTTCCTATACGCATTACACCACATGCATAAGTAATTTTTGCACGTTAACTATTTCACGTTAATCACCATTTCAAATGGTAGTTAACCAATACAAGATTCTAAGGCATAACCACGCTGACACCAACCATGCAACACATAACCTCGCTGTATACGCAATCGCTTCGCTGCTTAAAATATTGTTTCTAACAAAATTTTATTTTCAAAATTTTATTTTTGAAAATTTTATTTTCTAAAATTTTAATGTGTAAATTTATTTGATTTTATTTGAATTTATTTTAAATTTAATAAAAAATGTTTTTTTCGGTAATTTGAGTTGGCGAATGAACGGTGTTCACTGGTGACCAGAAAAAACCAGTCAAAAACGGATCAAAATGCTCGAGCGCACGGCAGACCGCCCAAGGCCACCCAGCGCCAGCCGCGCTGCCCGCGCCAGCGTCGTGCGCCGCCGCCCGCCCACCGCCCTCAAGGAGCTCGTCCGCGCCGCCGGCCGGGCCGGTCGCCGCCGCCACGTCTCCAACGCGCCGGCGGGCTGGGCGCTCGGCCTCCCGCTGGGCATGGGCCAGGCCGCACGCTGCCTCCCCGCGCGTGCCTGGGCCGGGCCTCAGGCGCACGCCAAGGCGCGACCGCCCGCCCCGGGCCGCCCGCCCGCCAGCCTTCTAGTCACAATACACTCCGCTTGTATTGCAATACACTTAGCTCAAGCCCCGCGGCCTCGCCACAATACACCAACTTATTGTAATACAAAGCTTCTCGCCTTCCCGCCACTCTGGCCATACGTGGCATTGGGTAAAATATACACGCTATTGAGCTTCCATACACACATAATGACAAACAGTAAGTAGCTATTTGGGCTGTGTGAGGCGTTTCAAAACAGAGGGTTTTCCGTTTTCATTATAAATATATGAGAAGATTTTGCTTCCGTAGAATTTGAAAATCACTAAAAACCTCAAAAATCATTTTTTTTTCATACTCTTTAATACTAAATAAATTTATAAAAATTTATTTAACCCCCATTTTCAAATTTTTACCCATATAAAAAAAAAAAAATCTAGAAAATTATTTTCTCTCACTCCTCATAACAAAATACCTAGGTAAAAATCTTATTTTCTTTCCGCCACCTAAAAGCTCCACTAAATAAATTATGTACCTGTTTCTTTCTTCATTTTCTAATTTTTACTACTTGTAAAATAATAGAAATTTATTTTCTTCAATTCCTCATCAAATAAATTTAGTAAAATTCTATTTTTCTCGCCTTGTAAATTTCTTTCCTCATCTTTCTCACAATCCAAACAAATTTTAGTAAATTATTGATTTTAATTTTTTTCGCTTTACAATCGTAAAACCCAAAATTTAAATTTCTTCACCTTTAAACCCATAATTAAATTTTTCCAATTTATTTCATTTGTTCTTTGCTCCGCTGCCATCACCTAAAAACCTCAAACATAATTCCACCACCCCATGTGCTAACCACTTAAGCACAACAATTCACAACACAAATGTACTATGGTATACACACCATTCATCAACTTTCATGTTCACACAATAATTCAATTAATTAATTCACAAATCACACAAAACACATACACACATGCACGTTAGTGTCCTAGTTTTGTCCCGTGATTTTCTAGGTAATCTCATACCTAAATCAACATCAAACCACACTCCAGCGGTGATGCTCATCCTCAACTATGGCCTAAGCCCAAATTTTCTATCCATAGGTTTCCATATACCTACACTCCACATCAACCACTTAGTGGTGATGGATACCCAAACCCGAGCTCCCTAGGTAGTCGTATACCTAAGCTCTGATACCAAGCTGTGACACCCCAATCCCGGGGGTCCGTTGACTACCCGTCAACCCGCGGAATACAAGTGGAGGTCGGGTTACCCGACGCCACTTTAGAAAATCGGGCAGAGTCTCCTTTGTACGGGGAGCTCTACCCAAATACATAACCTGTATAAACTCCAGATTACACCGCCCCAAATGTACCAATATATTCACAATATGAATAAGACGCCACTGGGCCCATAAACAATACTCATCATAATACAACAACTATATCCAAATAGTTTTAAAAGAGTTTATAATTTACTTATACAACATATATTGTGTGTTCAAAAAATTCTAATTACATGCAAGATATCAGCCGCTCGTCACAATCCAAGCCACACCCGCCTCAGATGAGCCACCCTCGCACGCCCCTGCACTGCAAAATGAAAGTGGGGGTCCCACGCACGGCGAAATGCTCGCAGACCGCCCTGCCGGCTACTCACCACCTAAGTGCCAATGCTCCAAAGTAAACACACCTCAAGTAAATACATGATCCTACTCAACGCCTACACGATCACCCCATGTCACGAGTCCTCATCGACTCACTCATACTTGCCTAAGCCGTATGAGAAAATAATCATTTTCAAAAACAAAACTTTTGTTCTTGAAAATATACCACGAAATATTCGGTACAAAATATGACTATTCTCCGATAAGTGAATTGACATGAGCTTTCCTCAAATGCTTCATTATTCTCATCCGGCGGATTCATAGCTCCATCTCCCAACCCAATTCTCCTGAATATCATCCTTTGAAATTCTTTCGCAACCATCCGCTTTTTATAAAATACCTTTGTCATGCACTCACACCTAACTCTAGTTACCCAAAGGCATATGAAAATGCATTTATGCCATTTTCAAAACCATTTACACAATATGACAATATGCATATTTTCAATCAATTCAATTACACGTACGTAATTCAATGATATCAACCATCACCCAAATTAGCTCACTCGGTTAAATCATAATCATCTCCAATGGCTTATAACACAATTTAATTTCCATGTAATCAGGTCATCAGACTAACACATTAATTTAATGTATTGAAATCTAACTAATCACACAACGCAGTTTCATTCATTTCCATACAATTTCGAGCACACAACACTGGATAATCTACCCATTTCACACAACCCGGACTGCTTTTACGTCCCAAAACAGAGGCGGGTCATCCACTGCGCCCCACACCTCCATTACTGGTGTTCCTCTGTGGAACCGATTTCCATTCGCTTCCGGTCTCCTATCTCCACACAAAATAGAATTTATTCCATAAATTCTAAATGACAACAGCCCACAACAGTTTCGGGCATTCACGACAGCTCAAAAATCTCCAAAAGCTCTTACTAATTCGGTCCCATGTTTTGGGATCGATCCCACGCCCATTCTCACTTTTCCATATTAAATACATGCATTTTAACGCAGTATCCTAATTTAAAACCCTAACAGCCCACTTATTTCTGACAGTCACGGCCTCTCAAAATCCCAAAAATTTAACAACTCGTCCCAAGTTTTGATCGATCAAATCCGCCTCACTTCGCCTCAAACCAACCGGGAACATCGAAAACCCTGTAACGAATAAAACGCAAAGCAGTGAGAAAATCCTACCTCTTGGAGTTACCAAAACTCGCAAACTCGTATTCACGCAGAACAAATTCCGCGTAACGTTTCCTCTTGCCCGTCGAACCAACCATCCGATCATGAGATAACCTGCAGCAGGCGAGGTGCTTCTCTAAAAATGTAAACCCCATACTACCGCATCCAAATCTGCCTCCTCACGTTTTGTCTGGGCTTATGAGAGATGAGCGACACGGCCATTTTAAGTCCTCTCTAGTCACTTAAAAATCAAATTCCATAATTACCATTTTGCCTCTCTTTTTCTCGGGATCTGATATTCTGGCGACTACTCGACCAGCCCATTTTCATCAGCTTCTTACCATACCACTTATGGTACATGAGTACTTGTTATATGTGCTCTTTCTGTCAGATTTAAAACCGACATTCAAGACCTCGAAACGCGATGCCTCGAAAAACGTGCCGACCGACCGTTCCTTAAAATTCATGCAATTTTACGTGCTAACTAGATTTCTACGAGACGATTCCAATCCAGACAACTGCTTTATTATCCGAGATCTAGAGAATTAATTACGGATTTTTAACCGTAATTACAATTTCAGAATCAAAATTACGATTTTCGCTCTTTATTCCTAAATCGAATTTCTGGTCTTACACCTTTAGCTCCTTCTTTTCCATATATATTTCAAAACATTTTCAAAGACTGAGACAAAAAGGCCATGAGAGTACCCTCCTGCGCTGAGTTTGAGCCATCACGCACGACGATCGCGATTTCATCAGATATATAATTTCGTGATATCGCTTATGCTGAATATTTTGTTACGATATATGTATATGTATAAAGTCAAAAGGAACTACGCTTTGATCCTCAATGGACGGCGACGCAGCGGTCGGCTTGAGTCCTACTTTCAAGCCCAATCTTTGATAAAAACAAATGCACGACCGCTTAAATGTTTCTACGATTGAAATGAATAAACGTATATATGTATATATTGTGTTTCGATTAGGTTGTGGACGAGGAGTCCTAAAACTAAGTCGGGTAAGTCGAGTATCAAAGATTATAAGTGTTTAAATGTTTTCGCAGGTTTTGTAAATTTGGGAAAGTCCGAAAATGTAGGAAACTCGCCAATTTTTCTCGAAAATCCAAGTGTTTGAAAAGGAAAGAAAAAAAAAAAAATTTCACTTCCTCGTCTGCTATTTTCTAAAGATATGTTAAGGATCAGAAGGTTCGCTCCATGGTTTTATTTGGACTGCTGAGAAAAGTTTCTATATCCATTGGAGTGCCGGGAGGTCCCCTCGGGTTCATGAGGTTAATCCGGGTCGGGGTCCTTCAACGTGGTATCAGAGCGAAGGTTTTGAAAATGTTATAAAGATTTGAAATTTTTATTTTCATATGATTGTTTTAATGTTTTATTTTAAAATTGCATAAATTATTTATGTGATTTAAAATCATATATGCATTACATGACATATTAAAATTTTTGAATTCACAGAAAATGCGTCGTCGAGGCCGACCCGCCACCAGGAGAGCCAATCAAAAACCTTTCTTAATAGCTAAGTTATGATTAAAATATCATGAGAATGGACCAATGAGATTCTTGGGCACAAGAGCCAATCAAAAATTTTAGGCTAAGTTAGGGTTAGTGACTCATGAGAATGGACCAATGGATTCTTGGTTAAAGGGCAATTTGGAAGTTGTGAGTCAAAGCTAAATTGTACCATGTGCTCAAAAGAGGAGAACATGGCTATGAGAGGAAAAGGGAGAAGAAAAGAGTGAAAAGAAAGGAAAGAAGAGAGAAAGAGAAGAAAACCATGGAGCAAGTGTGAGAGGTGAGTTTTTCTCCTCCTTCAAGCTCTTCAAGTGATCTTCAAGTGGTAGCAAGAGAGAAAAGCCAAGGAAAACTCAAGAAACAAGTAAGTTTCTAATGGTGGGAAAGTTGGACTTTTATGTTTTTCATACTTAATGCCTTGATTTTCTTATATGGATGTTAGAATTGTGGTATGTAAGGTTGAATCATGATGAATTGGAGAAAGAAAGGGATTAGGTTAGGGCTTGAAAAATAAAGTGGGTGATTGGTTAAGGTTTGATAGTGCATTTGTGTGATATGTTGAAATTGGTTAAGGATTAGTGAAATTGAGGTATAATGCATTAGATTGGAGTGATTAGAATGAAGAAAATGAAAGAACCAAATTGAATATGGCTTGTGCAGATTTTCGCCAAAAAGGGAAATGAGAGGGGTCAAGGGTAGTTTGGAAATTTCCATGTGTTTGCAAAGAAAATGATTTGAATTGAGTGTATTAAAGTCATTTTGTAAAGTAAAGGGTATGTTGGTCATTTCCTTGGTAGTGTATTTTAAGTGTCGTTCAATGGGATTAAAGTGAATGTGATGTGGTTGGGTGAAAATGAATGAGTAAGGATGTCCGTGAATGATGGTCGAAGATGCTCTGAAAGTCATATCCGGGGTATCTAACCTATGTAGTTGAGGTGAGAGAGGATGATGTGAGACTGGAAGACATTCCGGTAGTCAGAGAATTTCGGGAGGAATTATCGAATATAACTTGTTGAAAGAAAATGGAAGAAATTGAAGAAATACTTATGAATGTGTGACGTGTAGGATTTGACCACCTTAGGAGAAGTATGGAAAAGTTGAGTTTACATTGATTTTAATCAATTGGAAGTGATTAAATGCCTAATGGAATGTGTTAGAATTAATGTTTTAAGAAGAAGAATTGACAAGATATAAAATGTAATTTTTGCTAAGGTGAAGGGCATATGGGTTTTTCTACTTAAGGATGCTAATGGCTTGATTTAAGGCTTGCAAAGATGTTGTCATGAGCCTTGATTTAATTGGAAGTGAATTGGATAAGTTGAGACTTCATGATGAGGATGTTCCCAAGATAGCATTCAGGACACGGTACGGGCATTTTGAGTTTCTAGTCATGCCATTTGGACTTACGAATGCCCCAACCGCTTTTATGGATCTTATGAACATAATTTTTAGGCCTTACTTAGATCAGTTTGTTATCGTGTTTATTGACGATATACTGATCTATTCTGGGTGAAGGAGAAGAACATGCAGAGCACTGAGGATAATTGTAAATATCATGGGAACACTAAGAGTATGCTAAAACTCTAGTAAGTGTCGGGCTGGCTCGATTAGCACGTTGGGATACATAGTTTCTCGGGCAGAGGTCTCATGGATCCGCAAAGGTCGAAGCTATATTTGATCGGGAAACCTCCTACGAGTGCTACGTAGATAAGGAGTTTTCTGGCTCGCAGGTGCTACCGTAAGTTCGCTGAGGGGTTCTCTGTGATAGCAAATCCCAATCGACTGCCGACAAGAAAAGATGTTAAGTATGATTGGGTATATGCCTGTCAACAGAGTCTTGAGGAGTGAAAAGGTAGATTAACTTCAACCCCAGTTTTAGCTTTGCCCAATGGGAAATATGGATTGCGGGTTTATAAGGATGCTTCCGCAAGGCCTGTCAGGTTTTTGATGAAAAATGATAGGGTGATCGTGATATGCTCATGTAATAAATTTCAGTTAGCCATTGAGGAGAATTACCCACACACCGACTTAGAGCTAAAGCAGCTAATGCCATGTTTGCACTAAAAATATGAGACATTTCTTATATGGTGTTCTCAGAGGATCTTTACGCATCATAAAGTCTTAAATATATTTTACCCAAAAGAGTTAACCCCGAGGGCAAGAAAGATGGCTTGAGTTGATTAAGGACTACGACCGTACTATCGAGTACCATCCAGAAAGCTAATGTCGTGAATCGATGCCTTGAGTAGCGATCAGAGTACTTTGTCTCACATGAGACTCAGTTATTTTCCACACCGGTGGACCCGAGAGCTTTAGGGTGATATTGGAAGTTGAGGATTCAGAACTGCTACACGCTTCGCGGTTAGGACCATTCTAGTGGATCAGATTCTCTTAGCAAAGGTAGCCGCAGGATCCACGAATGATTAAGCTTAAGGAAGAGATAGAAAAAGGAACAAATGTAGAGTTTCAACAGGAGATGATGGCATGATGTTGAAAGGACAGAGAATGCGTACAGAAGACATGAAATAAGCATGACATTACGGTGTTAAGCACATCTATTCAAGTGCACGCCATGCATCCGTGTAGTACTAAGATGTACAGGATTTCAAAGAACATTACCGGTGGAATGGATGAAGAAAGAGATCGCAGTTTCGCTTTCTAGTGCCTAACCCGCCGCCAGCGGAAGGCAGAGCATCGAGGCCATGAAGATAGTTACTCCCTATTCCAAAGATGGAAACGGGAAAAGATCACTCCAGGATTTTGGTGGACGTGTCTTCCACTGACTCGGCTACAACATGATGCGATATGGGTAATAGTTGATCGATCGATCTAACCACCCATTTTCTACCGCCAATGTCAGGATTCATTGGAAAAGTCAAGCCAATTGTATGTGGATGAAATAGTTGAGACTTGGCCAGGTTCCGCTTCGATAGTTTCAGATCGAGACCCTAGGTTCACATCTAGGTTTTGGCCTAGTTTGTAAACAACGCAAAGTACTCACCTACATTTCGCAACATTTATTTCACCTTAGGATCTGACGGCCAAGCAGAGAGGACTATTCGTGACGCTAGAGATATGCCGAGCTTGCGGTGATGGAATTCAAAGGAAGTCGATACCACTCGCACTAATGGAGTTTGCCTACACAATGCTCTATCAAGCCAGTATAGTCATGGCTCCATTTGAGGCACTGTATGGTAGGAAGTGTGGAACTCAAAGAAGCCGATGATAAGTTGGTGAAAGAAGACTAGTAGGCCCCGAACTAGTACGCATCACTCGTGAGAAAGCGTGAAAGCTGTTCTGATAAATCAAGATACCAGAGATAGACAGAAGAGTTATGGGGACAAACTGGCCGTAGACTTGCACTGGTGATAAAGTGACTAAGTCTTTTTAAAGATTTCACTTTGGAAAGGTGTGTTGAGATTTGGGAAACGAGGCAAACTTAGCCCAAGGTATATTGGACCTTATGAGATTGTGAGCAAGGTGGGGCCAGTAGCTTACAAGTTGAAGTTACCCCCAGAATTATAAAGGATTCATGATACATTCCATGTAAAGATGTTGAGGAAATATATCCCTGGGATCCTGCTTACATGTATTGAGAGCGCCTCGCGGCACTAAAAGAATTCTGACGAGGAGGAGATACCGTGCGCATCAGGATCGTGAAGGAACAGGTGTGTCGAGAAGCAAAGCTGATTCATTGGGCTAAAGTCTTACGGAAGAATCATGAGGGAGGCAACATTGGGAGCCGCAGGCCCAGATGTGCCATCGCACCCTCTACTCTATTTTCTTAATGAGGCATGTTCCTTTCCTTTCTTTGAGTTTAGTTTATTCATTTCGAGATCAAATGTTCCTTAAGGAGGGAGGATTTTGTAACACCGTCTCCGAGAGTGTACAAGACATGATAATTTAGGGTGTATAAGAGCACCAAGTGTCACATAGTAGTATTTTGGAGACAAAAGTAGGAAATGAAAGTTTATGGAACCCGAAATTATGGTATTAAAACAAGGGTATAATTGTCATTTAGCAAAAATGATATGAAAATTAGAATCAAATAAGATGGTAGGCCAAAATAGAAATAACTAAAGTTGACTTGTAATATTAAAGAGAAGCGAGGACCAATCAAGTACCAAGGGAAACATGAGAGATAAAGTCCGATGAGACAAACCAAAACTCATTTTGGTATCATTTTCTAGGGCAAACCGTGGAGAGAGGAGTGGAGCAAGGAAGAGAGAGGAAGAAGAGGAGGAAGAAGAAGAAGAAGGAGAAGGAGAAGGAGGACAAGGTCAAAATCAGGTATGGAATTCTTTATGTTTGGATTTTTGATATGAATCCTAAGGTTTTGGATGAAGATTTGTTTCTCCTTTAGTCTAGGTTTGTGCAAAGAGCCCATAAACCCTAGATGTTTGTTGGGATTATGAGAGTTTTCCCCAATTGGTGTAAAGTAAGGATGGAATCATCAAAAGCATGTGGTTTTAAAAAGAATTGGTGGACCTAGGTTGAGTTCTTCGATTTCCACCCCAAGGTTTTGAGGTTCAAGCATAACACTCATTTCAATCACATGAGCTGCTTAGATTTAATCACGAAATTCCCGAGGTAAATAATTTATAGAAGTTGTATGATGTTAATTGGTAGCAAAAGTGGCAAAAAATGGAGGCAAAACACAAATTCGGAAAAATTTCACAGACTGTCTGCTCCCTGCACAGAAATGCTCGTTTTCCTGCTTCAACCGGTTCAGCATTTCGACCATAACTCGCTTCATTTCTCGATCCGATTTGAAAGGATTCAAGTTGATGGTTAAAATAAATTTCAAGGAGAATCATACATATAGAAATAGGTATAGTCAAATTATGATTATAAGTGGCCTAAAAATTTACTCAAAGTAGGACCATGTGTAAGCCAATTGTTCGGTCCCCCCCCGCACAGAAATGCTCATTTTCCTCGTTGACCATTTGTCGTATTTTAACCATAACTTGCTCATTTCTGATCCGATTTGAGTGATTCAAGTGGCTGGTTAAAATAGACTTCAAGGTAAATCAAACATATTGAAATAGGTATCGTCAAATTCTGATTATAAGTGGCCTAAAAATTTACTCAAAGTAGGGCCATGTGTGAAGCCACTGCCTAGTTCCGGCCAATATAGATTAGCCTATTGTTTTAGACGTAACGTGAGCTCTCTGTGTCTGATTTTGTGATTCCAATTGAGAAGAACCCTTAGCACCTTAGCTTTAAAAATAGTACAAAGAGATAATGTCAAATATGAAGTTAAGACCTAGGAAAAATGAGTACACAACTGTCCCTAGTAACTCTGGTGAATGGACTAATTGGCATGAAAATGCCATAACTTTAGTCGGGATGATCCGATTGATTGATCTCCACCTAAGTAAAATAGATTCATAGAGGAATAAGAATATAGGAATGAGTGTGTATGGGGGATTAAATGGAAATTATGGTTAATGTGTAGTTGTGGTTTTCAAAAAAGGTAGAAAAAGGATCATCTGAAGGGGAACAGAACTCGACTCGAAGCAAAGCGGATCGGGAAGCGATGAACGGTGGGAGAAAAATGATATTTTGAAAATTGAGTTTTTAAAAGTGAATGGTTTTAATGTTAAAACTGAAAGTTTAATGGAAATGTTTATGTAAATGTTAAGGCATATGGAAATGTTTTGGTCTTAACAATATATATATTTATATGTATATTAAATATGTATGCATATGTTAAAGTATTATGAAAGTTTTAAAATGTATAAAGAATGCATATGCGTTTTAATGATAAAGTCAAGGATTTAAATGTATTTATAAATGTATTTTAAAGAAATGTTTTACTGATGGTTACCTAAACCCCTATGACCGTTATGAGTGATATCGGCCAGTACCTAAGCCGCATGATTTAGAGGGCAGTTATAGGTTACTAACCGAGGGAGGAATTAGGTGCTCAGAGTAATATCCTTACACGTGATAAGGTGCTATGACTGGAACCCTATGCAAAGCGTGAGTTTCTCCAAGATCGTGAGTGGTTATGACTGAATGTGATCAGTTCTCACCGTCAGGCATTCTGAATCGTTTCCTGTGTTTATTCCCGGGTTCCATCAAAAGAAAGAAAGAAATAAAGAAAGAAAAAGCTTACTTACACAAATGTTTAAGGTGATACGGATTTTAAATGTATAAGTATTTATTGAAAGAAAGTTTAAGGCATAAATGTTTAAAGTATAAATTGATTTCAATGGTATAAGTATTTATCAAAGAAGTTTAAGGCATAAATGTTTAAGGTATAAATGGATTTTAATTGCATAAGTATGTATTATTTTGGTATATACCTAAATGTTATTTTAATGAAAATGTACACTCACCGGGCTCCTTTAGCCTGCTCTTTCCATATATTTCAAAACATTTTTAGACTGAGATAAGTGGCGCTGCCAGAGTACCCTCCTGCAAGTGCTGAGTCGAGCCATCACGAGACGACGATCGGTGGATTTCATTGTATATATAATTTTGCATACTGTATATGTTGAATATCTTGTTATGGATATATGTATATGTATAAAGTTGAAAATGAACTACGTGGGCTTTGATCCTCAATGGACGAGGTACGAAGCGGCCTGGGCCTAAGTCCCATTCAAGCCCACTTGATTAAAACAATGGCTGAATTGAAGAAGTTTGAATGTTTTGATGATTGAAATGGAATAAATGTATATATGTATATATTGTGTTTGATTAGGTTGTGACGAGAGTCCTAAAACGAAAGTTGAGAAGTCGAGGATTGAAAGATTGTAAGTGTATTTAAATGTTTTCGTTGTGTTGTAAATTTGGAAAGTTCGAAACAGAGAAACTCCGGCCAATTTTTTTTGAAAAATCCAAGTGTTTGAAAAATGAAAGAAAAAAAAAAAAAAATTTTCACTGGCTTCCGCATTATTTTCTAAAGATATGTTAAGGACTGTGGAAGGGTTCGCCCATGGATTTTAGTATTCTGACTGCTTTCTGAGAAAAGTTTTATATCCATTTGGAGTGCCGGAGGTCCCCCTGGTTCATGTAATCCGGCCTGTGGCTCAAGCCGAGCCTATTGGCCCGACCTGACAGGGCCTCGCATCCCATTAGTGGTTACAGGCCTGCCACTCAATAAGCCCGAACATGCCTAAATTTTTTTTTTTAAAGGATATTTATGTTATTTAAAAGAAAAATTAATTTTTTTTCTTAAATTCAAGTTTTAACTCCTAGGTTGTGGACTCGGATATGATTCCTTGATGGGCTAGAAGTTAGTTAGGTTATGATGATATTTAGCATTATTTACTTGTTTACGTCTATTTAAGACTCTAAATATTATTATATCCTCTATGTTCTATCATTTTTGTATTAAATGCCATTCCTTATTTCCCATGTTGAAATATTTTTATTTAAAGAATGGTAAAATAGAAAATATGTATTTTAGCATTTTTTAATATTCAGCCCATTTTCGCTAGCAACCCGTAGGCCAAGTTGGGCTAGTCAAAAATATGGCTCGCAATAAAGTGGGCCGAATTAGCCCGACCCTCGGGCCCGCTTTCCAAAAATCTAGTATGGGGCCCAAAATGCACTTCAAGAGGTTAAACTATGCTTACTACGCCTAGAATCCGCACCCAAAATAATTTTTAAGAAGAAGAATCATGTAAATCCCAATGAAGCAAACCTCGAGGCCTCCTTTCACTTATTCTCTATATTTTTATTTAATTACATTTATAAATCACTCAATAAAATCATACAAACCCAAAA
This sequence comes from Tetrastigma voinierianum, assembly GCA_016808115.1. Classification (NCBI taxonomy): domain Eukaryota; kingdom Viridiplantae; phylum Streptophyta; class Magnoliopsida; order Vitales; family Vitaceae; genus Tetrastigma; species Tetrastigma voinierianum. The sequence goes on from JAEQBH010001104.1 coordinate 485,867, forward strand.
TAGATAAAACATATAATTAGGATAAATTACTCACAAGTAGAAAATCCATCCCATCGGATGACCCTCAGAGCCACTATACCAACAAGTAACTGCGGGTTACCCTAGGTGGAACTAGGTCTTATAAATTTTTGTGGTCCGATTCAATCTACTCAGTTCGATGGCCATAAAGTCAAAATGCACTTGAGTGATACTCGAATATTCAGATTCTCGCCCTTTCCCAAGCATTGGCGGGATAGTCTATGGAGCCTCTTTCCGTCGATGTGTCTTCTCCACCAGTGGTCGCGGCCACTAACAGGCATCTCCGCCACCGCCTCCTGCCTCCCTTGTCACGGTCTCGAAACAACGCGGATGGGGGCCCGTCGATGAACATACATAGCCTTTTCCTTAATGAATACTCATTTTATTTTTACTTTTTCGCCTCTTGTGCTCCTTAACGCTGTTACCTTCATGCAGATATTCTTGGTATAGCTGAATTGAGCGTCACGAGTTGAAAGGCAAGTATTTCTAGTGATATAAATTTTATTGCTTTCCATGTCGAGTAATTTTTGCCTTTGTATCCAAAGTTCTGAGAAAAGCGATGCCTTGGCTCGTGGAATAAATTTGGTTTGTTGGCTAATAAAGTTGAATCATAACATAAACACACAAAACAACGAGATGTGAGTATATGGGTTTCTTTCATTAACAATTTAAAGGGACTTTTGTTGGACAAGAATGGTGATGGTGTTCTATTAATTAAGTGAACTGCAGTTAAAACACATTCACCCCAATAACTAAGAGGAACATTCTATTGGAAGAGAAGTGCTTGTGCCAGATTAAGGATGTGTAGGTGTTTTCTTTCAACAACAAAGAATTTTATTCAAGAGTTTCCACACAGAATGGAAAGATAGAATTCCTTTTGAATTAAAGAAATCATAGAACTTTTAACTCAAGAACGTGCACGATCTAGCAGTTTGGTACTCTTGTAATATTAAAATCAAATTATAAAATTATGGAAAATAGTTATAACATCTGATTTTGAAGTTAAAAGATACACCCATGTAGCTCTAGTACAATCATCAACAATGGTGAGAACATATATATGACCAACTCATATGTTAACATGGAATGGACAACAAATATCAATATGGCCTAAATTAAAAGGATGCGAAGACATGATTATTTGAAATGAAGGGCCAAGCGCGTCTTTCTTGGCGAATAGAAATTTCGACGCTATGTGAGGGTAGACAAAGTTGATAGAGAATTTGGGAGATTGAGGTGGAAATTGGTTGAGTCTCGAATTTGCGTCCATGGTTTGACGTTGAGCTACAAACTCAGATGTGATTAATTGTTGTACTTAATCATGGTGAGTGATCCATGTGATGGAGATGAATTCGTAGCAAGCGTAGCCTTTGATGAGCATTTAGGGTTACGGGTGATTAAGTAGAGGCTAATAGAAATTTCAGTTTGGGCCATTTGATTTGAATGGGTCTTGGATTTGGGCTTGTACCAAGGGAATCCATAGGGTCTGTAACAAATTACATGGTGTGTCCAGCCAACCCCTGTCGTGCACTACGGTCGATCTCGCCTCGGCTTGTTGCTAGAATGTTACCTTTTGAGAAAATTTGTTTTTGAAAAAATTATCTTATTGGAAGATTTTGGTTTAGTGACATTTTATTATCCTTTGGATGGTTTTATGTCATTAGAAGATTTTGATTTTACAAAATTAGTTTAATTTTCTTGTAGGCATATTCGAGGACTGACAGGAATTCATAAGCAGATATTTTGAATATGTCATTTACATGTGGGGTTTTAGAGCCTTACATGTGAATGGATAGTAACATCTTTGGTCCGGAGTTTGGGATGTTACAAACTACCATATTTTGTATTCAAGAAGAAATCTATCATGGGAGTGTTTGATTACTTTTACCTCTTATAACTAAGCTGTCTTTGCTGCCACTTTTTATCACATTTGAGCTTGACCCAGTGATCCTTCTTCTTTTAAATTTACTACAACGGTGGGAGTATGTTACATCATACAAGCAGCGAGTAGTGAATGTTCCATTACATTATAATAATTTTCTATATATCCTCCCAACATAAGAAGTGGTATTTGACAAGAGCCAGCCAAGTTTAAGTTTCATAATGTAAAATTACAAATAACAAGATGGCATCCACAGAAAAGCACCCTGACACCTGAGCTACAAAAATCGGTGCGGTATTTTCATGGCAAGAAGCGGCACATGAATACAGATGATCACTCTTGGGGAAATGCATTTAGAGTCGACCCAGAGCATCCACTAGGGAAAAAAAAAGTATTTAAGGATGGACCATAAATACATTATAGAATTGATGAACAAGAAAAAAACAGGACAAGCTCATATACAAGGATATGAAAAAGTTAATTATCAAATGAATTCCTAAAATTAAGATAAAGAGAAGATATTGCCCATAATAAAGATCTAATACTTGCCAAAAATTACTAGGCTGGCTTGATTGAAACCATATCAAAGTAATTAATTACAGAATAAAAACACATATACACACCCAAAACCATCCAGCAGGATAAGAGGGAGTTCAAGGCTTACCTTTTGGCGACATATACATTCCGCATACGCGCGCTATCACGAAATAATTTGATAACAAATATATTGAGGGTATAACAAAATTGGTAAATGAAGGGATCGAAAAAGTAGATAGGTGATGTTGAATTTACCTCGTCAAACCCCAAAGATCTTCGATTTTGTGGAGCAAGGATCATAGCAGCCAGCGAGAAAGCGAAATTTTTACCTCACGAATTTTAAGCGGCTCATTAGTCCAAGATCTACTGTTTTGAAATTATCAAACCCTAATTGCATAAGCCATGGCATCGCGCCTTTGATATATTCAGCGGACCCAGTTCCTTCAACCTCGAAAGTTGGAAGTATTTAAGTCGAGAAACCCATTTGCGAATACATGCATTTTCCTTTCGAGATGATCCAGCCCTTAGTCGAGAGTCAACAAATTTGGAAGCTTCTCAGGAAATGGTCATAGGATCACATTCTAGCCTACTGCCTTCGATGTCAATTGAGAAGATAGAGGAAGTGAAGGTTCGGTCGATTTTGCATGCGTCCTTTTATGTCGACTTACGAGATGGGAGCGAGAGCTCATGGCAGGGATGGAATGCTAGACTCATATGATGCCTTGAGAATCTGAGGATTTAAGACTACTATGTATCTTGGCAATGGGTTTGAAAACTCAACCTCTTATAGCTCACATCTTCCTTATTTTGACTTCGAAGACAAGTTAACTTGCTCGGGTGTTAAGATCACTTTGGTTGAAGGTTGTGCGATAAATTTGAAGATTTTGGACCGTATCAATTTTCAATGGATCGTCTTCTTCTTGCTCCTCAATGTAAAGATATCTGTGTTTGTAATCTTCAAATGACATCGATTTAAACATGCCACGTCGGCACGTGCTCGGTCAGGGTAGAGATGATGGGCAGAAGCGGCTTGAGGCGGCCCAGGCGAGCCGGGAGGTTCGGGTGAGTTACGAGCTGTACAAAATGAACATGACACTAGGCCGGGGACAAGGCTATGATCTGCCCGAGTATGAGCTTCGGATGGTTGGGACAAGGCTTCTTACATCCCGAGCGGCTGCGGGAGTCTAGAAGAGCCGTGCGATCAGATGAAGCTAGCGATAGGCGGCGGCCCTGCTGGGCCCGGGGCTCGTCGTGAGGCTTCGGTATAAACTCGGTGGAATGCTGGCCGAAGTGCGTGGGCTGCGTGGGGACCTCCGTCGACAAATAACTCTAGTTGCTCGGCGGGATGAAGGATTATAGGAAGGCGGGGATGGGGCTGCGCGCTCGATGGGCTTGGGTGGCTCGCCTTTCAGAGGAAGGCTGCTAATGTTTACCCCGACCTGGACTTCAACTTCGACATCCCTAGCGACGAGGAGGCAGAGGAGTCTCTCTCCGCAAACTATTATGGAGAATCGGATTCTCCCGTTGAGGCTCACTCCCCTTCGTCATCTTCTAATACCTAATTTCCTGTGTATAGCCGGCTCGCTTGTAAATCGTTCTTATACTTTTTCTTTTCTTGGGCTTAAGACCCAGACATACATAGCCTTTTCCTTAATGAATACTCATTTTTTATTTTACTTTTTTCGCCTCTACTTGTGCTCCTTGCGTTGTTACGCAGTCTGAATCGACTTCTTGGTATAACTGAATTAAACATCGAGTTGAAACGACATTTGTAATGATAAAAATTTTAGTTGCTTTCCAAATCAAGTAATTTTTACCCTTTGTATCCAAAAGGATTATAGAGAAAAACTGATGCCCTAGCTCGTGGAATAAATTTGGTTTGTTGGCTAATAAAAGTTGAATCATAACATAAACACACAAAACAACGAAGATGTGAGTATATGGGTTTCTTTTCATTTAACAATTTAAAGGGACTTTTGTTGGACAAGAATGGTGATGGTGTTCTATTAATTAAGTGAGCGCGATTAAAACACATTCACCCCAGCCAACAAGAGGAACATTCCTATTGGAAGAGAAATGCTTGTGCGGATTAAGGATGTGTAGGTGTTTTCTTTTCAATAACAAAATTTTGTTCAAAAAAAAAGAGTTTCCCACAAGAATGGAAAGATAGAATTCCTTTTGAGATGTAAAAATCATGGAGCACTAACTCAAGACGTGCCTGATCTAACGGATTTGTTGGTACTCTTGTAGTGTGTGGAAATCAAATTATAAAATTATGGAAAATTAGTTATAACATTTGATTTTGAAGTTAAAAGATACACCCATGTAGCTCTGAATCTGATCATCGACAATGGTAAGAAAATATATATATGACCAATATATGTTAACATGGAATGGACAACAAATATCAATATGGCCTAAATTAAAAGGATGCGAAGACATGATTATTTGAAATGAAGGGCAAACGTCTTTGCTTGGCCAAATGAAAATTTCGACTATGTGAAGACAAAGTTGATAGAGAATTTGGGAGATTGAGGAATTGGAAATTGGTTGAGTCTCATTTCGTCCATAGTTTGGCGTTGAAGCTCACAATTTGAATTAAACGATAATTGTTATTACTTAATACGTAGTGAGTGATCCATGTGATGGAGATGGTCGTATGGCTAACTGATGAGCATTTAGGGTTACGGGTGATTAAACAAGAGAGGCTATTTTGGTAGGCCATTTGATTTGAATGGAGTCTTGGATTTGGACTTGTACCCAAAGGGAATCCATGAAGTGCGCACTCGTCTATGGTGTGTCCAACCAACCCACAATGGGTACACTACGGTCGATCTCGCCTCAACTTGTTGCTAGAATGTTACCTTTTGAGAAAATTGGTTTTTGAAAAAATTATCTTATTGGAAGATTTTGGTTTAGTGACATTTTATTATCCTTTGGATGATTTTATGTCATTAGAAGATTTTGATTTTACAAAATTAGTTTAATTTTCTTGTGAGCATATTCAGGACAACCCGAGATTCATAGCGAGATATTTTGAATATGTCATTTTACATGTAGGGTTTAGAGGCCCTACATGTGAATGGATAATGGCACATCTTTGGTCGGAGTTTGGGATGTTCACAAACTGACCATATTTTGTATTCCAAGAAGAAGGCATCATGGAGTGTTTTGATTACTTTACCTCTTATAACTAACTATCTTCTTTGCCTTTTTATCTGTTTGAGCTATTTATTGATCCTTCTTCTTTTGAATTTACTACAACGATGGGAGCTTATGTTACATCATGGCCAGCGGTAGTGAATGTTCCAAATACATTATAATAATTTTCCTATATCCTTGACATAAGAAGTGAGTATTTGACAAAGGCCAACCAAGTTTTAAAGTTTCATAATGTCAAATTACAAAAGAACAAAGATGGCATCCACCAAAGCACCACAACACACAAGGCCTACGAAAATCGGTGCAGTATTTTCATGGCTGAAGCGCTTTAAATCTGAAGCAGTAGCTCGTCGTAAGTAAGATTTTACCTATTGGTCGAAGCGTGAATACGCTAGAATTCGTAGATGCGAGGAAAAACTAAAAATTTTAGTTTTCGGTATTTGCACGAATTCTCGGTGAAATCTTGTGTTTATGGTATTCACGCGTAGCCCTCGTAGCGTAGAGCACTTTTCGTGTTTATCCCGACGAAATCCGACGGTTAGAAACTCCGGAATCTGAGAAAGAAAACTAAAAGAATAAAAACTAAAAAAAAGCCCAATTTTTCTTTCTGCCGTCCGTCTGCCCATTCCATCCATTTCTTTGTTTGCTTTTTGCTTTTGTTTTTTTTTATTCTTTATGTGGGACCCACATGTCCCTTTATTCCATTTCTTGGTCTGTTTCAGCCCGAAACAATTTATTTTGTCTCGGTTTAAATTTCCTTTATCATAATTGAATATTCTTTAAATATTTTCCATTTTCGAATTTTCAAAAATCCAGTTTCGGGTTCACTGCAAGCAGTCGCTACAGAAATTCGTAAAATATTCCTAAGCATGCCGAGAATTTAACGAAACTACAGGTCACTAGGCCGAGAAGAACTTAACGAGGCGTCAGTTTAGGTAAAATCCAGGGATCTAGAAATTTTCGAGACTTCCACACAAGATATTACGGCGAATTTATTATTATTATTTTACTATTTAAACTTCCATTAATTATACTTTCTTTCAAAGCGCCATAGTGCAAAAGTGCCACAATTCTTTGAAAACTTTTCAATTTTTATCCTTACAATTATCCGCAAAAGACATATGCCCCTGCCACTACATCGCAGACCTCATCTGACGTACTGCTACATATATTAATATCGTAAGAGTAAATCAAAGCACAAATTACTTAAATAATTTAATATTACTTTGAATTAAAACATGTGGCTAATATAATTAATTTTTTTCAATTTGAGAGTGCGATTTCGCCTCATAAGCTCGCTAGTTCTGGTCCCTACTGTAGATACATTAAATTTAAGGAGCAAATGTAAACATTTACCAGGGAAATCTATTTTTACAAAATTTTTTAATTGATTAGCATTATGAATCCAAGTTAAATAACTTTATAAATTAAATAAAATTACCCAAGTTTTAAGTTTTGTAATGTGAATTGTTTGATATTTTGTTTATCAGACTTACACTAAGAGGTGTCGTTTTGTTTTTCGAATTTAACACGAAACAATTCGTCCAGTTCAAGTTTGTGTTCAATGTCATACTGCTTTGTCGCACTACACTATATTGTGTTTGTTTTTTGACTTAATGCTGGAAGCTTAATAGCTTTCAGCATTAAGTTGTTTGGTTTTTAAAATTTTCACAACTTATTGCTGAAATTTTTCAAAAAAAGTTCTAAATAGAAAAAGTGAAAATATTTGACTTTTTCTATTCAGAAAAAGTCATTTTCCACTAAAAGAAGAAAAACTCCATCATTACCTAATAAAGTAAGAATTTATCAAGAACACTCACTATTAAGGATGATAACGGGAAGTTTTGGGATGGGGCAGCCCCATCTCCATCCGACTTATTTATTTTTTTCAATTCTCAAACCTATCTAATTTAAAAAATTAAATGGGGTGGAGTAATAAAATTCTCAAACCCGCCATTTACATTTAATTTTGTTATTTATTTATTTTTTATATTTGCTTTTTTATTTTTATTATATTAAAATTAATATATTTTCTATAAAAAATAAAAATATGATGAATTTTATAAATTATTTATTAAAATCATTAGTATTTTCTAGAAATTATAATTATTATTATTATTTATATTAAAGTATAAAATAAAATAAAAAATATTTTTAAAATATAATTAGGGTCAATGAGTAACACTCAACCCGCCAACCTGCCCCTTGATGCAAGAAAAATAAACTCAAACCCTTAAAACCCGATTACGCTGAACTCAAACCCGCTTGCATTAAGAGCGAGGGAGGGCGGGAACAAAAATAATCCGTCCCACCTACTTACTATACCAACGTTAAAACAAACAATTTAATACTTAATGCTATTGCAGATATTCAAGATAGTTCAAAGAAAGCTATATTCGTGATAAAAACAAATACCACCTAAATCTTAATTTTAAACTCATAAATTATAGTTTATCTAATTAGAAATAAAATTGCGATATATCCAAGATAAATAATGAATACCTCAAAATAGGTATAAATGAGTCCAACTACTTGAATTTAACTCAAAGTTAATCGAGTCGAGATTGAGTAGTTTGTCGAGTCGAATTTGGGGTATCATAATACCCGAACTCGAGTTGTTAGCGAGTTTAATTAATCTTGTGACGCCCCAAACCCGGGGTGTCCGTTGACTACCCGTCAACCTGCGGAAATTCTATATGTCTCGTATCGCGAGACTCATACCTGAGTAAAAATGCCTCTTGGTCTCATAAAAACAAATATCACAACTATTCTCCAATTATCTCCCAATGATTCAATAGTTGATTACACTTTTATACAAACATATATTAAAATCTACAATTCTAATACATGTTACAGTCTAAACCATCAAAGCCATGAACCTGCTTCTTCAAATCACTTCTAATGAGCTCGGCCTTCAGCCACTTCTATTCGAAAAATATAACTGACAAGTGCGCATAATAACGTCGCAGTGAATCACCCTAAATGGGTTACTCTCCACCCAAGTCAAGATACGCACTCTCCAAAATAAACACACACCCGCAGAAATACGATCCCACTAATGTCTACATGATCAATCCCAATACACGGCAGCCCCACCGACTCACCACACTCTGCCTAAGCCATGTATGAGAAATAACTACTTTCAAAACAAATCTTCATTGTCGAAAATATAATTAACAACGGTCTGCAAAAATAATGAATTACCCTCCGAAAGCACCGCTGGCTGAACAAAAAGTCATGGACCTCATTCGAGGCCACTCCGCCCCACCTCCGACACTAGCCCGCTGGTAAAATGAACCCATCCGAATCTTGATCAGCCTCGCTGGCCCCGCGCCTGCCTCACTGAGGCAAAAAAAAAGAAAAACCCCGCGGAGCTGTGTGGGAGCCCCGTGAGCCGGGACCACCGTCTAGGATGTGGCCAAAAGGGCCCCATGAAAAGGCGTAGAGCGGACCACTCGAATCACGTGACTGGGCCTCACGGCCCTGCGCTCGAGCCCACTATAGCAAACCCCTCGCGAAGTTGGGAGCCAGGAGGTTGACCACTGCCTGAAGGCCAAAGGGCCCACAAAAAAGGCTTTAAGGCCGCACCCGGCCCACTCCTACGAGGGGTGGTCCCACCCCACAAGCAGGGCACGCCCTTTCGCTCTCTTTCGCTCCGTGGAGAGCTCAAACCCAAGCACTAAAGCTGACACACTGGAATAGTGCGACTCTCAATACCAACCCGGCCACTACTGGGCCAGAAATAACTACCTCGAATCGCATTCAAGCCTCATTGGCCCTGCGCTCAGCCCACTGAGCGAAAGAAACCCTGGAGCTGGGGGATAAACAGATGCTGGGACCACCCTGGAGCGCCGCGGGGCGGGCCTCAAAGGCGCCTTTATCGCAGGCTCCACTGCCTGACCTCCGACGAGGGCGGTCCCACTTTCACAGTACATAAGCAGTCTCGTTCTTTTTTCACTTTCCCGGTAGCTGAACCCAAGACCAAAGTGACATATCAAACTTGGCACTCTAAATTTGGTCAATCGAAGTGGTTAGCTGCTGAGTAGCTGAAGGTTCCCCCCTATTTTCACATGCCCTCAAGTTTGGGTGTTCAGCTCACGGAAGAAAGAAAGCAGGGGTGGAGGCCTGTAGCTTGAGCGTGATCACTGCCGAGGAAACAAGGGGCCCTTACAAAAAAAGGGCGCCGTAAGGGCTCCCACCCTCGGCCCACTCCGACGAGGGGTGGTCCCACTTCGCCAGTTATGCGCACGCCCTCGTCATCGCAGAAATAACCCAGTACCAAATGATATATCAAATTGAGATTCACTACTAATCGAAACAGCTGGCCTCTATTTCATTACGCCCTTTGGGCTTTTGGTTTCAAGCTTCACTTATGCTGAAAGAGCTACAAAGAGCACATTTTATAACAGGTGAGCTGACCACTGTTTGAGCGCTGCAAGGCCCTTACAAAAAAGGCGCTTTTTGGGTGGGTCTCACTCCGGGATGAGGTCCCACTCACAGTTATGCGGATAGTCTTTGCACTGCTTTCTGGTGTGAGCTGGTTCCAGCATTGCGACATATTGAATGTATTGATTTTCACCAACCGAGCCTAAGATCAGCCGCAGAGCGAGAAACATTCCCATTTCAATACGCCCTTTCTTGGCCTTGGCTCAGCCTCACTGGCGCGAAAGAAAAGTGGCAGCCGATACGCCTTATAAACATGAGCTTTACCACCCCTCGTCTGGCAGCTAAGGCGGGGCTCTACATCCATCTCACCATGTTTATCACAATTAATGCATTATGATTATTATTATAATAAGAAAATATATATTTTTTAAATAACAACAATTTATTCTGAAAATAATAATAGATGATGAAGTTATTATTTGGCCACTTGGCTAACTGTAGTAGCAGACCCAAAAAATAAGTTAAGGGGGGCAAAAATGTTAGGCTTGTGTTTGATTTCTGACAAATATTAAATATAAAAAAAATTAAGGAAAATGATTTTTTCATGTTTAATTGTCTAATAAAAATAATTTAGGTTATGTTTGATTCTCAAAAAATAGTAATGAAAGAAAAAAATGCTAATGAAAATAATTTTCTTATGTTTGATTGCCTATTAAAAACTCCAAAAAATTAAATATAAATAGCATTTCTATAAATTTAAGTATTTTAAAATTATTTAATATTTATATTACGAGTTTAAATAAATAAATTTGATATGAGGTAGCAAATAAAAATATTACATAGAAATTAATTTTATTTTTATGTTCCTTTTTTTTCCTTTCTACTTTTATTTCCTATTTTTCTTTCATTTGATTTTCCCTCAAATTTACCGGGACCCAAACATAGCCCTAAAAAAATCAAATATAAATAAAATTACTTACAAACTTACCAATTTCTAAATTATTTACTCATTATATTAATGAGTTGAAGTAAAATAATACGTATGATTTAACCTCTTTAATTTTCTTCATTTCTTTCTCCTCCATGCTTTTTTTCTTACATTATTTAGAAACCAAACATTACCTAGATTAATTTTAGGAGGAGGGGCAAATCAAAGGACAATTACTTAAATAGTTTATTACTTTTGAATTAAACAGCAAATATAAATATATTTTTTTCCAAAATTTGAGGGCCCATTTGCCCCCTCCAAAGCCTTTGCTAGGTTCGCCCCTGACTACTATTGTAGAACTTGATCAAATATAGAAATATTAAATTCATAGTAATATTCATCCAAACTTGTGGATGTCAAGGGAATAAAATTTTCGAAATTTCGGTTATCGATGGAGATCGATAAGATATCTCCATCAAAATTTCGATTATACCCGATTTTTCCGCAAGTATTCTTGCTCCAAAATAAAAACGCCTGGCGGTTCTCAACCCACCTAAATGCCTTCCCGTCTTTCCTTTGAATCCAAAAATCTAAAAAACGCTTCCTGAAGCGCTCCGAACCCACGCAAAACGCCTCGCTTTATTCTCCGTACCACCGTTCCACTGGGATTTCACTTTATTATATAATGCAAACTATTTTTATATTCTCTCTTATTATTTATTCGTTCATAATCCCTACCACTATCCGGACATAATATTTTATTTTGGCTTTATTTTACATTATAACTTATAATATTTTAAATCAAATAATAATTTAAAAATGAAAAGAAATAAAATAATATCATTTAAAAATTAAAATAATATATATTATTTTCAATCTCTCATTATATACATAATATTTATAATAATAACAAAAATGTATAAATAATATCTCTTTAACATAATAATATCCGAATAATATATTAAATATAACATATTTAATTTAATAATTACTAATCCATTTGATTTTAATCTACCTTAATTAAGATACGAATAATTTCTCATCATCTATATAATTAAAATATGAAAAATTTTAATCGAACCGATATTTTTGTAAAAATATCCACCGATATTTTACCAATATTTTCGTAAAATCCAATTACCAATATATCCATATTTACCGATATTTTGATCATTGAAATAAGTTACCATTCATTAAAACATTTCGCTTAATAAAAGCCAAGGGAGCATAAAATCTGGTAGATATACTCAACACTTCCATCAACTACGCTATCACAATTAATGTTACGCGACGACGACAAGAATTAATGTTAGATGACGAAGATAGTAATAAGAAAAATAATATATATTTTTTAAAATGATCATTATCAAGAACTCGATCAAATATGTAAATAATAAATTATATAATATTCATCCAAACTCATGCCGAGTGAAGTTACCATAATGGATTAAAACATTCATTTAATAAGCTCATGACACATAATCTCGTACATACCAACACGTCCATCAATCCACGCTTTATCACACTAATGTAATGATTTACGATTTATCGATGGTAATAAAAAATAATATATTTTTTTAAATGACTATTGCAGTAACTTGATCAACATGTAAATAATAAATTCATAAGTATTCATCCAAACTTGTGGACGCATCATCGATTAAAACATTTGCCTAATAAGATCGCGACATAATTTGCATACATACCAACACGCCCATCAACTACGCTTATCACAATTAATGCATGATTTACATCACGACAAAGGATGACGTTGGGACGATGACAAATTTAATAAGAAAGATAATATATATTTTTTTAAATGACTCATTGTAGAACTCGATCAAATATGTAAATAATAAATCTGCAGTAATATTCATCAAAACTCATGAAGGCTGTAGTAAGTTACAATTGATTAAAATATTTGCCTAATAGCTCTAGACATAATCTATACATACCAACATGTCCATTAATTACACTTATCACAATTAATGCACAGACGATAATGACAAGGACGATGTTGGGGAGTGATTATTGATATATTAAGAAATATATATATTTTTAAAATAACAACAATTTATTATGAAAATAATAATAAATGATGAAGTTATTAATTGGCTGCTTTGCTAGCTTTATAGTCAATTTTCAATTATTGAATTATAATTTATTAGAAAGCGAAGAAACAAAATGTTATTGAAACTATATTATAATAGATAGTTGATGAAATTATTAATTCGTCACTTTGCTTGAGAGTCAATTCCAATAATTGAACTAAAATTTATTAATGATCGTTCGACCCAGATGATATTGAAAACCATTAGCGAAGCTTGTTGCTCACATTATACCACGGTGATGGGTAGTGTCTGCTAAACGATAAAAATCTCTTCACATTTCTTATAGATCATGTGTTCATACTCATCTCAAAACAATAACATGAATGTTCTTATCTATCTAAAAGTCTTCGAGTTTATCTACTATATGAATGTTTTTATATCTACCTAAAAGTCTTAAATCTACCATATTTTTAGGGATATATGTGTCAGTGAACTCTTTTTTTTTAGCTAAATATTGATTTTAGCTACCCTTCCCTACCTTCAATTTGGTCTCTCCATGTCATGTAATTATATTAGCATAAAGAGATTCTCATTTTGATATAAATCAAAACCATCATAAAGTTTCATAATCTGGACGCACTTTGCTAAAAAAACAGTTTCTAAGATTTACCACCATCGTCCTTAACAATGATATTTTTCTTTATATCAAACGAGAAATTTCTTTACTCTATGACATTTCTATGGGTAGGTTAAATTTAATATAAACTTGAAGGATGGGCTAAAATCAATATTTGTTTTAAAAAGGAGGTTATTTTTAACTCTTAACTTATATTTTCATGTCAAACATTTATTTATTTAATTTATTTCAATAATAAAATAATAGTCCATGACACTCCAAGTTTGGTTTCCTTTCCACATCGAATCTACAAGATTACACACCACCCCACCCAACCGCTTGATCCTAAGGGGGTGTGGGGCTTGCCTTCATAGTACTGACCTTTACGCTTCACGTATTTTCGTTTATATAAACACACAGTGCTTATTATCTATCCGCCGCACTTTGTAATTCCCTCTCAAATCAATAAATGTTTTCTCCTCAAATGCGCTTTTTCCTCGCAAAGTGGTTTCCAAGTAAATCTCGCTTTTCCTTATTTTGCATTTTTTTATTATGCCTTCGATCATAACAAGCTAAGATCATATCCATTGGTGCTTTTTTCGATTTTATCACCTACAACCATGAAATTCGAAATTCCCTCATTGGATCGCAAGCACTGCATTTGTTGTGCTCAAGAACAATTTGACTAAGATCGCAGCCGACAAGACGCCATCGCCACAAAAGAGGAGAAAGAACGTAAGGATTGTAAAACACTATCTCAAATTCACCTTCATTTATCGAATCGTATCTCCGCAAGACGCTTTAAAGGAGTAAGACTAATGGCGTGTTACGGCTAAAGTCGGGAAGAGTCATGCATGACTAAAAGTCTACGAGTAAGTCAGACTCGCGTTGATCGTATCTCGCACCGCATGGCGTGGCTGGGTACGCCTCAAGATCATCTTGGCGACCTTTTGTTAAATTGTCAAGTGACCAAAACTTTGGAGATTAAATATGAAAAAGCAGTTGGGATCCTACTAATGTCATTGTGTTCGGGCTCCTAATTCGCATGCGACTTTCGTAGATACGATTTTATATACGTGATATCTCAACCCTAAACGGCGTTTTTACGGGCTATGTTTTCTAAGGAAAATGAAGTAAAAATCAGGTAGGCTTTAAAGTGCATGGAGATAGTCATTTGTACATGGTAGGTCGTAAGAGAATAATTCGTGAAGAACAGAGAAAAGCGTCAAAATCCAGAATTTAATAAAATCGTAATTACCGTGTAAAGCAGCCACATCAAGCATGAGCAAGCCTAAGCCGTTGTATCAAGGAAGAAAATTAAACCAACATGGAGAGAAATCTAGAAACTGACGAGGTTAGTGTCATGGAATCGATCATACTAATGGAGAACTTTGTCATACGACATCGATTTGAGCCGTGAAAATCGGATTTCAGATTTCATGTTTGTACGCTTCACATGACTCCTAATCTGACTCGGTTCTCTACATACGAACTGCATAAAGGTGCGGTTTCACATGGGTAACAATGCATGCTGTAAGATAAAGTATCGGGACGCTTGCATTAAGATGTTCGATAGAGTAGTTCGTACTCTCGCGATGTCGCACATGTTCCCTATTTTTGAAAGGAATTTGATATCCCTAAGTATTCTTTATGCAAAAAGGGTACAAATAAGAATCGCGAAGACGGAGCTTAAGATTAGTAAAGGAACCCTAGTTGTGATGAGGGTCATCACAAAAGACAACCATGTTATGTTATGTGGTCTTCATCATATAAGAGATGTTGATGTTGCATCTCGTTCATTATTAGAGGATGCTATTACGAAAATCTAGCACATGCGTCTTGGGCACATAATTGAAAACGGTATGGCAAAGTTGAGTAGAAGAGGACTTCTAGATGGGCAGAAAACAAGTAAGTTACAGTTTTGTGAGCATTGTGTTTTTAGGAAACATAAGCGAGTTAGATTCTCTTCAGGAATTCATAAGTCAAAGGAGCCATTTCACTATCTACATTCGACCTTCGGGACCCCGCAAAGTTTCTCTTCACGGGAGGTACTACTTATATGTTGACAATCATTGAATAATTTCTCACATAAGGTAAGGGTATTCTTCTTGAACAGAAAGTGATGTGTTTTCAACATTCAAGGATTGAAGACAAATGATCGAGAAGCAAACAGGAGGCAGAAGTGTTTTCAAGACCGGGAGCAATGGGTTAGGATTTTTGTTCTCGATGAGCTTTCACACTCTTTGCAAGAAAGAGGAATTATTAGACACTGATGGGCTTCATCATACTTGCAATAGAATGGTGTAGCAAAGCATATGAATAGACTTTGATGGAGAAGGTCATGCATGTTTCAATGCTCACTTAAGTTGAAGTCTTTTTGTGAAAATTCACGCCCACCGTGACGTTATCACCATTGCCTCCCTCGCTGCTATAGAGAAGAAGACTTCTCAAGAGGTATGGTCTAGTAGTCTTCCTACTTATTCAAATTTGAAAATTTTTGGATGCCCTGCATATGCCCATGTTGATAATGGGAAGTTAGAACCAAGATCAATGAAGTGTATATTTCTTAGTTATAAATCTGGTGTGAAAGGCTATAAATTGTGGTGTCCGAAAACCAAGAAATTGGAAATTAGCAAAGATGTGATTTTGATGAGACTTCCATGATTAAGGTCTTAGCTTCTAAAGACTCTAGTGTTGAGACTGTGTAGAGAGTTGATAGATAGGTGGAGTTTTTAATTGCTGTTCCCAATTCGATGAGCAAAGCCCCACAGCCTTAAGTTCCAAAGGCAACAAAGATTCTATCATAGAGATAAAGAGAGGAGGACTATTAAGCCACCACAGAAATATGGTGAACCTGATCTGGTTGCATATGCCTTGAGTCTAACAGAAAATATTAAGTCCAATGAAGAGCCATCCACTTATGAAGAGGCGCAGAAGCTGCAAATACTACAAGTGGAATGATTGCTATGTAAGAAAAGATAAAGTCCCTTCATAAAAATGAGAAATGAGACTTGGTGAGGCTACCTAAATGGAAGAAATCCATTCGATGCAAATGTGTGTTCAAGGAGAAAGAAGGCACACCGGGAGTTGAGAATGCAAGGTACAAGGCAAGACTAGTTGCAAAAGGTTATAGTTAGATTCCGTGTGTCGATTTCATGTGATGTATTCTCTCAAGTGGTGAAGCATAGCGCAATTCAGCCTTGCTACACTGTGGGCTTTTTCATGACATGAGCTTGAGCAGTTGAATGTGAAGATTGCATTTTTACATGGGGAGCTTAAGGAGGACATCTATATGCCATGCACCGTGAGGGTTTACGTACTTAGTGAGGAGGACTATGTTTGCTTACTTAAGAGGTCTCTTTATATTTCAAATACTTCCTGTATTAACGTTATAAGAGAATTGACTCATTCATGATCTCATGATTTTAGAGAGGCTGATATAGCTTACCTAAACGATGCAATGACGAACATCATATCTACTCTTATCTTTTGATGACATGTTAATTGTAGCCAAGAGTAAAGAAAAGATAAGAACTGTAAAAGCGCTACTTAATAATGAGTTTGAGATGAAAGATCTGAGCAACTCTGTAATTTCGGGATGTTGATTTCGAGGGATGGCAGTGGCAAGAACATTATCCCGAGTCGAAAGAATATATTGAAAAAGGTGTCAGAGGTTCAACATGTAGAATGTGAAGCTCACATTACTCCACTTGCAAATTTCATTTCGACTTTCATCCGTCCTATGCCCACAACCAAATGAGGAGGTCGAATACTACATGTCTAGAGTACCATATTCTAGTGTCATGGGTTCTTCATGTATGCCATGGTGTGTTTCATGTCCCGCATTTAGCCTATGCAACAAGAGCACGTGGAAAACCCGCAAGGAACATCGAAAGCGCTCAAAGGAATCATGCCATACTGCTGTCGATCTGGTGAGTGCCTGTTTAGCTTCGTAAGACTAGATATTTATATACATTGATCTGATTTATAACAGATCTATATAAACACCACCAGAGTCGCACATTGGCGTTATCTTCAAACAACGTATTTTATCAACCATGAAAGAGTTATAGTTGTGAGAAGCTTGTGTGCGCCCTTTCGTCAAGGGATTGTTTGGGGAGCTAAGTGATCATTGTAGATAAGTACATTATTTTGTGATAGCTAGAGTGCTATATTTCTCACAAAAGATAAGATGTTTTATGAGGACGAAGCATATCGATGTGAGGTAATTACTCAGACATTAGATTTCATTGCTCGTGGTGATAGTTGTGAGTAAAGTCAGAACCTAAGACAATCCTACATATATGATGATCTAAGTCATTTTCCTATAGCCAAGTTTGTGCATTTGCTCAAACTCGTGGACTTAGTCATAAGTTTTCCCTACGGGCTTCTCATTGTGGAAGAGTGATATGGTTTTGATCTTGTTTTGAGATATAGAGTTCTTTAGCATTTTTCTTCGTGACATGGTGGAGATTGTTGTTTTGTGAACCCAAATTTGGTTTTGAGGTTATGTCCAACTCGAAGGTCTACAAACAAGGATTTCTCAGGAAAAGAAAAGGTTGAGAAAAATTAGAATCTAATGTGGTAGCAAAGAGAGACGGCCAAGTGCTTCCAGTCTCCCGTGAGCCCATTAACTCCATCTCACAAGTAGAGTGATTACCAAGTAGTATGTGACCTTTCGGTCGAATATTTTCAAGTATATAAACACATTATGGTTTATTCCTATCCGCCGCACTCCTTTGTAATTCTCTCACAAATCGATAGTGAAGCTTTCCGCCGTGATTTTTCGCCTGGCAGTCCAGGCGCAAACTCAGGTTCCTTATTTTTATATTTCTTTATCAGGTCATTGATCATACCAAAGAGAGATTGGAAACTCTATTCAGAGGAAAGATTAAGACCAAATTACTTCAACTTTGTTAATGAGCTTGATTGGTCAATTTGAATACACGTAAAGGCGTGATGCCAAGGCCATGCTGACAGCAACAATGTAGATCTTCGACTTCGTGAGAGGAGTTGTGTGTGAGAGAGAGAGAAAGACAGAGAGAGAGAGAGAGAGAGTGTGTGTTACGCTCACATGCGTCTGTTTGTGTGTTTGTGAAAAAAGTGTGAATAACTATAATTGATTTCTTGTGAGTATAATTATACATTACTATTCTTGTAGAAGTTGATCAAATATAGAAATAATAAACTTATAGTAATATATTCATATTAAACTTCGAGGTGTAGAGTGAGTTCCCATCACAAAACATTTCCATTTAATAAGTTTTTAATATATAATCAGACACACTTATAACCATAGATCTAAAATGTCAGCACATATCAAGCCGATATTTCTGTGCTCTGGCCCCACGAGCATCAAGAAACGATACCGACGAGGGAAAAATCGTGAAATGACTACCAATATCTAAGTGATATATCTGCTATGTCCACATACTCCGAATTAAAATCTAAGAAAAGTTATATTCGTGCGCAAAAATGCAAAAAAAAAATAATAAAAATAAAAATAAAAAAATAAATAAATATATATATATATATATATATATATATATATATAGTATATATATATATATATATATATATATATATATATATATATATATATATATATATATATATGTTTTTGGCCAATATATCGAATTAATATCATGATATATTTGCCATATATCATTTCCATTGATTTTTCGAGAAATTTTTCAAAAAACAATATTTAAGGTGGGTGTCCTGCGATGTGAGCAAATAAATAGTAGATAAAAATGTAGAGAGAAATGAAAAGTCTTTTTTCTTAATAATTATCATTTAACAGAGGTCTTCTCCTTAATAATTACTATACTAATTATTCAGAAAAAGGCAGACGTTATATTTATCAATTTTACGCTCTTTCCTTAATAATTACTACTATTAATTATTATAAGAAATTGGAAAACCAAGACTAGAGGGAGAGAACATGAAAGGTCTTCATTTCATATACCTTTAAACTAATTTTGATATATAAATTGAATATATATTTAAATTTTGAAAATTTATAACTACCGATATATTCGTAAAATCCAAGTACCGATATATCCATAAAAACCAATATTTTTATCTTTGCCTATAACACGCCCAGCTCCTATGCTTAGTACAATTGCATGATGATGATAAAGATGATGTTAGATGATGACGATGGTATTATTAAGAGTAATAATAATTTTTTTAAATAATAATAATTTATACTCGAAAATAATGATGATGAAGCATCATAGCTTGTTCATGACAAATAATTTTCTACTATCGAATTATAATTTATTAGAACATGAAGCAACAAAATGTTATTGAAAACTATATTATAATCAAGTTGGTGTGATGAAGTTAATTTATCGACTACACTTACTCCACCTTAAGCCACGCGAATACTTAAGCCAAGAGTTTCAAAGATCTCTAGGATATTGAAACTTATCCGTTTTTACTCCACCTTACACACCGCACCAAGTAGTGTGGTGAAAAGGACAAACCAAACCTTGTCGGATTCTGGCGAGGTTTATGATGGTGTGCTGATCTAATTTAGTCACTTTAGGAGGCATGCAATACGACTACGCTTAAGTGCTAAACAGTTCAACTAATTCAATTAAGGTTACTCCATATGGGATATGGACTAACAAAGAGCCTTATCTTTCTCACTTGAAAATATGGGGTTATCCAACTCATAAGAAGTGAACTTTGTTAGGCAAGCTGGAGGCTAAATCTAACAGGTGTCTGTTTGTACGATATCTTAAAGAAATTTTAGATATTAGTTCTACAACAGGATGGAACAAAAGTTGTTTGTTTCAAAGTATACAATCTTCTTAGAGAAAGAGTTTTTTCTAAGAGAAGACAAGGGGGAGTGGTGAACTTGGTGTCTAAAGTGCTCGAACAAACATATATCAACCCATTTAATCCAAAGGAATAAAAGAATTAAGGGGACACAACTAGCAAGGTGAAGAAGCTGAAACATCTCAAAGTTTATAAAATCGTGTTAAGCTAGACATACTAAACCACCTAAGGCCATAACCATCAATCAATAATTATAAAAACAAAGATTTTATTTTCACATTTTGTAATATATATATATATATATATATAAACTATTTTGGAGCTCCTAAAGAGAGTGGCTCGGTCCACTAAAGTTATATGCTCAAAAATCAAAAGATTCCATATTGTTTTACTTAATAGCTCCTGGCCATGGCAAAATAACCTCCATGGTCGCACAACATTGTATACATGCACAGGCCGCCATGCTCCAAATCTAGGGATGGCAATCTATGTTTGGGCGGTTCGACTGCACCCTATCCCATACCCAAGTTCTAAAATATTTAATTATTTCCCCATCCCCGTCCAAACCCGAAACTGGCTATCCTCATTCCCATCCCCGATTAGAATGCCTCTTAAAATCCCATACCCGCTCTGCCCCGCCCCGCCCAAGTTCGGGTTCGGGTTCCTTATACCATATACATTTCAAATAAGCAAAAAATTATTCTCAAAATAGGGAAATCACATAACACAAATTAAGCTTTACAAGAATAACCAAAATACAAATTTTATACATGACATCTTGAAAAAAGACAATCTGAAATCAATTATCATGGTCATTATGCCAAATACATATCTAATAACTCAAAATTTATTTCAGATAGGATAAACACATAATATAAATTATGCTTTACAAGAATATCTAGAATATAAATCTGCACATGATATTCTGGAAAAAGACTATAAAAAATCAATTATTCTGGTTATTATGTCAAATACATTTCTAATAGCTCAAAAAAAATTTCCAGAGTAGGATAAACACATAATATAAATTAACTAGAATATATATTTTCAAATTGCACATGATATCCTGGAAAAAATACCATCAAAAATCAACTATCTTGGTCATTATGCCAAATACATTTCAAATAGCTCAAAAATAGGTAAAGCACATAATATAAATTTTGCTTTACAAGAACCTGAATATAAATGCTGCACATAATATTGCTTAGACTATCCAAAATTAAATGTTCTCATGAATGACATCCCAAAGTGCATCTTTAATACTAGCTTCTCAAAAAAGAGCCTATAGCATGAGTGTTTCTTCATCTTCATCCATACTTGTGAGATTCAACCCTAAATTAGCAATAAAAGAATTACCCAATATAAGCAAATATAATAGAGATACAAGCAATTATATTTAAAGAAAATATTAAACATTCATAAAGTTGAAAGATATGAACCCACTATCTTCATATCACTCCCTAACCAACTTTGAGTGCACATTAATGCCTCCAAAGCATGTGGGTGGAGTCTTAGACGCCCAAACCTGTAGGGGTCCGTTGATTCACCTCGTCAACTCACAATACAAGTGGAGGCTCAGCTACCCGACTCACTTTAGAAAATTCCAAGCGTAGCCCCTTGCATGGGAGCTCTTCACCTAAATACATAACCTCGCATAACCTGTCCCAAACAATCCAATATATGCAATATATATCCAACATGAGTGTAAAATTGCCTTTGGGCTCATAAACCAATACTCATAAGGCAGATCAAATTATCATAAACTATTCTTCAATTATCTCCCAATAATTCACAGAAGTTGATTGCACTTTATGTTAAACACAAACATATATTAAAATCTACAATTCTAATACATGTTATGTCCAAACCATCAAGCCACAAACCAGCTTCTTCAAAAATCATCCCCAAATGAGTCAGCTCTCGAGCCATTTTCACCGAAAATAAAGGGGGTCCCACGCACGTGGGTGAGCCAAAGCTCAGTAGGAGAATCGCCCCAAGTGGGCTACTCACCACCTATGCAAGGCAATGTCTAGCAAACACACACTAAGTAAATACATGATCCTACTCGAATGTCTACATGATTACTCTACGTCACGTAGTCCTCACCGACTCACTCACACTCTGCTCAAGCCATGTATAAGAAAATAATCATTTTCAAAACCAAACTTTGTTCTTGAAAATACTACCGAAATATTCTGCATACCACGGGACTACCCTCCGAGGTGAATTACCGTGAGCTTTCCGAAACAACCATGGTCCTCATCCGAAATGATCCGTCGCCCATCTCCCAACCCAATTCCTCCGAATATCATCCCGTGAAATTCCTTTCGCAAACATGCCCGCTTTTATAAAATACTTGTCATGCACTCACACCTAATTCTAAAAGCATCTAGCCGCATATTTAAAACGATTACGCCATTTTCAAAATCATTTACACAATATGTCAATATGCATATTTTCAATCAACTACAATTACACACATGTAATTCCACACTTCAATCATCACCCAATCTAGCTCACTTGAGCAAATCATAATCATCAATTAATGGCTTACAACACAATTCTTAATCTCCTATATAATCGCGCTTTCAGTCAGGTTAACACCTCAAGCATTAACCTTAATAATTTTGATCGACCAACTCTCCAAATTAATTTCTACACATACCAAGCCATTCACTCACACAATTTCAATGCCAAAACACATGGACCTTACGGCCATTTCATTATTGAACCCGGACTGCTTTTACAACCCTAAACAGGGAAGTGGGTCAGCCCACGGCACCCCACTCATCCTACATCTGCTTCCACTTTGAAACCGATTTCCATAGCTATTCGCCTCATACATACCAACATAGAATTTAATGGCTAAATTCTATGGTAGCCCACATCAGTTTCGGGCATTCACGACCGGTCCCAAATGTCCAAAATATTTTCTATAATTCTATCCCATGTTTCGGGGACCGACACAAATTTCCCATTCCCGCCTTTTTTCCATAAATACATGATTTAAAGCATACATTTAATGCAAAAATTCCAACACAAGCAGCCCACTAATTCCCGGATGTCACGGCCAACCAACAATTTAAAATTCCAACACCCGGTCCCATGCTTGGGATCGATCAAACGGTCCCTCACTTACCAAACTAACCGAAACATCGAAAAACCTTTAAAATGGGAATAAAACGCAAGTAGTGAGAAAATCCTACTTTGGAGTTGTCAAACTCAGAACCCGGTCCACACGTACCGCCTCCGCGTAACGCTTTCCTTCGCCTCCGTTCGCCAACTGGGCCGGATCGCCGATCTTAGAAGCACCCTCTCTCTAAAACCCTAAAATCCTAAGCTACTGCATCCTAAAAATGGCTCCCACGGTTTTTGCTTATCTCATGTAGGAGATGAAGCACCATTTGCAATTCGCCTTTCTGGGCCACTTAAATCAATCTCAAATTCCACCATTACGCCCTTCTATTCCCATTTGATATTCTATGACTATCTCGCCATCCATTTTCATCATTTCCTCTACTCATACCACTTATGGTACATGAGTACATGCTATCTCAGGCCTTCGCCGCATCGAAAAATCGGGATGATTCCAGACCCAAATCGCGATGCTCAAAACGTCGACCGACCGTCTCAAAGAACCGCGAAATTTACGTGCTAACTAGATTTCGCGAGACGATTCCAACGGTGCAATCCGCTTTCACATCCGAGATCTAGAGAATTAATTACTTCTGATTTTAACCGTAATTTTGTAATCAAAATTACGTTTGCCCTTTATTCCGTAAATTGGAATTTCTGCCCACAAGTCTCGCTACGATGTTTTGATACCATCCTACCACTGGTACTAAAAGCCACTGTATGCAAATCGTAGATATTGAATGACATAGATATCTCTAACAATTGTGATAATGGATACTTAACCCATTTGTTTTCCACCAACCCAAACATCAAAATCAACCAAACAGCTCATCAAGGTAATAGTCTAACTCGATTTCACACCACTTTCTCTAATAGTACTATGAACAAATAAATCATAATGAGAAAGGATTTTATTCATCAAGTAATCGGTGTCAAAGAGATTTGAACTCGGATTCCAAAAGTTTTTCACCAATTTTAGAGTTTGATCGTACCGAAGAAAATCATAACATATCGACTAATTTTTCCAATCTCACCAAAGCCTCGCACTCCATACATTACTCCAGAAATAAAACTCTAAAATCGAATCTTGTATCTGTCCAATACACCACTACGCCATTACAATATGACACCCACTCCAATACCACAAATATTTCCAACATACTTGATGCCATACAATAGATAACTTCATTCGAGCATAACAACCAATCATATAATGCTTTGTTTAATCTCACACACTTTGATGAAAAAGGTATTTGCATTGGATAATTTTGTCCTCGAGAACAACTTTGTTATATTATAAAACAATTTCAATCTTTCCACAAATTTCTTTGCTAGATTCCATTCCTCCTCCGCTGGGCACTATAAGCAGAGTTTCTCACGCTGCTTCTAAACGTGGAAGACATTTTATAGGATATAGCTATCGACAACACTAAGTATGAATTCCATCGTGTTTTACAATCAAGACATAATTTCTATTACATGGAACTGGGTGACTGACTGAAGTTGCATCTTCAAACTTTTCCACTCTCAGAAGGTGTTAAGCCGACCAAAATGCAACACCTGCTACGAATTTTTTCACTTCAACTCTAATGACATCTGCACCTTCCCTTTCCCTACAAACCAAATTCAAAATACGCACAGACATCGCATGTGAAAAACTTTTCCATTCAATAAAAGAGAATTGTTCAAGGATAATTTCTCGCGGAGAATATCAATCATACCATCATTGCTTGAGCAGTTATCAACAGTTATTGTAGATATTTTTCTATCCATGTTCCAATCCAACAAAAAGTTCAATAACACATCGTAAAGAATTTTTGTATGAGGAGGAGGCACATGTGACAAATCTAGAAAAAAACAAATATAGAAAACATAGTATAAATAAGTCATATCATCAAATGACAAAAATAAATAAAATTGAAAGTTAAACAAATATCATATCTAACCTTACAATACGATGGTGCAAAGAAATCCAAGATTCATCAACGTAATGCGTGAGTACTATGTACCCTCTTTCGTCGATGTCCACACGTTTGTTATAGTACTCGTTTCAAGTTTTTCCAAGTAGCTGCTCATTTTCCCTTTCTCAACCTCATAAATTTTCATTATGCCATCCTTAATCAGGATTACAAGACCATTTTAAACAAGGGTTGCAAGCTACTGGCAAAATCTTTAAATGCCACATGATCAACAATTGAAAGAGGATACTCATGCAATATAATCGCACGAGCAAGCTTCGAGATATTTTGATCAAATGTGAAACCTAATTTGCACTGCTCCACAACCTCTTCTACTTCTAACAATTGTTGCTTAATATCAACATTTTTTCATTTTATGCACCTATCTAAATGGACATGCAAAATGTTTAGTCCCATTCTTACCTCAAATTTTAAGTCTCACCATAATGCTTACAAATAGCATAACTTTGTCCATCCACTATGACTTTCTCAAAACTATTCCAAACAATTGATGTTAATTTTCTTTTTCTAGATAGCGATGTCACACCAGTAGTTGAGTTACTACCCGCACTCGTAGCTTGGATTAGAATCAGCCGCATGGACAAATTTTCTACTTCTTCTGATGCCATTTGATTGCTATTCTGAAATAATTTGAAAACACTTTGATCAAAAATTGCTTTATGGTATTAATAGACAAATATTGAAAATTGAATGCAAATAGGCATGATGTTAAAAACACCATCATATTACTTTCTCAAATAAAA
Organism: Tetrastigma voinierianum; assembly: GCA_016808115.1. Lineage (NCBI taxonomy): Eukaryota > Viridiplantae > Streptophyta > Magnoliopsida > Vitales > Vitaceae > Tetrastigma > Tetrastigma voinierianum. Next base: position 512,093 of record JAEQBH010001104.1, read on the forward strand.
CATTCAAAGCCATATTCACAGCCACACATAAAGAACCAAGAGAACAACATGAACCATATTTTGCATACATTCAAAGACAAATTTTGATTCAGATTTTCATAAATTAAAAAACCCTTATTTGTCTCGAGAGTGAAGTGTGCCCATTAAATGGGCCCTATATTCTACTTCAATTATCTCACAAGTTGGTACCTAACTTATCCCTTCTCTTGCTGGAAACTATATTAAAATCCCACTTGTATTATTAAAATCCCATGAACATGGTTAAAGAAAGAGGATGAGAGTCATACACCCCACCTATTTTCAGATCCCATGAACACAGTGTAAAAAATGCGTTTTGCAAATTTTGCCGTCTATGGAAACTCGTCCATCAAGATATTTCTTCTAATTCGACCAGATCCGTTTGACTTGTTCATCCTCTCTTTGCAATTTCTGCACACAAAAATGCATCACCAACCAAGGATTACATTCACAGAATAATACCAGGATACTTGGTTCAAATTCAAAAGACAAAAAAGAGCCATTCTTCAAGACATCTTTACAAATTCTTATTCCAACTAGCTGGTATCCTCTTTATAAACACTCTTTTTCTTATTCATCTCTAAAAAGGGCCACACCCTGGCATCTGTTTTTACCTTTTCTTTTGGAAAATTTCTTGTTTTGCAGGAAAGGAGTAGAGCCTGTGTGGTTTAGATCGCCTTCAAAGTACATACACTTAACCTCGAACCCGAACTTCACATGTATGAGCGAGTATGAGATTTTAAGAGGCATTCTAATCAGGGATGAGAATGAGGACCCCGCCCGCTTCTGCCTGGGGACTAGGATGAGAAATAATTAAATATTTTAGACTCGGTATGGGATAGGTACGCCCGTCCCAAACCTCGCCTTCATTGCCATCCTCCTATCCATACCCGTCCTAAACGGCTGCAATCTCGACTCTACCCGTCAACTTGCCATCCCTATTCTGAGGTTTTCTTATTTATCGAAAGCTTCCAAAGTTAGTGTGGAAATAGAATAATTGGGAGTGGACTTAGGGATATCAGAACAATGTCGTTTTATGAGAAAAATGTAATCCATCGTCGCTTTGTGTAAAAGATTGCCCAAAATTGGTACAAAAGATTTTAATAGAATTTCTCGTTAGCTATCATAAATGATTTCTCATATTCAAATTATTAATTTTGGAAATTACTATGATTATAATAATTTTTGCTTATCTAAATTCTGAATAATTACTCCTTCCAAAAAAATCTAAATAATAATTATTTTTTTGAGGAAAAAATCTAAGATAATTATTATTTTTTTAACAATTAAACACTTGAATTACGATAACTCCAACCTAGACTCTCATGTACTCTATATTTATACTTTGTGTGTATTTAAACATGACAATAATTAATTATTAAAACTTTAATTTTTAAGGAGAAATATTCTGATTATAAAACTTATAAATAAAATTTTATATTCTAAAAACCAATAAAATAATTTTTTAAATTGATCTCTAGGCATCTATAATATTTTCAATGCATGCTTTTTATATTTTTAAAATGATTTTTATCTAACACTTTATCTTTTAATTACTGACATGCCATAAATACTTTTAAAACAATCATGAAAATGAAACACAAGTAAAATATTAGAAAAAAATAAAATATGTTTTTAAAAAATATAAAATAAATTTTCATAAAAAATATATATAAAATATTTTATTATTGTGAGAAAAAATTGTCTCTTAGAATATTGCACTGGGAATTTTCTTTCAAATTACTTGTTTAGTATGTTTTAACCTAATTGTTTTAGTCAATGTTTTAAAATTTTGATTAGTTTGAATCGTGAATCAATAACTTTTTTGTTCAAGTTTCGATCAGATTTGAATATGGTTTGATAAAATCAAATTCGATCGTGGTTTGACAAAATCATATTCAATTATGGTTTGATAACTAATTTAATTTATAAATTATGAATCGATAACTCTGTAGTTAATTTCCAAGCAAATTCCAATTTCCTAATAAGCAAGAAAATCGTAATTTCGACATAAAATTTTATTTTCTGCTAAAATCCGTAATTAATTCTCTAGATCTCGGATGACAAACGGATTGTACCGTTGGAATCGTCTCGCGAAATCTAGTTAGCACGAAAAATTTCGTAATTTTCTAAGATAGCTCCGAGTCGACATGCCGAGGCATCGCAAGCCGTGTCAGAATCGATTACGATCGAAAGTCACATATAACATGTACTCACGTGCCACAAGTCAGATGAAGAGAGAAAATAATGAAAAACGGACTAGCCGTGATAGTGTCGAATATCAAATCGAAACGAGGGACGAACGGCCATTTTGTGAGTTAAGTAACTAAAGGACAAAAGATGTATAGTGCTTCTTCTCCCTCTTTAAACCAAAAGCCAAAGAAAACGTGAAAACCATTTTTTGATCCAGTGGGTGCCGTTTTGAGAGAGTTTTAGAGAGAGAGGGAACTTCTCTAGATTTTGTAAGCACGAGATTCGACCGCCACGGCCTTCTGGCAAAAAGCGAGAGAACGTTTCGCGACAGTTACGCATACCCGGACGGAGTTTCTTCAAACTCCTTGAGGCAGGATTTTCTCTCCTACTGATTTCGCTTATGGGCATCCGGTAACCGTAGGTCGCTTGATAAATTGAAAGTGTCGATTTACTGATTAAATGGTGTTTTGGTATGTATGTGGCCTATGAATTACAAACCCTTTGCTCACTAAGCTGAACTGATAAAGCAGGATTTTCCCAGAATAGTAAATCTAGGGTTTCACTATTCCCTAATAAATAAGTATCAAATATAGTTTTTGCGGAAATATTTGTTTACCGAGCGATTTAAATTAAATTGCTCGCGTTGATCACAATTTCTGCCAGCCTAATTTTTGACGCTTGAAATTGATTAATTACATGACATGATTGTGTGATTGGATATTATGCAGTGTTATTCATGTTTATATATTTGTATTACGACAGGACTGTATTGAACCGGCATACATGCATTCCATATGCACTCAGTGAGCATCCTAGACTATAGTGAAAGCAATATGCATTTGTATTTAGGCCCAGAGAAAATGGTTCTGAGGGTAGTCTAAAATGTTAAGTTATCTGGAGGGTAATTGTAACTAAAAAAATATCAATCGTCAGAATTCGCCCAATCGATATTCATCTTATGAAATTAATAAACAACTTAAATATATCAATCGTCTGAGCGCCCCAATTCGATATATTTCCATCTCTTGAGGGTACCACTAAATATAACATCAAGATGGTCCCCAATTTATAACATCGGAGGGTAGCCTACAAATAAAACATAATATTCTCATACGAGGCTTAGGCGAGTGTGAGAGAGCCTATGAGGACTCCTGGATCCGAGTCGGTCACGCATATCTGCTAGACCACGTGATCGGTTAATGTGTTTAAATCGAACATTGCACCGCACTTAAAGCGGTGAGTGTTCCACTTGTGGCTTATTCTCCCATCGAGCTTTAAATTTCACCTCTGCCGTGGATCCCCCTTTATTTTATTGCACAGGAGCGTGCGAGGTGGGATGGCTCAGCCCTAGAGACCGAGGATTAGGTAAGAAGGTCTGGTTGCGGGCTTCGATGATACATTAGGAATGCTTTTCATTTTAATATATGTCAGATGAGAAAGTAAAACATATTAACTTCAGAATTATCGGGTATATAAATGATTCATAGCTCGTATGTATATTGAGTAATCACAGGCCTAAGTGGCCATATCGATATATATCGTGATATATTGGACCTGCTTTGATGTGATATGCAGTTTTGTATTCGGGGTAGAGCTCCCTTCGCATAAAGGAGACTCGCCCCGATTTTCTCGGCGGTTATCGTAACCCGACCTCCACTTGTATTCCGCGGCCGACGGTAGTCAACCCGACCCCGAGTTGGGGCGTCATGTTTGGTATCGAGCTAGGCATACGAATACCTGTGAGCTCTGCTCAATCCATCACCACTAGGAGGTTTGATGTGGGGTATAGGTATATGGAAACCTATGGATAGAAAATTCGGGGCTTAGGGCCATAGTCTTTGAGGTAAGAACATCACCACTAGCGTTGGTCAATGATAAGTATAGAATGAGATTACCCGAATAAGACGAGAAAATTAGAACACGCATGTGTTTTGATCAGGATCATGTGATTGAAGGATTGATGTTTATAACATGTGTGATGATTTGTTGTTTGGTGAATGGTGTGTTTGCTATGTCAGGTGTGAGAGTTGTGAAATGATGTGTGCTTTTATGACAAGCATACTTAATGTGTAGAAAACAATTCGGTTCGTGACAGCCAGACAAAAACCTGAAAAGAATGAAAAGAATAAATTTTATAAATTTATTTTGGCCTATTAGGTGATGAAAATAATTTTCTGGGTTGGAAAATTGAATAGTAATTGAAAAGAAAATAAATTTTTATAAATTTATTTGAGTGGAGAAAATTTTTCAGTGAAAAACTGGAAAAGGAAAATAAATTTTATAAAATTTATTTGGTTATGAAGTGAGAAAATAATTTTCTAAGGTTTTATATGGTATAAAATTTAAGAAAATGGGGTTAAATAAATTTTTATAAATTTATTTGAGTATTAAAGAGTATGGAAAAAATGATTTAGTGATTTAGAGAGAATTTTCCACTTCTCGAAATAAATGAAAAAATCATTTATAATGAAAGCGAAAAATTTTGAGCAAAATTTTCACGGGCTACGCCCATTTTATTGTGAGAGAAGAAAAAAATTGTATTGCAAGAGTTGTATTGCAGGAATAAGGTCAGTGAGATCAGACAAGTAAGACGGGGTAAAATCGCTTGAGGTAGAAATAGTATCAAGAATACAAAGGATTGCATTGCAAATTAGGAGGTCGGGATGCAATGATCGCGAAATATAGCCGAAGTGTGCTGTAACATAGGCTGTGTGGCTCTATCGCAATACAAAATTGTATTGCAACAGAGGTCGGGCAGGGCGCGCAGTGTGGGCGCCGGGGCGCAAGCAGGCGTGCATGACTACACTGGCGCACAGAGCTGCTGCGGCGCGCGGGCGAAGCAATGGGCGAAAGTACGGACAAGGCAAGGCAAGTGGGCGCGTACTGGCCGCGCCGGCGACACTGCAAATCTCAGGCCGCGACATCGGCCGGAGGCTCTGGCCACCACACTCCGCCGTGCCGCCCACGACACGCGCCTACGAGCGCCGCCGGTGCGCCGGCCGGGCCGCCAGGGGCTCATGCCGCTCTGGTTTTTGACCGGTTTTCGACTCCTAAGAGTGTTTCGAGTCACCGTTGATTCTGCTTCATGAACACCGCTCATGAACATCAGTTTCATTACAAAATTTTTCCGAATTTTTTTTTTAAATTTAATTAAAATAAAATAAAATCAAATAAAATTTGATAAAATTTTCGAAAAATAAAATTTTCAAAAATAAAATTTTTGAAAATAAAATTTCGTCGAAAACAATATTTTAAACGCGAAATTGATTGCGTATACACTGAGTTATGTGTATGATTAGTGTCTCGGGGCTGTGGTTATGCCTGTGAGGCACCGTATCGATTTAACTACCATTTGAAATCGTGATCGCGCGGGAGAAGGCGTAGGAAGTTATATGCATGGTGCGATGCGATAGGAAAAACAGAATACTGGCTGGTGGATTAAGACCTTAAGGACTTGGATACTGAGATGAACAAGAGAGCATAGAACCTTACTTAAGTAAATGAATTGAGTGGTTGGAATTTAACACCACTTAGAAATGAACTGCCGGGCCATATTGCCAAGTCATTAAGAATCGGGAGACCGCATTACAAGTTAGACTGAAATGAAAATGAGATGACTTTATTGCCATTGAACCGTATGTAGGGCTAGTCGAGACGAGACATGTAGGACGTCCACTGTGGCACCGGTCGTGCACACCGTGCTCGATCAACGGATTCTGCGATGAGGCCGTAGGTATTACAAATAATGCTATCGCACAAAGTGTATAGCAGTGTAGATGTGAAAGATCCCAGAACCCCCGTAGGTTTAGACGATCATCCTCCGACATTCGCTGTGGGGAGGAGATCCGATGGTGGCCACCATTGGTTCATGCACGAGAAAGTGTTGGGAGGCTATGAAGATTACCCGACACTATCAGATTAGACTACCGCTACAGACTAGCTAGAGAATGAGGCCCAAATAGACGGAATGGGCAAGGACTCTAGACCTTGTAGGAGCTGCTAGACGTGAGTTCCCTGTGGATTAGCGAATAGGTACAATATGTCGAGGTTATGAAGTTAGAGATCTCAGACTCTACTCACAATGGACCCGAGATTATGAACATGTCGTAGTTCCTCGATGTCATCCTCGATGGATCGCTACCGCCTGGCTGGTGGTCAAGGAGTATCGATCAAGGAGCGCAGAGAGTTACCGCCACACACACGACCCGCATTTCAGGTTTCAGATTTCAGCCAAGCAATGATACTCGGGCCTGCACAAGATAATGAGTCCAAGTGTCAAGGACGCTACGGTTGACTCACGAGCCTTACCCTAGAGGACGAGGTGAGACCAGACTTAGATCTACCTTGAGTAGTTTGCGAATATGTGGATGTTTTTCCAGATGAGCTACCTAGACTACCTCCACATAGGGATATAGACTTCGGTATTGAGTTACACCCTGGTATTTCACCCATCTCACGACTCGCATATGATCGCACTCTGGGCTGAGTCATAAGTAGGAACTTAGAGTCCAAAGCATAAGAGCTATCGACAAGGGGGTTTATTGCATCGAAGCACTTCACCACGGGGCGCTCTTGCCTGCTTACAAGAAGAAGGACAAGACCCTTCGACCGTATCGACTAAGGTGCAAATTGAATAGGGTTACGATCAATAATCTGCACCTAATACCGAGGATTGACGAATCGCTTGATCGGGCCGAGGAGCGAGTCTACTTCAAGATGCACTCCGTGACCGGGTTATCACCAACTGGGCGGTTAGGAGACAGATATCCCTAAGATCTCGCTAGACGCCAAGCATGGCACTTGAGTTTACTATGGATGCCCTTTGATGGACGAATGCACCAGCAAAGATCTACGGACTCCTACGATAGGGATGTTCCAACCCTATCTAGATCACTTTTGGTTTAGTCTTCGTGGAAGACATTTTGATCTACTCCCGCCGAGCGGGAGCATGAGTATCACTGAGGATCGTTTACAATTGCAGACCATCACCAGACGCCAAGTTCAAGTATGCGGCCTGGCCATCGAGGTGAGATTTTGGGACACGTGAAAGGTTAGCAAATGTGTGTGTCGCCGACCGAGAAGGTCGAGGCAATGATGCCGGGGAGATCGAATGTCACCCGAGATACGTATTGATCAGCCTGGGTATTACGAGAGACACGAGATCGGCCAAGTTGTCCATTCTGGGACAGATCAGACTTCGCCTACGGATACGGACCATGAATCGGGACGCACCTCGACCATGTAGAGAAATCTAGATACTTGTAACACCTTGTGATACGGTGCTGGTAGCTGCAGGGAAGACTCGCTTTCTCCTGGGCTTCAGGAAGAGGCGTAAAGACTCTCTCAAGCTTCATCCTGGGCTTCAAGACTGGGGCCGATTAGGCATGAGGATGGATCGTTTCAGACAAATGGATCCCAAGACTGGGACAATGCAAATCCCAATTGTACCGTGAGGACAAGAGAGATGGGCTCATTCCTCCACACCCTAAATGAGGGTTGGGGAGGAACTTGCCGCTTCGGTGCTATACACTCCCAAGAACACAGACAGCCGAAGGGCCAGTGTGGGTCAAAGTCGGGATGTTAGAAGGCGAATTTAAGCGGTGACTACGTAGGTGGTAGACCTATCGGGTTGTTGATCGTTGACGTGGATGAGCTGGACAACCATCTGGGTCGTCGCACCGAGACTCAGCCGGCCGTCATACCCAACACGACATCGGGATTCGGGGCTTGCAGGTTAAGGCCTTGGAGAAACCTAAGTATAGATGTTCTTCCCTGTGGTGGTGAGAGTTGACTCCGATAGGCCTGATGAGCTTAAAGTCATCTATTTTAGTCAATTTTTCGCTTTAATTTTCAGTATAAAAGACAATTACTTTGGGGTGTAAATAATAAGAAACTCACCTTATCTGTTATTAGCAGGTAAAATGGAAGAAAGAAGAAAAAGCAGTAAAAAATTGTAGAAATAAGTGGAATAAGAGTGCAAATAATAAGGTGAGTAGTAATGAAAAGAATCATTGATTCCATTGATGCAAAGCTGGGGGGTTTACATAAATAAATTTCAGGTCGCGATATCGAAATCAAGGAAACTGACCATGTCGCGACATGATAACCGTATATCGAGGTCACGACTTGAGAAATGCCTCGGAAGCCGCAAAGTGAAATGAACCGCTATCATGACAAGAGGTCAAGTCAATGGCATCAAGCACTATCAAGAGAAGATCAGAATAGTGTTCGGCCGTCGCGACATCGTAACGAAGTCACGACGCCGTAATTCGCCACTAAGGGTGAAGTTTCGCGAAGTGAGGTCACGACAATGTACCAAGTCGCGAAGACCAAGACAAGTTGAAATCAGAAATGACTTAAGCCGGATGTCGCCATGGGATCGAGGTCGACATCGGGCAACCAAATAAAGTCTCGTAGAATTAGTCGATGTCGCGATACGAGATCAAGTCGCGACATCGAACGACCAGATCAATGATGCGTAGCCCTAAAGAGATGTCGCGACAAGATATCATGTCGCGACAACATGAGCAATCAGTTGAAGCCTACTTCGCTTTAGATGATGTCACGACAGAGATCATGTCGGGCATCCTAAGACATCGCCTGAAGACCGCATGATTCGAAATGAGGTCGCGACAAGATATCGACGTCGCGACATCAAGAGAGAACAATTGAAACCTGCCAAGACGTGAGAAGATGTCGCGACAAGATAGTGATGTCGCGACACCAAGAATGACTAAATCAAGGCTACATAGAGTAAACTGAAGTCGCGACGTGAGATCGATGTCGCGACCTCGATGATGTCACGACAAGGAAACTGGAGTCGCGACTTGAACAAAGGATTGGGCCTGATACTCAAAATCCACAACAGTTACATCGGGATTAGCCCAACTGGAAAACCCTATAAAATACGCTAGCCTATCCAAATTATTCAAGCAGCTACGCTACGCGCACGAGGTCTGGATAGCTGAAAGCTCTTTTCTTTCTTTATTTTTTCTTTTCTTTTATTTTTCTTAATTTTTCATTTCCGTCGTTTTAGAGCAGATCATGCTCTCGTATTTTTATTTTTTTCGTTGTATTTCCTGAATCTGGATGTTATCGTTTGAGCTGAAGCTGAATGCAGAATTCATTTAATTTTCAAATTACTACCTGAAATGTTTGAAGTTCAGACAAATTTCTGGAATTCGATTGTTTTAGCTTTCAATCTAGCCATTCTTATGGGATCGTGAGGAAGGTCAGACGTGTAATTCAAGAATTGAGGAATCCAAATTCTTCCATTAAGTGAACGTTATAAATGTAATTTATCTTTTTCGTAGTCTTTTTCAGCAGCTTGTTAATTTCAAGTAATAAATTTACTCGGGTTTTGGGTTTATTTTCTCGGGATCCGAATATCGGGCCAGATATTCGCTAAGATTTTCGGGCTATCGCTTCCGATTTCAAGGAGGTCCTCAGTGACACAGGAAGACATTCCGAGAGTAATGTACATTTCTTTGAAGGTATATTAACCGCTATTAGGATCCTTTCGAGCTTTGTAAGTTCACTTAGATAATCCTCTTCTCACTTGAAATCTAAGAACGAGTCGAATGAGTTATCTATTTAAACAAGCAAAGAGTTCACCTCACCTGGACAGAGCGAGGCCAATCCCGTGTTAGCCGAGATCTAATCAAGGAAGGGTTGATCTATTCTAATTTCGAGGAGGAGCAACTGAAGTTGTATATCCTTGCTTCGACCGATAACTGGGAGCTAAGGTTTACAATTCCATAAACGGGTATGAAGTATCAGAAAGAAAATACTCAGACATGAAGTCCCTTTTAAAAGTAGTTATCTAATTCCCAGATTCGAGAGAATCGTGCCATAAATTAGAGGATAATGAAATGGAGTGTGGAGAGATCCACCGCACTACAACGCCGATGTGATTTTGGAACTCGAGATAATCAAGAAATTTTATCGGCAACTACAGGAATCGAGTAGTTCACTATAAATCGCTTTTATTAATGTGTCTTCTCTGGTGATAATCGTCAAGATTTAGTTCTTTATTAGAAATTCATTATTCTTTATTCTTATTCTTTCAAGATGTCGTTAGTTCGCTTATTTTCCGCTCGTTTAATTTTTCCAAGACCTTAATGTCGATCCTATTATCATTGCGGTCCAAATAGTATGGAAATCGAGTATCGAGTAGTTGGATTTAAAATTCCCGAGATCTCAATGGGATCGAGACCGACTTAAATCCATTTTATTAATTGGTCGACCGTGTTTCGCACATCGACTAAAACCAACTTTAAAAAAAAATGATTTACTCTAAGAGATTGGTGGTTCATACATGTTTTGGTCTGGCTAACAAGTTTTATGGCGCCGTTGCGGGGGATTAGATAATAGTCCTGGTAATAAGTTACAATTTGTACATGCTTATCTCATTTACAATGACATGAGCGAGAGATCTCGATTCCGCCATGGTGGAACCTACGGATCGTGGTCACAAGATGACATTACCAAGGCTCGTGTGCACCCGTGAACATCGCACGAGACGTGGGTGCATGGTGGCGCGTCATTCACCACTCATGGTGAGTGTGTGGGGCAGCAATAAGTGGGCTTGTAAATCCCCTCAAAGCGAACTCGGTTGATGTAAGAGGCCCTGAGATATCCCGAATTTCACATGGAGAATGAAAGAGGCTCAAGTGTGTCGTAAGAGTTATGTCGCCTTAATGAAAACACATCGTTAGGGTTATCACGTAGACTGTAGAGTTAAGTGATGTGAGCCCGGGTGACTCGGAGATTCGATAACTTCGAAATTGCATCGCGTCGCTGAGCCAACAAGGGCTCTGTGATATGCCAGACGTCGCACGGTATGGATCAAGGATGCATTCATTGATCGCTGATTGTGACCTTGAGAAGGTTAGCGTTTGCACACCAAGCAAGGGTTGTGCAGATTACGTGTGTATGGATTACATACGCAGATTAGAGGACGTGTTACGAGCATGCGTCCTAGATCATATGGGCAAATGAGAAGAAAGATTTTGCCTTAGGTGGAATTCGCCTACAACAAGTATCGCGAAAGGAATGAATTTACACTATACGAGGCATTGTACGGGAGGCCATGTAGTCGTTATGTTTGACCGAGGTGGAAGAGAGCTCCATCATCGTCCCGATTCGACTAGAGACACCCCATGAAGGTGAGCTTCGATTCGACAAGGTCTTCTCACTCCGCCGTGAGCCGCGAGGAGCTGCTGACGTATCGACGCCGACCCTAGAGTTCGAGTCGATGCTCCACGCTTCTCAAGGTGATTCCTAAGAGAGGAGTGGTCGTTCCTAAGAAGCGGAAGCTATCACGAGATTCATCGGACCTTTCGAGATACTCGAGAGGATAGTAATCGTAGCGCACTTACTTCGCCTTACCGCCCAACATGTCGTGTCCACCAGGTGTTTCTACGCCTCCATACTCCGAAATATACTCCGTGATCCAAATTTCAGCGAGTAAGGATCGTGGATAGATCGGAGGTTGACACCGACGACCTCGGTGAGGACCAATGCATCGTTGATACCGCGGATCGTGTTTTGCGACGCAAGACTCGCGAGGTTAGCGAGAGTGCTACACAGACCGTTTGTTTTATGAGCCAACATGAAAGACGAGGACACGACGCGGGCTACCTATCCCTTCTGTTTAGGTGAAGGAAGGCACGTAGTTTAATCGCTTAAGATTTAAATGATTAGTTTACATGCATGGTAGAGTGCGCCGCTAGTATATGCATGTGCGTGATTGTGATTTGTCCTGGAATTTCGACTAAATTCCTTGGGGCTTATAGATCGAAGCACTCCAAATTCTAATTTCTCAATATGAGAAATCGTAATTCGATTACAAAATCGTAATTTTGCTAAAAACTGTAATTAATTCTCTAGATCTCGATGACTAAACGGATCGCACCCATTAACCGCCTCACGAAATCTGAAGTTAGCACTAAAAAAATTTCGTGAATTTCTAAGATAGTCTGAGTTTCCACACGCTTTTCGAGGCATCACGCCGTGTCAGAATCGATTACGCGACGAAAGTCACATATAACATGCACTCATGTGCCAGCAAGTGGTATGCGAGTAGAGAACACGAAATGGACGACCGATAGCGTCGAATATCAAATGTACTGGGAATGAGGACGTGAATCTGGCCATTTTAGGAAAGTTAAGTCACTAAAGGACAAAAGATGTATAATGGCTTTCCTCTTTAAACCAAAAGCCAAAGAAAACGTAAACCATTTTTAGATCCAGTGGGTGCCGCTTTGGAGAGTTTTAGAGAGAAAGGAACTTCTGGGATTTGCACACGATCCGACCGTCAAGCAGCCTTCTGGCAGCATGAGAAATGTTCTACGCGGACAAAGCACGCTGCGGACTCCGGATCGGGAGTTTCTTCAAACTCCTCGAGGTAGGATTTTCTCCCTACTTGGGTTTTATTCCCATTTTAAATGTTTTACTAATGTTTCGGTTGAATGAGGCCGCAGTCATTTTGATCTATCCCAAAACATGGACCGAATTATCGAAATATTTGTTTTACTATGGTGTAGCCGCAATGTGGGTAGGGGCTGTTTCAGATAAATCTGAGTGTTGATTTATGGATTAAATGGTGTTTTGGTATGTATAGGGCCTGAATGGCTTGAAAACCCGTTCACTAAGCGAACCGATGTTTGCGGATTTTCCAGAATAGTAAACGAGGATTTACTATTCCCTGGCTGCGTTATCAAAATATAGTTTGCGGAAATATGTGTTTGGCTGAGTGATTTAAATTAAATTGCTCATGGTTTGATCATTAGCCCAAGTGAGCTAATTTTGATGCTTGAAATTGATTAATTATATGACATGGATTGTGTGATCGATATTATGCGAGTATATTCACGTTTTTATATATTTGCATATGATTGGGATCAGATTGAACTGCACATGCATTCCATATGCACTGGAGCATCCTAGGACTATAGGAGTTAGTGCATGAGATTAGTTTAGAGAAAATTGTTCGGAGGGTAGTCTAAAAATGTTAAGTTATCGGAGGGTAGTCCAAACTAAAAATATCAATCGTCGGAGCGCTTCCAATTGATATTCACCTGGAGGGTAACTACAAAACAACTAATATATCAACCGCCTGAGCTCAGCTTGATATATATTCACCTGAGGGTAGTCCACAAACAACTTTTAAAATATAACAATCGCCTGAGCGGCCCAATCTGATATATCCTCTGAGGGTAGTCCACTCAAATATAACATCAAGATGGTCCACACCTGAGGGTAAAATTTACAAATAAAACATAATATTCTCATACGAGGCTTAGGCGAGTAGAGAGAGCCTGAGGACCGATCTGAGTTGGTCATGTAGACATTCAAGTAGGATCATGCATTTTCTTGAATGTGTGTGTTTAAATTTGAACATTGCACCGCACTTAGTGGTGTATATGCCCACTTAGGGCGACATTCTCCTATCGAGCTTTAACCACCCCCACGTGGGATCCCCTTTATTTTACAGGCACAGGGAGCGCATGAGGGGATGGCTCGTCCCAGAGACCGAGGGATTAGAAGAAGGCCAAGTTGTGGCTTTGATGGCTACATGTATTAGAATGCTTTTCATTTTACTTATGTCAGAGGAGAGTAAAACATATTAACTCTTGTAATTACTGGGTATATAGTCGATTCATACGCAAGATGTATATTTAGCATCAAGCAGGGCCCAAGTGGTCATATCGATATATATATTGCATATATTGACCTGTTTGGGACAGATATGGGTGTTTGTATCAGGTAGAGCCCCCGCACAAAGGAGACTCGCCTCATTTTTTCGGCGGGCGCTTAACCCGACCTCCACTTGTATTCCCGCGGCCGACGGTAGTCAACTGACCCTGAAGCCAAGGCTACATAACTTTTTCAATCAACCATAACATTTAAAACATTTTGTTTTAACAACATATATAGCCCAAGCAAGCCGCAAAGTCGCCAAGAAAAAGTTTTGACATCCGTGAAATAATCAACCCAAATGCACTCGTATGGCTTCTATGCTTTAATAAAAGCAAAAATATATTTCAAAAAATAAAAATAAAAAGTAAAAATAAATAAAAAATAATAAAACCATAAAGGCCGTATCACAGAATCGATGTCGTTTACAATGCAGATTGCTACAAAATTACTGTGACCGTTGCACTCAAGAACAAGGGTCTCCTCACCTTCTTTGATCGGCGCCCAGAGTAAATCAACCCCGCATAAAGAGCTCTTAATTTCCGCATCAATTCGTCAGATTCAAGTATAGAATATGTAAGTGAGATTGTCGGGATCTCTTCTACCTTAATCAGTGATCTCGAGTTCGAATCCTAAGAATATAATTGTATTTTATGACAGAGACATACTCAAGAATTTAGTTTAGACTTTAGAGGGGACATAAATTGATAAACATGGAACTGTAGCCTAGTGGGATAGGATATTACAAATTCAAGATAAACATAATTAAGGTTTTGGGTTCGAGTCAAAGAAACAATTTTAATAAAAAAAAAAATTCGATGGGACATGCCCACTAAGCATAAGCTAGGTCCATCGCTACTCCTGTCTCGCATTGAATTAGTCTGAGTATGGTATGGTTTAAAGACGCCTTCCGTTTATGAATGGAACCAAAAAAAAATTCGATGCATGTGGTCTCTAGAAAATCAATGGTCCATCGCCTTCCGTCTAATGGTATAGGATCTTATAAATTCAGGTGGGACATAATTAAATTTTTGGGTTCAAGTCAAAGCAATAATTTTAATAAACAAAAAAGTTCAATGAGACGTATGCCTACTAGGTCCATCACTACTCCTGGCTCATATGGGATTAGTTTGGGTATGGTATAATTTAAAGACGTCTTCCGTCTATGAATAGAACCAAAGAAAATTCGATGCATTCAGTCTCTAGAAAAATCAATGGTCCATCGCCTTCCGTCTAGTGGTATAAGATCTTACAAATTCAGGAGGGGCATAATTAAGGTTTTGGGTTCGAGTCAAATCAATAATTTTAATAAAAAAAGTTCAATGGGACATATGCCCACTAGGTCCATCGCTACTCCTGGCTCGTATGAGATTAGTCTAGGTATGGTATGATTTAAAAACGTCTTCCGTCTTTCGTCTTCCGTCTATGAAAGGAACCAAAAGAAAATTTTATGCATCCCGTCTCTGGAAAAATCAATGGTTATTTCTCCCAACTTTCTTTCCCACCAACTCCCCTTCCCATTTCCAGGGAAAATGAAAACTACCCAGAAAAAGAAAGAATAAATTTGAATTCCCATTTATAAAGAACATAATACAGAATACAGAATACATAATTAAAACTAAATGCTAAGAAATCTTATTGGAATTTGGAAGAAGAAGAAGAGAAGCATGTTGTAACTTTATGAACTAGAAGAAACTCTCAAGGTAAGAGAGAAGAGAAAAGAAAAGAAAGGAGCAAAAACAGTATCAAAAGGTCCATGAAGCTGATCTTTTGATGAGGGGTTTCTGTAGGACACATGAAATTCTTCCTAGATCACCATAATTAGAATACAAAACATAATAATAATGAGAGACCTAAATAGCATACCCGATTTGAACCATGGATGCTTGATGCGGAATCGAAGATATAGTAAATACGATCTCAAGATCTTCTCCCTTATCCCCAGATTTATGACACTGGCTTAATGAGACTGCCACTCACGTGCTGTGAGAAAATCTTTCTCCGAATCAGAGATGAGTCAAAAATAACGGTCTCAGAGTTGTGGAGGGACTTTGAGCTTTATATTTATGTAGCCCGACCACTGGCCCTCTCACGGCCGGCCCAAATTTCACACCTCGCTGCCCCATATTAAACTAATTAATCCACATATCTCACCACTGTAATTAAATTATTCACTTCATTTCAATTAATAAAGCCCACATTAAGAAAATCTTACATTCTCCACTGTACGATATTAATCAAACAAAATCAAAGGCACAAGACTCATATTTGCCCGTAGGATTATTCCCATTACCAATCCCATCCCATAAAGTCTTCACGATCGAACACATGTAATTGCATGTACTCACGTTGCACTCTTCCAGCATGGTCACAAGTGCTTTCAACTTTATCGATATGGATTCACGACAGAGTAAAGGTTAAAATCGACAATACCTCATAAATTTGCGATACTTCATGTGTTGTCCATTTTGTTAGTCCAAATTTCTCCTTATGTCACAAAACCTGTGTCACCGTAATATCCATCATGGTTCCAACGAATCAGATATGTGTTACCTTTGATAGTAACTTTACTTTATGTGTAAATAAGACATATTGTTAAGCACGTGCCAAGAATGCCCATAGCATGTGCTCAAGGTTTACACAATACCTCGAGATTTTCAACAATTATATGTACTCAACTTGATAAATCTACATTCACAAATACCTTATTGAATGCAAAAGAGTTGATACAAATTCAATTATTACAAAAATGTAATGAAATCGGATTCAACCTTCATAAGAGCAACATAAAACTTGCAATAGCCCCACTAATTTACGTGATCCCATGATACTCTAAGCCCATGTTAATGACATGTCGATCAAATACACAAGGGCGAAGGCCTTTAGTTAGCTGATTCGCTATCATATCATCTCGCTGAATGTGCTCCACTCCGCAATGTCACCCCAGCTTGAACTTTTTCCTTTATAGTCGCATTGAATTCTCCATGTGCCAGGACCGAGACCTCCGTTGTCGCACAAACAACATCACAGAGTTACTGGTCACAATACAACTGTATGGGCCTATCCACAAAATCAAATACTGTTAACTCCTTAATGAGGTTTCGGAGCCAAATTGCCTGAGTAGTGGCTGAAAAGCATGCTACAAACTCCGCTTGCATGGTAGAGGATGCTATTGATTTATGTTTCTCACTTTTCCATGATATCGCACCTCCGCTAACTCAGCATGTAACCTCGTTGTTGACTTCTTTTTCATCCCGACAAAGAAAGTCTAACCGAATTCCAACTAGCTGTGAGGGTCCCGAATATGTTTGTAACCAAGATATAGTCTTTTTGTCCTCTTTGGCACCTCATAATCTTCGCAACAACCCAATGATCATGTCCTGGATTTGACTGATATCTGCCTAGAAGTCCTGTTGCAAAGGCAATATCTGGCCTAATGCATACTTGAGCATACATAATACTCCCAAGTGCACTAGCATAAGGTACATTCTTCATTTGGGCTTTCTCAATATCTGAATGAGGACATTGTGACAGACTCAACTTATTACCTTTACAGATAGGAGCAATTCCTGGCTTACATTGTCAGAGTCAATCTTTCTAAAATACGGCATCAACATATGCCCTCGAGATAAAACCTAATAGTCCGCGAGAACGATTCCCGCGGAATTTCAATGCCCAGACAAAAGACACCTCACCAAGGTCCTTCATATCAAAGTTCTTTGACAACATCCGTTTATCTCATGCAAGAAACTGGGTTGGGTCACGTCGTAAGCAGGATATCATCTACATAGAGTATTAGGAAAAATGAATTTCCTCCCACTCCACTCGCAAAGATATACTACTGATCCACTTTGTTCTCAACAAAACCATATGAAGCAACAACACTATGAAACTTTAAGTACCATTGTCTAAGCTTCGTTGAGACCATAAATAGACTTTTCGCCACAAGTGTGCAATTCGAATCATTTGCCACAAAACCTTCGGGTTGCATCATATAGACTTCTTCATTAAGGTCTCCATTGAGAAAAGCAGTTTTAACATCCATCTGGTGTAATTCCATATCGAAATGAGCAACTAATGCCATGATCACTCTGAAAGAATCTTTAGAAAGAGACCTGAGAGCGTCGTCTATACTACTCCTTCTCTCTGAGCGAAACCTCGCTACCACCGGGCTTAAAACTTCAATCTTTCCTTTATGGTCCCTTAGTCTTATACACCCATTTCTCAGCCAACGGGTCTATGATCTTCAGGTAGTTCAACTAGTTCCCAAACTCCATTACGCTTCAGATTGAATTTCATCTCTCATCAGATCCAACCACAAGCTCGATCGAGGACAAGAACAAATTTTCCTCATAGTTATCGGATCGGGCCATTTAACCGATATTGTAGTCTTGCTCTCCCATATGCATCAAATAGTCCGTGGTATAGCTGATCGCCTCCCTAGCGATCTCCCATCGAGTAGTAGTAGCCACATCCCGTGACCGGTGAGCCTCGATGAACTTCATTAGAGCCGTCTCAAATGTCAGATCCCGAGTCTCAACAGTTCAATATGGTGTGTGGGAGTTCCACATTATCTGTATGGAGGAGATAAAGATACCATATTACCCAATCGTACCATTATCCCCAATAGTCCGTGGAGCGTACTACTTTCTACTACATCAAACCTGCTAAAACTTACCGGCTCAGGATTCCACAATTCTCAGGCCTCCATCGGGATTATTATGGGAACCGATATCCCTTCGAATGTTCCGTGTAAGATAAAGTAACACCGAGGGTTATGGAGTCCAACTATTTAATGCTGGATTATACAACTTCACTTCGGCACATCCCCAAACCTTAAGATGGCGGCTTAGGCTTACGCCTACCCATAACTCAAAAAGGAGTCAATGAAATGTACTTGTAGTATGCGATTCAGAATGTACAAAGTTGTTTTCAAAGTCACCTACGTAAAAACCAGTAAATTTGTCCTACTAATCATCATACTCCTTACCATTTCCATAAGAGTAATGATCATACTTTCGGGCCACACCATTCGCTTCAGACTCCAAGACAAGAAATCGTGCCACTCATCCCGTAATCCTCTAAGTATTTGGCTAATGTGGCCCCTTGCCGCCCGGCACGCCATGCTTGCCATAATACTTCCACCCTACGATCTAACCTTATGACTTTTCCAACTCAAGCCGACTTCAAATCAAAAATCTCGAATCATTAAGAGACTCAAATTTCTTCTTTAATCAAGTACAAATAACCATATCGAGAATAGTCATCAATAAATGTGATGAAATAAAAATTTCACAAGGTCAGCGATAAGGTCCACTTATATCAAGCAGAATGATATCCAACAAGTCGAACTCGTGATCAGCTTTTCTTTCTTATCTGTCATTTTACCTTACAATACATGACATTCTAAGCTTCATCTTTAATAGCAGGCAGGATGTTAGTCTTTATGAGCCTTTCTACTCTATCCTTAGAGATATGGCCAAGCCATTTATGCCACAATGCATAAGACTCTTCCTTAGGTAATGATCTCTTAGAAACAACTCACCAGAGGTTTAATGTGATATGTCATTGGGAGATAAACTCAATCTCGTATAACTGGCTGGACATATGACAAAGACCTAACCTTATTCTCAATTAAGAAATATTGAAATAACATTGCTTTTGATTTCAAAAGAGTAATCATATAAATCTAAACACGATACGGAAACTAAATTCCGTCTAAAGGAAGGTACATAAAAAGTATCTTTCAACATCAATTTAAAACCGTGACTGTAATTAAGATTACATCTCCACTTTGTGAACATGACATCGGCTTTCGTTGTTTCCCACAAGGTTGCAGTTCATCCTTGTTTGACTACCGGTTTATGATCCTGTGTAGTAAGCACAACATGATTAGTTGTTCCACTGCTCCGGAGCCACGAGCGGATGGTGCTTGAGATAGGTTGGATTCCTGAAACAGTGTTAAAGGTAATCTGTTACGCAAGCCGTTTGAACATCCAAGCTTTAAATTTTGCACATTCTTTCTTAAATATGACCTTTCTTCTTACTGAAGAAAGAAGCGTGATCACCATCCTTTTCAAAGAATGTCTTCTTTGGACCCATATTATCGGTGACGGTAGTTTCATGAGTACCTTTATAGTCTGACTTTTGAACTTCTTATTTTTTGCAGAGACTACGAAGCATACATAAGGCCTCACTCTTTACTCCTTCTTAAGTTTCTCTTCTTCTGCCACCACCCTTGCTATCAAGTCATTAAATGACCAAGTCTCATCTTGGGAATTGTAATTTGTCTTTATAATCCCAAGAAATCGGGTGGGTGTTTGAACTTGATCTGCATTACAAGCATCGGGAATGTAACATTCTGGAATTGAAGCTTAGTCTTTGGGTGCCATTATATTGCATAATCTCTAATATTTTTGCCATGTCTTATGTGAAGCTTTTGAAGAAGTGTTCCAACCTCGCATTAGATGAAATTAGATTTCTAGCCTACATGGCTGCCATGTTTCATTTCCTTAGCGAGTAATTGGCTGAAGTGACACTTTTAAGTGTTCTTGAATGGATTTCTTCATTGTCGATAAGCAAATCCGATTGCTCCTTTCCCGAGTAACGCCGTGGTTTCTGAAATCTTTTGGTGGTACCTTGATATCTGTAGCTTATCCTTTGTAAATGATATGAACATCCATGACTCTGTTCCCGAATAAGAAAATCTACCAGGCTCTTAAAGTTCAATCCATTAAAGGTTTCGATTAGAGTGAATTGCCGTTCTGAAAAATTGGCGAGAAAAACAAAATGACAATACAATCGATATCATGTATGAATACTTATCTGAAGAATTACATACATCATCATATAATCACCACTTTTATGGCGGAAAAATGGCAATATGGTTGTACTCACATGGCGGGAGGAAACCTTATTAATTTTCGTGAAATCACACCTTTAGGTGTATGAACCACTAAGATGGAGTCATTTCTCAAAGCACATGCTATACATGTATCCCTCCATGAACTAACACAGGATTCACCTCCTTTGAGTATAGTCATGATAGCAGAGTATTACGCCTGATGCAGGGCCCGGTTTTCCTCTCAAACCCGATCGAAGTGTGCCACTTTGGCGGTCTGGCTTAGGTGGATATGAAAAACTTCTGCTCTGGGGATATTAGCTTTATGTATCATTCACTATATATATGTAATCTTTAGATGTAAAGTATACACATTGCATGTTACTAATTATCTTGTTTAATTCATTAATAGTCAATGAATTACACTCTACATAGTCTATGTGGTGATACATGTAGCTGCTCTTGTATTTCCAAAACCATAGAAATACAAGAAAACACGCCGAAGCCACCCAATCGCGTACGCCGAGTTCTTTATATTTTTGATGCGTACTTAACTGGCTTATGTAAAATAAATATACGTGCGGCGCTCGATCTGAGTCGCATTCCGTGCAAAGATCGTCAGCTGGACGTGGGCCTTTGCCGCGGCGTCGGAAGCGCGGATGTACGAGCGAGGTTAGAATCGGGTCGGTCGAGGAGTTCAGTCCGGATGTCGGCATGGCGTCATCAGGCGAGATCAATATGGCGTCATCATGGCGTCATCCAGATCAGTCAATTAGTTCCGGTGCGTGCCGGCGGTCAGTGCTTAGGGTGGTCGGTGGGATTGGTCGAGTTTGGTCAGGATGCAGCGTCAGCATAAAGTCGTGATGGTCGATATGGCGGTAGTGTTGACGTCATGCCATCAGTCAAAGGAAATCAGTTGGAAGAACAATGGGTGAGTCAAATAAGCGGGTCGAGTTGTGGTCGGGTCGTCAAAGTACGTCACCGACCGAACCGAATAGTCGACATGGCGTCGGCCTTTCGTAGCGAAGAGCGTGGCCGGGTCGTGTGAATGGTGGCGGCAGCGTCAGCATAGCGCCCGACAAACAATGGGTTCAATCGTGCGTGTCTTTCCGCGCGCGTCGTGTAACTCGAAATTAATAGGCTTTGTGTGGCGTGAAGCGCGTCAGCCTCGTGTTGGCGTGCACCACCGATCTTCTTGTCTTGGTAGATTCAAATATGCAATAAAATTCAGGATTCGGTTGAGAAAAGTATTTCATTGGACATAAACGTTTAGATAAACCCTAAAAATAAAATATTCCATTTATATGTTTTGATTCTAATCCATGGTTGGCTCGTACCATTTGTAGGACACATTGAAATTCTAGATCACCATAATTAGAATACAAAACATAATAATAATGAGAGAATATGAAAATAGCATACTGATTTGAATCATGGATGCTTGATCGAGAATCATTGAGAATGCGCAAAATCGATCTCAGATCTTCATATCCTAGATTTATGACACTGGCTTAATGAGACCTAGCTCGCGAGTTAGAGAAAATCTTTCTCTCTCTCACGAATCTGTGTGAGTGAAAATAACGTAATCCTTAAGGGTTAGGAGAGGGGACTTGAGCTTTATATTTATGGGGACCGACCACGACCCTCTCATTACCAGCGGGCCGTACTCGACCCTGCATTTATATTAAACTAATTAAGAATCCACCTGCCTTTTGTTAGACCAAATTAATTAGTTAAATTTCAATTCAATAAGCCCACATTAAGAAAATCTTACATTTCATCATTTGTCTTTCGAGAGATCATGTACGGATGGGGAGAATCTCAGGCATGTCATTTTGCCGCAGTAACCGAAATCGGCCATGTGCAGGATTTTGTGTTTGTTTCCCGATGAACCGCCCAAGCTTTCCAGTTGTAGTATTAGCCATTTGTCTTTGCATCTGTCTGTAAGTTAGATGGCACGTCTGATGCGGCGGCGGGTTTGATGCGCTGGCGGTGCGTTATCGACGCCATTCATTTCAAAGACACGGCGCCTTGGCGGGTGGTGCCAGTTTACCCTTCAACATCCTTTGTCCGATCATTTGATCTTGTAGTTCACAAAAGTTTCATAACGTTAAACTCATGCTTTGACATTAAAGCCATAGACGAAAAACGTGAAGTAATGTTGAGACACCATCCTCCACAAAACTCAAACCAGCCTTAGGATGGTGTATTCCCCCAAAACATATAAAGTAAAAAAATGGCACATCGGTAATCATCCATGCACGAAACTTCCCACAGAAAACAGACACGTTCATTAAATCTAATAAAATTTCATTGTCTTAAGATAGCATAAAGAAAAAATACTAATCGTTTCTTTAATATGACATAAAATTTATCATCATAGAAAGTATTGACATAGGTAAATTCAAATATATATTTCTTGCTATATTGATTAATGAAAGGTGAATTAAAGAATTTCATGATGCGAGATTCCAAAGAAGGGCAACGGCTGACCCCATGATGAATATCCGATCCATAACCGCATTAGATTCCAAATCGGCATCACAAATTCGACTCTTTATTCTTTAAAGATTGCTTCCTGCTTCTCCATCAATTGTTTTTGTTGGATGGCTCTAACATACAATATTACTTCAAGAAAAGATTAGAGAAAGCTTCAAAATTCTCTAATAGCGTTGATCTTGTTTCCATTCAATCTAATCAAATTTGCTTATCACGGATCGTGTTAGTGCGCCGAGAATTACACAAAATGTAAATAGAAAAAATGAAAGGACACAAGATTTTCGCCTTTGGTTGGATATCGTATTAAGCCCGAAAGATTTGAAGTCTTTGAAGAATATTTACGAATTTGAAAACCTATATGTGGCTGATATGCGAAACATCTCGACATGAAAAGAATATATATATCATATATATATATATATATATATATATATATATACTATCTTCTCTCTCTCTATATATATATATATGGAAAAAAAAAAGAGGCAAATGGAGAGGAGAAAAGAGGAATTTGCATCACATCGGCTGAGATGTTGTGACATCTCACATTTTGACATCGATGGGATTACTTCATTTATTATTCTTTTCAAATCTAGACCCATTAGTCTAATCTCTCTTCTTCTTTACTCATTATAAGGGGTTTCTACGGTGCATCATCGCTGGGACCACTCTTGTGAAGAGATCTGAGTATTTTGTTTTGTTTTCTTTTCTGATCCATATCATTTCAATCACATACATGTTTCTCCCTTTCTTAAAGTATTTTCTCTGTCATGGCAGAGTATAACATATCATCTCTGAGCATTCACATCTAATCTCACCTTATTCTTCCTTATTCTATAGAGGTTTCTGCATGTGACATCTGTGTTGAGACCACTACTTGTGAGATCTGATCTCGTGTATTTTGTTTCCTTTCAAATCTCCATCTATCATTTACAATCACCTTACCCTTAACTTCTTCCCACTTTCCTAAAGTATTTTCTGTGAAGTCATAGTGTAGCATCATCTCAACTGATTAGTCTAATCTCATACACTTTCTTCCTTGTCTAGAGGGTTTCTCTGCTTGTGACATCATGGCTGAGACCACTACTTTGTGAAGAAATATAATCGTGTATTTTGTTTCTTTCCAAATCCTCATCATGACCCTAATCACCTTACCTTACCTAAAGTATTTTTCTCTATCAGCAAAGTCTAATATACAGCAACATCATCCCAAGCCATTTAGTCCTAATCTCCTTACCTTCTTCTTTCTTATTTATAGAGGGTTTCACTACGTGACATCATCTTTGAGACCACTACTTAGAGAAGATCTGATAAATGTGTTTTGTTTCCCTTTCAAATCTCCATCATCAGCCACAATCACCTTACCCTTCTTCTCTCCCTTTCTAAAATAATTTTTCTAATGGCAGTCATAACCAACATAAGTGAAGAAAAGCGGGATCGAGTCGGATAAGAATGCTAAGACAAGGTGTGAGATTAAGCGGTTAGTGTTTGTCTAAACTAAAATCCACGAGAAAGTACGTTTAATGATTAGGATTTTACTCATTTTGCTTGGCGGGCTGATAATATCATCATTCGCAATGAATGAGCAGTAGAAGAGAAAGAAGGAAGTAGAACAAATATTCGTAGTGATTAGGGATGAAAATGAAATCTAATAAATTTCTATGAATCGTATATGAAATAGATTTAGTGGCATCTTGAATTTGGGACAAATCGCATTTTGATTGCTTGGGTCCCACATTTTCCTCCTTCGAGGGTTGATTTGGCCCCAAATTGCGTCAAAACTTTTCTTTGTTTATTTTAAATCATTTAGGTCATTTGCTTTTATTTTGCACTCTCTTATCTATTTGGTTTATCAAATTTGATTTGTTCTTTTGTTTATCGATTCCTGTTTGGTTTATATTTGATTCTCGATTAATTTTCTTTTTTAAGCAATCAGCTAAGTTTATGAATCGATGAATAGTTTGATAATATGTATAGAAAGCTTTTCTTATATTAGAATAGAAAATTAATATAACAAGTAATTGATGATTAATATTAATTTACCTTAAAAATGTTTTTGGAATTTTGTATAATGCCATAATCCATTATTGGTTTTCATTGTTTGAGATTTGAAATGTTGATTGATGGTCTTATTTGAGAGCCCGTGAATCATTGAGATATTATAATATACACTCTCTTAACCTACTTGGAATTAATATAGCCTCTTCGCTATACTTTAGCACTCTATTCGTGATTAGAAAGTAACAAAGGAATGTAATGTGTACTTAGAAGAGAGGCTGAAGCTTGCACGATGTCATCAAAACTGACTGATCCTTTTTGTCTTGATTGATTGAATTCCTTCTCCTAGCTAGTTAGTGAAGGCACGAAACTCCCGAGACAATAAATATATCGAAATTTGGTGGTATGAATATCATTTATTTTCCTCATGATAATTGTTTTTTCAAGGTAATGGCTCCTGCCTCAAACTTGTGGATTATGATGGCAATACCTAACACTAGTAGTGTACATCAAATTTTACTTGATCAATATATTTTTGTCTTAAAACCCCTGCATGTTGACTCATGGTTGGAAATGGAATCAGTGTCTTGTTTGTCTGTATGAAAAATAGTTTATTAGGCATTGGTTTTCTTGTCTTACCATTTTTAAATACAAACTACTCATTTAATGGAGGCATGTTTTTTTTTTTTTTTAAATCGAGAAAGAGCGTAAATCCTGACTTCTTGCGAGCAACTACTATGAAAATTTTTATCTCGGACGGGATTACAAAGGGGGTGAGGTGGGAAAGGGGTCTTATAAATAAGAATAAATATTCTTTAAGATTATTTATTATTACTTATAATACTTATAAGATCTTAGTAGCTAATATTTAATTTTTTTTAAAATATGAAAATAAATCTTCATTGGTTTTAGAAATAGATTTATAGAAAATTTTTCTGAGCTAAGTAACATTAAAGAGTAGAATTTCACCATGTTTTGATACTGTGATGAGTTGGTGTGGGTTTGAATAGCTGAGGTGGACAAGTGTGGAACTGTCAGAAATAGTGTTTTTGAAAAATGGGATGGGCAAGACTTTGGAAAATATGGTGGGGGAGTTTCTTGATTTAGGCGAGGCCTCCATTTGGCCCTCACCTTTACTACCCTTTTTGTCCTATTTCATGAATGCGTCACAACAACTCATGACTCTCCATTAATGGACTCTTAGAATTTCATTTATTTTTCATTGGAGGTTAGATGTTAGGGTAATCACTAAAGTGTGTTCATGCATCTTGATCTTGCCATAGGGTGTGATTAGCTAGGCACATAAAATTTACTTATATTATAAGGGGGTGTGGAGTTCTCATTGATAATTAATTAAGTTTTTTCCATTAATTTGGTGTGACTAAACTTCTGTATTTGTTCCATTTATAAGTGTAGAAGACTCTTTGGAGTCAACTAACTATGTATGGACCTATTCTTTATGTGTATTTTTTTAATAACTAATCATATATAACATAAACAAAAGCAGTAATTATAATTTTTAGATATACTATATAAGTTTTATAAAATATAAAATAAATTTTATAGATACTATAGATGGATGACAAGTTAAAAATAATTTTTGTATTAGAGTTCTAATGGATGACATAAATACTATGTACTTTTAGATATAGAAGAAGTTGAGCCCTAATAGAAGAATATGATAAAACTTCTTTATAAAGTTTGACTACACAAGCTATTTTATATAATTTGATTTAAATTACTAAAAATATAAAAAGATAATGAAAGAATTCTGACCTTTGGCATTTTTTTAATTATAGTAATGAAGTAAGTTCACAATACATTTGTAAATGCACGAAACTTCATTAATAAACTAAAACTTATATTAAATTAATAATCAATACTATGCATTATGGATTTAGGATATATTTTCCTTTGGAATTTTATTTATTTATATTTTTATATAATTGGCATAAATATTTTTATTCATCACAATATTTCTAATACATTTGAGATAAATATTTTATTTTATCAAT
The DNA here is from genome assembly GCA_016808115.1 of Tetrastigma voinierianum. Taxonomy (NCBI): domain Eukaryota; kingdom Viridiplantae; phylum Streptophyta; class Magnoliopsida; order Vitales; family Vitaceae; genus Tetrastigma; species Tetrastigma voinierianum. The sequence continues at coordinate 539,357 of JAEQBH010001104.1, forward strand.
ACTTAAACATTTTAATTATTGTTAATTATTGTTTTATATGTCAACTCTCCTTTTCCATTAGTGGATATGGTTTAAGGCTTTGTAATTGATTATAGTTAATTTTGCATGTAGGTTGCCTTTGTTAATTTCTACTTAATAAACTGCCGAAACGGTTGTTGGACACCAAGGCACAATTGAAGTTGCGATTTTTTTTTTGTTATTGTAACTTTTTGTTTATGAAATGTTGTTATTCAAGAAATACAAGTTCTCTATTTATGATTAAAAAAATATATTTGAGTATGGATCATAACATTTTTTTTTTCTCATTTTGTAATTTGATTGAGTGCAAATAATCTCTAAATTAATTAAATGATTCTAAGCAATAATGCTTGTTGTGAAAACAATTTTTTAAAATAGATTTATAACAATGATTGTTATTTTGTTTTGAATATATAGTCTAAACACACTAATAAATTAAAAATGAAGTAATTCTTTTATTTCTATTTCTAATTCTATAACATAATTATATATCTTAGAAAAGAAAAAAGATACTAAAAAAGAAAAGGAAAAGGATAATTTCTTTTTATGTCAACTTAGGACGTAGTAATATATATGATTTCCAAATAATCTCATAAAGAGAGTGAGTTAATTAATAGTTAATTGTTTAAGTTTGTTTTTTCCTAAAATAATAAAAAAAATAAGTCATTTGATTTTTTTTATCATTAAGAAAAATACATTTTTCTTGTAGTGTATTATGATTTTAAATCAATGTTTATCTAATTAATTATAACAGTGGTACAAACTTTAAAGTAAAAAAATATTAAATCCTAATTATGTTCATATGAAAGACCTAATCTATGTAAAAAAAGATCTTGTAAATTAAAAGCTTGTTTTATATAAATTAATATTTGTTTATCATGTTATAGACAATTCAATCTTTCTAATACAATTCAATCACTCAAAGAAATATGACTCAATTAATAAATGACACAAGAAATGAAATATTATATCCTAATAAATAAATGGATTGTAAAATGAAAATTTTTTTTTAAATATTACATAACACTATTTGATCTATATTAACTAATATAGCTAAAAAATTAGACATAATATTTAGAGATAATATTATTTGTTGTAAAATAACCTTAAACAATAACAATTTTGTGGCCTAAATTTATATTATTTTTTTTAGTAAAAAAAAATTTTAAAGTATATTTCATCACTAAATATGTACGTTTTGCAACAAAAAATTTTTATCACTAAATATCAAATATTGTTCCAAATTATATTATAAATAATTTATTCACAAAACATTCTTCTAGTCAATATGTTTTGCAATAAAATTTGCATTTTCGTCTCTAAAACTATCTCATGGAACAGATATTGAGATGATTTTAAATTTATTGCTAATAGATATATTTTGTGACAAGTTATTTTCTCATGTTAAAATTTATTGCTAAATATCATTTTCTTGCAAATCAGTTAATACGATGCGAATGTAATCCCAGAAAATACTATTATTTTATTTATTGCCATGTTCTTTGGTATTAATTATATTATGGGTGATCGATTGGATCGAAATTAGAAGTCCGGCTCATTGCTTTTATCATTACATATCATAATAAAGTTTTTCCCTCCTTTAATTGAAGGAATTTCAAACCATCTGCATACTTTTTGTTTGTTATAGCTCAAAATTTTTGAGTATTTCCTTGTGGATCGAGAAAATCGATTTCATTACGTCAAGGGAAGTCGAGGAGAGAGCCTTTATGAGTTTTCATTAAGTGGGCTAATTATGGTAGATTAAAACTGAATTAATTGCAATTACAATTAAGTGAGGTTATTGGGCTTAATAAATCATATCAAATTTGGCATTTAGTGTGTGAAATTTGAGTTCGGCCCAGGCCGGGTTATGAGAGGGCAGTGGTCGAGACTCTATTTAAGGAAAGCTCAGTCCTCCCAAACCAGGATACATTTTCTATCACATACGGTTTTCTCTCATACGGTTTTCCGAGAGAAGTGATCGCGATCTCGTAAAGCCGGTTTGGTCGTTTGGGAGAAGATCTTGAGATCTTGAATCGGTTCTCTTACGGCTCTTCATCAATTCCGCATCAGAAGATATTCAAATGGATTAAATTAGGTACATGAATTTTCGATTTTTCTCCATTAATGTTATGCTTTGTGTTCTAACATGGTAATCTAGGTTGATAGAATGTATCTACGGTTGACTCGAGCGACCATGAACTAGAATTGAACATAAGGAATTGGAAGAATTTTTTTAAGGTTTTTATGAAATCGTACTTTACGTCCCGATTTAGTTTTTCGATAAATCAAAAATTAAATATTTTGCATATTTGGAATCTGCACGGCGAGGCGATCACGCATCCGTTGGGTGGCCCGTCGCGAAGATGGCCGGGCCCAGCGCCCTCACGCGCCCGCGAAAGTTCACGCGGGCGACGGCGCGTGAAGGACCTGCGCCAGTCGATCGGCCGATTACTGGCGGCGTCATGATGGCGTCATGCGGCCCGATGGTGGCCAGAGCCGGTCAAGCCGGATCTACCCGACCGTTTTGACCCGAGTTGGTAAGTGGGTCTTTGACGCGCCCAGGCCAGATGGCGTGGGCTGGCGGCGTGGCGAGCGTGGCGTGGCGGTGAATCATGGCGTCATGATGGCGTCATCTCGACCCGATCTTGACCCGACCCTTGACCAGGCGGCGGCCGGATATTGAGGCCAGTCAGCGACCCGACCCGGACCGGTCAAGGTCGCGACCCGACCATACCCGGTCAGCGGTCAAGCGGCCGACCCGACGGTCAACGCCCGAACCCGGTCGACAAACCCGGCGGCATGTGACCTTTGTGACGCCAGCTTCCACGCTCGCCCGAACCTTACGGTGGCGTGAGGAAGCGTGTGAGGGTATTGCGGGAAATTTTGGTACCTGCGGTCGTGTCCGAAATTCTACAATGTGGTATGTATAGACTTTGCATGTTTGAAGCTTTCACGAGGATATGAAAATGCGTATAGAACCCTAAATTTTACTAGATATTAGGGTATTTTCACGTATTCATGGTATTTCTCTATGGTTTTGGAAATACATAAAATTGCTTCTTTTATGCATATCACTGCATAAGGACTATGTAGAGACTAAATTCGTTGACTATTAATGAATGATTGAACAATATAATTGGCATAACATATATATATTGAATGTGATACATAAAATTTATATCCTTGGTATGAGTGATTTTTAAAGAATTGATTGAAGTTTGTGACCTCAGTGGCACACTTGATTGGGTTTGAAATATCCAATCTGCGTATTGTAGTGGGATAATCTCTTGTTTTTGTGCGTAAGTCGTACTCCTGAGGAATTGATCTTGTGTTAATTAAGTGGAGGGATACATGATGGCATCTGATGAGAAATGGCGATCTTAGTGGTTCGTACACCCAAGGTGGTGATTTCCACGAAGGATTAGAATATGTTCTCATGACCCATTTTGTCGTGTGGAAGTGTCTGTGCATGTCATATTTTCTGCCCCGAGGTGATTATGTGATGATGTATGTAATTCTCTATGAAGGTATTCACATGATGCGATTGTATTGTTTGTTTTATTTTAGTCGATTTTACGTGACGGTAATTCCATTTCAATTGAAGTCCTTCTTTGGTTGAACAAAAATGGAAAGAGGATTTCAATTTGGAATGGAGCTGGCGGATGTTCACATAAGCTTACAATGGATAAACCGTGAGATATCACAACCTCTAGTCTTGAATTTGAACGGACTATCTTTGCTGGGAGAGGAGCAATAGTTTGCTTGGTGACAATGAAGAAATCCCATACAAGAACACTTGAAAAGTGGTTTGCCGATGAAGCTATCTTGCTAAGGAGATTGATGCTTAGCCATAGAGGCTAGAAATGTCGAGTTTCATCAATCTTTGAGGTTGGAACACTTCTTCAAAGCTCTTGACATAGTATGATGGATGCAATTTGGGGTTAGAGATTATGTCCACGAGGATGAAAAGGGTGGACTGAGCGAAACTCCAAGCTCTTAATGTTACCATTCCTGATGCTTGCATTGTGCATCAAGCCCTGAACACCCTTCCACCTGATTTTGGGATTATAAAGACAAAATACAATTCCCAAGATGAAACTTGGTCAGTAAATGACTTGATAGCAAGGGTGGTGGCGAGGAAGAAGCAAGAAGGATAAAGAGCATATATTTGCTTATATCACTTTGCAAGTCCTATAAGAGGAAGAATAAAGAAGTTGAAAATTCGAACTCATAAAGGTGCTCATGAAACTACCGGTCAATCGACAATATAGGTCCAAAGAAGACATTCTTAGAAGGATGGTGATTATTTACTTCTTTTGTAAGAAGAAGGTCACATGAAGAAGAATTTGTGCAAATTCAAAGCTTGGATGTCGGCGTGAGCTGGTAATGATTCTTTAATACTTGTTTGTGAATCCAACCTATACGAGCACCATCCCGGTTCTTGGTGAAGCTGATGGTGGAAGCGACTAATCATGTTGCATTTACCGTACAAGAGGATTCATAAACCGGAGGAAGCCGAACAAGGATAGTCCAAAGCTGGCAGTAAGGAAATAACGAGAAAATTTGAAGTCATGTTCGTGGGAGATGTAATCTTAGTTTTAGATTCTGGTTTTAAATTGATGTTGAAAGACACATTTTATGTACCTTCTTTTAGAAGGAATTTAGTTTCAATATCATGTTTGGATTCATATGATTATTCTTTTGAAATTAAGAGCAATATTATTTCAATATTTCTTAATTCAAATAAGGTTAGGCTCTTGTCATATGTGTCCAACCGGATTATCACAGTTAAGTTTATCTCCCGATGACATATCGTGGCTTATACGGGTGAAGAATGATTCTAAGAGACCTTGCCTGGGAAGAGTCTTATGCATTATGGCATAAAAACGGCAGCCATATCTCACAAGGATATAGTAGAAAGGCTAATAAGACTAATATCCTGCATAACTCTTAAAAATGACTTAGAGATATCGTGGTATTGTAGGGAGTAAAATAATGAATAAGAAGAAAGCTATGGTCAGTAGTTCTGACACTTGTTGGAGTGCATTCAAGCGATATAAGTGGACCTTATGTGGCAACCTTGTGTGAAATTTTTATTTCATCACATTTATTGATGACTATTCTCGATATGGTTATTTGTATGATTAAAGAAAAGTGAGTCTCTTGACAAGTTCAAGATTTTTCGATTTGAAGTCAGTAATTGGGAAAAGTCATAAGGTTGTTAGATCGACCGAGGTGGAAGTATTGTGAAGCATGGCGATCTTGGGCGATGGGGCCATTCGCGAATACTTGAGGATTGCGGGATAGTGGCGCGAGTTTACTATGCAGGAGTCTGAGCAAAATGGTGTAGCCGAAAGGCGCAATCGTACTCTTATGGAAATGATAAGGAGTATGATAAGTGGGACAAGTTGCAGGTTTTCTGTAGGTGGCACGAAAAGCGACTTTGTACATTTTGAATCATGTACCTACGAAGCATTTCGTGACTCCTTTTGAGTTATGAATTTGGTGAAAGCCTAGCAATATATGGTTTTGGGATGTGCTGCAGTAGATTATATAATCAACATTTAAGTAGAGTTGGAGCTCAGAACACTTAGGTGTTATTTTGTATCTTACACAGGAACATTAGAGGATATCGGTTTATAATCCCAATGGAGGCACAAGAATTGTGGAATCCTGAGACGACTAAGTTTTGGGTTTGATGTGGCCGAAAGTAGGCGCTCACGGACTATTGAGGATGATAATGCGATAGTGTGTCGTGTCTGTATCTCCTCCTCTGAGGATAATTGGAAACTCCCACGCACCATTTTAGACTGTTGAGACTAGGGATCCTGTTCGTGAGGGACCGGCTCCTAAATGAAGTTCATATCAAGGCTCTGGTGCGAATGTGGCTATTACTACTCGATGGGAGATCCACTAGGGAGGCGATCGGCGATACCAGGACTATTTGATGCATGTAGGAGAGCAAGACTACGATATTGGTTACATGCTTCGACCCAATAACATGAAGAAATGGAGCTGCTTGTCCTCAATCGGAGCTGTGGTTGGATGCCGTAGAGATGAAATTCAATCTATGAGGCGCATAACGGAGTTTGGGAACTTATTGGATTACACAGAGGTCATAGACCAGGTGGTACGCAAATGGGTGTATAAGACTAAAAGGACCATAAAGGAAAGATTGAGAAGTTTAAAGCCTTAGGGCCCGAGTAGCCAAAGGTTTCACTTTCGGAGAGAAGGAGTAGACTATGAAATGACCTTTTCTCAGGTCTCTTCTAAAGATTCTTTGAGTGATCATGGCATTAGTTGCTCATTTTGATATGGGTCCACAGATGGATATTCATGCCTTTTCTGTGGGACCTTAATGAAGAAGTCTATATGATGCAACCCGAAGGTTTTGGCGTGAGATTGAGAGGGTAAACTTGTATGGTAAAAAGAGTATTTATGGTCTCAAATGAGCTTCTGAACGTGGTACTTAAGTTTCATAGTGTTGTTGCTTCATACGGTTTTGTTGAGAACAAAGTAGATCAATGTATATCTTGCAAGGTCGGTGGGAGGAAATTATTTTCTAATACTCTATGTGGATGATATCACGCGCAAGCGGTGACCTTAGTTTCTTGCATGAGACAAAGCGGATATTGTCAAAGAACTTTGATGAAGGGACCTTGGTGACGTCTTTTGTCTTTGGGCATTGAGATTCATAGGAATGGATTAACAGACTATTAGGTTTCTCGGAGGGCATATGTTGATCGAATTTTAGAAAGATTCAGCATACAACAATGTAAATAGGGAATTGCTCACATTTGTAAAAGGAGTAGATAAGTTGGAGTCTATCACAATGTCCTCATTAAGATATAGAGAAAGCCCGAATGAAGAATGTGCATATGCTGAGTGCGCAGAATTATTATGTATGTAGTATGCACTAAGGCACGATATTGCCTTCTGTGGGACTTCTAAGGGCGGATATCGAGTCAAACCCGGGGACATGATCATTGGGTTCTTTGCCAAGAAGGTTATGAGAGTACTTAAGGGACAAAAGACTATATGTTGATTCCTGAGCATGTTCGGGACCTCTGGCTAGTTGGGTATTGATTCGAGACTTTCTTTGGCAATAGGATGAAAAGAAGTCAACAATTGGTTATATCTTTAAGTTAGCGGGAGGTGCGGTATCATGGAAGAGTAGAAACGCAAATTAGTACATCCTCTACCATGCAAGCGGAGTTTTGTAGCATGCTTTTAAACCTTCTCAAGCGATTTGGCTCAAAACCTTATTAAGGAGTTAGGTGTTTGATTTTGTGGATAGTATACAATTGTATTGCCAGCGGTAACTCTGCGGTGTTATTAACAATAGCAGAGGTCTCAAGGGGTCTAAACACATGGAGGTCAAATACCTGACCATAAAAGGAAAAAGTTCAAAACGGTGACGTTGCAGTGGAGCACATATCAACGGATGATATGATTGCAGATCCGCTAACTAAAGGCCTTCGCCCTTGTGTATTTGAACAACATGTCATTAACATGGGCTTAGGAGTATCATGGGATACTGTGAATTAGTGGGAGCTATTAAGTTTTTAAGTTGCTCTAATAAGGTTGAATTCAATTACATTACATTTTGTAATAATTGAATTTGTATCAACTCTTTGCATTCAATAAAGGTATTTGTAGATATGGGTTTATCGAGTTAGTACATATAATTGTTGAAAATATCAGGCATTGTGTAAACCTTGAATAAAAGGCTATGGGGCATTCTTGGCATTAGCCTCAATAGCATATTTTGTTACACATTAAGTAGAGTTACCTATCAGGTAACATATATCTGAGGTTCGTTGGAACCATAATGGATATTCTCTACGAGTGACACACTAGGTTTGTGACACTTAAGGAGAGGGAATTTGGACTAACAAAATGGACTTACATGAAGTATCACTCATTATGAGGTATTGTCCATTTTAAACACACTACCATATTGAATCCATATCGGTAAAGTTCAAGCACTCGTGACCATGGAAAGGGGTTGCGTGAGTACATGCAATTCTGCCATGATTCGATGTTCGAACTTTATGGGATCGGATTGACTATTAGAATAAATCTCTAGACCAATATAAAGGGTGCGCACCACGGTTTGTTTCAATTAATATCGCCCAAGTGGGAGAATGTAAGGTTTTCATTAAGTGGGCTTCATTAATTGGAATTAAAACTGAATTAATTTTGGTCTAATTAAGTGAGGTTATTGGGCTTCTTAATAAATCATATGGGCTGGCTAGTGTGTGGGCTGAGTTCGGCCCGGCCCGTTATGAGAGGGCCCGTGGTCGGAACTCTATTTAAGGAAAGCTCAAGTCCCTCCCAAACCCTAAGGATACATTTTCTATCACATACGGTTTTCTCTCATACGGTTTTCCGAGAGAAGTGATCGGCAATCTCATAAAGCCAGTTTCAAAGGGTCGTTTGGGAGAAGATCTTGAGATCTTGAGATCGGTTCTCTTTGCAGCTCTTCATCAATTCCGCATCAAGAAGATATTCAAATGGATTCCAAATCAGGTACATGAATTTTCAGTTTTTCTCCATTAATGTTATGCTTTGTGTTCTAACATGGTAATCTAGGTTGATAGAATCGTATCCTACAACAACTAGGATGGCGACAGAGGCTCTGTTTTCCTTTGCTGTTGAAAGACTTGGTGACAAGCTCATTCAAGAAGAAAATTTCCTCAAGGGTGTAGCGGGCAAGCGACCAGGCTGCACACGAGAGATCTAAGAGCGTGCAATGCTTCTTGGAAGGCGGACAAGAAGCGAGAAGAGAGAGAATTCTAGGGTCGTAGCTTGGGTTTACGAGATCCGGAGGCCACGGTTTACAATTCGAGGATATCATAGACATGATATTCATCCTTGTCTGCGGAGTCCTTGAGGAGAAACTTCTTTCTTAAGAGTGGCTTCAAAAAGTTGATAAACCGCTACAAGGTTGGCAAGAAAATCGAAGCCTTACAACTTGGCCTCCTAGACATCTCAAATAGACGGGAAGCTCTTGGAATACACAATATCGGAGAAGGAAGGAGTCGTTCAGCTCAGAATCAGATGGTGCAGGATCTAAGACGTTCCTCTCCTCATGCGGAAGAACATGTTGTTGTGGGCACGGAAAGGAGCCCGGATAATTTGGTGGACGGCTAATCAGGGAGGAGACCCGAAGGCGTCGCGTGATTTCCCTAGTGGGAATGGGTGGCATTGGCAAGACAACCCTTGCTAAGAAAGTCTATAATCATACACAAGTTGTGGAAACACTTTCAGTTATGCGTGCCTGGGCATGTGTCCCGAGTTTGTAGACCCTAGAGGCGTTTATATGCGGATTATTAAACAATTGGTTTTACATCCCTGAAAAGATCAGCAAGTACTAGAGATGGTGGAGAAATTACGAGAGCACGAATTGGGATTTCAGCCATGAACATCTGAAGGAGAAAGGTATTTGTCAATTTGGATGATGTATGAAATTTGTAGGGTGGAATTGTCTTCTGAAGTGGCGACAGCGATCACGGTGCCTCGAATGTGTTCCCTAATGGGGAGTAGCGACAGTTACTTCTCACAACTCGAGACAAGGATGTTTCTTTGCATGCAAATGCTCATTCTACTCCCCAGGAAATGCAACTTCTTTCCAAACAAAAGAGCTGGGACTTGGTTTGTCGGTAGGCATTCCTTGATCATGTTGATGCTGAAAGATATCCCCGAGATTTGGTGCAACTTGGGCGAGAGATGGTGGACAAATGTAATGGCTTAGATTGGCAGTAGTATTGGGAGGTTTCTTTACGTCGAAATATGTCACATACGAGAATGGAGGAAGGTACATGACAACATTAATGTATCTTGCTAAAGAAGGCTCTGACGGGAGTAATGGCGATCTTGAACTTGAGCTACATTGATTTGCCCTCTTATTTGAAACCATGCTTTCTACTTAAGCCTCTTCCCGGAGGATTATGTCGTCTCAAGAAAGCGTTTCCTTTTGTGTGGATCGTGAAGGTTTGTCTTGTCGTCGAGCAGCAGTCAACAAAGCATAGAGAGTCACGGCCGAGGTTTACTTGAATGAATTAATCAATAGAAACTTGATTCAAGTGGTAGAATGAGTGTGATCACGAGGGTTGTGGAATGTCGGGTTCATGACCTTATCACGAGGAGTTGGCTATTAGAAAGACTAAAGAAAAACTTCTTGAACTCATGATATTGCGAGATCCCCTCTATCCTCTTTCTGGTAATTCATCTTTATTTTTCATCTAAATGCCCTTAGACAAAGTATTTATTCGACATGGAAGGTATGCTTACGTTGAATACAATACTCCATACACGGTCTCTCTTGTTTTCAATTTAGGGCATGAAATTTGTAAATTTGCAACTAGATTCAGTGGAAAATGCTTCAAAGTTCTCGGTGCTAGATTTGGAAGGTGTAAGGTAGAAAACCTACCAAGTATAGTTGGGACACTAATTCATTTAAGGTACTTGGGATTAAGGCATGCGGTCTTAAGCGCTTCCACTATCATTGGCAACCTAAGGAGTTTGCGGACATTGGATGTTACTTCAATCTAAACAAGTTCCAAATGTTATATGGAAGATTTAAACTGTGAGATATCTTTACATTGGGGCAAGAGGATGATATTCCACTTAAAATTGATACATTGGAAAATCTTCAAGTTCATGAACTATGTGAAACGATGGATACGAGAACAATTGAGCAAATTCTTGTCTTGGGAAGCGAAATTAAGAAGGAAGATAAGGTGGTAGAGGGGGTTGAGTTTGGAAGTCCATTGCCAAACTCACGAGTTAAAAATTCTTGTACCTTAGGCATCTGCTTCCGAGTCCTTGCCATGGACTCTTGCCTCTATCTCTCTAAGTTGGACATAAGGGACACATGCTAAAAGCGTACGAAACCTTCGATTTCCTCGGGACAGCACCACAATTAGGCATTGGATTGATGTAGGCTGGGTGTGATCCTATGCCCATTTTGGAGAAAGGCACTTAAGGTGGTGACTTTGAGACTAAGGGCTGAATCATATATTGGAGCGAATGCATGTTTGTTTTAACGCAAATGGGTTTCCCCAACTCAAAGTACTTCAACTTTTCGAGTTGAGTCAAGTGATTAGGTTGAATATAGTGAATGGAGCAATACCATGGCTTATGCAACCACACTGTCATTTTTCAACAAGGATCTCTGGAGTTGATAAGCTGTCAAATTTGGTGGAGGTGAAAATTGTTACCAATTCCATGATCCCTTCTTTTTCACCATTTGCAAGATTTTTAAACACCTATCGATCTAGCAAATATCACTTGTATTGGGATCATTCATGGTTACTACCTTTGCAGTCTACTTTGGACCCCTTCAATTTCCAATTTGTTTGTGCCTTATTATATTGGTTGTTAAATTACTTATATACTAGAAGTTCATATATATGCTGAAAATTTTTCATTATGTCAAATGCATGTAAAATGCAATAAACATCAAGTGATGGAATATGTGTTTATAAAAGTTGTAAAATTACTACCTATCAATTATGTCTTAAATTAACATGTAAGACCAATGTAATACTCATGCTATGTTAAAAAAAAGTTATATCATATTTGAAAATGAAATCGGTGTTGGGAATCTCTAACATTGTACTCCCCCTCTTAGTTTGTACACATTAGGCCTTTTATGCCATAATCTTTCCTATCCATCTTTTTATTTTCATAGCTTTTGTGCAAGTGATATCTTAATAGCATGCGAGCGAGGAACCAATTTAAAAGAAGTATAATGAAATGTTTTTCTCTATCCAATCCGTACTAGGAAAATGGCACTACAACCTACTTTCAATAAAAAAGTAAGATGTTAAAATAATTTAAAATTAATTACATCTCTTCAGCATTAATGTAAAGATATTTTTGTTTTCTCAATTTATTTTTTATTATTCTTTAATCAGCTAACATGTCTTGTTTGGTTTCTATTTATTTCAGACAGCAATAGAAAGGGTCAAAAGAATTTTGGACACGCCAGTAGAAAAGGTAAACCTGGAACTCCTCTCAACTTTGTTGGATGATCGATTGGGTGCGCGTGTATGTAGTATATATATATATATATATATATATATATATATATATATATATATATATATATTGTTTAACTTGCATAACAGGAGATCCTCTACACTATTAGATTCCTACCACATGTGATGCATGTTTAATTACTTCGATAATTAATAAAGAGTTGGGCTAATAGTGATTGTCGGGCACGTGCTGCAACGGGTCTAACATCGATTAGGCTTCAATGATGGGTTTGTTGAAAGATAGGACCTATCTTTTTTTTTTTTTTTTTCACGTGGGATTCATAGGAAAGAATAAAGCTAAATCATGACCAATGATTAGACATGGTTTTGAAGCTGCGGTTGGAGTTCTACTTAGTCAAGAAACCACGAATGAGCGTCTTGGGTGTTATATAGTTTATATAATTTCCTTTTAAAATGATGTTTGGTTTCTGAAAAATTCAAAAGAACTTTCTTTAGGAAGGGTTAGATCCCTCGTGTAAGTCGGCCTCATGTTTTTGACCTCTAAGTTCATATCGATCTGTCATCAAATAAAATAGTACTTTTTGCAGATCTGGGATGAAGGTGAAATAGAGCATTCGGGTTCCCCGATTGACGAAGTTGAATAAAAGGCCACACAGTAAAATAGTTTGCAAATCTCTAAACTTTCCTTTTGCGAGCTCCAAAATGCAGGAAGTAGACATCGCGGGCATTGATTATTTTCTTCTATCCTTGGGAGATGCCCTTTCACATGCTTCTCAAATGGTATTTGTAAATATACACCGAGGTGCCTAACTTCATCTCTTTCTCTCTCTCCCCACCTTTCTGCTTTTTTGTCATTTATAACGTATTACTTTCGGCTAATTAAAATGATATTTATATCCATTTAGGACCTCCATAAACAATGCGAGTTCCTTTGTCGTGAACAAGGTGAGTATTTAGAACTTATTTTCATTTAAGATGATTTGATAGGGCCTAAGAAGAAAATTGTATTCAAACTTGATTTGGTCTGTTTTGTCGGATTACCCATTGTTTGTGTTTGTGATGGGAGGACGGCCGACGGGATAACAATAATGCATGTTAGACCTGCGCTACTTAGGGCATGGGTGAATCAAGCTACACTATCATTTATGGTATTTTTACTCTACTACTACAAATTGTGTTTGCGGATAGATAGTTTGAATAGCGGCAATCTAGTAGTCATTGTTGGGTCGATCATTCTTTGCAAACCTGAGTATACTCAAATTTCTAGAGACCCAATAACCTTGCTCTGATACCACTTTGTTGGAAGGAAGATGGAGGAAGATGAAGGAAAAACTTGAAGATAGGAGAGACTAGATGATGAGGGGAGAGAATCACTACTTATATTATTAGAAGGCTTCTTGTTTTTGGATTTGATTACAAACTGAGAGATCACCACTTATTTATACTGTGCACCTTCTTAACGATAGCTAGGATTGTTCAAACCTGAGAATATAATCTAATGGTTACAAATGAGTATGCAGAATTCTCTCTAAGTCCAAACCTAACCTCATTCTAGGGAACTCTATGGAAATATCTAGAATAGACTTCTAGAAGTTGGGGCTCTCTTATGTTTCTACACTCTAGGCTTTTACTTAAACTCCTAAGCACAAACCTAATGACCCAAAAATCATTTCAATTAAGACCCACAAAATACAAATCAAGTTTATACTTCAACAGTAGGCACATTGTCAAACCACATAAAATTTATGTGTATTCTTTTTATTTTTCTTCTTCGATTCTTATCACCATTTTTGCTCGATTCTCAACAGTTTTTAATCCATAGATTGATTTTTAATGATGGAGCCTAATCAGATCGGTGGTATGCGGGCCTAATACCCTTATTGGAAGAGCATAACTTCACATGGAAAGACTTGCTGATTAGATTCTACACTCAAGCATCACTTCGTAAACCGTTCATAACTGCGGATAAAGAAAAAACCAAGCAAGAGACTGAGAAAGCAATAATGGAGTGGCTTCATTACAAGAGAAGGAGGGGATAGGAGTGGCTTCATTTTTGTCCTTGTCATTCTCTTGTTGTCACTCTCCAATTACACAAGCTCACAGAGCACAGTTATATGACGCCATTTATGGTACAGATCAAGCCTATACCATCCATTTATATTTGTTACCTCTTGCTACAAATTGTGTTTCTTAGATGAATAGTTTTGAATAATGGCGATCTAGTAGTTGTTGGGATACATCAGAACATAAATCCATTCACATAACGTCTTGAGAACTTTGGTTGGAGTTCTCTTGACGGAGAACATGAAATCCATTATATCTACATTCATCTCCCTACCTTCATTCTCGGCTTCTTTTTCTAATCGTATGAAATCAACAGTGGTTAGCATTAGAGTATATTTAAGATTTCTTTTTATTGGCTTTATGCAATTATATTTTTGTCCTTGTATTAGTATATGTACCACAACTTTTTCAATAATATTCAAGTCTTTTTTATAATGTGGTATCAAAGCCTCAAGTTTAACAAAAAAAAAAAAAAACCTAACTCTAGTCGTCGTTGCCGTCCATCACAAGCGGTTGTGATCCGTTGCCGAATTTTGACCAAAGACAACCGCCGCTTACCTTCTTCACTCTCTGTTATAGAATGTAAATATATACTTTACTTGTAAGTTGTGAAACTAACTAGGAATGTTAGATTGACATACTAGTTGTATATATCTAGCTCTTGTATTTATCATGTTTAGATCGATGAAAACTAAAGGAATTCATTTCTCAAATTTCTATATTAATTCTTTTTATATGAGTATGAATGGTTTCTGAAGTCTAAAGTTCAAACCACCTTTTTTGAAATTTATTCCTATTTATTGGTTGTAAGTCCATGGATGACTACGCTGGTTATTTACTTTCCATATGTGGGTATGGGGCTATACGTGAAGGAGTTAAAGGCATGATATTCGTATTAAACCTAAATCTTTTAAAGAGTTCGCACTGTTAGATAACATATCTCAAATTTTGCACCCTTAAAATGATAATGTGAGCATGTTTTAAGGCATTCCCACCCTCCCGATTAAAGGGCGGAATTTGCACCCCTCGGCCCGATAAAAGTGTGAACGCCTAATCCCATAGACTTTATTCTTTTTTCACCCTCGATTTTGATTTGTAATTGCATAATAAGACTTGAAACATGATCGAAAAGCTGTTAGGTCATGTCTTTACCAATATATATGAAATTTATAAGCTGTAACGATATATACTAGTTTAGAGATTAAACAACCTCTAATATAGGATGTTCTTAGTTTTGGTTAGATTTTGTAGATTTCAAAGAACAGTTTAGTTGATTTATGTTTTTCTTTCAATAAAAAAAATATTTTTTCTTCTTTTGCTTTATGGATGGCTTGGATTTATGCTTGTATGGTGGATGACACTTCTCGACATGCTCTCGGGTAATCTACAGCTTTCGGGGAGAAGTGGTTGGGGTTCCAGACCATGGTGATGAGGAGTAAGCGATTTCAACACCAAAGGTAATTACTGACCTCCTTGAATCTTTTTGGGATCTTTTGATATGTCTGGGATCATTGTTGAAGGTTGAGAGTGAGACTCGACTCATTAGAATCACGGGAATAAATATTATTATGAGTTTTCCATGCTGAATATTTTCTTGACACTTGCTAATCCCGATGGAGTACATCGAGTTGTTATCCAGTTATCCTTCACATTGCTTGATGAAAAATTATCTCTTTTCAGCTAGATTAAAAAGAACCTAGTTGAAAGTAGAGATGGGAATAAATTTGACGGATGGAGACTGACCAGCTGGCCCGAGTTTTCATGGAGAGATGCGATTGTAAATTTGTGGCTGATAAAGTGATTACCAGTGAATAGGCCGCGGCCCATTAGGGTTAGGAGTTGGGCTTCTTTGAATAAACTTTGAACAAGCCTATATATATATATATATATATATATATAATTTAAGGATATTTATGTTATTTAAGGAAAATTATTTTTTTTCTCTTAGAATTCAAGTTTCCCAGCCCTA
Organism: Tetrastigma voinierianum; assembly: GCA_016808115.1. Taxonomy (NCBI): domain Eukaryota; kingdom Viridiplantae; phylum Streptophyta; class Magnoliopsida; order Vitales; family Vitaceae; genus Tetrastigma; species Tetrastigma voinierianum. Next base: position 555,419 of record JAEQBH010001104.1, read on the forward strand.
GGTTGTGGACTCGGATACGATTCATGATGGGGTTGTAGTTAGTTAGGTTATGATATTTGGCATTGTTGCTTGTTTCACGTATATTGGACTCTAGATGTTATTATATTGTCTAGGTTCTATCATTTTTGTGTATTAAATACTGTGCTTATTTCCATATTGTTATTTTTATTTAAGAATGGTAAAATAGAAATATGTATTTTAGCATTTTTAATATTCTGAATTAAGGTTTTGGCTAGCAACTTTGTGTAGAATTTAAAATTTCAGACCGGTCGAATATAGCTTGAATAAAGTGGGCTGGATGCTTTGGCCTCGTCCCTTTTCCTAGATCTAGTAGAGCCAAAAACAAATTTTCAAAGAGGGTTAAACTATTAGCCCCCTACGCTAGAATGCACTAAAATAATTTCAAGAACAAGAAGAATTGTCTAAATCACCAAGAATGGAAATCAGTGAAGCAAAACCTAAAGAGGCCTCCTTTGATTAATTCTCTATATTTTAGTTAATTGCATTTATAAAATCCCACTCAGTAAAAATCCTTACAAACCCGAAAATAGATAAAACATATAAATGGATAAATGCTGAATAAGAGTAGAAAATCCGTCCCGATGGGCGACCTAGAGCCACACTATGCATACAGTAGCGTAGGTTACCTAGGTGGAACTAGGTCTTATAAATTTTTGTGGTCGATTCACCCTACTCACGATCGGTGGCTAGAAAGTTGTGAGCGTTACTCGTAAATAGCCGATTTGCTCCTTTCCCGAGCCTTGGCGGATGGGAGCGCGTGAACCTCCTCGGTCGATGTGCCTCCTCCACGGGGTCGCTGGCCACCCGGCGAGCATCTCCCGGCCACTGCCTCCCATGTCGGCCGCCCAAAAGCGGTGTCTTCAAGCTTTTTTGGGTCCCATGACCATACTTACAGGGTTCTTCCCGCCTATGTTCCCATGATTCCTTCGACTTTGAGTAACATTTAGAGGTGTTTTGTGGTTTATAGGTCCAAAATCCTTTAAGGGGTGGTGCTTTCTATGGAATAGTGGTCATTTTCATATACCAAAAATATTTTCTAGTATTTTTTTAGATTTTCAAAGCTTGTTTGAGTTAGATGCGCTCTGGGGTGAAGCGAGAAACCCTCGGAGTGGAGTTGTATTGTCATTATTTCCATAATGCACGGCATGTATGCCGCGATTGTAGGAAGTTGTAGAATATAAATTGAAGGTTTCAATATGTTCATGATCATTTAGAGAGAAGGTGCCTCTACTCTGCTTAATATATGCTTGTCGGGACGAGATGGCTAACACATATCTTCTTCCTTTTCCTCCGAATGGGTCATTGACTCTGGAGCCACATATCACATAATAGTAATTGAGTTTATTTACTGTATTAGCCACCCTTCTACCTCTACTATTACCTTGTGTCATTGGGTCAGAGACAATTCATCCTACTCCTCTAATCACTTTGAACTCTATTATGAGTTTACCACGATTCTCTTTTAATTTTATTTATGTGAGTAAACTCACTCGTACACTTAATTGCAGTATCTCATTCTTTCATGATTATTGCCTTATTTAAGATCTTTCGACGAAGCAGATTATTGGTAGATGACGCAAATCCAAGGGTCTCTACATTCTTGAACTATAGGTGCTAACGCCTGTTGCTTGTTCTCAAGTTGTTATCCCATTCGAATTACATTGTTGCTTAGGTCATCCTTCTCTCCCTTTGTTAAAGAAGTTATATCCTCAGTTTTCTAGTCTATCCTCAATGAACTTTGAGTCGTGTCAATATGCTAACCTTCATCATATGCATTTGAGTCCTATAGTCAATAAAAGAGTTTCCGCTCTTTGTGAGTTAGTTAATTATGATGTTTGGGGTCCTTGTCTAGTTTTGTCTCTGATTGGGTTTAAATATTTCGTTACCTTTGTGGATAATTTTCTCGTGTCACTTGACTTAATCTAATGTTAAGTCGTTTTAAGTTTTGTCTCTTTTTAGTGCCTTTTAGCTAAATGGTAACCATTATACCACAGCTTAATCTCGTACATGTGTGACAGGTTGTGACCACTTGGGTGTTTTACTCTGAAACATGAGATTTATTTTTTCCTAAGATCATGACAAGAAATATCTCTAACAATCTCACCCTTTGGCCTTCTATGGCAAAAATAAATAGTACATAAGAAGCATGTTTTGGAGAGACTATCAAGATATGCAAATTAAACATAAGGAGACCCATAAACAAAGCAATACTTCACGGAAGGACATACCACCAGACTAAACCAGAAAGATATTATGTATCCTGACATTCCAGTACAATGTTTTCCCCAAAAAAAATTGTCCTTCATCTCCATTATTTTCTCCCCCTATTTTTGTTAGAGAAGGCCAAACAAAGATATAGTAGTACTTGGCTCAGTAGATGGTTAAGTATCTTAAGAACCACTATGGAAACTTGTGATCTAGGCGAATACAGTAGTGTGTCGATTCCATAAGGAGCAAAGCAGAAACTCAAGCAAGATGTTGGCCCCACTTCCAGAACCCGTTTCCTCTTAAAAAATGACAAAGAAGCACAATCTTGCCTTTTTCACACCTTAGAAGAAGATATTATGACCCAGGCTCGGGCACCAACCTGACGATTGGCGACTTCTTAAGCTAGCAAAAAAATCAAGGAAGAAGATCTTATAGTATTTGCATAAACAAGTTGCCATAATTCTTAGGTCTTTAAGCTAAGAGATAGCGCTAGGGCACACAATCCTAGAGACAAACTTAATGTCTGGAAATTGGAATGCATCGAGGCCTTTAGTGAAGATATCAATGACTAGTGTGTAGTAGGAATGTGCTTAGAGTTTCCCTATCACCTTAATCTTCAACCATTTGTTTGATAAAGCCGATTTCCTAATATGCTTGGAGTGCATTGAATGTTGAATTAGGTTTTTGAAGAAATTAAATACACTGATGTTCTCACAGTACAGTGTCATACTAGATGATGCACCATCTTGGAGCATCATAAATACTGACCATTTTTTTAAACCGTGGGCGAAACGACTCTTGCCATCGTTTTGTCCACTCTTCTTACGATCATAAGAACCCTTTAAGCTAGCATTAGAGTCATGAGTGTACGTAGTTCAAATTTTTGGTTCGTTGACATTTGCATCTTAAGTCTAGGTACGAGTCCCGAACTTCATTCCTTGTGAATTAGCTGACTCTTCTGCCATGATCAGTGCCCGTGATCATCCTCCAGTGCTTCTTTGATGACGACTGAAATGTGTGTCAGTGATAACATCTCTTATGGCTATTTTAAAATTGTATCATATGTGCCCAATCATCTCTCTATAGTTTACTTTGAAATTCTCTTATGTCTGAACACTAGCTTTAGAATCTCCAATAATGTCAGAGGTTGAATGATTCTTTGAAACTCGTCCGGAAGGCTCCCGAACTAAGACATCATTGGTCAGATCAGTCTGAAGATCTCCCTGCTACAGGGATGAGTCATAGGATGGTGGATCCTGCCTATAGTGAGGCGGAGTGTTGCTCTTAGGTGATCATCATCTACTGAGACATTGTTAATGTTTACGGTATACGGAGTTAATTATAAATTCAACATCAGATTGTTTTGACCTTATTGGAGTAGATTTTGATCACGATCATCAACCGCCCACATTAGCAGTTCCATGACGTGTGTTGGTCCTTTGTTGTAGACTTTGTAGGCTTTCAGTGTTTAGGGAATATCCTAGAAATATGCCTTCATTGCTTTTGGCATCAAAATTACTCCTTTACTCCTTGTCATTGGTCGATCTTATAAGCGAGTAAGTAATTTAGGTTAGGTTTCTTACCTCTCTAGATTTCATAAGGTATCATAGTTGTTCTTGGGCGAAGGTAGACTTTGTTTAAATTATAACATGTTATGTCAAGGCTTCGGCCCAAAGTTTTACTTGAACATTTTTTGCTTTAAGCATAACCCGAGCCATTTCTCGTAGTGCTCTGTCTTTCTTTCTTCCACCCTGTTCTGTTGAGGTATCTTAGGAGTAGAGAATTCATGGTCTATCCCATGTTTATTGCAGAACTTAGTGAAGAAGAGGTTTCAGTCCTTCCTGAGATGAAATAACATCTAATAGCCTTCTTGAGTTGTTTTGTTCTTTTCACGTATAAACTTAGAAACAATATCTTAAGGTATAAATGTAATAAATTTCTCTCTAAGAAAGCTTACCTTTGAGAATCTTGAGTAGTCATCAACAGAGACAAACACATACCTTTACCCCCCTGAGCTTTCCACTTGCATTGGTCCCATTAGGTCCATGTGAAGGAGTTCTAGGACCCATGTAGTAGAAAGGATGTTGCATCATCTTATGAGGCAGTGGGATTTGTTTTCCTCTTTGATTTGACATGGGTGCACACATTTTTAAAGTCGATCTTCATCTTTTTAAATTCCCGAACAACATCGAATTTATAATAGTTTCACTGAGGCTCTTGTGACTGATGTGGCTGAGTCTTCTATGCGAATATCTCAATTTTTAACAAGGTGTTACCTTGAGTTCTGAACATGTCAACATATAAATACCAGATGATCTACATGTGTTAATATTGTTAGTGGCCCGAGAATTTGCTTTATTAGATTGTCAAATAAATTTTGATCATATAGTTGAGAAATGCTAATAAGATTGACCTTTTGCCCATTCACAAGAAGAACATTATCTAATTTAGGCATACCTGGAACTTTTAGGAGGCCCTTTACCCGATCCATGATACCTTTTTGCACTAGCACCGAAATGTCATAGACTCTATATTAAGAAGGTTGTAGATTGGTTAGAAATTCTTCAATACATCATGTGCCTAGAACTACTATCAAGTACCATTTTTGCTCCCGCAGCAGAGATGCAGGCCACAAGAACCTTCCGTCCTTTGTTACCACCCAAATTTGTTTTGTTTTAGAGTGTTGTACCATTGTCTCACCTTGATAGTGAAAGTCGAGAACATTCCCTTTGGATATGTTCGAGCTTCTTGCAATAGTATCATTTGAGTCTTTGTCTTCTTGATAAATGATTAACTACCACCTTTGTGATGGTAATTTACGCATGTTATGCTTGACGGTGTGAAATTAGGAGGTTTAGTTTCTAACCTTTCTTCATAGGCTTTAGACCTTTATGGTCTTTTGTTGTCCTTCCATCAATAGAATCGATATAGGGTCTTGTGCAAAATTCATCATCAGCATAGTTTTCTTAATTTATTCTAATTCATTTTAAAGATCTTCCTTTTCATTCTTCAACACATTGGCTTGTTTGAGCTCATTTTCTCTACATAGTTGAGGTTGCTTGAAGCGACCTCTATTTTCGTGATAGTCTCCACCCGATCTTCTCATACATGATTTTGTAAGAGTGGGCCATCTCTTTGTCGGAGATTTCTTCATCATCCCTTGGTCGGTTGTTAGCATGGGTTGATACAACATCGATGCGATGAGAAATGCGATCATTAGCGAAGCGTCATAGTTTGATGGATCGATTGGTGGACCTAGATCACGAGAAATTGTCAGTCGCTCGAGCCTTTGATATAACGTAGAAGAAACGGCTGGTACCACTTATTTATTGTAGATCTCCTCTCATTGCATGCTTCGAACTCATCATCATTCCATGTGTTATCACATTAAGCTTTAATATATTTTACATACATTTCATGCCTTTGGATCCTTAGGTATATGTTCTTTGTACCAAGATTAATTGGTTTTTTGTTTTATTTGTGAGAAACACAGAAGAGTAGAGCGAAAAATCATATTTGTGTATTGAGGGAAGGTACCTTTTGATATCTGATTTAGATTCTTCACCACCAAATGACACTGCGAGATAAGCGGTTAGATAATCCACGGATCTCACTTAATAACTTAGAGTGGCCCGCTCTGATACTAATTCAAAGAAAAAAATTGTTTGTTTTGGAAGATGTTCTACCAGTTCTTGCATCAACTGATGCAACATTATGCAGGCGAGATCTGATGTGATTTTGAAAAAATAAATAAAAACATAAAAAGTTGCAATAATTATGCATAGACCTTAAGAGATTGCTTACGGGTTTGGAAAAAAATATGTCATAAAGTTGAGCCCGTATCTGAGGAATTCCACTATATATTAATTAGCTAGGTTACACGTTGGTCTTATGTGAGACAAGGCTACCATTTTCTCACAGTCGAGTCTTCTCCTAACTCTCTTATAGCGAAACATGGAAATAAGCTCCCCTTATTCTCCTATACATAGTAATTTGAACTCTTACACGCCACTCCTTCTCGTGGAGAATAAACCATATAATCAAGATATAGAGCATTACCGCAATAGCCACTTCACACGTGAGTAGCTTATCCAAATAATCTCTTTCGTAAAAAAGCGTCTTCTTCTTCTTTGCACGTGCTTCTTGTCTATTTGCTTCAAACTATATCCCGTATTTAAAATCCTCTAACGTGATCCTCAGTCAATATTTTGTATCCTCATGTTTCCTAATATATCTCAACATGTCAACTGTAAGATCTTGATTTTATTCCATATTCATTACAATTGAATATCTTCCTCATAGAAATCTGATAAGATCAATCTTTGATTTGATCCACAATATTTTCGATAGCACCCCCTACTCTTCCTTATCCATCATAGTGAATATTTACCCTTGATCCGCAGAATATTTGCTCTAAAATCGGATTTGGTTAAATATGGTAACTTGTGTCGCATAGCTTGATCCACCAACAGTTGTGATACCAAATTTTACTGCTGTAAAACATGAGATTTATTTTTACCTAAAATTATGATAAGAAATATCTCCAACATTATGTACGTTTGGTGTTGGAAAAACAACACTTCTTTATCTAATGTCTTTCCAAAAGATCATTCAACATCCACTACAAGAAAATCACTCCTATGGAGCCTCAACATCTCAAACCCCCTCTCCCATTTACTTTAGCCATTTTTGTCGCCATTCTCACATTGTCACTCTCCCGTTACACGAACTCAGAATAGGTTGTTCGAGATTTACTGACAATTAATTAATCTCCAGCTCTTCCTCTTCTTATTGCTCATCCTCTTCATCTTCATGAGAGTCTCCTCCACCAATGGGAGGCTTAGTTTTCAGGATCCACATCCACAGCATGGGTCCAATCACAGAGTTGGGAGCTTTCGGCAGAGATTATTTAACGTCACAGTGGTGGTGGTGGTCTCTTACCCGATGCGCATAAGAATAAGTTAAAATTGATTTCTTGAGTAAAATTATACTCTACTATTATTGTAGAATTTGATCAAATATAGAAATAATAAATTTATAGCAATATATATGCATCCAAACTTGAGGATCGGTGGAGTTAGTTCCCATTGGCGCTTATTTGCCTAATAAGTTTGTATATATAATCTGTACATGCCTAATACGCCTTGCACGATGATGATAAGGATGATGTTAGATGATCACAATGGTATTATTAAGAATAATAACTTGCCGAGTAATCAAGTGGGGCTTTGGTATTATCAAGAATAATAACAACTTGCGGAGTTTTGTAACGAGAGTTTGTAACTAGGTTGGGCATTGTTATTATTAAGAATAATAACAACTTGCTGAGATTTGTAACAAGAGATTGCAACCAAGTGGGGAATCAACGTGATTGAACATTTATAAAATTAATAATAATAATTTTTTTAAATAGCAATAATTTATACTGAAAATAACAATAGATGATGAAGTTATAATTAATTGGCTACTTGGCTCAACAAAATGTTATTGAAAACTATATTACAATAGGTTGGCGATGAAGTTATTGTTTGCCTGATTGCCCGAAGTCGATTTTCAATAAGTGGTATAATTAATTTTTAACATGGAAATTACACAGATGAATTAGAGAGCCTTAGCTGGATTTGCTATTTGCATTATATCTATGGGTGTGGTAGTGGTTGAAGCAGCCATAGGGTTTGTTTGTTTAATGTTTCTGAAAACTGTTTTTTGTTCTAAAAAATAAAGAGAACACATAGAACAAAAAATAAGAACAGTTTTTAGAGAACATAAAAATGATATTCTTTTTGTTTTTTCAAAAACTATTCTCAAGAACAGTTTTTATTAGAAAAATAATAGTGGATCAAACAAGAACAAAAGAGATTGAACACCAAGATTTCAGTGAAACGAATAGGAAAAGGCAGAGAGCGAAAGACGATAAATCCACTATATCAAAAGATGGTACAAGGATAGAGAAAGGAAGAAAGAAAAAAGTTACAATGTACTCGGCCTCTCTAAATCTCAGCATTATGAATCCACAAAATGTGGCATATTTATATATACGTGTAAAGCTGCCGATGGCGTAAGTCGGAGAGCTGAATCTGCGCTTGTCGTGGCGATGCTTGTCGTGACAAGTTAGTACGAGTGATGCTTGAGAAAAAGATCGCTTGTGCTTGCCGCGACAAGTCAGCGGGTGTGCGACAAGTCCCCACAATTTTTTAGATTCATATTTCTTCCTTGCTCTTTGGTTGAAATTGGGTCACCCATCTTAACAAATCTCCACCTTGTTGAGAGACTTTCTTAAATCTAATTTTAGTATTATGTATAATTAATACACAAATTTTTTTATAATAATTAATAACCTAATAAACATAATTTAAAACAAAAAGAAAAACACTATTCACACTAATTTTTATACATAGAATTAAAAATAAATTTTAATAAAAAAAATTAAGAGGGGAGTTCGGTGGGATGGATTGAGGAAACTCTTCTCTTCAAATGAGGGTGTGGTCGGGGTGAGGAGGAGAGAGACGAGAGAGGAAAGAGCCGGAAGGAGTGATATAATAAATGAGAGATTTAAGAGTATTACATTAGTGTTTTAAGAGTGTTACAGTATTGCTTTAAGGGTGTTATATTAGTACTTTATGGTTGTTACATTAGTGTAGGATGTTACATTAGTGAATTACATGGGTGTTACGGTAGATACTTATAACTCGATGAAAGTTTTGTGGGATGGGGGTGTGATTGAGAGGAAGGAGGGAGGGGTGATTCAAGAGGAAGAGAGAAGGTTTTATTGCCATGTTGTAAATTGGAAAAATGCATTATTGTTATTCTTGATCAATATTATATTAGAAATTAATAGGGTGAGAAATTTATTAATTATTCGAAATATCATGGTCTTTCTTGGCAGCAGTGAATTATCAACTATTGAATAATTATTTTATTTATTGCCATGTTGCGGGTATTAATTGTATTATGGGTGATCGTGGATCGAAATTAAGTCCAGCTCATGCTTTCTTGTCATTTACATATCATAATATATAATTTTTCCCATCCTTTGATTGAAGGGTATTTCAAACCATTTGCATAAATTTTCCATTATAGCTCCAAAAATTTTGAGTATTTCCTTGTGGATCGAGAATCGGTTTCATCGGGTCAAGGGAGATCCACTTAGGAAGGGAGCATAATTAGGATGGCGTGAGGGCTACGGTTTTGTTGAATGACACGTCCTAGGAGTTGTTGACATGGAGGCCTGAGTAGATTGAAGTGGAAGTAGTCAAATAAGTTAGTCATGAAAGGTTACCTATTCTTAGGAAATTCGTTGGTTTGTTTCTATTCTTTAGGAAGCATCATAGGTAGAGGTTTATTTGCTCATTTTGGGGTTATCTCTACGATTGCTTGATTAAAGTTGCATTTTTTGTTTCTTTTAAGCTAGCTATATAAATAAGTGCTTTGAAGCTTAATAAAATATGACTTTTTCCCTCAATCGTTAGGTTGCTTCATGAGAGTGTCTACACTTTGTTTCTATCAAAACCAACAACTTGGTATCAGAGCTTCTTATAATTCTCCTAACTCCCACTTTCTGATTCGAAGAATTTGAGGTCTCTGCTAACTATTACTTTGTTGTTTTCTAGAAGGTAGATTCTATAGGCCTTTGATATTGAGCTGTAGCCTATAAAAATCCCAGCTTTTGCTTTCTTATCCAATTTGTCTCTCTTAACATGTAAAATATAAGAGAAACGAAGACAACCAAATGTTTTTAAATTTTGTAGCCTTGGTTTATAGCCATACCATGCTTCAAATGGAGTCTTTTGTTGCAAAGCTTTTGTTGGCAGTCTATTCAGCAGAAAGACTGATGTATGCGTAGCCTCAACCTAGAATTTCTTTGGTAGCCCTTTGTCATGCAGTAAACCCCTTGTCATTTCCATAAGTGTTCTATTTTTCCTCTCAACGACTCCATTCTATTGAGGAGTATAAGGTGTTGTAAGCTGGTGCTCAATGCCTGCAGCCTCACAAAATTTGTTAAATTTCTCAGAGGTGTATTCAGTTCCATTATCAGACCTGATCACTTGCATTTTACATTTGCTTTGATTTTCAGCCCAAGCTTTAATACCATTGGAATCTCTAGTGACCCACCTTACAACGTTGTTATTTTGAATTTTTAATCCATAATTTAATTAGGGGGAATCCAACAAATCCATTTTTCAACCATTCTAAAAACATTATGTCCTTCAATTTGAAGGAAAGGGTTAATTAAATAAGCTCGCAAATTTTGAAAACTTATAGTGGCTTTCTCAATATTGAGAAAAGAGTTTTGTTGAGCCTTTTTACATACTACTTGATCTACGTGGTTCCAAACATTAAATATAATTATGCCAATCTTTTCCATAGGATAATTGAATAATTTGCAATTAATTTTATAATTTTTATAAACCAATCTCCTTAGACAAAACTTCCACAGATATTTCAAACAATGGAGCTTCTCAGACATAACTTCTACAGATATTCCAGACAATAGACCTTCTCTTGAACGGATTTCAACTGTCAACAGTTCAAGAACATATTTCTGATGTGGAAGATTGAGCTACACCGCAACCACAGAGCATACTTATAACTTCACTTAACGTACTCAACCATCAATAGTTCAAGAGTAAATTTCATGTGGGAAAATCTGCCAAGCCAACTCACATAACTCCAAAGCTTGATACTTGTCAGGTAAACGCACCCAAATAATGCAACAAGTAGAATAACTAAAGGTAGAGAAGACAAAGAGCATATGAAGAATTAAACGAGGTTCGGTATAAATACTTACGTCCTCAAGCTCCAATGAACAACTTCCACTAATAAAAGAGAATTACAAACTTATGACCACAAATCAATTTCCTAAGAAATTGAGCCAAAAAGTAAATACCTAAGTAATTGGGCAATACTACAAATACCTTAAAGTGGATGGGGAAGATATAAATATTACAAAAGGGAAAACCCTTATAGCTAAGAGGTAAAACAAAACCCACTTTATTTCCTTGGTCTCATAAATGATGAACTAATCAATCGAGGAGGTCAGACATAGAGAAAAGGTGCGAGTATATGCAATGGCTGACCTTAAAACATAAGTCGGGGCAAACGCTAAGGTTGTGTTTGATTTCCAAAAAATACTAAGGAAAGAAAAATAAAAGGCAAGGAAAATGATTTTCTCATGTTTAGTTGTCTAATAAAAAAAAAAATAGGTTGTGTTTGGTTCTCAAAAAATACTAATGAAAGAAAAAATGATAAGGAAAATAATTTTCTTATGTTTGATTGCCTACTAAAAAAATTCCAAGAAAATCAAATATAAATAAAGTTACTTAGAAATTTAAGTATTTTAAAATTATTTAATCTTTATATTGATGAGTTTAAATAAATAAATTTGATATGAGGTGGCAAATAAAAATATTGCATAGAATTTAATTCTAATTTTATATTCCTTCATTTTTTTCCTTCTACTTTTATTTCCTTTTTTTTTTCCTTTGATTTTCCCTCAAATTTACCGGGAACCAAACATAGCCCTAAAGAAAATTAAATATAAATAAAATTACTTAAAAACTTACCAATTCTTAAATTATTTAATCATTATATTAATGAGTTAAAATAATAAATTTTGTTTGAAGTAGTAAGTAAAAATAATATGTGAGATTTAACTCTATTTTTATTTTCCTTCATTTTCTTTTCCTCCATATTTTCTCTCTTATATTTTCTAGAAACCAAACATAGCCTAGATTAATTTCAAGAGGAGAAAATTGAATTAAAACATATGGCTAATATAAATATTTTTTTTACAAAATTTGCAAGCCTATACTAGGCCCTACTCGTTTATGGATACAAAGAATTTAAAATCAATGTAACATTTAATAGGGAAAATCTATTTGTACAAATCTTTTTTAATTGATTAGCATTAGAATCCAAGGTTGGGGCTAAATTTGATAAATTAAAATAAAACTATCAAGTTGTAAGTTTTGTAAATGTGGAATTGTTTAATATTTTGTTTACGTACCTTACTCTCTAAATCTTTAATTTTAAACTCATAAATTATAGTTTATCTAATTTAGAAATAAAAATTTGCATAGATCCAAGATAAATAACGAATACCTCAAAAAAATTTTTTTGAAAACATCGAATACCTCAAAATAGGGGTGTAAATGAGTCCAACTACTTGAATTTGACTCAAAGTTAATCGAGTCAAGCTCGAGTAGTTTGTTGAGTCGAGCTCGAGTATCATAATACTTGACTTGAGTGGAAAGGTTTTTGGCCCCTTCACAAAATAATAGCTAGAATAGCTTATCAAAGAGTCTACTTTTGCAGATGAGTGTTCCTTTATAGGCCATCTTGGTGGCACGTGGCCTGATCGTGACCTGTGAGGAGCAGGATCGTTAGGTGGTATGAATTCGCACAACACTGGTATAGGTAGGGATTGTCGTGCCTCATGTCAGCTAACTTGAGTGCTACAGCGTGTTGGATTCATATGGCGTGTTCGTGGAGCGACATTTAATTATGGACTCCTATATGTCGCCGTGTCCATTGTTCCGCCCTGGCTGATCTCCAAACCGATCTAGGATCTTCATGTCCGAGCTGGTTATCCGAGGTAGCTTGCTTGCCTTTATTCGAGGTGGTCTCTTCATCCCCTGAGCCGGTTGTCCGAGTAGCTCGCTGGTTTTTCCGTGCGGTCATTTTTGAGTTGTTATCCTTCTATTCTTCTTTTTGCTCGGGTTCAAAATAAGCTAAAATCGGGCGATCCGGATCATGCGTGACCAACTGCGGACACCCCTATCCCGAGGGTTCTGTTGACAACCCGTCAACCTACTGAAACCGGTGGGTGTTAGGTAACCCAAAGCCACACAATCATGTCCCATTTATCGGGATCCATAATTTAACAAAAATCGACAGAGCTCTCCTCAGACCGAAGCTCTATCCAAAATACAACCTGTATAACCATACATCACATGACCCATCCAGTTCAATATACCAATGTCCCGGGTCATTCATGAGTCATAGCGACCAATTTCTACCCATTCAAACTATACCGGTCATTTATACATGCAACTATGTAGTGATATGTTTACAAGAGTCAATTATACACTCTTATACAAAATGATATATTAAAACTTATTGTTCTAATTACATATACAAAATATGGTACAAAGCCACATCTGGCTTTATTCATATGTGCGGTCCCGAATGTGAGTCAATCGCCTGCACCTGACCTGTACCTGAAAAGGGGCCCCACGACGGGGTGAGCAAAGCTTAGTAGTGATAATCTCTTACAAGGGTTACTCCCCACCTAAGTGCTCATACAATGATCAAACCAACCCATACACATCCAAGTGAAAATGTCTACATGAATGTTATATGTCATGCATGGAATGTCTTCATGCCCATATCCCGAGTCACTCACTGACTCCCTCACACATACACATGTCAAATGGGCAACCAATCCCGAGTTAATCCCGACTCCTATCACACAACCCGAAGTCTAAGTGATAACCATGACCGTGTGTCTTCTTTGGGCAATAGAACTTTTCGGCTCACACCTGATAAGTCTTAACTCATCTATTTTTAATCCATTTTTCTATCTTAGTTTTAGTATATTCAGATCTGTTTTAATGCCAAATTATGGATTATTCACCAACTTTGTGTTTTGTAGGTTTTAGTTCAAAATAAAATTTCAGCAAGAAATAAGAGAAAAAGAGCACTGTGTAGTCTATAAGCAGACGTAGTTCCAGATGTTTAACAAACATATGAGCAATCAAGGAAATACTAAGATAGTACTATTTCCGACATAACAGACAAGGGACCTGAATATAGAAGAAGATCTATGTCATGGCTAAAAAGATGGTGTCGTGATGAATCAGGGAAGAATGTACCAAGGTCGTACCGAGACAAAGAAAGTCAATGCCATGAGCATACTGTCAAGAGAACAGGATAGGATATTAAGGTCGCGACATAGAAATAAGTTGAACACAGATAAACAAGGTCGCGACAAAATCTTTTAATGTTGTGACACTGATTATTGCAACTTGGAATAGCCTGTTGAGATAGAAAGAATAAGCATAGTGTTGATCTCTCGCATAAGGAAAATCATGGGCGTCGCATAATCTGTATGGAGAAGTTTTGTCGCGCGACAAGGTAATGAAATGTCTATTAATCGAAGATATATGATTTATGGTCCCGACGAGAAACAAAGTTATGCTATGTCGACCAGCAGAACCGACCAAGAACAGTGAGTTCAATGTTGCAGACATACTTCAAGATGAAGAGAAGTTTTGATGTCGCAATAGGAGAGGCAAGTCTCTTGTCAGAACATGTTTAATCATCACACACAAAGATGAGCCGACAAGAAAAGTCTTGTCACGTACATAAAACTTAGTCGCGATGTACATTACCTACTACATCATACTATGTCAGAACATCAAAATGAAGTTGCAACAAGAAACTGCTGAGAGATAAGACTCGTCGAGACGCTTTTTCGCCATCGCATGGCTGTGAATGGTCGGTTAATATAAGAAACAATATTGCTTAAGTAAATAACCATCGTAAATACTATTATGACATAAAACTGGTCGCAGAACACAATTTGAAGAAACTCGCATTTAAACAATGTCGCAACACAATTGTCACGTCGCGTTAAAATGTTCCAGAACTATATGAGAGGCGCGATATAAGATGAAATATAGACTGGCAGGACAAAGTGTTAAAGAGCTGGAAGAAAGATCTCTGCTATGGCGTAATAAAATGTCGAAGAAAAAAATATTGTTAGATAGGATCAGTTGTGATGTCGTAACAAAACCGCAACAAAGAATTAAACCTCTGTCATCAACACTTTTAGTCGCAACCAAGAATGCAATCCAGTTAATTGGGATTCAGCTAATGTAGCCTCACTTAGGCCCAAACTTCTAGGGCCTCTATAAATAGAAACAATCGAGAAAAGCGAGGCGTACGGGTTTCATGGAAAAAACCGCAGCATCTCGAGTTGAGGACCTTTGTATTATATATTTCAAGTTTTATTTCTTTTGTTTTTATTTTCGTAGATTAGAATAATGTAGATTTCACTCTCCTTTAATCAGGTTTTGAGTCAATGAATTGTTCGTAAGTTTCGTCGAGCTAAATTGTTGAAAATAAATTCTGATTACTGTTTGAATCTAATGAATCTAGATAAAAGCTAGATTCATTTCTTTCAGTTGCATTGGAAATTTTCTGATTAGTATTTCAGTGTTCATTATGATTTAGTTTTCGAGAAATACAACTTCCGTTGGGAAAGATATGATGTTAGTTATGGTCTTTCCTGCACAATTAGAAAGAGATTTCTTTGATTGAATTTAATTTTATTTGAATGATGTCGTTTATGATGTGATTTTGCTCCCCAAGATTAGTAACTTATACCCAATTAAGGATCAGTTGTCTCGTCTCGATTTCCTGTGGAGGCCCTTTGAGTGGCGCAGGTTGGTATCTCTATAGCATGGATATATTACTTAGGGGTATATGCTAGACTATTTTTGAAGAATCCATTAAGTTCTAAAGATTACTTAGATAAATCATCAATTTACTCATGGTTTGAGGAATTGTTGAGTGATCTCATCACCCTCTAATCATTTAGGATTTTTTTCTTGGTCTTGTGGAATGATCTTGATCCCAAAAGTTAGCTTAGATCTAATCAAGGAAAGAGGGAACTCTAAGATCTTAAGGATGAGACATCATCTGGCTCTCGAGAAATTCAAGCACGGCCCCGTCTCGGGAAGCAAGAAAATCAGAGTCATAAGAAATGTGTATGAAGTACAAGAAAAATACCTAGATCTTATAGAAAATCTTATTTGCAAGTAATTGGTTAGACACAGTTTCGTAAATAGAAACATAAATATCTAATCTGAAATGTATGGTTATGGGAGAAATCCAAACCATACACTTTGCCTCTTTGACAAATCCAAATTCCAATTCATGATGTAATAGAATTAGTTTGTGGTCATAGAATTGATAATTTCACAAAGGAATCCCAGTGTCTACTTCCAGCAATAATCTGGTTCAATCCAGTTTAGATCTAGGATTTTAAAATTTTCTTTTATTATAGATGTGGAAATTTAGATAGTGAAATTCTTAGTTAGGTTACTGAAAATTTTATAAAATGGAAGTTCAAATAGTGTAGAACTTGAGTAGTTGGGGTAGTTGAACTTTGAATTCTCTTAACTGTGGGAACGATATCCCGACTTAGTCCACTTTTATTACTTCAGAAAATGTAATCTTGGTGCACTTGCAGTATCATTACCAAACTAAATCTTTAATAAAATCAATGACAAAACCATTTTATTATGAGGACACAAGTTCTATTTGGTCTCAACAAGTTTTTGGTGCCTTTACTGACGATTATGTAATAGTCCTTTGGTGAGAGTACCAGAAATTTGATTTATATATATGGAAAAATTTGGTCAACAAGTTTTTGGCGTCATTGTCGGGGATCGAAGGAGTTTAAAAATCAATATCCTGACAAAAGAGAGATGCTAATTTGGACATTTTTCTTTGATTTACAAAAATTTCAGAAAAATAACAAAACGCGAACAAAGAGGTCGGTCGCTGACTAATAATCACTGGGAGCCAAACAAGATAAATAATTTTTTACATCATCGACCCATGTGGATCTCAAAGGTGTTTACTGTGAAGAATTTAAATGCATAGAAGACCAAAAAATCGTTGCCTCTGACACCGAATTGGGAGAACCCGCATAATCCGAGAAGAATCATCACGTGTAATCCAAATATGGCAAATCAAAGAGAAAGATCATAGACCGGCTCTAGAAGAAAAGAAGAAGTAAAGAGACCTCAAAGGCCTCTAACACTACGGATACCCAGGTCTATCATCCAAGAGGAATACTTAGTTTTGAGACAACCTCCTATTGAAGCAAACAATTTTGAGCTCAAGCCACTTGATTAATACTATGGTGGCAGGTGTAAAGAAAGTATATTCACAAAGCAATTTTGAAGATCCCAATGAGCACCGAGATCTATGAGGACGGCAACACAATCGTCGGGAATTCGTGGTGAGACCAGATGAAATCAAGCTTCAACTCTCCCCATTTTCATTGAGAGACGTGGTAGTAGCATGGTTTGACTCACTACCAATGGGATCAGTGAATACTTAGGAAGAACTGGTGGAGGCATACATGAGTAGATTTTTCCCTCCAGCCTCACCGCTGGTATAAGAGGAGAAAGCCAATTGTCTTCAAAGCAAGGAAGATGAGATTCTATGTTGCATGGGAAAGATTCAAAAGATTGCTGAAAAGATGTCCTATGCATGGGATAGATCTGACCACTCAGATGGATATTTTCTATCATGCCATGAATTATGCCTCCAAGGGTATAATTGATGCATCTTTCGGTGGAGCTTTTAAAAGAAGAAGTGTAGAGGAGGCAAGGGAATTGATTGAAGACCTTGCCAAATGCAACTGCAAGGCCCCATCTGAAGCTTCAGGGAGTAGCAGCAGGTTGAAAGGAAATGGTCTTATTCGGCTTGATAGAATGACAACCATAGAAACAAGCCGATGCGCATGAAACAAATCGGGAACAATGAAAGAAGAATGCACACCAGCACATGAAGTGAGCAAAGTGGGAAGAAAGAAGTAGGTTAAAGTGTCATGGGCCAGTTGACGAAGAGCCCTACCAAGTTGAGGAATGCAAATATATGAATGAGCAAAGAAGTTTTCTACTCAAGCATAACCCCAACTCTACAACACACTATACACCAAGACCGAGGAACGCGGAAAACTTTTCAGTGAGGAGAACAGCAGTGGCCTTTGCACTGACAGAATTACCAAGAAGCTTGCTCGACTCAGTTCTAAGAACATCAGCAGCAGAGGGATAATAGAGGAGAGTATCAGGGTCAGAAAAGGACTCAATCCTTTAAGAACATCCCATTCATCAAACAACGAAAACTAATCCGCATTATTTGTAATCTGTCTGAAACCCAAGAAAACACAACCTGTTTTATAAACACTAATGCCTTTTTGAAGAATATGGAGATATAGATAGGGCAACTGGCCCAAGCTGTGCAGAAAGAGCCTAAGGATTCATTTCCAAGTGACATTAGAAAGAATCCAAAGGACTGTAAGTGGTAGTACTCAGAAGTGCGTGAGAGCTAGACGAAAGGAAAGGAAAAGAGGATACCGAGGAAGAGAAACAAAGAAGTTGAGAAGAACTTGAGGCACAACGTAAACCATCGAAAGAGAAAACACTGCAAATGTAGCCCAATCGGGTGAGGGAAGGAAGGAAGAAGTTAAAGCTTACAATCCTCCAGTTCCATTCCCTCAAAGACTGCAGAATGCAAAGCTAGAGGAGCAGTTCTCTAAATTCTTAAACATGTTTAAGAAGATATAGATCAACATTCCTTTCTCTAAGGCATTAACTCAGATGCCTCAGTATGCAAAATTCATGAAAGATATATTGAGCAAAAAGAGGAAGATTACTGAGGAAGGGATAGTGAACCTATTAGCAACTTGAAGTGCAGTGATTCAGAAGACCCTACCAGAGAAAAGGCAGGATCTAGGCAGCTTTACTATACCTTGCAAAATTGGGGATGTTGATATGGGAAAAGCATTGTGTGATTCTGAAGCTAGCATCAACTTGATGCCTCTGTCTGTTGCTCAAAGATTAAGTTTGGGGGAGCTCACTCACAACACACCCCCGCGTATGGCAAATTAACATCAAGCTCATCCCCGAGGGCATCCTTTGATGCATGATCACAAAGTGGGAAAATTTGTTCCTTCCAGCTGACTTTGTGGTCATTAATATGGAGGAAGACAAAAACAAATCCCGCACCGCTTGTTAGGGAAGACCATTCTTAGCAAACAAGGGCGAAGACTGCATTGATGTGGGAAAAGTGGGAACTCTCGTGGTCAGGATGAAGCAAAGGCACCCCAATCTCAATCAGCCTTGGTGGGAACAAACCAGAACTTAGGTAGTGTCGGGACCGTGAAATTGTAGAAACAAAAAACGCCGCCTCGAACTGGCCACCCATTGTAATTTTTCGTGACCAATGAATGAGAATGAGATGAATTTCCAAAGATCTTAAGCATCTTGAAGTTGAAATCGAACCCACCTTAAATTACCGCATTTAGTATTTATTGTTGGAAAAATCAGTGCAGAAAGGTCCAGAAGTTATGAAGAAAGAGTTGCAGAAGAAAACAAAAGCTTAGAGGGTTTAATACTCAAGGAATTGCTTGAACATTTGAAGTATGCCTTTTGTAAAGGTAAAAGGAAAGTCGGCTATCATTTTAATTGATTAACTAGCTTCAAGAGGAAAACTACTGAGATTGTTTAAATATAAAGAAGCAATAGCTTGGTTTATAGAAGATTTGAAAGGAATCAGTCCCTTAATCTATATGCACAAGATCTTGTTTGAGGAGAATGCTGAACTGTAGAGATCGTGAGGAGGTCAATCCAAAGAATAATGAAGTAGCCGAAAAAGAAGCGCTAATACTAAATGTAGGCTTTATATATGCAATTCCCGTATAGTCCTTGGGTGAGCCCCACATATGTGGTTCCAAAGAAGGGAGGATTCAATGTGACTGCAATGAAAAGAATGAATTGATTCCTACAATATAAAGGTGGGAACTAACAAGGTAAAGTAAGTAACTCCTGGACAGATGGAGCTCTGTATAGACTACGTGAAATCCCAATGTGGTTTTAAAGGAGTCCATTATCCCCACCATTGACTAAAATGTTGGGCTGTAAAGGGGCATACACTCCCATTAACGTTTTCTTGATGATATTCTAGTTGAACCAGATTGCAATAGCCCTAGAGGAATAGGAGAAATCAACATTTACATGTCCTTATGGTACCTTAATTTTAGAATACGACATTCGATTATAAAAATGTCCCACACCTTCAAAGATGTATAAGCTTATATTTAATTTATGGAAGAGGTTATGGAAATATTCATGGATGACATCTAAGTTTATGGATCTAGATTTGATGATTGTTCGAGAAACTTAGCAACAAGATCTAGAGAGCAAGATAAGAATCTAGCTTTAAATTGGGAAAATGTCATTTTAAGGAATCAAGGTAATAATTGTTTTGGGGCACAAGATTTTTGTAGATGGATTGGAAGTAGACCAAGCAAAGATCGCTATTATAAAAACTCTCATGTCACCTACAATAGTGATGGGAATAAGAAACTTCCTGGGACATGTTAGATTTTACAAAAGATTCATCAAAGATTTTTCAAAAATCTCCAGACCATTGTGTAGACTGCTGGAAAAAGATGCAAAATTTGATTTTAATGAATCATGAAGATTTGCATTTGAGGAAATCAAATCAGAGGTTAGTACGCCCCATTATGTCAGACACCAGATCGAAACAATGAGTCAAAATCAGCAAGTGATGCCGCTGATTATGTAATGGGAGTCAGATCGTGGATGTAAACCGAAAAGATATTCAAGGCCATATACTATGCCAACAAAACATTCAATGAGGCACAAGAGAACTACTCCACTATAGAGAAGGAGATGCCGCAATGGTATCGCTCGTGGAGGTACCAGCCTATATAATAGGGTCCCGCTGTTTTAATACACATTGATCATCGTACCAAATATCTAATGACAAAGAAAGATGCCAAGCCAAGACTAATCGATGGTAGCATCGGCTGCAAGAGTTTGATCTTGAGATCAAGGATAAAGAGTTAGACAATGTGATAGCAGATCACTGTCATCTGAGAGAATTGTCGGAACAAAGGAACATAAATAAAATAAATTTTTCCCGATGAGCGTTTATTTATGTTATCAAGACAAACACCGTATGCATATTAGAATTACTTAGCTTGTGGAGTCAGCTATTTGAATTTAGCTACCTCAAGAGAGGAGGAAATCGAGAACCGATCAAGTAGATCAGATATATACGTGGATGACCCACTACCAGATAGAAGAGGAGCGGGCCATGATCATATGAGATGTCCTTAAACCGACAAGGTATTCGAGAAATGCCATGCATCACCATATGGAGGACACTTTGTAGGAGACAAGACAACCCAAAAAATTCCTTTAATTAGATTTTTACCGCCTACTTATTCAAATATCTGTTTTGAATGGGTAAAACACATAGATGCTTGTCGAGAATGGAAACTTAAGGTGAGAATGAAATGCCCTGAAGTGTTAATTGTGGTGGATATTTTATGTATGGGGAATGGGGATTTCATGTATCTCTTCCCATCATTCGGGCAATATGTACATCCTCCTAAAATTTGCAGGATTTACGTATATCCAAATCTGTGGAAGCAATGCTCTTTGTCCTAAATGATGTCATCACAATGGCTGGGTTTATACAAATAAACATTTTGAGCAGATTTAGAGCACTATAGAACAATCATCGTTGATGAAAGGAAGCCATTTTGCAACAAAGTTTTTGCAAAACCCATAAGAGATATGGAATCGAACATCTGAACGGGATTGGCTGGTCATCCTCAATCAAACGGACAAGCTAAAATTTCCAATAGGAAATCAAGAAATTATGGAGAAATCAAGTAATGCAAGAAGAGCGACCGGTCTATAAAACCGTGATTATGTAATGAGTGAAGAGTAGAACTGCCACAAATTAGCTCGGAATGTCCTACAAAATTGTATGCATATGGAAAACCTGTCATCACCCCTTAGAATTGAATACAAAGCTATGTGGGCCATCAAGAAATTAATTGCACTTTCAAATAAAGGAAAGAGACATCTAACCGATAATGAACCTAAAGAATGAAATTTGAAGCTACACAAACGCTTAATTCACAAAGAAACCAAGAAGGCACATCAAAGATTTAAGGAGAGAATTCAAGGTTTGAGAACAAGTTCTTTATACAAACTCTGAAGAAGCTATTTCCTGTGGAAATTGAAATCAAGTGATGGAGGGTCCATACACGTGGGTAGCAAGCACAATCTTCTGAGCAAAGAATATCAAGACTAACTGAGGTAACGAAAAAGTAAACGTCGATTACATTATCTTGAAGGAACTATGAAGGAAACAAATTCCTAGATCCCGGAAGGAGAAAGAATTATCAAAATCAAGAATAGCCTGCTCAGCTGGAAGGACATTTAAACTGTTTTTTAAATGCATCATGAGGCAAGGTAAACCCAAATCGAGGATTTTATTTATTTTAGTTAACTCTTGATTTATGTTGATTGCTTTTGTGGATTTTGTGGTCTTTGATTTATTTGTTAGAATTTTTATAGGATGTTTGATCATTTGCTAAATTTTGATTTGACAGAAGGATGAACCTGAATCAAAAGATATTATAAAGACACTCCAAGCCCAACCTAATTGTGCAGAATAGCCATAAGGGGGAGTATTTCCAATTCCCTAAACCTGTTTTTAGATAATAATGCACAATTGAAGTTTGAGAAGTTTGGTGATTTTAGAGCATGATTAATTATACTACTTCCGGATGCTAATTGATTGAATGCTTTGTTGAGTGTTTTTTTTTATGTCAATGAGATTGTCATAGAATTGGAATTGAAATGGTTATTGCTAAATATGTTTTGCCAAGCCCGAATCGCATAATTGATTGAATTAAAGTATTTAATCAGATTGGCGGAGTTCTAGTTGCAGCGAAAATTTGAAAATAAATGTTAGTCTCACACAAAGCCTGTGTCGCTGGTTAATTGCTTTATAATCAAAGAAAAGGTTTATGTAACAAGGTTGACCGGACAAGACACTTTAAGGAAAAATAGGTCATGGTATTAAAATTTTGTTGTGACGCTGTTTCTTCTGCGTTACCGTCGTGAACACTATAGCGCGGCCGGGACATCACTTAATCGCAAATGGTATGGGAAGTCGTCGCTACCTTGTTTTTCGCGTTAAAACAAAATTTTGTGCAATTTTAAGCAATGAAAAACAAAAACAATGTCACGAATTAACTTTGAAGGACTGGCTACGACCCATTTTTATGCTCTCAAATACTTATGTCGTGAATTTTTCTTTGTCAAGGATAGGATTGTAACCTCAAGAAAGTGTAATGACATGTCGATAATCTCTAATGCTGAATTAGCCTTGTTGTTACAACCTTAAAATGTCGCAACATGAAGGAGTTAATAATAAATGTCGTGAGTGAAATTTTTTTAAAAAGAGGAGTCACAACATAAATTCCACATTTAAGTCAAAAGTTATTATCAGGATCTAATCATTAATTGTCGCACACACTAAGAGAAACATTGATTTATCGAGCCACAACTGGCAGAATAGCCAAACCGTGCAAAAAGCCACCTCCTTCAAGCCTCACATCATTCATACTCTCACACAAATCCCACTTTCTTCTTCTCTTCGAACTCTCAAAACCCTAGACTTCAAAGAGCCTAAACCCAAAATCCAGAGCTCATAAATGGCAGAATCCCAAAACCTGGTCCCAAATCTCAGTGAGATGATAAGAAATACGCAATAGGGTGAAGCAGGTTCATTCTAGAACCTCAACAAACAACCTTAGTTGTAAACTTTGGGGCGTGTAGAGGAACAAACCAAGATCCGAAAAGAAACAAGTGTAAAAGGAACACAGAGCCGAGTAGGAGCTGGGTTAAAATAAAGAATCGAAAGCGATAAAGCATTCATCTCGGCGAGCTACTCTTTCCGGGCTGAGAATTGAGAGGCAAAGGATTTATAGGAGAGAGGGGTTTTGGCAAGTTCGTCTCGCCCTTTGTTGAGACAACCCAGAAAAGTGTGGGTCGAGTTGTGCTCTACATACAAACCACCGTCGTCGTTAGCTGCACCGCACCAACATGGTGATGAAAGAAGATTCAGGCGTCGAGGCGTCAGTCTCATAAAGGCGAAAGAATCAAATGAGTGCTCCGCATCAACATCCCAAGTGAATGATCATATTGCAAGAAACTCATTTAAAAGAGCCAAACCATGAGAAGATAGTAAATTTCTTGACGACCGAAAAGGGGAAACGGAGCTCAACAAAGAAGAATCCCCACGAATAAATCAACAGAGGCCTTCAGAACAATAGCTTATGGTGTGATTTATTTCATTGCTTATGTCAGATACACCAAGATCTTGAAAGAATAATAGTGGAGCAGAAATAATCATCTTATGCCCTCACCATGGGATACAAAACTTTAATGTCAGCACTGTTTCATTCATTAGAGCCTTAAAATGTTAAAAGGGGGACCAATCCCATCCAAAGAATGATCACCTCTTACTGCATTTTGGTCGGAGTTCATGGGTGGGTGCGCGGCGAAGAAGAAACCCGCCTAAGCCCCTTTCACCTTTGGATGGTGCTTAGCGCCCAAAGAACAAAAAGAAAGGAAATGGAGATTATGGAAGTGGCAAAGAGGCTTGCATGAAGAAGAAAATGAAGAATTGGGGGACGTGGAGCAAACCTGTTAGGAGAAATAATTATGTCAAAGAGAGGATTCAATGCAAGCCTAATCCTTCACATCTGGTCTCGGCAACGCGGCCCTTTACACCCATATTTAACTTCTTTGATCACAACATGGGTCTCTTTACAATCTACGTCTGTGCTTTTCACCTGGTAGGGTTAATTCATTCCTTCTCAAGCCCCGCCAACAATACACATTATTTATACTTTTATGATTTAAACCTGTGAGACATTTATCGACGCCGCCCAGTGCACAGTTTCAACAACCCATTCATCAACTGATGATGATGATGACTACACCTATGGACACACACACCCATGTCAAGATGATCGTGCATCAATGGCAGTCTAATTGTGCCATTGCACTATATGTCATGTCCTATGTGTCAATGATTACTACATGACAGATCTTAATCTCACACCAAAACAGTGGTACTAAAGTGGACATCTAAAAGTCTAATGCAAACCCTTGCTATAAATCATGAAAGCATGTCAATATATCAAACATAGCATATATTAACATAGAATCACTCATGCAGTCACTATGCACCCTGTGATACTATAACTCATTGTTATAAGTTCCATACATCAATCAATCATAGGCAATCATCTTAAATCTCCTCATAATTCCTACAACCAAATCCAGTCAGCACGCTAATAAGACATACTACATTGCAACTATGTCGATATTTTAGCCAAATAATGGCTAATTTATCCTTAGGCTAACCATGGCACATCATGCCCATAGGATAGTCTTATGGATGATGCCATGCTCGCCATGTCACTGGCAAAACACGATTATGCAAACCAATATGGTAGTAATTTATATTTGAAGCAAACATGATGACCTTTAACTATATTACAACAACTTAACCAAACAGCCTCTGAAAGTGAGCCTTAAAATACAACAGGTCATGAGAAGCTCAATCTCACATAAAAACCCAGCCCAAATCGGGGTCCAAAAAATAAAAAAATAAGATTGTCATCGAATCAGATCGCACTGTACTGGGTCGTCCGACAGGTCATCCCAAACACGGAATATCCAGCACCCAAGCCTTCTTGTATTAGTGAACTCATTTAATCTTATAATAACCGATTTCCTTCCATGGTCATCCTGATATCCTTCCGAATTTTCCACTAACAATCGCTTGGCTCGAGCCCCGAAGGCCTTCGACATTTGATTAACTTACCGTAGTTCCTGAGACTAACCATGCTGGAAACCAAAACCACCTTTAAACCAGTCCTATCACATATTCGTAAATAGTTCAACACACCGACTTCGAACCCATAAGCGTACCGGTCTTGACACCTATCATCTATGACCCTCAATCACTACTAGCAGTAATGACACACCTCATTCTTAGGCTAAAAACATGGCATATTATGCACACAATATAGCTGCTACTGCCAGGTGAATGGCCATGTCAACACATAACTCGCATCAACAATTGGCGAATCCACACACTTGGTAATAACATCAAATTTCTGCCAAGTTTTGAACACCAACGTCTCTCCATAGGCATATGATAGATTCTTGACTCCATGGTCGATAGAGTCCAAGAACACCTCAAAAACGGATCGACTGAGGTTATGGCTATTCGAGTCGGAGGACAACAATTAAAATGACAATCAGAACTCCCACCTAGTTTCACGTGACACCATAGCGTATCGCTTCCACTTGAATGAATTTCTGAGTCCAAAAAAGTCGGAATTTTGATATACCTATTTCACGGAGATATGTTCTCCTATCAGTCTAGTTTATCCAGAAATTTGAATCACTCCACCCGGATTTAGCAAACATAAGTTGCCAAAGTACATCATGGGGCTCAAGGGGAAAACTGGACAACACCTCCCTTTGACACACACACACACACACACATGCCCTTAGATAGAAACCCTACTTCAAATAGCATAATTTCCTGGGACATTCCGCTTTTCTATTTCGTTGAAACCCGAACTCGAACTTGGCGAAACTTGCATTCCAAGATCACGCCAGAAATTTCACTGCAGGGACCCACTCTTACTTCACGGTCCGTGAAATCGACAGCCTCGAACTCCCAGATCCTAGAGAGAAGATAGAATCTCTACGCTTTCTTTGTTCTTCTTTCCTTACGCCTCAACACCTCTCTCGCCTGCTCTTTCCCTTGTTTGTTCAATCCTTATCCCATTTTCATTTCTTTCCAATCTCTCCTTCCCATTTTTTCTCCTCTTATTCTCTCTTCTTTCTCTTTCTTTTTCTCTTTTTTCTCCTCCTTTTCTTTGGATCACTCATCCATGGGAGAACATGGAAACTTCCACCCTTCTTCTTGCCACTTGTCACCCACATGCTTATTCTCTTATTTTCCTTTATTTTTCTTTATTCTATTTATTGCATCATGTAACACATGGCCCAATGTGAGCCATGGCTTCAAATGTACCACAGGCTCTGCCATGTGTCATTCCATTTGCCAGCATCGATCACATGATCATGCCATCACCCGACTCCTTAGCACTAAAACATGAATTTTCGACTGTCTCTGAATTCGACGAAATTCAACATGGTGACTAGATTTCTCGCGAAGACTTCAACTGTGGTCGCTTGGGCTGCCATCCGATATCTGGTAAAATTCGATTTTGACCGAAATTTCATTTTACCCTTTCGTAAAATTTGAATTTTCTCGTTTATGCTAATCGGGTTCAGTCCGGGCTCCTACGAACTCGCTAACTACATGGCACATATCCTCGACTTATCCCACTCACTAGCCCCAGTGTCGCCGCCATTGGAGTCGGAATGACGCCAAACTCATCGGGTCAGTCTTGGCGGCCAAAGGCGGCCAAGTGCACAACATCTCCTAGAGAACATCTCAGGGAGGCTTGCAGAGACTTACACTACCCGAGGCCAAGGACTCATCTGCACAGCCAAGGCATCATATAATGGAGGCTCTGTGGAATCACTTGAATACTGGGCCATCTCACTGAGTCATCTCTTATGTTTGCTGGAGCACGGGTTTATCTGTGGAGAACATCTCAAGGAGGCTGCCCCAGCACAGCTGGCATCATGAGATCATCTCAAGGAGCGCCGAGTAATCGAATCATCTCTGCTGGAGGACATCTCAAGGAGGTCTCCTGAGTGTGTACCTGGCCCCATGGAGTGACATCCTCAAGGAGGTCATCCGAAAAATCGGGCCTATCTCATGGAGAACATCTCAATGAGTCGGCCCGAGTGACGACTCCATCTCACGAGAACATCCTCAAGGGAGCTACATGAGATCGCCCATCCCCATGGAGGACATCTCAAGGAGGCTCCTCCTGCAACAGTGGCTGTCCCGTGGAGGACATCTGCAAGGAGGTCGCCTGCCACGTGGCTCATCTCATGGAGCATCCCAAGGGAGTTGCTTGAGTACATGGCTCAGCTCATGGAGAACATCTCAAGGAGGTCATTCGGGTACTAGCTCATCTCATGGAGAACATCTCAAGGTAGCTGCCCGGATATTGGGCTCATCTCATGGAGAACATCTCAAGGGAGCTGCTCGAGTATTGGGCTCATTTCATAGAGGACATCTCAAGGAGGTCACCCGAATACCAAGCTAAGTGAGAAGTTTGCAATGTGAGCTACTTCGCAAAAATTTTCATTTAACATCCCCATAGCGTAAATTTTTATTTAACATCAAGGCAATCATTGAAACATGCTTTTAGATATAGAGTTCCAAGGCTAAGGTTTGATTCTGCTCTAAAGGATTGTATTTTGTATGTACTTATGTCTTATCAAGCATGCGATAATAGCCCTTCCCAAATTTTACTGGAATTTCCTGTCTTGTGTTAATCACAGATGAGCTCACTTTGCTTCGAAATGCTTTAAAGCTGGCAGCCTTTTTGTACTACCGAGCGGCTCAACGTTGGTACTTAGCCATTCGAATGGTGACTCATTCCCTTTTTTCCTCAAGCTCCTCTAGAGCCTATAATGAGTTTGCGTAGTTGCTGAAGCAGAGCAGTGCCGTCCATATTCGATCGAGATCCCGAGCTTCTGCACCAGCGCTGTGGTGCCAAGCCCCCAGAGCTACCTCGAGTTGTTCGTAGCCTAAAGGGCTATTGCAACTCGCTCACCCATTTCCCTTTTTTCCATGGTTAAAGTTTTTCAAGTATCCAAGTAGTTTTTAATCTCTGGCCTCCCATTTGATCGGATATCTGAGGTGGGTGATGATTAGACATTCTTGATCCCATATTCGGTAAAGAATTGTTGAAACGCCTTGCTAATGAACTACCACCCATTGTCCGAGATCAGAGAATGAGGAACCCCAACTATCCACTTATGTTTCGCGCCAAATCGGACGAGCCATGGTTGTTTATTCCTACGATAAGTCTCACTTTCTCCTCCCACTTTGCGGAAGTAATCAGGAGTAGCAAACTAACATGAACTTCCTACCGGCCTGTGAGGTAAAGGTAGAGGTCCCACAATATCTATCCTCCACTATAGAAAGGCCAAGGGAAGCTATCAGTGGAATGGAGTGCTTCGCTGGGAACATGAATGACATTTCCAAACTCCTTACACACATCACACTCTCAAGATAACCCCTAAGACTCCCGCCTCATCAGCCGTCAGAGGTAACCTTGAGCTATAATTCGTGAGATAACGTCCGTCCTGTTCGTGATATGCCTTTGGGAACTTGCTCACGCACTTCGACCTCCGTGGGCAAACACTTTGGCACGGCCCCAGAACGAATGCTTATACAACATTCTATTGATGAGAGATCTGTCGCTTCGCCTTTATCTGACAACTGCCTTGCTTCTAGGCAAAGGCTCACGTGATAGATACTCACGATGGGAGTCATCTAAGATGCAGTCCAACTGCATGATAATCAAGCACAACACCATTGTGCCCTTGATGGAAGGTTGATCCGCGATACCTATCCTTCTACATTACACGTGCGTGGAAAGCTGCCAGCTCGACATTACAAGACGTTATCATCAGATTTTCTATCCTGGCTCTGTATGCTAATTTCGATATTTAAAATGAAGCCACCAGGGGCTTGGCTATCTGTTGGTACTATTCCATTCTCTCATTCTTAGATTTGTACCTCTCTCAGCCAGTGCCACCGCTTGAGAGTCACAATCAAGATCTAAGGTCCGCTATTGAGAGATATTTCTCACGCACCGCGAACCCAATGTGATCGCCTCTTGCATTCGTTCATTGCTAGACTGTGAAGGTAGTTTGATTGTCAGGTGATGGTCGACCACATTTTAGATTATCCCGGTGAAGCTCCACTTAAGAATTTTTGATCTCTCCAATACGAAGTCGCCACTCTGCCCCTTTGATAGCAGTTTTGGGTTGATACTCTATGTCAAACTCGCTCAATTCCACTGCCCACTTTAGTAGTCTCCCGGACGTGTCCAGCCAGGAGAGGCCTGATTGATGAGTCAGGAGCACCACTATGATAAATCTGAAAATACTGGCCTTCTGAGTTTCTTTGCTTCCATTCTGAGAGCTAGTGCCACTCACTAAAAGTCTGAGTACAT
This sequence comes from Tetrastigma voinierianum, assembly GCA_016808115.1. Taxonomy (NCBI): domain Eukaryota; kingdom Viridiplantae; phylum Streptophyta; class Magnoliopsida; order Vitales; family Vitaceae; genus Tetrastigma; species Tetrastigma voinierianum. The sequence goes on from JAEQBH010001104.1 coordinate 585,480, forward strand.
GACTCACTTTGAGAGGCCTTATTGATAAAACACCAAATTTCATTTCTTTTTTGAATCCACTGTAGCGAAGGCTTAACCCACTCTCCAAGGAAGACAAGTACATATAGAGTTCTTCCCCTTCAATCGGCTGGGAGAGTGATAGAAGGGAAGTAATGTATTTCTTTATGGTCCGGAAGGCCTCATCGCACTGGGCCCCCAGCCGAGCCCTTTCATTCGCTGTTTGTCAAGCCAGCAGCGGCTGCAACAAATCGAAAATCTGAGATAAACCTCGTTTCCATTTTCAATCACCGTGAGAGATTGTATTTCCTTATTTGTCGTTGGGGGCTTCATCTAACAGATAGCTCGGATCTGCCTTGGTGCCATCTTGATCCCTTATCAACAGCTTCAAGAAATTGCCCGAGTCACCCCGAAAGTGCATTCGCAAGGTCCACCGTAATCATATGTTCGGCGTAAGGTGAATGCTTCCTTCAGGTGATCCCTTCGGGCCTTAGACTTTACCAGGATGTCATCGATATAAGCCACAATTATTTTCCAGCGAGGCAAAAAACTCGCATATCATGTAGTATTGATAGGTATTCCACATTCTTGCAACCAAATGTAATTACCCTATAGCAATACATGTCGTGACGCTGGTTAGCGAAAGTGGTCTCATTCTCAGATTTGGTTATAGCCTGAGTAGGAGGGAGAAAGATAAGAGCTCATGGTCGGGCCATCGATCAACAACTGATTAACTGGGGAAGGGAAAGTGGTCCTTCCAGGCAGCGCCATTCAAATTTGTATAATCCACACTGCCACTCGCCGCTCTTTTTCGAACAACTACCATGTTGGAGAGCCACTTTGGGTGCTAAATCTCTTTAATGAGCCCAACCTCTAGTAATATGTTCACTCTTGCTTTATCACTCTACCATCGGATGGAAACCACCTCTAATTTCTAACGACTGGCTTCACAAACCGCTTTGTAAGTCTGCACAATATGTCAATTAACCAGAAAACCCCGCATACTGGCGTAGTACCACAAGGCTTGAAATGAACTCTAGCATGTCAAGAACTCGATTTAAATTTCATGAAATAAAACCAAAGACATTCTTTGTGTATCATCAATGAAAGCAATATAGAACTTATCGCTTATCCAGTTGATGGTGTCTTCTCCGAGGTCATTCTCGACATTATTTTATATGATGAAAAGTAGGCTCACTCACCTCAAAGGTTACTCAAGAACAAAGCTATGATACCAATTTGTTGGTTTTGATAGAAACAAAGTGTAGACACTCTCCGGAAGCAACCGAATGATTGAGGGAAAAGGTCATATTTTATTAAGCTTCAATGCACTTATTTATACAGCTAGCTTAAAACAAAAAAACAAAAAAACAAAAAAAACATGCAACTTAATCTACTACCTGTAGATAACCCCCCAAAAATAGCAACAAACCTGGTACCTATAAATGCTTCCTAAAGAATAGAAACAAACCAACAAATACTTCCTAATGAATAAGTAAATCTTCCACAATAATCCACTTATTTTACCATTTCCACTTCAACTGTCGCTCCATGTGCTCCTAGGATGTGTCATTCAACATTTTTTTTTTTTACCAACTGAAAAGCAGATCAGCCAAGGGATTTTCATGGTTTTTCACAAACTGGGTTTTCGCTACCTATAGATATTTTCCCAAAGTCAGAAACAAACCAACAGTTTCCTTTGTCATAAGGATCGCGATATGCTAATCTGCAGCTGCAATTTTCCTTAAGGGCGGCGTGGGAAAGTCACAAAGCGTAAAGAGATCTGGTGCGACATGCAATGCTTCTTGAAGAGGCGGACAAGAAACCAGAAGAAGATGCAAGAGTGTGTAAATGGGTTTCTGAGATCCGGGAAGCTGTTTACGATGCTGAGGACATCATAGACATGTTCATCCTGAATGCTGATCAAGCCTTGAGGAGAAGAAACTGTTTTCTCAAGCGTGTCTTCAAAAGTCGATGAACCCGCCAAGGTCAAGTAAGAAAATTTGAAGCCATCCAACTTGGTCTCCAAGACATCTCAAATAGAAGGGAAGCTCTTGGAATACAAAATATTGGAGAAGGAACTAGCCATTCGGTTCAGAAGCTGCAGGATGTGAGACGGTCCACTCCTCGTGCCCAAGAAAATGTTGTCAGGCCCGGAAAAGAAGCAAAGATAGGCGCAATTGAAACTCACTTGATCGCCTGCACTAAAGATCGCCACGTGATTTCCCTACTGAATGGGCGGCATAGCAAACAATCCTTGCTAAGAAAGTCCATAATCATACACAAAGTTGTGTGGAGTGCCTGCATTGTCGTGGCCCGCTTAAGTGTCCCAAGATCAGGCCTGTAGACGCTTATTTTAAATTATTAAACAAATTGGTTTGTACATCCATAAAAGAGCAAGTACTTCAAGCAAGAGTGCAGGAGAAATTGTAAGAGCAAGAGTTGGGGATTTCCTTCCATGAACATCCTAAGGATGCAATGATATTTAATAGTTATGGTCGATGTAATGAGCCCCATTGGATTGAGTTGTCATAAAGTAGAGCAAAGAATTCCATCTTGATCGCTTTGAAATGTGTTCCTCGATGGGGGTAATACAAAGTAGATTACTTACAACTCGATAAGGTAGATGCAGAGTGTTCGCTTCTATTCCCTCAGAAATGCAAATTCTTTCCGAACAAGAGAGCTGGGACTTGTTTCGTCGAAAGGCTTTCTTTGATCATGTTTATGCTGAAAGATATCATTAGTGAAAATTTGGATAAATAAAGAAATAACTCTAGATATTTAAAAATAAAATAAAATATTTAGAAAGTAAAATAATTTTTTAGATAAGTCTTAGAAAATAAATAATAAATAAAATAAATTATAAAAAAATGGTTTGTTTTTTAATAAATTATTTTTATTTCATTTTAGGTGAATAGTTGTTAATTGCTCGAGGCCATTATGTTCAGATCTCGACTGTTTGAGGTAAGGGAAAATAATGCGCTTAAATGTATTTTTATACTGATAATCTTAAACGTTGGTTCCCTTTTTTTTTGCTTTAAATATGGATCAAATATATTTTGCATGAAAAGTTTGTTGGACTTTATGTTTTGTTGTGATATAAATTATGGAGATATTATGTTTTGTGAATGAAATTATTGAAACTGTTTTTTACTCTAATAGTTCGGCCCTATCAACGGGAATAAGAGTTGACACTATTCGGCCCTTATCAACTGAATAGTCACCTTTACATTTAAATGTAAATGATTAACCCAAATTTCTGTAGGGTTTCAAGAGGTTACTAGTACTAGTAGTGTTTGGTTCCGTCCATCTTACAAAGAACAATTTGAGGCTAGTCACCTATTTGAAAATCCCACATGGTTGGGCACCATTCAATATATGTGACCAGAGTAAACGTTTTGATTTGACTATTTGAATGAATTTGATATGAAAGCATTTGTATCCGAAATGAAGGGATTTAGTTTAAATATTTGAATATATTAGCAAAAGAAAAAAAAAATTGAAAATGACTGATTATAATATCTTTTATTTTTGCCACAATGGATTTGAAATGTTTGATTCTATAATCGCATTAACTTTACCTTATCGAGCTTCAAGCTCACCCTCGTCATTTAATTGTCTTTTAGGTACTCCTAGTTTTGGCAAGGAGTGACGGACAAGTTGAGGACCATATTTTAGGATTTGACTTTGAGTTAGCTTTGGACTTGTTTAATGGATGAATATTTAAACTATTTAATTTATGTGTTTATTTTGGAAGAACATGGATTTTATTTTGGACTCTTATGTTAGTTCGTACTTGGATGTTGACGTGCCTTGTTAGTATGGATTTGTGATTTGAAGATAGTAGATCGTTACTTTTTCTCCTCAATGTATTTTTGATAAGTGGAACTACCACCACAATAAAGGAAATGAAGTTTTGTGTCGCTTTCGTGTCTAGTCATTAGACTAAGGTGAAATGACGCTATGTCCCAGACAGTGCTTGGGACTTGACAATATTTATCACATGCCGTATCTGCCATCACTTGCTCCATATATAACTTGGGCACCAATCTTGGTTTTGGATTTATATTATGGGTTGGAAATTGATTTTGAGGGACATATTTAAATGTCATTTCTCATTATTAATTTGATTGAATTATGTTTCACATGGTTATTTATTTATTTATTTGTTTTTTTAATACACTTTAGTTTCAAGGTAATAAATTGTCCCAATAGAGACTCGAATCTGAAACCTCCCTCCTTATGCTTTATGTCTATTTGAAAAGGTGAGTGTGTTGATTGACTAGCCAATCTCTGATTCGTGCCACAGTAGGGTGATCCGGAATCAACAATATTTGTATCCTAAATTTCCTCCTACTGTCGTAGTCAAGCTACTCAGTGATAAATGTGGCCTTAGGTTTAACTCGTAATGGGTTTTCATCTACAAATGACTCGCATCGCGATTCAAAATGGTGAGGCTTTCATTTGGATTTCTGACTTGCATTAAAAGTGGTTGGTGGTGTCACTAAGCCAAGTGGAAGCGCTAAAATAAGATGTAAGAAAGTGAAACACCTGAAGTTTTAATACTAGTTTGATATGACGGGTTGTAGAGGTGCCGCCTAAGTTATTTTTCAGATTAGGCAAATGACATAGAGTCATTTCCAAACCCAGATCTTTGTTTAACTTTAAAAACCAACACTTAGTAACCTTCCTATTTGAACCAAAACAGTTACTCATACCAATGCTTTAGCTGAAAATACAAGATTTAACCTACTTTCATTTGTAAATGACATCTAATGAATGTTAGTGTATTTACCACAAGAACACTCAACTCTAAAGCATGCCAAGTATTGACCAAAGAAAATACATTAAATAGCATTTAAACCTAGTTTGGAAAGTTTGAAACACAAAAATGCAGTACCTGCTTCATGAAAATAGAGGAACACCTGCAAACCAACATCAACCAACCTAGCAACCCTCCTCTTCAAGGTTTTGAGGCTTAGCCAAACATCCTTTGAGTTGTCATCCCCGAAGGGGTGTGGCCTGCAGCCTAGAAAGAGAGAAAGAGGAGAGAGAAGAGAGAAAATGGGGAACCAAAAAGGGACCGGTGAAAAGCCTATGAAATGAATAGTTCGGGTTACAAATGTTTCATAACATGGCTTATATAGCCTCCCAAAACATGTGAAAATACTCAAACTAACCTAATACAGGATTACATTGAGGGCAAAGAGGAATTAAAAACAAAAGGAGTCGTTGGATCAAAAAACAGTGGAGCAAGATTTTCGCTTATGCACAGCTGAATTTCTCGCTATGATAGCTTAAAATTGCTATGATAAAGTGAAAATTCTCCCATCATAGCTTAAAATTCACCATAGCTTAAAATTCAAATTTTCTATGCACGCACTTTCGCCATCATATCAAATGCACATAGCTACCGGCTATGATTCGCTAAAATTACTATGCGACGTAAATTTCAAGTATCATTGCAAAATTCATATGCCATAGCGAACAGTTAAGCCACACGTCATTTCCCATCCCCAAATTTCGTGATTCTCTTCCGGGCCAGATATTTCTTCATCCAGGCTTGATGAAATCACCGAGAATTCATACGAACTCAGCATAAATCAGCACAATTGCGATGTCAAGCTTGATATGATGGAGGAGGTTTACTAAACCCAAGAAAACTACCAAAAACGACCTAAAAACAAAATCATTAATACATTAATGGACCCGCATATGTCAATCTACTTTAATTAATATGATTAGCACGAAAGCAATCAAAACCTATCTTAAATAGGACTAAAATAGCACTTTTGGGTACTAAATCACACTTCAACCCACATCGCTATAACCTTTAGCAATGCTAAAAATAATAAAGGGTATGCAAAGGCGCTTTGCAAAAAGTATTCATTCAAAAAAGTGTACAAGTGAGGCTTTACCTTCGGTATGAAAAATTTAGACTTTGTACAAAAACCATCATGAGAGAACAATTGCCATATAGGAACAAGTTCAGGGCAACATCAATTCCAAGGAAGTCAACCTGAACTTCCACCAAAGTCTATGTGTTTTAAGGTAACCAGTTTGAGCCAATAAGTTGCAAAGCTATTCCCTCCCCCCAACCAAGCTACTGCCAGGACCTTAAACTAATGACCAACCTAAATAGATTCAAGCATAATCTGTGCCCTTACTTCACAATGGTGCAATGCCGAAAATTCACTTCACCAAAGTCCGTGGTAATCGGGGTCCACCGATGACTCCAACCAATCAAGGTTTAGGGCATCGTCAAAAGGATCCGCCGACCACTAACTTTCAGCTTCGCCTGATCGAATGATTTCAAAATTTGGGCCTCCTACAACACGCTAAACTCACCCATCCACCCATGTAACGTAACACAAAGTCTGGTGACCCAACCGCTGGCGCTTCAGCACCGGCTTAGCGCTTTCACAATTCCTCAACCGTGTCTGGTTTCAAGGCAAGGTGTCGACTTTCAATTTTCTTTTCTTCTTTCTTTTCTTTTCATCGGGAAGACTTATCATTTCTCATGTAACAAAAACCTATTGCTGGTCAACTAACGGCGGTCGGGTTTTGCAAAGTAAAAGGAGGTATACAACTTCTCAACCTATTGATGAAAACTGATGTGCGCTGTGTGTGATTAGCTAAAGGATGATTATGTGGCCATAGACATGGCCAAGGTGAGGAATTTTGAGGATGGTCTAAAGCCGTCACTAGTAAGATCAGATTTCTCCGTAAGACATAGACTTACAGGTGATTTATCATGGCCATGGGAGAGAAAGAAATAGAAGACAAGGGCATTCAAGCACATAGGTGTCAGAAAAAAGGAAGGAGGGCTCACCTCTCTTCTAGAATCACACAGAAAGAAGCAAGGCTCTTAGTTCACGAGAGTTCTCGTAGACAAGGTCACTACAGCTGGTTAGATCAGTGGCTCCTAGCGGGCTAGGACCGATGGCATGTTACCATTGTCACCAGTCTGAACACATCAGACGGAATTGCTCATAGAGGCAGGGATCTCAGAGTTATGAGACATCACAGCCCCAACATCGCGGGAGGCACACTTTGATTACGCTGTTCTTTACCCAAGACGAAAAGTTATCCTATGAATCAGTCGACGTACATCAGTTACTATCGATCGTGATCGTAGGAGAGTTACTGCCTACACACGGGATGGGATTTGTGTTATGTTTCAGGGGGATAAGCACACGATGCTTTACCCCAGTCCGTGTACGACTCTAGGTGGCACAGGAAGTTAATGGGTTAGCTAGCAAGCCTTACCCTGAAGGACAAGGTGAGACAGGATTTGGGTTTACATCAGGTTGTTTATGAGTATGAGGACGTTTTTTCGGATGAACTATTGGGATTAGCTCCGTAGAGGGATGTAGACTTCATGATTGAGTTACACTCAGTACACTTCCATTTCTATGACTCCCATGATGTGGCACCATCGAGTCATGTGCTTAAGGTCCAAGTGTGTAGGAATTTTTGATAGGGTTTTATTGCACTGCACTTCACCTGGGCCTTCCTGCGCTTCTATTTTGCTAAGAAGAAGGATAAGACCCTTCGACTGTGCATTAACTATCGGTAGTTGAATAGGGTTACGATCAAGAATTGGTATCCTTTACCGAGGATTGATGATTCGTTGACCGCCGAGAGGGAGCCAGTGTATTCTTAAGATAGATCTCCGCACTTATATCATCGCTTGAGAGTTGGGGAGGCTCGACATCCCTAAGGCAAGATTTAGGACGCTAAGAGATGTGGGTAATGAAGTTCATAGTGATGCTCTGATCTACCAGCGCCCAGCAAAGATTCATGGATCTCATGCATAGGATGTTCCAAACTTATTTAGCCCGCCAGAAATTTTCATTGACCTATGGCCTTGATCTGCTACTCCAAGTCCGGGTGGAGGAGCATGAGGACTACCTGAGGTCGTGCTCGAGACTATATCACGATGCCAAGTTCAACAAATGCACCTCAGGCTTACTAAGGTGAAATTCGAGAGACACGTAGTACGACTCGTGTGTCGCGGACCCGGAGAAGGGCCAGGCGCGCATGAGTCGAGAGGCTTCGGTCGCATTCAGATACTAGCTTTAGGACCGGTAGGGTATTGCTGTGAGATTCATCGAGGATTTCTCCCGGCTAGTAGCACCTATGACTAGGTTGACCCAAGGAGGAAGTCTGCGGAATGACCTATGTGAGGCAAGATTCCAGAATCGAAAAGATGCTTTTACTTCAGCCCCTATTCGATACAAATTTAGAATGGGGACAGAGGCTGATAAGAATCAGGATTTTTAAAGACCTGATTGATGTGTCTGATGCAACCTGTAGGTGGTTGTGGCTTATGGGTTCTAGACAACTAAAGAATCAGTGAGCGGAATTACCCTGCCACATGATATGGAGTTGGCAGTCATAGTCTTCGCTTTAAAGATTCGGGGCTCCACTACCTATATGGTAAAATGCTTGAGGTGCTTGTGACCACAAAAAGTTTGAAGTATATCTTACACAAACTTCACTTCAACATGAGGTAACGCAGATGGATGGCATCTGAGGACTATGACTTCACTTTGCATTACCATCTTAGTAAGGCAAATGTAGCCGATGAATCCCGCTGAAGTCAATGGGAGTATCACAGTAGCTTCCCAGGAGTGGCGTATGCTTGAGATCATGGGACATTTTAGACTACGTGATAGTGACTAAGCTCGTGGTGTTTGGGACGTGGTCGGGCCGAAGGAACTCTGAAGCTTTCATTTTCATCCCCGCGCTTTATGTTTCATGAGAACTACTCCAAATGTCTTCCCGAATTTTCAGATGCATGGTAACTATATTCACCTTCTCGCTTCCCTAAATCAGAAGCTTCGCGTTATAAATATCATATATTATATAATTAAATGGTTTTAGCTATAATGGCATTTGAAAATCTAATAAGTTTTCCTCAGATCCAAACATTCAAGATATATTTATTTGTCTCTCTCCATCAATAGTAATAAAGAGATTTGCATCTCAATGTGCTTTAAGATAGAGTTATATCCCCATTAATAAGATTGGTATCTTCATCCAAGGTGAATTTGTGATTAATGATCTTCTTTGACCTAGTAATTTGTATATCTACATAATCTCAGGATATCTGCATAATATTTTTTTTTACAAAGTATTAGATACCTATTTACACTTCTTCTAGATTTTTCTCAGTATCAATTATAGATAGAAGGGGCAAGATGGCACAATGATATGTTTGATTGTTAAGTTCTTAATTATTAAATTATCTAATGATAGACCGATCAGATCATATTTTTATATTGAACATTTTGAATAAAATGAAGTCAGATTCATACCTCTATTGTATTCACGTACACATGATTAATAAGAAAAAAAAAGAACAAGAAATTCCTGACTTTGAGAGTTGGAAATGGCCTAAATTGTCTATAATGATTTAAGTTATAGAGCACAATTTAACTTCTAAAACATACTATATCTAAATCATTGAGTTATAATTCAACTTTTTAAAGTAAAGTCTAATATTTTCTATTAATTTGACTTAGTTCATTGAGAAAACTCTTGATCAATTGCTTTTATTTTCCAATGGGATCTAATATCTAGTTATAGAGTATATATAGTATATAGTGAGAGTATATATATATATATATATATATATATATATATATATATAGTATATATATATATATATATATTAGCATAACAACACTTTATCCCATCCCATATAAAGATTTCAATCTAAGTTTGTCATGAGTTTTCTTACCTTAAAAGATACATTTATGCCTTGAGAACAACTTCAAAACCTTCTTTCAAGAATGTAATAAAATTTGAAATTGTATGCATAGATGCTTTTAATAGAGTAGAGGCAATATATGGAAATGGTGTGAATGTAAAACAGTGTGGAATCCATCATTGTACCTATGATCTAATAATAATAACAATAATACACAAAGTCATAATTGACTTCTTTATGATTATATAGCAATTTATACACTACTATTATTGTAGAATTTGATCAAATTAATATAGAAATAATAAATTTAGTAATATTCATCCAAACTTGTAAATGTCCAAAGAAGTTTCCATTGATTAAAACATTGCCTAATAAGTTTCATGATACATAACTGCAGATACTAATATGTTCATCCACTACGCTTTATCACAATTAACACATGATGATGACGATGGTAATAAGAAAAATGAGTATTTCTTTTTCGAAAATAACAAATAATTTATTCGAAAATAATAATAATACGACTTAAGTTATTATTTGGTCACTTAATAGATGTAGTAAAGGTAATCTACATAAAATAAGTTATAAAGGAAAAAATGTTAGAGTTATGTTGATTTCTGAAAAATATTAAATAAAAAAAGTAAGGAAACTGATTTTCTCATGTTGTTATCTAATAAAACAATTTAGCTATGTTTGATTCTCAAAAATAGTAATGAAAGAAAAAATGCTAATGAAAATAATTTTCTTATGTTTGATTGCCTATTAAAAATTCCAAAAAATTGGCATAAATAAAAGTTACTTATAAATCTAAGTTTTTAAAAATTATTTAATATTATATTGATGAGTTTAATAATAAATTTGATTTGAAAGAATAAAAATATTACATAGAAATAATTTTATTTTTTATGTCTTTTTTTTCCTTCTACTTTTATTTCCTATTTTCTTTCATTTGATTTTCCTCAAATTTACCGGGACTCAAAAGATATCTTAAAAAAGAATATAATAAAAATTACTTACAAACTTACCAATTCTTAAATTATTTAATCATTATATTAATGAGTTAAAGTAAAAATAATACGTAAGTATTTAACTCTTTACTTCCCATTTTTTTCCTCCATCTTTTTTTTTTCTCACATTATTTAGAAACCAAACATTACTCCGGATTAATTTTAAAAGGAGGGGCAAATCAAAGGACAAATTACTTAAATAGTTTAATATTACTTTGAATTAAACAAAGAAATATATAAATATATTTTTCCAAAAATTTGATAGCCCATTTGCCCCCTCCAAAGCCTTCCGCTAGGTTCGTCCCTTAACTACTATTGTAGAACTTGGATCAATATAGAAATATTAAATCATAGTAATATTCATCCAAACTTGTGGATGTCAAGAAGAGGGAATAAATTTCAAATTCTCGCAGCCTCGTTATCGATCGGGATCGAGCAGATATCTCCACCGAAATTTGATTACACCGATTCTTCCGGACAAGTCCCGAGACTCGATTTTCCCCCGTTGTTCTTCATTTCCAAAATCTCAAAAAACGCTTATGGAGGGTTTCCCCTCTTCTCTTCAACCCACCCAAAATGCCTTTCCATGTTTTTTTCCTTCCAAGCTCTCGCCTCCAAAAATCTCAAAAAAAACGCTATGGAGGGTCTAAAATGTCTGGAAATGCAGACCTCCAGCCACCAAGCCATTGATTTCACTTATTATATATAGTGCAAACTTTTTTTTATATTCTCTTATTATTTATTTGTTCATAATCCCTACCACCATCTGATTATAATATTTTATTTTATTTTTATTTTACATTATAACTTATAATATTTTTAAATCAAATATTAATTTAAAAATGAAAATAAATAAAATAATATCATTTAAAAATTTAAAATTATAATATATAATATTTTGAATCTTCTCATTATCTACATAATATTTATAATAATAACAAAAACAAATAAATAATATATTTTACACATAATAATATCTGAATAATATATTAAATATAACATATTTAATTTAATAATTAATAAATCCATTTTGATTTTAATCTACCACTAAGATATAGAATCATTTCCTCATCATTTATATAATTAAAATACGAAAAAATTTTAATCGAACCGATATTTTTGTAAAAATATCCACCGGAGCATATTTTCGATATTTTCGTAAAATCCAATTACCAATATATTCATATTTACCGATATTTTGATCATTGCAATAAGTTACCATTCATTAAAACATTTGCCTAATAAGTTTGTGACATAAAATTTGCACATACCAACACTTCCATCAACTACGCTTATCACAATTAACGCACGACGCGATCACGACAAGGATAATGCGTTAGATGATGATGATAGTAATAAGAAAATAATATATTTTTAAACGACCATTATCAAGAACTCGATCAAACATGTAAATAATAAATTCATAAGAATATTCATCCAAACTCGCTGGATGTCGCAAGTTACCATTGATTAAAAAATTCGCTCTAATAAGTTTGTGACATAATCTGTACATACTCAACATCGCCCATCAACTATGCTTATCAATTAATGCATGATGGCATGACTCATGGTAATAAAAAAATAATATATTTTTTTAAATGACTATTATCAGAACTCGATCAAACATGTAAAATAAATTCATAGTAATATTCCATCCAACTCATGTATGTTATCATTGACAACATTCATTTAATAAGTTTAAGTATTAATATTAATTTGTACATACCAACACGTCCATCAACTATCACAATTAATGCATGACGCACGATGACAAGGATGATACAAGTGATTAATATTAATTTAATATATTTTTTTAAATGACTATTATTGTAGAACTTGATCAAATATAGAAATAATAAATTCATAGTAATATTCATGCAAACTTATGGATATAAGAGTAAGTTACAATTGATTAAAATATTTGTCTAATAAGTTTGTGACACGTAATCTATACATACCAACACGCTCCATTAATTACACTTTCTATCACAATTAATGCAATGATGCTATTAAATGATACACGATGTTAGATGATGACGATGTGGTAATAAGAAAATATATATATTTTTAAAATAACAAATAATTTATTATGAAAATAATAAGATGATGAAGTTATTAATTGGTCATTTGGTTAGCTTTATAGTCAATTTTCAATTATTGAATTATAATTTATTAGAATGCGAAGCAACAAAATGTTATTGAAAACTATATTATAATAGATAGGCTGATGAAATTATTAATTGCCCACTTCGCTTGAGAGTCAATCTCCAATAATTGAACTAAAATTTATTAGAACATGATCATGTAAGGGCCCCACCCCCCCGGTCAACTCCGACGCAGGCATCACACTCACAGTTAGTCTCTATTACTGTGGAAGCAGCCTCGTGGCCGGACCATGAGCCCATTCGAGGCAAGGGGAACTACCTCGACCGGGTATCTAAGCCCACGGGCCCAGTTCGAGCCCACAGAGGCGAAAGAAACCCCGTGAGCTGGATAGCTTGTGAAATGGGATTGGTTCTTCGCCGGAGTGGGCCAGGGGTGGGGCCCTTACAAAAAAGGCGCCTTTTTTTGTAAGGGCCTCACCCCCTGGCCCACTCCGACGAGGGGTGGTCCCACTCACAATAAAGAAGGGCATGTCCCTTGCCCTTTCTTTCGCCCATGAGAGCTCGAAACCCAAGCATCAGCGACATATTGAAACCCGTGGCACTCACTCACCAACCTAGCTGGGTCCGTGACACCCTAAAACCTCGGGGTCCCGCGACCACCGCCAACTGTGGAAACCTGGTGTGTTCGATATCATGAGACCCATACTGGGGTAAAATGACCCAATAGTGGCCCATCATTCATACTTCGCCCATACGGTTACAAGACCATATTTCTATAGACCGAAGAGTTACTTGCATCACTCTTAATACAAACATATAATAAAACTAGTTCGCTCTAATATATACATAAACAAGAATCACACACAACCGCCCGTCATAATCCCGGCCTCTAAGGAGCGCCATCTGCCTGTACCTGTTCCAGACCCGGCGATCCCACGACGGCGAGCCAATGCCCGCAGAGATAACCTACAAGGGCTATTTCACCTAGGTGCACATGCAAATGATCGCCTCACGCCAAACCAACAACCAATTCACAGGCATACATGTTGTCCTATCATGGAAAATCTACATGCACAGTATGACGACACTCTACATGCCCTAAGTATCGGGTAAACTCACCCACCACCCAATGCAAGTGCCGGCGGGGAAATCACATCGAGTCACCCCGACCCCATCTCACAACCCATAGTCTATGTGATGTTTATTTAACGTTTCGTGCCTTTTGGGCAATGTAACTTTCTGGTCTCACCGCGTCTCTTACACCGATATTTTCGGCTTTCACCTATGGATACCATCTAACCAGGTTTTCAGGCTTTTCACCGGCGCGTAATTATCCCCACTTGCTACGCCCGACACATTTCATTTTCCATTTTTATTTAACACTTGAACTCAATTGACTTCGTCCATTCTAAGCTCACACGATTCAACACCAAACGTTAGCACAAATCGGCACCATGAACACACTTTCATGTAATGTGGTGTTATCAAGACACCAATGCAATGCAATTTGTGCTATTGCACTCAAACTCCATGACCACGTATGAAGACCTCTACATGGACATTTTATACCATGCACTATGTATGTGCTATGAACACTCATGTCTAATGCACAATAACATTTCATATATTTAACATACATGTAATATGTTAATATTCCATTATATTCAAATCAATACATCACACAAGCATGCACT